>LR738713.1:709364406-709397073 GCA_902687465.1 Secale cereale | reverse complement strand
AATTCTCAATAAACCTCCGATAATATCCTGCGAGTCCAAGGAAACTGCGAATCTCTCCGACTGAGGTGGGTGCCTTCCATTCGGTGACAGCTTCAACTTTCGAAGGATCCACTGCTATTCCTTCCCCTGATATAACATGTCCGAGAAATCCAACTTCCTTCAACCAGAATTCACACTTGCTGAACTTTGCATATAACTGATGTTCCCTGAGCTTCTCAAGAACCAAGCGCAAATGTTCCTTGTGTTCTTCTTCATTTTTTGAGTAAATCAATATATCATCAATGAATACCACAACAAACTTATCCAAGAACTCCATGAATACCTTATTCATCATATTCATAAAATAGGCAGGGGCATTAGTCAAACCAAAAGACATGACTGTATACTCATAAAGCCCATATCTCGTGGTAAAGGCTGTCTTGGGTATATCCTGTTCTCGAATCTTCAGCTGGTGATATCCAGATCGAAGATCGATTTTTGAGAACACTTTTGCTCCTTGTAGCTGGTCAAACAAATCATTGATCATCGGCAGAGGGTACTTGTTCTTGATCGTCACCTCATTCAACGCACGGTAATCCACAACCATTCTCAAGGATCCATCCTTCTTCTCAACTAGAAGCACTGGGGCTCCCCAAGGTGATGAACTCGGTCGAATATAACCTTTCTCCAATAATTCCTTAATTTGCTTCTTAATTTCCTCCAGGTCATTTGCGGGCATCCGGTATGGTCTCTTGGATATTGGTCCAGTGCCTGGTAACAATTCAATCAAAAACTCTATGTCCCGATCCGGTGGCATGCCTGGTAGTTCCTCCGGAAAAACATCGGGATAATCCTTCACAACTGGTACTTCTTCCTGAACAACTCCCGAAAGAGAATTCACTTGAGTCCTCCTTGGTGTATGCCTCGACACATACTTGATCCGTTTCCCCTCTGGGGTGGTGAGAAGAATCGACTTACTAGCACAATCAATATTCCCTTCATACTTGGATAGCCAGTCCATGCCTAGAATTACGTCCAATCCTTGTGATTCTAGAATGATGAGGTCTGTGGGGAAAACGTGTCTCCCTATGGTCAATGGCAACTGAAAACATCCCTGACTAGCCATGTTCTCTGCTCCTGGGGAACTCACTAACATTGGTGTTTTAAGGGCTACGGTCGGCAACTTAAACTTATCCACAAACCCCCTTGATATGAATGAATGCGATGCACCAGTGTCAAAAAGAACAAGGGCTGCAAATGAATTAATCAAGAACTTACCAACAACGGCGTCAGGCTGGTCATAAACTTCCTCCACATTGACATGGTTCACCTGACCTCTGGTAAAAGGATTTGGCTTCTTTCCAGAGCCTCCATTGCCATTCCCGTTCTTCGCCTCGGGACATTCGGTGGCGTAGTGTCCGGTCTTCCCGCACTTGAAACATGTAATGTGGCTCAGATCCTTCTTTGCCGGTGTAGCGGGGTTGGAGTGATGCTGATTGTTGTTTCCTCCGTTTCCATTGCCATTCCTATGGCCATTATGGTTGTGTCCATTCCCTCCATGATGTGAATGTCCTCCATGGTTATGGTGAGTGTGTCCACCATACTTGCCGGATCCTGATCCATTATTTCCCGAGTACGGGGTATAACGGGGCTTCTGCTGAACTCCAGAGTTGTACTTTCCCTGTCCGTACTTCCTCTTGCGGTTTTCCACCTGCTGCTGCTTGCCTTCCAGAATGAGAGCCTTGTCAACCAACTCTTGATAATTGTTAAAGGTAGCCACAGTCAACTGAAGTCCCAGATCATCATTTAGTCCCTCAAGAAATTTCTCCTGCTTAGCGGCATCATCAGCCACGTCTCCGGGAGCATACCTGGATAACTTGCTGAATTCTTCCACATAATCACCAACAGAACGATTACCCTGGCGTAAGTTGCGGAACTCACGCTTCTTGAGACTCATAGCTCCGGCTGAAACATGTGCAGTACGAAACGCCTGTTGGAACTGATCCCAAGTCACATTTGCTATGGGGAATGTGGTGGTGTAATTCTCCCACCACGAAGCTGCTGGTCCATCCAGTTGATGTGCGGCAAAGCGCACCTTCTCTGCGTCAGTACATCCTGCGGTGGTCAGCTCCCTTCCGATCTTGCGGAGCCAGTCATCTGCGACAATCGGCTCCGTGCTGCTAGAGAACACGGGTGGGTTCAACCTCAGGAAACGGGTAAGGTTGTCGACCGGGGGTGGCGGTGGTGGGTTGTTGTTGTTCTGGTTCTGATTCTGGATGAGTAGCTGCATGAGGGCATTCTGGTTCTGGATCAACTGGGTAAGTTCCGGCGGAAATTCCGGGTCACGTCTCGGAGGCATCTGTTAGGTTTAGAGTGGATGAGAAATTAGAATAGAATAAGGGCCTAATGAGAGAAATCACTACCCATATGTTTATGATAGCAATAAAACTTCAAATTAAGCAATCCACACAATTCACACCACACAAGCAAAACCTACAGGTAAGGTCATATCCACAAGAGATATGATCTCTTCATACTACCGCAATCATTCGTTGGACTCCGTTTGGTACTGGTGGTCTGAACTAAATCTTCTCAAATCAAAGTCAACTCTAGCTTCTTCTTCTTCGTCAATGATGTCTTCATGGGTCTTGGTCTCATCAGCTGAGCAACTTTGTCATGGGGTTCAACAACTATTGAATTGAAGTAGAGAAGAGATAGAAATGAATAGAGAAGAGTACAGACCAACAGATATATAAGGAAGTGGTAAATAGAGTTTTCTTCCTATGGTTTTCCATTTCCTAGTGGTCGCGTCCTACAGTCAGCATGTGCTCTGATACCATCTTGTAGCGACCCGATCCAAATGGATCGGAGTCTCTGTGCTTAAGTGTCATCCCTGGATCGGTATGCTGACACACACAGTACTCGATGAATTATAACAGAGTTCAATCACACACTTTATTACATCGAGATCCTCAAAAGAGTATTATTACAATAATATGGCCAAAGGCCATCTGGATAAAATAACTGCGGAAGCATCAAAAGTAACAATGAGTCCATCAACTCCACGGCAAACTGAGTGCAGAACAACGACCTATCGCACCTTTACTCCACGTCGGAAAACTCTGCAACATGAGACGTGGCAGCCGTGTAGGTCAGCACATGGAATATGCTGGCAATGTCACACCATAGAAATAATAATAAAGAAAAAGAATATCTCTATATGCAAATTTAGCTGGTGGAGGCTCTAAGTTTAATGTTTGCATAAAGCCAATTTTACCCTACAACAAAGGAATAAATTTTTATTTACTACTAAGTTAAAAAAATGCCATTATTGAGAAGGTTCCTCCAACTCAATCCCAAAATTCCCAAGTTATTAGTAACCCAATAATTTCATTAAGAAGAGTGATGAGATCAACCAATAATTCACTTCTAGATACTCAAGTTGTCCATAACCGGGGACACGGCTAATCATGATTAGTTTGTACACTCTGCAGAGGTTTGCGCACTTTTCCCACAAGACTCGACCACCTCCATGATCGGAAGATCGAGACATAGTCTTTCTGAAGTATTTCCTCCAAACCCTGGGTAGACCGGTACACCTACTTTCCCCTACATCAGCTAGTCTACCACGGAAAGAGGTCACACAACTTACTCAACTATGCCAGAGCCCATAATGGCTTGTGGCTGCACACGGAAGTTTCTAGGCATGAAGTATCTTATGATCCCTTTGAGCCTGGGTGGCGGACCTAGGGTAATCACACGGGTACTCCGGGATTCCCCTTGGGCAAGAACTGGTTTCTCCAGGTGCCCCAAACAATCCACCCAGATGTGTATTAAAGTTGCCACCTTATGTTGTCCCAAAATTATTATCTCTCGCAACTTGCATGTATCACACATACCAATCCCCGTCTACGAGCATGGCTAAGCAATATATTATATAACGAATATATCCCGGGGTGATAAAAGGTCATAGGTTCCTACCACATAAACTACAAAGCATAACCACATGCTCCCAATCCTACTCTTGCAATCTTTGAGGATGAAACTAATGCATAGTAAAAACTGGGTATTGAAAATTATGATCAAAGTGTGAACTTGCCTTGCTGACGTTCGTTGAACTCTAAAGATTCGTAGTAGCAAGCTTCGCACTCCGGATGATCTAGCGTAAGCAAGCAATAACATACATAAGCATACAAGCAAAGAATCAAAAAGAAAACGAATAAAAGACTTCGAAAAACTCCAAAAATACAAAAATAAAGTTTCTGTACAGAATATATTTTTCACAGCAACAAAATAAATGGTTTTGGTTTTAACAGAAGGTACATGTCACAAGCTTCGATTTGCAAAAAGAATCACCCAAAACGGAGTTACGAAACTCAAGTTATGGCCTAACGAAGTTTGAATTCAGATCTGCTTGAATTCAAATTTTAAAATTTTCAAAAATATATTTCGTTAGGTTCTCTGGATAGAGGATATTTCTACGAAACCGTAGGAAAAAGAATCAACTAAATCGGATCTATAGACTAAAAGATATACTAGAAACAAGTTTTGGTATAGAATCTGAACTCGAAAATATACTGATAAAAGAGAAAACAAAATGAACAGGGTGTTCACCGGACTTGTCGCCGGAGACGAGGAAGAAGGTGGCTCCGGTGTGCTTCGGCGAAGGACGCGTACGAGACGGTGTAGAGGACGATGTGGTGAACCACTTGATCAAGGTGTGGTCGTAGATAGCTTCATGTACACACGGTGAGAGGTCGCCGGACTTCACGAACTCCGGCGAGCAATTGGCGAGGTTTGGGAGGGGGAAAAGCTCCAGAAGGAGAGGGCTTCGGACGAGGGGTGAGAGGGGCTCGCGGGGTGCCTTTTATAGGGCTTGGGGAGGTCTAGAGTTGGGTGGGGCGAGATGTGTTAATGGTGGCTGTTTCTCTGCCTCGTAATGGCCATTACAGGCAACTCCAAGGCGCACTAGGAAGGGGAAGGGGTAGAGGGAGGCGAGGGGGTTCCATTCCGGGGGTTAGTGGGTGCGGGGGAAGGGAGTTGAGGGGAGGGAGAGGTGGAGGTGTTCATGGCTGTACTCCTTTCGTTGCTCTCTGTAGATGAACGATGAGGAGGAAGAAGGAGATGGCGCTGGCATGGGCCTGCTGGGCTTCGTTTTTTTTTTTGTTTTTTTTTGACAGAGAGAAAAAAATGTATAGATAGAAAATAAAAATATTTTAATATAGGACATATATATATCAAAATATTCAGAAAAATAAATCCTACATGATGAACTATTTTTCAGAGGCTAAATAAAAACTTTATAAAAAAACATTTTTCTAATAAAAAAAAAATTCAAAAGAAAGTCAAATTTGAATTCAAAATTTTTTGGCATTGTTTTCTTCTGACTTTTTGGAGTGCCATGTTCGCTCCTATCAGAAATATTATTTAGATCTGAAGAAAAATGTTCACATAATAATATGGTCTTATATATGACCTTGTGAACATTTATCCTGCCTATAATGCAAATAAAAAAAACATTTTTGTTAAACTAGTAAAATAAATTGCAAATAAAACCCAACAAATATATTTTGGTTCCAAATTCAAATTCCAATATTTTCCCTCTGATTTTGAAGAAGTCATTTTATCTTCTCTCTTTATTTTTGGAATAATGGAAATGATCTTTTTTTTTATGGAACCAAGTTTGATCCAATTTCCAAATTTTGAAATTTCAAAAGTGGGTTTTAGGGAAACTTCCAACTCTCTCTTTTGGTCCTTGAGTTGCTCAAAGTTCCTTGGATCAGAATCAAATAATACAAATGGGGCAAAAATGCATAAATCATGGATGCATATGAATGATCTATTTATAAACATCCAAATTGAAAATTTGGGATGTTACACAAAATTAATATAACAAACAAACCCTCCTTCACGCTTTGTTCATGAGAAATCAGAAAACTTTGGCAGTGATAAACAAAGGAGATTAAGAGGATGTGATCGTCCTCATTCGGGAGCCGTTCCTCGAAACTTGTCCATCTCAAGAAGTGATTGAGTTGTCTGCTAGCATTCGTTGACGAAACATGCATGATCTAAAAAAAATTATTACCTCTGTTTTAAAACCAAGAGCTCTGGTACATGTTTTGTCTTTGTTTCCGACTACGGGTTTTCAACCTTGCCAAAATCCTTTAAACCAGTTATGCCATATGAGTCCACCATACCTTCCTATACATGGTATTTACGTGCCATTCCTAACGAAGACTTTCATGTACCATCTCGAAATTATTCCAAAAAATACATTTCTATTTTGTGCCTTTGTTTTAAGTCCATGAGGAAGTAGTAGTTAATTCATGATCTTTTTAAGTTGGACAAGCTTCACCCCGGGATTGCATGTCTAATGTGCAAACCCATAATACGAGAAGGAACAGGCATTGAGTGCGCCCGGCTCAAAAATAATATAACAAACAAACCCTCCTTCACGCTTTGTTCATGAGAAATCAGAAAACTTTGGCAGTGATAAACAAAGGAGATTAAGAGGATGTGATCGTCCTCATTCGGGAGCCGTTCCTCGAAACTTGTCCATCTCAAGAAGTGATTGAGTTGTCTGCTAGCATTCGTTGACGAAACATGCATGATCTAAAAAATATATTATTACCTCTGTTTTTAAAATCAAGAGCTCTGGTACATGCTTTGTCTTTGTTTCCGACTACGGGTTTTCAACCTTGCCAACAAAAGCCACGGTTCGAGAGTCTCCACCTTCTTTAAAGCACCAACTACTGAGAGCATGATTGTCATTCTGAGTGTAATGTGCATTGTCCCAAAGTAGCATTGTCTTTTGCATGATTGTGATATCGTTTATTCTGAAATCATTGTATCTAGTCATCACTTAAACCTTGGTGGTGCCCCTGCATTTATGTTTTGCTTCACTAAAGGGGGCAAGCGAGATATCACTTTGTCATATTTGCACACCATGCTCATCACAAATCTATTGAGTGTTTCAGTATCATATTGTAAAACTTTCAGTTCTTTGTGATTTTCTCATGAGGCAACTTAATTACTACAGATTCATTGTCTCAGTAAGCACTTGTCATGTGACTGTAAAAGGTCCTTATATGGTTAATAGCATGTCACCACAGAAATTATTCTTGTTATCATTTACCTACTCGAGGACGAGCAGGAATTAAGCTTGGGGATGTTGATACGTCCAAAACGTATCTATAATTTCTGCTTGCTCCATGCCTCTTTTGTGTGATATTGCTATGATATTTATACACTTCCATACACTTTTGATCATATTTGGACTAACCTATTAACTCAGTGCACCCCAGTGCCAGTTTCTGTTTTCTGCTGTTTTTGTATTTCAGGTTTTCCCATCACGTAAACTGCCAGAAAAATTATATAAAAAATCAGCGTTCCGGAAGCTTCCATGCGGCCAAAGTAGGGCCAGAGGGGGGCCACAGGGGCTCCAGGCGGCCTGCCCACGCGGCCCCCTCCTGGCCGCGCCGGGGGGGCGCCTGGGCCCCCCAAGCCTCCGCTGATGCCCCCCTTTGGCATATATTTAAGACCCGTCGCAGAAACCCTGATTCCGGACCCCTTTTCTCCAGACGCAATTCCGATCTCCGCCGCCATCGCCATCAAGCTTCGGGGGACCAGAATTCCTGTGCCGGCACCCTGCCGGGACGGGGAAGTGCCCCCGGATTCATCTCCATCGACGTTGCTTCCTGATGGGCCTCTAACCCCTCATTGGTTACCCCAAGTGGAAGGTGTGAGATGCAGTGTTGTGGAAGTTTTTCCCTTAGCAAAGATGCCAAGGATCGAATCCCCAGAGACTCCTAGGTTCAACAAGTAGGTGTCAACTGCTAACGGCGCCAGATATTAGCAATCAACGTGGACCTGCACACAGATACAAATAACTTTGCTCCCAACGAGTACAGAGAGGTTGTCAATCCCTCCGGCCTTGTAGTTCACAAAGGATTAAACGCAAATGATAGTAGTGATAGATAATGTTTGCAATAGTAAGTAATAGCGAAAAGTAAATAGCGGGTGTGATCAATGATGGTAATATGGACCGGAGTCTCATGATGTTCACTAGTGATGTCTCTCTCCCAAAAGACGATAAAACAGCTATGTGAGGTAAACGAATTACAGCTGGGCAATTGACAGGACCACGAACGCAAACCAATGCTGACTACATTGCAAGAAAGGTTGAGGTTCAAAGCATGGGCGGTACGCCAAAGTAAGTAGACCGAAATCCATCAATATCTACTACTAATCATCCACCTTGAGATATCTATCCAGAACATCTCGCTGGTATTAAGTTGCGAGCCCCACCCATAGTGTAAACTCAAAGCAACAAACAACCGCATTAAAAGAACTTTGCGTAAAGTAAACAATCCTTGCACCCGCGGGCACAAGCACCGTTGTTTTCCCCCTTGTGGCAACAACACATCCCCTAGACTCATGTTTCTGTCACTCAAGCTAGTCATCGAGGGGCATGAACCCACAATCGAGCATAACGTTCCCTCTTGGAGTCACTACCTATTACTTGGCCAAAGCAATAAATAACAACGGAGAACATGCAAGAATTACTTATGAACATAAATATAAAAGAGGTAGATCAAATATATTACTCAATCACAATCTGAACATAATCTCATAATCCATCGGATCCCAGCAAACTCAACATAGCAACAGCATAAGGATTACATATGTGCCTCGATCATGTAGGGCAGCTCACGAGGACTAATTAGTGAAGCACAAGAACGGGAGGAGAACATCACATAGCTACTGGTCATGGACTCATGGTCCAAGGGAGACTACTCACAACTCATCCGGGTGGCGTCCATGGTGGTGGAGAAGCTCCCGGTGGTGATCCTCCCCTCCGGCAGGGTGCCGAGAAGAGTTCTCCTGGTGCTCCCGATCTTGGAAGCGGTGGCGGCGGCGGAACAGAGATGAGATCGCGAAAAAGAGTTCCCGTCCCGAGGGTTTCGAAGGAAGCTCTAAATATATGCCAAAGGGGGCACCAGACGGGGCTCGGGGGGCCCAGGCGCCCCCCCGGCGCGGCCCAGGGGGGGCGCGCCGCCAGGGCGCCTGGGGCCCTGGTGGCTCCCCCCCGGCTGTCCTTCGGGCGCAAGGCAGGTTCTGGAACGCTAATTTTTTATATAATTTTTCTGGATTTTTCCTGGCAGTTCTCGTAATGTGAAAACCTGAAATACAAAAACAGCCGAAAATTGAAACTAGCACTGGGGTGCACTGGATTAGTAGGTTAGTCCAAATATGATCAAAAGTGTATGGAAGTGTATAAATATCATAGCAATATCACCCAAAAGTGGCATGGAGCAAGCAGAAATTATAGATACGTTTTGGACGTATCAACATCCCCAAGCTTAATTCCTGCTCGTCCTCGAGTAGGTAAATGATAACAAGAATAATTTCTGTGGTGACATGCTATTAACCATATAGGACTTTTTCATAGTCATATGACAAAAGCTTACTGAGACAATGATTCTATAGCAATTAAGTTGCCTCATAAGAAAATCACAAATGACTGAAAGTTTTACAATATGAAACTGAAACATCAAAAGGATTTGTAATGAACATGATGTGCAGATATGATAAAGTGATATCTAGCTTGCCCCCTTTAGTGAAGCAAAACATAAATGCAGGGGCACCTTCAAGGTTTAAGTGATGACTAGATACAATGATTTCAAAATAAACGATATCACAATCATGCAAAAGACAATGCTACTTTGGGACAATGCACATTACACTCAGAATGACAATCATGCTCTCAGTAGTTTGTGCTTGAAGAAAGAAGGTGGAGACTCAACATAAAAGTAAAAGAATGGTTAAGTGCTAGAGCTTTTTTTTTATTTTGAAAACACAGAAGCAATTTTGTCAACGGTAGTAGTACTTCATATGTGTCATGCATAAGACATCCTATAAGTTGCAAGCCTCATGCATCGAATACCAATAGTGCTCGCACCTTGTCCTAATTAGCTCGGATTTCCATGGGTTATCATTGCATTACATATGTTTCAACCAAGTGTCACAAAGGGGTACCTCTATGCCACCTGTACAAAGGTCCAAGGAGATAAATCGCATTTGATTTCTCGTTTTTGATAGATCTCAACTTGAGGACATCCATACCGGGACAACATAGAAAATAGATGATGGACTCCTCTTTAATGCATAAGCATATTCTCATAAGAGATTGAGGATTAATGTCCAAGCTAAAACTTCCACCATGATACATGGCTTTGGTTGGCGGCCCAATGTTCTTCTCTAACAATATGCATACTCATTCAACCCATGGCAAATCACCCTTACTTCAGACAAGACGAACATGCATAGCAACTCACATGATATTCAACAAAAGTGTAACAGTTGATGGCGTCCCCAGAAACATGGTTACCGCTTAGCAAGCAACTTATAAGAAATAAGATACATAAGCAACATATTCTTTACCACAATAGTTTTTAAGCTACTTTCCCATGAGCTATGTATTGCAAAGTTAGTCTGCTTAGTACAGGTGGAGGTTAGCAAAAGACTGGGAGCGACCAACTAAGAGAGCAATGACGGTCATAATCATGCAGAGCGACAAAGCAATATTGAATCAGGCATGGTAGTTATATCGCTACTCAGAAATAAAAGATCATCAAGGCTTGACAGACTTTCTTTACAGTCTTAAATATGCGTGAGCATACGCCAAGTCAATCAAAATAAATTCTTGAAGGAAGATATTACTAAACCATACCACATCATAGGCAAACAAATCATGTTGGTACTCCAATAACACATTGGGAATCCCCCAGCTATTTGAGACTAACCATAAGAAAACCTGAACTACTAAGCGCCATTATGCACGTAGCATCTTTATCATAGACATATTAACCAATGCAACGGAAGCAAACTCTCTTAATGAGATGAGCATGGTAATTAAAGAGAGTTCAAGCAACCAACTAAACAAAAGCTCTTTGAAAAGATAAGCATGAATACTAAGAGCAGAGTATGATAGTAGCTATTAAAAGACAAAGAACACACACAACATAGATAGATATGAAAATTCTATGTTATGTTCTAGGTAGAAGTGGAGCGTGTTTCTCTCCCACATAAAGAACGCTGAGTTCCGACTCGTTATGAAAAACTAAAAAGAAAACTAAAAGCAAGTCGCTCCAAGCATAGCACATAACACATGAAGTGATAAAAATATAGTGGAACGAAAGACGAACTGATAATGTTGATGGAGAAGGGGATGCACGGGGGCATCCCCAAGCTTAGATGCTTGAGTCTCCTTGAATATTTCTTGGGGGTGCACGGGGGCATCCCCAAGCTTGAGCGCTTGACACTCCTGAATCTTTTTATCATCTTCCCTCGCACACTTGAAAACTCCCTTCATACATAACTCATTATAATCTGATTAGTGAGGTTAGTACCCTTAATAAAATGATTGCACCTTGCTGGAAATAAAGATATTCTTGAAGTTCTACTGTTTCTCAAGATTTCCAAAAGGTTTTTGCAAAGAAAAAGCAAGCTCTTGGTTTGGAAAATGAAGGAAAGGCAAAACAGGACAGAATCTGTGAAAAACAGAACAGCAGGTAGTAAATGATTTGTTCGGGGTACTTCTGCAACTCAAATCAAAAAACTCAGAACAGACGCACGAAAGACAATTATATAGAGAACGCTGTCGAAAACATTCAGACCAAAAAGATGATTTGGTGATTTTATACGAATTTTTCTATCCAAGGACAGAATCTGTTTCCTGGACAGCACCTCACAACTTTTGAACTTTCTAGCAATCAGAGGCTATACTTGGCACAAATATGAAAAGCAAAGATACAATGATGATGCTACAGCAGTAAACAACATCAAGACACAACAAAAGCAAAAAATTTATTCATGTGGGCTGCCTCCCAAAAGCGCTTTCTTTTATGCCTTTAAGCTAGGCATAATGCATATAGATCAAGTTGTATCAATTGAACCATCATCAAGATCATCAAAAAGCTCTTCAATAATACAACTAGTCTTAAGAGGACTCTCAAATAAAGGCCTCATAGAGATACTCCTAGGTAGAAGACCAAAAGGATAAAAATCAAGGGAAGATTCATTTATAAATTCATCACAGAGAGGTGTTTCTTCCAAAGTCTTTACAGTTTCAACCCCTTTGGCAATAGATGGATTACTTTTAAAACGGGGAGCCTTTGGGACGTGAACGAACTTAGGCTCCCTCTTTGCCGGAGTTTCTACCTTTTTGGTTTTGATTGAGGAGAAGGTGGTTCCTAGAGTATCAAAGATATCCTCAATCTTGTCTATCCTAGAAGAGTCCAAGTCATGGAATTTGACGGTCTCCAAAATTTTGAAAATTTTATGCATGGAGCTATCAAGCCTATTCAAATTCCCTTGGATCTTATGATCCAACTCATTTATCTTATTAATGCTTGGCATCTCTAGCTCTATCTTTTCAAGTTTTTTCATAATGTGAGCTAGGGTGATGTCCTCTTGAATGCTAACAACAGGGGGATTCCCAACAAGATTTTCAATAGTACTAAGAGACTCCCAGACTGGGGCCTCTAGGAAATTCCCATTGATAGCAGTATCTAGAATAAACCTATTCCAAGAAGTAATTCCAACATAAAAATTTCTAAGCAAGATAGTAGTAGGTTGCTTCTTGGTGGCTCTTTTTTGTGAATCATTAATTCTATACCAAGCATCTTTCAAACTTTCCCCACCTCTTTGTTTAAAGGTGAGAACTTCTGCCTCATCAAAGACAAAAGGACCCGACATAATGACAACTAAAGAACAAGATAACTATTTTTGTGATTTTCGATAAAGGATACTAAAGCAAAAACTGAAAGGTAAACTAACAAGACTAAAAAGCAAAGGTAAAAGATAGCGTGCAACTCCCCTATCCCGAAGAGTGGAGTCCCCGGCAACGGCGCCATAAAAACTCCTTGATGGGCCTCTAACCCCTCGTTGGTTACCCCAAGTGGAAGGTGTGAGATGCAGTGTTGTGGAAGTTTTTCCCTTAGCAAAGATGCCAAGGATCGAATCCCCAGAGACTCCTAGGTTCAACAAGTAGGTGTCAACTGCTAACGGCGCCAGATATTAGCAATCAACGTGGACCTACACACAGATACAAATAACTTTGCTCCCAACGAGTACAGAGAGGTTGTCAATCCCTCCGGCCTTGTAGTTCACAAAGGATTAAACGCAAATGATAGTAGTGATAGATAATGTTTGCAATAGTAAGTAATAGCGAAAAGTAAATTGCGGGTGTGATCAATGATGGTAATATGGACCGGAGTCTCATGATGTTCACTAGTGATGTCTCTCTCCCAAAAGACGATAAAACAGCTATGTGAGGTAAACGAATTACAGCTGGGCAATTGACAGGACCACGAACGCAAACCAATGCTGACTACATTGCAAGAAAGGTTGAGGTTCAAAGCATGGGCGGTACGCCAAAGTAAGTAGACCGAAATCCATCAATATCTACTACTAACCATCCACCTTGAGATATCTATCCAGAACATCTCACTGGTATTAAGTTGCGAGCCCCACCCATAGTGTAAACTCAAAGCAACAGACAACTGCATTAAAAGAACTTTGCGTAAAGTAAACAATCCTTGCACCCGCAGGCACAAGCACCGTTGTTTTCCCCCTTGTGGCAACAACACATCCCCTAGACTCATGTTTCTGTCACTCAAGCTAGTCATCGAGGGGCATGAACCCACAATCGAGCATAACGTTCCCTCTTGGAGTCACTACCTATTACTTGGCCAAAGCAATAAATAACAACGGAGAACATGCAAGAATTACTTATGAACATAAATATAAAAGAGGTAGATCAAATATATTACTCAATCACAATCTGAACATAATCTCATAATCCATCGGATCCCAGCAAACTCAACATAGCAACAGCATAAGGATTACATATGTGCCTCGATCATGTAGGGCAGCTCACGAGGACTAATTAGTGAAGCACAAGAACGGGAGGAGAACATCACATAGCTACTGGTCATGGACTCATGGTCCAAGGGAGACTACTCACAACTCATCCGGGAGGCGTCCATGGTGGTGGAGAAGCTCTCGGTGGTGATCCTCCCCTCCGGCAGGGTGCCGGGAAGAGTTCTCCTGGTGCTCCCGATCTTGGAAGCGGCAGCGGCGGCGGAACAGAGATGAGATCGCGAAAAAGAGTTCCCGTCCCAAGGGTTTCGAAGGAAGCTCTAAATATATGCCAAAGGGGGGCACCAGACGGGGCTCGGAGGGCCAAGGCACCCCCCCCGGCGCGGCCCAGGGGGGGCGCCGCCAGGGCGCCTGGGGCCCTGGTGGCCCCCCCCCCCGGCTGTCCTTCGGGCGCAAGGTAGGTTCTGGAACGCTGATTTTTTATATAATTTTTTTGGATTTTTCCTGGCAGTTCTCGTAATGTGAAAACCTGAAATACAAAAATAGCCGAAAACAAAAACTGGCACTGGGGTGCACTGGATTAGTAGGTTAGTCCAAATATGATCAAAAGTGTATGGAAGTGTATAAATATCATAGCAATATCACCCAAAAGTGGCATGGAGCAAGCAGAAATTATAGATACGTTTTGGACGTATCACTTCCTCTCTCCATGATGCGGGAGTAGTTCCTCCTCGGGGCTGAGGTTTCTACCAGTAGCTATGTGGTTATCTTTCTCTCCCATGATGTGATCTTCGTTGTGATCATAGGCTATGTTAATCTAGGGTGATCCCATGATGTTTCCCCTTCCTCTATGTATTGGTTTGATGTACTCACTTGTCTTTATCTAGTATAATCCCCGAGACCAGGGTGACAGCGGTCTATTGGACATGGATTAGAAAAATATTTTCATGAGTGATTTCCTCTCTTGTGTGTTGATTGAAGATTGAGAGTCTCTTGGTGCTTGTCTTTGACTATCCTTTAGATATGTTGTGGTGATTGTGGGACTCTCTTTGGATGGCCGCGGTGACATTGGGAAATCCTTAGATTGAGAACTACGAACTTTGAGGTGTGCTTTTGTAGCCCTACATAATTCTCGTCCTCTCTTGACCACGGAGGAATGACCTCCGGGTGCGTCTCCATTGCATGTTTTATGGGAAATATCATGAGATTCGATTATGTTAATGTTGTTGGGAGTTGCCACTAGTGAAAGTATGAAGCCTAGGCCTTGTTTCCACCATTGCAATACCATTTGTGCTCACGTTTACCACTTGTTTGCTTGCTGCACTTTTTATTACAGATTTATATTACTTTGTTTCGCCATCCATATCACTTGCCATTTAACATCTCTTCGCCGAACTAGTGCACCTATACATCTAACAAGTGTATTAGGTGTGTTGGGGACACAAGAGACTTCTTGTATCTTAGTTGCAGGGTTGCTTGAGAGAGACCATCTTCAACCTCTACTTCCCTGAGTTCGATAAACCTTAGGTCATCCACTTGAGGGAAATTGCTGCTGTCCTACAAACCTCTGCGCTTGGAGGCCCAACATAGTCTACAAGAGTAGAAGCGTGTGTAGACATCAGCACACCCCGACCTTCATTTCTTTTGCCAATCTTCTTCTCTCGTGCAACTACAAAAGAAGAATTAAGATAAATCTAACCATAACTTGAAACATATGCATCAAAATCAGCACTTAACTGAATAATGCATAAACTATGGTCTAAACTTCTGTCACTCTCGCAAACCATCATCTACTAATTATTCTCCAATGCCTTCCCTTAGTCTCAAGTATGGTGAAGTGTAATGTAGTCGACGTTCGCATGTGATACGTCCAAAATGCATCACTATTTTATATCATAATTTATCCTTATTCATTGATATATTTCACGTTACAATGATGTTCTTATGTTGTTTTGGTGTATTTTACACAGTTTGCAACTTTCCGATGCCGAAACAACAGACGCAGGATTCAGCAGTAAAAAGTGGACGCTGAGTTGCTGAAGAAGAATACCTCCAAATTACCTGAAAATTGACGGGAGATATTTTTCAGACGGATCACGAAGGCACGTGAAAGGGCAACCAGAGGGGGGCCACAGGGTGCCCAGGCGCCCTGGGGGCGCGCCCCCCCTGGCCGCGCCGGGGGGGGCGCCTGGAGCCCCTGGCCCACCTCCGGCTGCCCCCTTTTGCATATATACTCTCCGTTATCCAAAAACCCTAAAGACGGGAGTTTTTACGGAGTTCCGCCGCCGCTCCGTGGCGGAAACCTACAGAGAAGAAAAAGCCATCTCCGGTGGGCAGATTCCACCGGGGAGATCACCTCCCGGAAGGGGAGATTGTCGCCATCGTCATCACCATCGTCACGGGCATCATCGAGATCATCATCAACATCATCCCCAACACCAGCACCATCTCCATCTTCATCCAAATCTCATCTCACAATTGCAACTTGTGTTGTAACTCGTACTACCTATCCTCTCTACTCCATTGGTGTTGATTACTACTTTGTGGTGAATGCTATTGAGTTTTGTTGGAGAAATATTATTATGTCCAGATTGTTTATCACCCATTTATCTCCACTGATCATGATCTCTTTTATGTCTCGTGAGTAGTTACTTTAGTTCTTGAGGACATGGGGAAAGTCTTGTTGTTAGTAGTCATATGCTGTTGAAGTAATATGTGTTGTTTGATACTTACGTTGCGTTGTCATTCTACTAGTGGTGTTGTGTGAGTCGAACACTCAACACTTCGCCTTATTAAGGACCTAGGAGAATACATTGTGTACAAAGAATGCTTACGGTGGGTTGCCGGAGTGACAGAAACCTGAACCCCAGTTCGCACGCTTTTGCATAAGGGAACAATGGATCCTCGATCGTATTGCTATGGTTAGGCTTTTGCCTTAAATTCTATCTTGTATTTGCGGATGCTTGCAAGGTGTTTAATCATAAGAGTGCACTCATCTTAGTCTAGAGAGTGTACTAGCATAGATCCACCCACTCAACACTTATCAACACATAACATAGTATCGATACGGAATATGGCGAAAGCACATGACTACTTCTCCCGTGTGTCCTCAGGAACGCTTTAGTCTTTATAAGTTCAGTTGCTAGGCCTCTCCTTTGCTAAGAAAGGATTGGGCCACTTGTTACTCTCAGTGCCTTTTACATTGCTTGCTTTTACTTTCCTATTGCTTATATCGAGAAAACCCCTAAAAAGTTATCTTTCAGTGCTTGCAGTAATTTCTTGCTCAGAATCGCTTATCAATACCTTCTGCTCCTCGTTGGGTTCGACACTCTTACTTATCGAAAACGCTGCAATAGATCCCTTACGGTTGTGGGTCATCAAGTACCGTTTTCTGGCGCCGTTGCCGGGGAGCGTAGCGCTATTGGTAAAGTGAAACTGGTAAGGAAGTTTTTATAATTCTGTTTTTATTTTTGCTATTGCTGCTCTTTATCCTTATGGACAACCCTGTTATTGGATCGTTGCTTGCGGGTAGACGCCCCTCACCTGTGGTGGTTGATCCTCCCCTACTGAAATTGTGCCCTATAAAATACCAGCTGGTATTATCGATTATGTTTTGGCTAATCGTTATGCAGGAGACAGACATCCCGGTGAACACTTGCTATATCTGTCACAACTATGTTCATTATTTAAGCTTGCAGGTGTATCGAGGGAGTTTGTCATGAGGAAATTGTTTGCCGTATCACTTATAGATAAAGCTTCGGATTGGTATAGGCTTGTCGATAACTCACACTTACTTGACTAGCAGGAGCTTATGTCTCTCTTTTATACTAAGTTTTATCCTCTTCATGAAATTCATCGAGACAGGAACTATATCTATAACTTTAGGTCTCGTGACGGAGAAAGCATTGCTCAAGCTTGGGGGAGATTGAAGTCCCTAATGCTCAAATGCCCTATTCATAAGCTTCCCAAGGAAATTATACTTACAAATTTTTATGCCAGGCTTTCTCGTCAGGATAAGGAGATGCTGGATGCCTCCTCTAGTGGGGTATTTCAGAAGAAGAGTGTTGAAGAAAGGTGGGATCTCATTGAAAGGATCCAGAGGAATACCGAAGATTGGGAAATTGATAAAGGTATTGAACCCGCTATAAATTATGGACATGATTATATTGATAGCTATGTGAAAACTGATTACTTCAATACTTTTTGCTCTAAGATTGGTCTTGATTCCCATCTAGTGATTGATTTCTGTAAGAATTTTGCCTCTCACGTTGATTCTTTTAAAAAGAAGAGAGACCAGCATCATGAACCTTTTAAAGAGCCACCTGTTGATATTCATGTTGCTAACCCTATTTTGCCTGCAGTTATATATGAACAACCTCCTTTTCCCGCAAGGATGAGGGAGCACACTCTTGTGACAGGCATAATAAATAAAAGTGAGAGAAGAGTTGAAGAGCCTGAGGACCAGATCAGGGTCGATCCTCAAGTTGCATTAATTAAAGACCTTATTACCAATGATGTTTTGGATTCCAATATAAATTTTTGTGCTGTTTCCACTAACCTTGTCACAGCCAAGAATAAAGGCCCAATTTCAGGTACTCCAGTGGTATCTGTTAAAATAGGAGATCACAATTATTATGGGCTATGCGATTTGGGATCGAGTGTAAGTGCTATCCCCTATTCACTTTACGAAGAGATCATCGGTGAGATTTCCCCTTGTGAACTTGAAGAAGTTGATGTTACCATTCATCTTGCAAACAGAACAACTATCTCTCCTATTGGAATTGTGAGGGACGTTGAAGTCCTATGTGGAAAGGTAAAATACCCTACCGACTTTCTAGTACTTGGTTCAGAGAGGGACAATTTCTGTCCTATTATTTTTGGTAGACCTTTTCTTAGAACTTGTGGAGCTATAATAGATTGCAAGAAAGGTAAAGTTTCTGTTGAATTCAATGGTGAGCCATATGAATTTAATTTTTCTAATTTCTCTAAGCAGCCTCGTGGTACCAATTTACCTAGTGATGATAAACTTATTGAAAGTATTGCTTCTATTGCTATTCCCCCTAATGATCCTTTGCAGCAATATATGGAGGACCACGAGAATGATTTGCATATGCAGGAAAGAAATGAGCTAGATGAAATATTCTGGAGGCAACCTGCTATCCTGAAGCACAACCTTCCGGTTGAACCTTTGGGAATTTTATCAAAACCGAAAGAAGACCCGGTGTTCGATCTTAAACCTCTTCCCGATACGCTCAAGTATGCTTATTTAGATGAAAAGAAAGTATATCCTGTTATTATCAATTCTAACCTTTCAGGATATGAAGAAGAGCGACTATTGGAAGTACTCCGTAAACACCGAGGCGCAATTGGATATACCCTTGATGACCTTAAGGGGATTAGTCCATCTATCTGTCAACATACTATCAATCTTGAGCCTGATGCTAAACCGGTTGTTGATCATCAACGACGGTTGAACCCGAAGATGATGGATGTTGTGAGAACTGAGATTCTCAAGCTTCTAGCCGCAGGTATTATCTACCCTATAGCTGATAGTAAGTGGGTAAGCCCAGTACATTGTGTTCCTAAGAAAGGAGGTACAACTGTGGTTCCTAATGATAAAAATGAACTAATACCTCAGAGAATTATTATTGGATATAGAATGTGTATTGATTACAGGAAGTTGAACAAGGCAACCAGGAAGGATCACTACCCCTTGTCGTTCATCGACCAAATGCTTGAAAGGTTATCCAAAAATACCCACTTTTGTTATCTCGATGGTTATTCTGGCTTCTCTCAAATTCATGTTAACACCGCTGATCAAGAGAAGACCACTTTTACTTGTCCCTTTGGTACTTATGCTTACAGGCGTATGCCTTTTGGTTTATGTAATGCCCCTGCTACTTTTCAAAGGTGTATGTCTGCTATCTTTCATGGTTTCTGTGGGGATATTATGGAAGTCTTCATGGACGATTTCTCCGTCTATGGAACCTCCTTTGACCATTGTCTTCACAATCTTAATAAAGTTTTGCAGAGATGTGAGTAGACGAATTTGGTACTCAACTGGGAGAAGTGCCACTTCATGGTTAACGAAGGAATTGTTCTTGGTCACAAGATTTCCGAAAGGGGAATTGAAGTGGACAAAGCCAAGATCGAAGCTATTGAGAGGATGCCCTATCCAAGGGACATCAAAGGTATTCGCAGTTTTCTTGGTCATGCTGGTTTCTATAGAAGATTTATTAAAGACTTTTCTAAAACCTCGAGGCCCCTCACTAATCTTCTCCAGAAGGACGTCCCTTTTGTATTTAATGAGGATTGTAAGGAAGCTTTTGAAGTCCTTAAGAAAGCTTTAATAACCGCTCCTATAGTACAACCACCTGACTGGAATTTACCTTTTGAGATTATGTGTGATGCTAGTGATTTTGCTGTTGGAGCTGTTTTAGGACAAAGAGTTGATAAGAAATTGAATGTTATACATTATGCTAGCAAAACCCTTGATAGTGCTCAAAAGAATTATGCTACTACTGAGAAGGAATTCTTAGCTGTAGTTTTTGCTTGTGATAAGTTTAGGCAGTATATTGTTGATTCCAAAGTTATTATTCATACTGATCATGCAGCCATTAAGTATCTTATGAAAAAGAAGGATGCCAAGCCAAGGCTTATCATATGGGTACTCCTTCTTCAAGAATTTGAATTGCAGATTGTTGATAGGAAAGGAGAAGACAATCCGGTGGCAGACAATCTTTCACGGATGGAAGATATACCGCACGATCCCATCCCAGTCAACGATAGTTTTCCAGACGAGCAACTTGCCGTTGTAAAATTACAATCTCTTTCCGATCCTTGGTATGCAGATTATGCTAATTTTATTGTTGCAAAGTATTTGCCTCCAGGTTTAACATTTCAACAAAGGAAGAAGTTATTTCATGATTTGAGGCACTACTTTTGGGATGACCCACATCTTTTCAAAGAAGGTCCCGCCGGGATCGTGAGAAGATGCATACCGGAACATGAGCAGAAGGACATTCTCAGACGGTGTCATGATAGTCCCTATGGAGGACATCATGCCGGTGAGAGGACTGCACATAAGGTTCTTCAATCAGGTTTTTATTGGCCTACTCTCTTTAAGGATGCTAGAAATTATGTTTTAGCCTGTGATAAATGTCAGAGAGTTGGTAACATTAGTAGAAGGAATGAGATGCCTATGAATTACTCACTAGTGATTGAACCTTTTGATTGTTGGGGTTTTGATTTTATGGGTCCTTTTCCTTCTTCGCACAAGTACACTCACATTTTAGTAGCTGTTGATTATGTGACCAAGTGGGTTGAAGCAATCCCCACCGAAAGTGCTGATCACAAGACATCTTTGAAAATGCTTAAGGATGTAATTTTTCCTAGGTTTGGTGTACCAAGGTATCTCATGACTGATGGAGGATCACACTTCACACACGGAGCTTTTAGAAAAGCTTTAGCCAAATACGATGTCAACCACAGAATTGCTTCACCATATCATCCTCAAACTAGTGGGCAAGTTGAGCTCACCAATAGAGAGATTAAGTTGATCTTACAGAAGACAGTAAACAGAAATAGAAAGGACTGGTCGAATAAGTTAGGAGATGCTTTGTGGGCATATAGAACTGCTTACAAAAACCCCATGGGCATGTCCCCCTATAAGATGGTGTATGGCAAGGCTTGCCATTTGCCATTAGAGTTAGAGCACAAAGCTTTCTGGGCTGTTAGAGAGCTTAATACTGACCCAAAATTAGCTGGTGAGAAGCGTCTCATGAACTTGACTTCTCTAGATGAATGGAGAAGTGAAGCTTACGAGAGCGCTAAAATGTTCAAGGAAAAGGTAAAGAAGTGGCATGATAGGAAGATTCTGAAACGTGAATTTAATGTTGGAGATAAAGTTTTGTTGTTCAGATCCCGTTTCAGGTTTTCTCCAGGCAAACTACTTTCCAGGTGGTGATACGTCCAAAACGTATCTATAATTTCTGCTTGCTCCATGCCTCTTTTGGGTGATATTGCTATGATATTTATACACTTCCATACACTTTTGATCATATTTGGACTAACCTATTAACTCAGTGCACCCCAGTGCCAGTTTCTGTTTTCTGCTGTTTTTGTATTTCAGTTTTTCCCATTACGAGAACTGCCAGAAAATTCCCGAAAAAATTATATAAAAAATCAGCGTTCCAGAAGGTTCCTGGTAGCCAAAGTACAGCCGGGGGGGGGGGGCACCAGGGCTCCAGGCGCCCTGGTGGCGCCCCCCCCCCCTGGGTCGCGCAGGGGGGGGCGCCTGGGCCCCCCGAGCCTCGTCTGGTGCCCCCCTTTGGCATATATTTAGACCGTCTCCCAAAACCCTCGAGACAGAAACCCTTTTTCGCGATCTCATCTCTGTTCCGCCACCGCCGCCGCTTCCAAGATCGGGAGCACCAGGAGAACTCTTCCCGGCACCCTGCCGGAGGGGAGGATCACCACCGAGAGCTTCTCCACCACCATGGACGCCTCCCGGATGAGTTGTGAGTAGTCTCCCTTGGACCATGGGTCCATGACCAGTAGCTATGTGATGTTCTCCTCCCGTTCTTGTGCTTCACTAATTAGTCCTCGTGAGCTGCCCTACATGATCAAGGCACATATGTAATCCTTATGCTGTTGCTATGATGAGTTTGCTGGGATCCGATGGATTATGAGATTATGTTCAGATTGTGTTTGAGTAATATATTGGATTCACCTCTTTTATATTTATGTTCGTAAGTAATTCTTGCTTGTTCTCCGTTGTTATTTATTGCTTTGGCCAAGTAGTTGGTAGTGACTCCAAGAGGGAACGTTATGCTTGATTGTGGGTTCATGCCCCTCGATGACTAGCTTGAGTGACAGAAACATGAGTCTAGGGGATGTGCTGTTGCCACAAGGGGGAAAACAACGGTGCTTGTGCCCGCGGGTGCAAGGATTGTTTACTTTACGCAAAGTTCTTTTAATGTAGTTGTCTGTTGCTTTGAGTTTACACTATGGGTGGGACTCGCAGCTTAATACCAGCGAGATGTTCTGGATAGATATCTCAAGGTGGATGATTAGTAGTAGATGCAGATGGATTTCGGTCTACTTACCTCGGCGTACCGCCCATGCTTTGAACCTCTACCTTTCTTGCAACTTAGTCAGCATTGGTTTGCGCACATGGTCCTATCAATTGCCCAGTTGTAATTCATTTACCTCACATAGCTGTTTTATCGTCTTTTGGGAGAGAGACATCACTAGTGAACATCATGAGACTCCGGTCCATATTACCATCATTGATCACATCCGCTATTTACTTTTCCGCTTTTTACTTACTATTGCAATTATACCTATCACTATTATCACTTGCGTTTGATCCTTTGTAAACTACAAGGCCGGAGGGATTGACAACCTCTCTGTACTCGTTGGGAGCAAAGTTATTTGTATCTGTGTGCAGGTCCACGTTGATTGCTAATATCTGGCGCCGTTAGCAGTTGACACCTTCTTGTTGAAACTGGGAGTCTCAGGGAAATCAATCCTTGGTATTGCCAAGGGAAAACTTCCGCTACACTGCATCTCAAACCTTCCACTTGGGGTAACCAACGAGGGGCGAGAAGCCATCAAGCAAAGTTTTCTGGCGCCGTTGCCGGGGACTCCACTCTTCAGGATAGGGGAGTTGCACGCTATCTTTTACCTTTGCTTTTTAGTCTTGTTAGTTTACCTTTCAGTTTTTGCTTTAGTATCTTTTATCGAAAATCACAAAAATAGTTATCTTGCTTGCTTGCTACTATGGGTTCCACCGAGAACACCAAGTTGTGTGACTTCACTAGTCACAACAACGATGACTTTATCTGCACACCTATCACTACACCTGCCGCTTCAGCACCTTCGTATGAAATTAAACCTGCTTTACTGAACTTAGTCATGAAAGATCAATTCTCCGGTGCTGGAGATGATGCTGCTTTACACTTGAACAACTTTGTTGAACTTTGTGATATGCAAAAGTACCAAGAAATAGATGGTAATATTGTTAAGCTTAAGCTTTTTCCTTTCTCTTTGAGTGGAGGAGCTAAAATTTGGTTTCAGTCTTTGCCTAGAAACAGCATAGATTCATGGGACAAGTGCAAAGATGCTTTTATTGGAAAATACTATCCACCTGCTAAAATTATCCAACTAAGAAGTAACATAATGAATTTTAAACAATTGGATAATGAACACGTTGCCCAAGCTTGGGGACGTATGAAATCTCTTATCAAGAACTGCCCTACTCATGGTTTGACTACTTGGATGGTTATCCAAACTTTTTATGCAGGCTTGAACTTTACCTCGCGGAACTTGTTAGATTCGGCCGCGGGAGGAACCTTTATGTCAACTACACTTGGTGCTGCCACAAAGCTTCTCGATGAGATGATGACCAACTATTCCCAATGGCACACCGAACGCGCTCCAACAGGTAGGAAGGTAAACTCTGTCGAGGAGATTTCCTCCCTAAATGAAAAAGTTGACTTGATCATGTCTCTACTTTCCAAGCAATCTTATATTGATCCTCGTGATGTTCCTTTAAATTCTTTGATTGCTCAAGATCAAGTAGATGTGAACTTTATCTCTAGAAACAATTTCAATAACAATGCTTATAGGAGTAATTTTGGTAGCAATCCTAGACCGTTCCCCTCTAATTCTTATGGGAACAACAATGCTTATCCTAGCACCAAGAACTCCACTACTGAACAAGAGATTATGCTTAAAGATTTCATCACTACCCAAAAAGCTTTTAATAATAGTGTAGAAGAAAAACTAAACAAACTAGGTGATCTCTCTTCAAAGGTAGACAATTTAGCCAATGAGGTAGAATTGCTTAAAATTAGAACTTCTCCTCTTGAGGAGAGGAAGGGCACTCCTATTAATGCTATTCAAGTGCAAATTAATGAAAATATTAGGATGATGGCTAAACTTAAAGAGAGATGGGCTAGAGAAAGGGAGGAAGAAGATAGAATTAAGAGCCTTCCTACCCACCACACTGTTGCTACTATCCAAGTTGTTCAGGATATCCAAACTCTTAGCACCCAATGCACTCCTGGTCCCGATGGACCTATTAATGGTGATGCTATGACTATAGAAACTACCAAACAAGTGTACCTAAAGGACACCACTACCACTTTACTTGATAGTAGTGACCTTGATTTTGACAATTGCACTCTTACCGAAGTTATTGATTTCCTTCACAAGATGTCTAGAGATCCCCGCACTAGCACGATTAACATTGCCTTCACAGAGCATATCACTAATGCTCTTATCAAAGCTAGGGAAGAGAAACTTAGAGTAGAAGCCTCCATACCAAGAAAGCTAGAAGATGGTTGGGATCCTATGATAAAAATTAAGTTGAATAACTTCTCTTGCTATGCTTTATGTGATGTTGGTGCTAGTACCTCTGTTATGCCCAAAAGAATATATGATATGCTTAAATTGAAACATTTTGATTCTTGTTCTTTTGGTGTTCGTCTCGTTGATTCTTCCATAAAGAAACCTTTGGGGAGGATCGACGATGTTCTTATCATTGTCAATGACAACTATGTTCCCGTTGATTTTACTATTATGGATATTGAATGTGAACCTTCTTGTCCAATTATTTTGGGACGTCCTTTTCTACGCACCGTTGGTGCTATCATTGACATGAAAGAGGGGAATATAAAATTCCAGTTTCCTCTCAAGAAAGGGATGGAACACTTCCCTCGAAAGAAGATTAAGTTACCTTTTGAGTCCGTTATACGGGCTAGCTATTCTTTTACTCTTGATAAAACTTGATCTCTATGCATTATGCCTAGCTTAAAGGCATAAAAGAAAGCGCTTTTGGGAGGCAGCCCAATGAATAAAATTTATTTTGCTTTTGTTGTGTCTTGATGTTGTTACTACTGTAGCATCATCATTGTATCTTTGCTTTTCAATTTTGTGCCAAGTGTAGCCTCTGATTGCAAGAAAGTTCAAAAGTTGTGACGTGCTGTCCAGGAAACAGATTCTGTCCTTGGATAGAAAAATTCGTATAAAATCACCAGATCATCTTTTTGGTCTGAATTTTTTCGACAGCGTGCTCTATATAATTTTCTTTCGTGCGTCTGTTTTGAGTTTTTTGATTAGAGTTGCAGAATTGCCCCGAAAAAATCATTTACTACCTGCTGTTCTGTTTTTCACAGATTCTGTCCTGTTTTGCCTTTCCTTCATTTTGCAAACCTAGAGCTTGCTTTTTCTTTGCAAAAACCTTTTGCCAATCTTGAGAAACAGTAGAACTTCAAGAATATATTTATTTCTAGCAAGGAACAATTATTTTATTATGGGTACTAACCTCGCTAATCAGATTATGATGAGTTATGTATGAAGGGAGTTTTCAAGTGTGCGAGGGAAGATGATAAAAAGATTCAGGAGTGTCAAACGCTCAAGCTTGGGGATGCCCCCATGCACCCCCAAGAAATATTCAAGGAGACTCAAGCGTCTAAGCTTGGGGATGCCCCCGTGCATCCCCTTCTCCATCAACATTATCAGTTCGTCTTTCGTTCCACTATATTTTAATCACTTCATGTGTTATGTGCTATGCTTGGAGCGTCTTGCTTTTAGTTTTCCTTTTAGTTTTCTTTCAGCTTTTCATAACGAGTCGGAACTCAGCTTTCTTTATGTGGGAGAGAAACACGCTCCACTTCTACCTAGAACATAACATAGAATTTTCATGTCTATCCTTGCTGTGTGTGTTCTTTGTCTTTTAATAGCTACTATCATGCTTAGCTCTTAGTATTCATGCTTATCTTTTTAAAGAGCTTTCGTTTAGTTGGTTGCTTGAACTCTCTTTAGTTATCATGCTTATCTTATTAAGAGAGTTTGCTTCCGTTGCATTGGTTGATATGTCTATGATAAAGATGCTACGTGCATAATGGCGCTTAGTAGTTCATGTTTTCTTATGGTTAGTCTCAAATAGCTGGGGGGTTCCCAATGTGTTATTGGAGTACCAACATGATTTGTTTGCCTATGATGTGGTATGGTTTAGTAATATCTTTCTTCGAGAATTTATTTTGATTGACTTGGCGTATGCTCACGCATATTTAAGACTGTAAAGAAAGTCTGTCAAGCCTTAATGATCTTTTGTTTCTGAGTAGCGATATAACTTCCATGCCTGATTCAATGTTGCTTTGTCGCTCCGCATGTTTATGACCGTCATTGCTCTCTTAGTTGGTCGCTCCCAGTCTTTTGCTAACCTCCACCTGTACTAAGCGGACTGACTGCTTGTGCATCCACATTCTTTTATACCAGTTATGCCATATGAGTCCACCATACCTTCCTACATGGTATTTGCCTGCCATTCCTAACGGAGACTTGCATGTACCATCTCGAAATTATTCAAAGAAAAATGCATTCCTATTTTGTGCCTCTGTTGTAAGTCCATGAGGAAGTAGTTGTTAATTCATAATCTTTTTAAGTTGGACAAGCTTCACCCCCGGATTGCATGTATAATGTGCAAACCCATAATACGAGAAGGAACTGGAATTGAGTGCGCCCGGCTCAAAATTAATATAACAAACAAACCCTCCTTCACGCTTTGTTCATGAGAAATCAGAAAACTTTGGCAGTGATAAACAAAGGAGATTAAGACGATGTGATCGTCCTCATTCGGGAGCCGTTCCTCGAAACTTGTCCATCTCAAGAAGTGATTGAGTTGTCTGCTAGCATTCGTTGACGAAACATGCATGATCTAAAAAAAATTATTACCTCTGTTTTAAAACCAAGAGCTCTGGTACATGTTTTGTCTTTGTTTCCGACTACGGGTTTTCAACCTTGCCAACAAAAGCCACGGTTCGAGAGTCTCCACCTTCTTTTAAAGCACCAACTACTGAGAGCATGATTATCATTCTGAGTGTAATGTGCATTGTCCCAAAGTAGCATTGTCTTTTGCATGATTGTGATATCGTTTATTCTGAAATCATTGTATCTAGTCATCACTTAAACCATGGAGGTGCCCCTGCATTTATGTTTTGCTTCACTAAAGGGGGCAAGCGAGATATCACTTTGTCATATTTGCACACCATGTTCATTACAAATCTGTTTGATGTTTCAGTATCATATTGTAAAACTTTCAGTTCTTTGTGATTTTCTCATGAGGCAACTTAATTACTATAGATTCATTGTCTCAGTAAGCTTTTGTCATATGACTATGAAAAAGTCCTATATGGTTAATAGCATGTCACCACAGAAATTATTCTTGTTATCATTTACCTACTCGAGGACGAGCAGGAATTAAGCTTGGGGATGTTGATACGTCCAAAACGTATCTATAATTTCTGCTTGCTCCATGCCTCTTTTGGGTGATATTGCTATGATATTTATACACTTCCATACACTTTTGATCATATTTGGACTAACCTATTAACTCAGTGCACCCCAGTGCCAGTTTATGTTTTCTGCTGTTTTTGTATTTCAGTTTTTCCCATTACGAGAACTGCCAGAAAAATCCCGGAAAAATTATATAAAAAATCAGCGTTCCAGAAGGTTCCCGGTAGCCAAAGTACAGCCGGGGGGGGGGCCACCAGGGCTCCAGGCGCCCTGGTGGTGCGCCCCCCCCTGGGCCGCGCCGGGGGGGCGCCTGGGCCCCCCGAGCCTCGTCTGGTGCCCCCCTTTGGCATATATTTAGACCTTCTCCCAAAACCCTCGAGACGGAAACCCTTTTTCGCGATCTCATCTCTGTTCCGCCGCCGCCGCCGCTTCCAAGATCGGGAGCACCAGGAGAACTCTTCCCGGCACCCTGCCGGAGGGGAGGATAACCACCGGGAGCTTCTCCACCACCATGGACGCCTCCCGGATGAGTTGTGAGTAGTCTCCCTTGGACCATGGGTCCATGACCAGTAGCTATGTGATGTTCTCCTCCCATTCTTGTGCTTCACTAATTAGTCCTCGTGAGCTGCCCTACATGATCGAGGCACATATGTAATCCTTATGCTGTTGCTATGATGAGTTTGCTGGGATCCGATGGATTATGAGATTATGTTCAGATTGTGTTTGAGTAATATATTGGATTCACCTCTTTTATATTTATGTTCGTAAGTAATTCTTGCATGTTCTCCGTTGTTATTTATTGCTTTGGCCAAGTAGTAGGTAGTGACTCCAAGAGGGAACGTTATGCTTGATTGTGGGTTCATGCCCCTCGATGACTAGCTTGAGTGACAGAAACATGAGTCTAGGGGATGTGCTATTGCCACAAGGGGGAAAACAACGATGCTTGTGCCCGCGGGTGCAAGGATTGTTTACTTTACGCAAAGTTCTTTTAATGCAGTTGTCTGTTGCTTTGAGTTTACACTATGGGTGGGACTCGCAACTTAATACCAGCGAGATGTTCTGGATAGATATCTCAAGGTGGATGATTAGTAGTAGATGCAGATGGATTTCGGTCTACTTACCTCGGCGTACCGCCCATGCTTTGAACCTCTACCTTTCTTGCAACTTAGTCAGCATTGGTTTGCGCACATGGTCCTGTCAATTGCCCAGCTGTAATTCGTTTACCTCACATAGTTGTTTTATCGTCTTTTGGGAGATTGACATCACTAGTGAACATCATGAGACTCCGGTCCATATTACCATCATTGATCACATCCGCTATTTACTTTTCCGCTTTTTACTTACTATTGCAATTATACCTATCACTATTATCACTTGCGTTTGATCCTTTGTAAACTACAAGGCCGGAGGGATTGACAACCTCTCTGTACTCGTTGGGAGCAAAGTTATTTGTATCTGTGTGCAGGTCCACGTTGATTGCTAATATCTGGCGCCGTTAGCAGTTGACACCTTCTTGTTGAAACTGGGAGTCTCAGGGAAATTGATCCTTGGTATTGCCAAGGGAAAACTTCCGCTACACTGCATCTCAAACCTTCCACTTGGGGTAACCAACGAGGGGCGAGAAGCCATCAGGTGGGAAGGGCCATTTCATATTGAAGAAGTCTATCGGTCTGGTGCAATTAAGATTAACAATTTTGAAGGCACCAAACCTTAAGTCGTGAATGGGCAAAGACTTAAACATTACATAGCAGGAGACCCTATCAATGTTGATGTGAATATAATATACACAACAACTCACGAAGAACATGTTGCAGCCCTGTTTCAGACGCCAGCAGGAGCAGAATAAAGAAAAGGTATGTGGTACGGTAAGGAAACATCGCGAACCTCCATAAAAGTTTCGTATTACGAGTTTTTGCAAAATTAGTAAAATTCTGAGCCTAAGCAGAGCCGGAGACGAGCTCCAGGGGGTCCAGGCGCCCCCCTGGCGCGCCCTACCTCCTGGTCGCGCCGCCAGGGCGCCTGGACACCCGGGAGTCCGCCTCCGACCCCGCTTTAGCCCGTTACCTTCCTCTCTGTGCATAAATTTTTGCTATATATTTGCCCGGATTGTTCCGGCAACGTATCCTGCGATTTCGTGTGTTTTCTTTTCGATCTGTTTCTGCCAGGGAATCTTTCAGCTGAATCTAGGTGCCATGGCTTCTCCAAGTTCCCCCAAGGACGAGTTCGTCGTCAGCGTCATCAACCCTTACCTCGCTGAGGTGAAGAAGCACCCTCAGGTTGTTCGGATGGAGGACGGTGTCCTTCATCAAGAAGATCTGAAGGGACCTATCAAGGAGGTGAGCATCCAGGCCAGGCTGGAAGAAGTGGAGCAAGAAGTCTTCGAGTACAAGAAGATGATCGAGCGTGGTGTTGAAGCTAACTTCGACATCATCAATGAGCTGAAGAACTACTTCCTGAAGGAGATGTGGAAAAGCATCACCGCGTCTGAAGAAAGAATTATAGAGCTCCAAGGGCAAATTAATGATCTACATCGCCAGAACTGTGAGTATGAACTAAGGTTTATGCGCATGAGTATGGGTGCTGCCTGCAGGATTCAGGAGACAAGCTTCTCCTATGAGACTGGAGAACCCCTTCCATGGAAGCGTTTCGCCGAGGACTACGTGATCAACGCCAACAAGGATGAGGAGTGAAATCTCCTGGGGTAACGGCATTCTCTTGGCTTGTTCCAAGCTTGGGGGAGTGCCCGGTATCTTTATCTTTACCTTTTGTCTTTTAGAGTCAAGTAGAGTCGTATCATGTCTAGGGAGGTTATTATATGAAATAGGTGTGTGCATTGAGGTCTATCACTCCTTCGGTGGGGAGATTGTATCCGTGAGTGTGGAGTCGTCTATGATGGAATATTAATGAGAAGTTCATTGGTTCCTTTTGCTGCACTCGGTATTCTCTTCACGCAATCGACCTTATATGATGACTCTTATGGGGAGTATTGACCTTATATCAGGTATGGCTGTGAAAACTTTGTTTAATCTTGGCAAACATAGCTTTGGTCATAACAACAAGCATGATTTTCCTAAAGTATCGACATAGCCAAAACCTTTATGTTATTATGCTTGAAGTGTTATGCTGACAAGGAAGACAACTTGATGTGTTATGCTTATTTCAATGTTTATGCTTTATATTGTTTTGCATCTTAGTCATCATCAATTGTCTGTTCTCTCAAACCTTTGCTAGCCTAACTCTGTACTAAGCGGAATTCTGCTTGTGCATCCATACCCTTAAACCAATACCTTCCATATGAGTCCACCATACCTTCCTACTCGTGGTACTCCACTACCACCTCCTAAAGTACAGAATTTATGTGTTATCCTTAAATGTTCAAAATCTTTTATTTTGTGCCTCTGTTTTAGCTCATGAGGAAGTAATAGCTAATTCATGATCTTTTTGAGTTGGACAAGTTTAACCCCGGGATTGCATGTCTAATGTGCAAACCCACAATACGAGAAGGAACTGGCAAAGAGTGCGCCCGGCTCAAAAATAATATAACAAACAAACCCTCCTTCACGCTTTGTTCATGAGAAATCAGAAAACTTTGGCAGTGATAAACAAAGGAGAATAAGAGGATGTCATCGTCCTCGTGCGGGAGCCGTTCCTCGAAACTTGTCCAGCTCAAGAAGTAATTGAGTTATCTATTAGCATTCGTTGACAAATCATGCACATCTCAAAACTTGTTTTCATTCTGTTTGATTTAAGGATAGCACATGAGTTTTCCCTAATACCCTAGAGCAGGGCCTATCTTTTAATTTTAAGTTGAGTCAGTTATTCCTACTCCCTTCTATTCTTAAAGAGAGCAGACATTTGATGTTGATAAGGATTCATTCATATAAAGTTGCATTAGGATTTGTCATATCATATCCTTGTTGACATTATCATTTGATAAGCAAGTTGTTTGTCAAGCCCAGCTAAGGCAAATATCTTCCTTTGTGTTAACACTTTCACTTCTTGCCTGATAACATGTTCTTTCAAAAGCTTCAATTAATCTCATCAAAACATAAAGAAAGAGCAAAAGTAAAAGCTATTAGTTGTCCTTTGACCAAAGGACATGTTTGCCATGATTCAATGAGTTTCCTTAGCCCTACTTCCAAACATAAGTGTTACTACTCTTTTATAAGGGCATTATGAGTTGAAGATTGCAGTTGAGGATATTTGAGTTGGTGAAGAAACTGTGATGCTGATACGTCCAAAACGTATCTATAATTTCTGCTTGCTCCATGCCTCTTTTGGGTGATATTGCTATGATATTTATACACTTCCATACACTTTTGATCATATTTGGCCTAACCTACTAATCCAGTGCACCCCAGTGCCAGTTTCTGTTTTCGGCTGTTTTTGTATTTCAGGTTTTCACATTACGAGAACTGCCAGGAAAAATCCAGAAAAATTATATAAAAAATCAGCGTTCCAGAACCTACCTTGCGCCCGAAGGACAGCCGGGGGGGGGGG
>LR738713.1:709331172-709364154 GCA_902687465.1 Secale cereale | reverse complement strand
GCTTGTGCCCGCGGGTGCAAGGATTGTTTACTTTACGCAAAGTTCTTTTAATGCAGTTGTCTGTTGCTTTGAGTTTACACTATGGGTGGGGCTCGCAACTTAATACCAGCGAGATGTTCTGGATAGATATCTCAAGGTGGATGATTAGTAGTAGATATTGATGGATTTCGGTCTACTTACTTTGGCGTACCGCCCATGCTTTGAACCTCAACCTTTCTTGCAATGTAGTCAGCATTGGTTTGCGTTCGTGGTCCTGTCAATTGCCCAGCTGTAATTCGTTTACCTCACATAGCTGTTTTATCGTCTTTTGGGAGAGAGACATCACTAGTGAACATCATGAGACTCCGGTCCATATTACCATCATTGATCACATCCGCTATTTACTTTTCGCTATTATTTACTATTGCAAACATTATCTATCACTACTATCATTTGCGTTTAATCCTTTGTGAACTACAAGGTCGGACGGATTGACAACCTCTCTGTACTCGTTGGGAGCAAAGTTATTTGTATCTGTGTGCAGGTCCACGTTGATTGCTAATATCCGGCGCCGTTAGCAGTTGACACCTACTTGTTGAACCTAGGAGTCTCTGGGGATTCGATCCTTGGCATCTTTGCTAAGGGAAAAACTTCCACAACACTGCATCTCACACCTTCCACTTGGGGTAAGCAACGAGGGTTAGAGGCCCATCAAGGAGTTTTTCTGGCGCCGTTGCCGGGGACTCCACTCTTCAGGATAGGGGAGTTGCATGCTATCTTTTACCTTTGCTTTTTAGTCTTGTTAGTTTACCTTTCAGTTTTTGCTTTAGTATCCTTTATCAAAAATTACAAAAAAATTATTTTGCCTTCCTGTTAGTAGTCCTATCTGTTTAGCTAAACATGTTAGGATATGGTGCTTTGAGGGAATCAGAAGTTCTAGATTTCCATAAAAGGGATGGAGAAAATATGAAGAAGGCAAGGGACAGAATTTCTGATGCACATAGGAGAATTATGCCTTGGATACCTATAAAAATTGTGCTTAGGAATTTTTACCAGGGTCTTTTTAAATGGTGTAAACACTCTCTTGATATTATAGCCGAGGGAGATTTCCTAGAGTGTGATGAAGCTAGAGCTCTTGAAATTATACATGGTCTATCTAGTTACTTTGTTTATGATCATAATTTTGATACTGTCATAGATAGACTTGCTACTATTGAAAAGAGAATGGATGCTCTAGACTTAATGAAGGTAGAGAAACCCAAACCCAATAAGAGAGATATTTTGGAAATAGATAATGACTGGGAGCCTCTTGTTAGGATTAGCATCTCTAATCAAGACTTCCTTGCTTATTGTGATATTGGATCTATGGTTTCTACTATGCCAAAAACTGTTCATGATTCTTTAAAATTTAACATGGATAGATTACCATCTTATCATGAACACACTAATGGAGATATTTCTGAAATCTAGGGAAGAATAAAAGATGTGCCAGTTAAATTCCTTAAAGGGATTGCAATGGTTGATTTCTTCATCATGGAGCCAAACCAAGGAAATATAGTGCTAGGAAGGGACTTCCTCCGAGCGGTAAAAGGCTTCATCGATATAGGTAAGGGACAAATCCGCTTACGCGGGAAGGCAAAAGGTGTGTACCCCTTTCCTAGAAGGAACAAGAGTGAACTTGTTGAGGAACCATATGAATCAATTTATAACTCCGATTATTATGATGGTTATTGATTCCTCTATGCATTATGCCTAGCTTAAAGGCATAAAAGAAAGCGCTTTTGGGAGGCAGCCCACACGAATAAATTTTTATATTTTGCTTTTGTTGTGTCTTGATGTTGTTTACTACAGTAGCATCATCATTGTATCTTTGCTTTTCATATTTGTGCCAAGTATAGCCTCTGATTGCTAGAAAGTTCAAAAGTTGTGAGGTGCTGTCCAGGAAACAGATTCTGTCCTTGGATAGAAAAATTCGTATAAAATCACCAGATCATCTTTTTGGTCTGAATTTTTTCGACAGCATTCTCTATATAATTGGCTTTCATGCGTCTGTTTTGAGTTTTTTTATTTGAGTTGCAGAAGTACCCCGAACAAATCATTTACTACCTGCTGTTCTGTTTTTCACAGATTCTGTCCTGTTTTGCCTTTCCTTCATTTTGCAAACCAAGAGCTTGCTTTTTCTTTGCAAAAACCTTTTGGCAATCTTGAGAAACAGTAGAACTTCAAGAATATCTTTATTTCCAGCAAGGAACAATTATTTTATTAATGGTACTAACCTCGCTAATCAGATTATAATGAGTTATGTATGAAGGGAGTTTTCAAGTGTGCGAGGGAAGATGATAAAAAGATTCAGGAGTGTCAAGCGCTCAAGCTTGGGGATTCCCCCGTGCACCCCCAAGAAATATTCAAGGAGACTCAAGCGTCTAAGCTTGGGGATGCCCCCGTGCATCCCCTTCTCCATCAACATTATCAGTTCGTCTTTCGTTCCGCTATATTTTTATCACTTCATGTGTTATGTGCTATGCTTGGAGCGTCTTGCTTTTAGTTTTCTTTTTAGTTTTTCATAACGAGTCGGAACTCAGCGTTCTTTATGTGGGAGAGAAACACGCTCCACTTCTACCTAGAACATAACATAGAATTTTCATGTCTATCCTTGCTGTGTGTGTTCTTTGTCTTTTAATAGCTACTATCATGCTCTGCCCTTAGTATTCATGCTTATCTTTTTCAAAGAGCTTTTGTTTAGTTGGTTGCTTGAACTCTCTTTAATTATCATGCTTATCTTATTAAGAGAGTTTGCTTCCGTTGCATTGGTTAATATGTCTATGATAAAGATGCTACTTGCATAATGGTGCTTAGTAATTCATGTTTTCTTGTGGTTAGTCTCAAATAGCTGGGGGATTCCCAATGTGTTATTGGAGTACCAACATGATTTGTTTGCCAATGATGTGGTATGGTTTAGTAATATCTTCCTTCAAGAATTTATTTTGATTGACTTGGCGTATGCTCACGCATATTTAAGACTGTAAAGAAAGTCTGTCAAGCCTTGATGATCTTTTATTTCTGAGTAGCGATATAACTACCATGCCTGATTCAATGTTGCTTTGTCACTCTGCATGATTATGACCGTCATTGCTCTCTTAGTTGGTCGCTCCCAGTCTTTTGCTAACCTCCACCTGTACTAAGCGGACTAACTTTGCAATACATAGCTCATGGGAAAGTAGCTTAAAAACTATTGTGGTAAAGAATATGTCACTTATGTATCTTATTTCTTATAAGTTGCTTGCTGAGCGGTAACCATGTTTCTGGGGACGCCATCAACTGTCACACTATTGTTGAATATCATGTGAGTTACTATGCATGTTCGTCTTGTCTGAAGTAAGGGTGATTTGCCATGGGTTGAATGGTTGAGTATGCATATTGTTAGAGAAGAACATTGGGCCGCCAACCAAAGCCATGTATCATGGTGGAAGTTTTAGCTTGGACATTAATCCTCAATCTCTTATGAGAATATGCTTATGCATTAAAGAGGAGTCCATTATCTATTTTCTATGTTGTCCCGGTATGGATGTCCTCAAGTTGAGATCTATCAAAAACGAGAAATCAAATGCGATTTATCTCCTTGGACCTTTGTACAGGTGGCATAGATGTACCCCTTTATGACACTTGGTTGAAACATATGCAATGCAATGATAACCCATGGAAATCCGTGCTAATTAGGACAAGGTGCGAGCACTATTGGTATTCGATGCATGAGGCTTGCAACTTATAGGATGTCTTATGCATGACACATATGAAGTACTACTACCGTTGACAAAATTGCTTCTATGTTTTCAAAATAAAAAAAAGCTCTAGCACATAACCATTCTTTTACTTTTATGTTGAGTCTCCACCTTCTTTCTTCAAGCACCAACTACTGAGAGCATGATTGTCATTCTGAGTATAATGTGCATTGTCCCAAAGTAGCATTGTCTTTTGCATGATTGTGATATCATTATTTCTGAAATCATTGTATCTAGTCATCACTTAAACCTTGAAGGTGCCCCTGCATTTATGTTTTGCTTCACTAAAGGGGGCAAGCTAGATATCACTTTATCATATTTGCACATCATGTTCATTGCAAATCTTTTTGATGTTTCAGTTTCATGTTGTAAAACTTTCAGTCATTTGTGATTTTCTCATGAGGCAACTTAATTACTATAGAATCATTGTCTCAGTAAGCTTTTGTCATATGACTATAAAAAGTCCTATATGGTTAATAGCATGTCACCACAGAAATTATTCTTGTTATCATTTACCTACTCGAGGACGAGCAGGAATTAAGCTTGGGGATGTTGATACGTCCAAAACGTATCTATAATTTCTGCTTGCTCCATGCCTCTTTTGGGTGATATTGCTATGATATTTATACACTTCCATACACTTTTGATCATATTTGGACTAACCTATTAATCCAGTGCACCCCAGTGCCAGTTTCTGTTTTCGGCTGTTTTTGTATTTCAGGTTTTCACATTACGAGAACTGCCAGGAAAAATCCAGAAAAATTATATAAAAAATCAGCGTTCCAGAACCTACCTTGCGCCCGAAGGACAGCCGGGGGGGGGGGGGCAACCAGGGCTCCAGGCGCCCTGGCGGCGCCCCCCCTGGGCCGCACCGGGGGGGCGCCTGGGCCCCCCGAGCCCCGTCTGGTGCCCCCCTTTGGCATATATTTAGAGCGTCCTTCGAAACCCTCGGGACGGGAACTCTTTTTCGCGATCTCATCTCTGTTCCGCCGCCGCCGCCGCTTCCAAGATCGGGAGCACCAGGAGAACTCTTCCCGGCACCTTGCCGGAGGGGAGGATCACCATCGGGAGCCTCTCCACCACCATGGACGCCTCCCGGATGAGTTGTGAGTAGTCTCCCTTGGACCATGAGTTCATAACCAGTAGCTATGTGATGTTCTCCTCCCGTTCTTGTGCTTCACTAATTAGTCCTCGTGAGCTGCCCTACATGATCGAGGCACATATGTAATCCTTATGCTGTTGCTATGATGAGTTTGCTGGGATCCGATGGATTATGAGATTATGTTCAGATTGTGCTTGAGTAATATATTTGATCTACCTCTTTTATATTTATGTTCATAAGTAATTCTTGCATGTTCTCCGTTGTTATTTATTGCTTTGGCCAAGTAATACGTAGTGTCTCCAAGAGGGAACGTTATGCTTGATTGTGGGTTCATGCCCCTCGATGACTAGCTTGAGTGATAGAAACATGAGTCTAGGGGATGTGTTGTTGCCACAAGGGGGAAAACAACGGTTCTTGTGCCCGCGGGTGCAAGGATTGTTTACTTTACGCAAAGTTCTTTTAATGCAGTTGTCTGTTGCTTTGAGTTTACACTATGGGTGGGGCTCGCAACTTAATACCAGCGAGATGTTCTGGATAGATATCTCAAGGTGGATGATTAGTAGTAGATATTGATGGATTTCGGTCTACTTACTTTGGCGTACCGCCCATGCTTTGAACCTCAACCTTTCTTGCAATGTAGTCAGCATTGGTTTGCGTTCGTGGTCCTGTCAATTGCCCAGCTGTAATTCGTTTACCTCACATAGCTGTTTTATCGTCTTTTGGGAGAGAGACATCACTAGTGAACATCATGAGACTCCGGTCCATATTACCATCATTGATCACATCCGCTATTTACTTTTCGCTATTATTTACTATTGCAAACATTATCTATCACTACTATCATTTGCGTTTAATCCTTTGTGAACTACAAGGCCGGAGGGATTGACAACCTCTCTGTACTCGTTGGGAGCAAAGTTATTTGTATCTGTGTGCAGGTCCACGTTGATTGCTACTATCCGGCGCCGTTAGCAGTTGACACCTACTTGTTGAACCTTGGCATCTTTGCTAAGGGAAAAACTTCCACAACACTGCATCTCACACCTTCCACTTGGGGTAACCAACGAGGGGTTAGAGGCCCATCAGATGCTTCTTGTCCGTATTCTATTTATCGACACTTCACTCTCTAAACTTGTGGACAGGTTTACTGAGCTCAATATTCGCATGGGGACAAGCGAGGTCTAAGCTTGGGGGTGTTGATACGTCCAAAATGCATCACTATTTTATATCATAATTTATCCTTATTCATTGATATATTTCACGTTACAATATGTTCTTATGTTGTTTTGGTGTATTTTACATAGTTTGCAACTTTTCGAAGCCGAAACAGCAGACGCAGGATTCAGCAGTAAAAAGTGGACGCTGAGTTGCTGAAGAAGAATACCTCCAAATTACCTGAAAATTGACGGGAGATATTTTTCAGACGGATCACGAAGGCACGCGAAAGGGCAACCAGAGGGGGGCCACAGGGTGCCCAGGCGCCCTGGGGGCGCCCCCCTGGCCGCGCCGGGGGGGGGGGGCGCCTGGAGCCCCTGGCCCACCTCCGGCTGCCCCCTTTTGCATATATACTCTCCGTTATCCAAAAACCCTAAAGACGGGAGTTTTTACGGAGTTCCGCCGCCGCTCCGTGGCGGAAACCTACAGAGAAGAAAAAGCCATCTCTGGTGGGCAGATTCCGCCGGGGAGATCACCTCCCGGAAGGGGAGATTGTCGCCATCGTCATCACCATCGTCACGGGCATCATCGAGATCATCATCAACATCATCCCCAACACCAGCACCATCTCCATCTTCATCCAAATCTCATCTCACAATTGCAACTTGTGTTGTAACTCGTACTACCTATCCTCTCTACTCCATTGGTGTTGATTACTACTTTGTGGTGAATGCTATTGAGTTTTGTTGGAGAAATATTATTATGTCCAGATTGTTTATCACCCATTTATCTCCACTGATCATGATCTCTTTTATGTCTCGTGAGTAGTTACTTTAGTTCTTGAGGACATGGGGAAAGTCTTGTTGTTAGTAGTCATATGCTGTTGAAGTAATATGTGTTGTTTGATACTTAAGTTGCGTTGTCATTCTACTAGTGGTGTTGTGTGAGTCGAACACTCAACACTTCGCCTTATTAAGGACCTAGGAGAATACATTGTGTACAAAGAATGCTTACGGTGGGTTGCCGGAGTGACAGAAACCTGAACCCCAGTTCGCACGCTTTTGCATAAGGAAACAATGGATCCTCGATCGTATTGCTATGGTTAGGCTTTCGCCTTAAATTTTATCTTGTATTTGCGGATGCTTGCAAGGTGTTTAATCATAAGAGTGCACTCATCTTAGTCTAGAGAGTGTACTAGCATAGATCCACCCACTCAACACTTATCAACACATAACATAGTATCGATACGGAATATGGCGAAAGCACATGACTACTTCTCCCGTGTGTCCTCAGGAACGCTTTAGTCTTTATAAGTTCAGTTGCTAGGCCTCTCCTTTGCTAAGAAAGGATTGGGCCACTTGTTACTCTCAGTGCCTTTTACATTGCTTGCTTTTACTTTCATGTTGCTTATATCGAGAAAACCCCTAAAAAGTTATCTTTCAGTGCTTGCAGTAATTTCTTGCTCAGAATCGCTTATCAATACCTTCTGCTCCTCGTTGGGTTCGACACTCTTACTTATCGAAAACGCTGCAATAGATCCCTTACGGTTGTGGGTCATCAGCATGACACCACTAAAGGAAGAAAAACATGCATATCATCAAGATATTGAATGAATATCAACTTCACATGATTACTGATAACAAGACTTCTCCCATGTCCTCAAGAATAAAAGTTACTATTCACAAATCATATTTTAGTTCAAGATCAAAGGTGTATTGAATATGCTTAAGGATCTGAATATATAATATTTCACCAAATAAACTAACTAGCATCAACTACAAGATGTAATCAACACTACTAGTAGCCCACACGTGCGGATCTGAGGTTTTGGGACAAAGATGAACTAGGGTTTGAGATGAGATGGTAACGGTGAAGATGTTGATGAAGATTGGTCCTCCCATGATGAGATGGTCGTTGGTGGTGTCAATGGCTTCGATCTCTACCTCCCGAAGGGAAGTATCCCGACGGAATCGCCCGTCGAAGAGCAAAAGTGTTCCTCTCCGGGTTCCGCCCTGAAATGGCGGCGCTTCGTCCCGAAAGTCCTCTTCTATTTTTAGGGTGAATGGCCGCATATAGGAGAAGGAGGGTACCAGAGGCATCTGCAGGGCCCACAAGCTTGGGTGGTGCGCCCTAGGGGGCGTGCCACCTGAGCTTGTGGCTCACTGGTGGGACCCCTCCTGGTGATTCTTCTTCCATTATTTTTCTTTAATTCCGAAATAATTATTTGTAACTTTTCCGGTCATTTGGAGCTCTCGAGAATAAATATCGCTGTTGTAGCTTTTTCAAGTCAAGAATTCCAACTATCGGCAATTTTTCTCTTCATGTAAATCTTACAAATTAAGATAGAAAAGGCATTAGAATAGCATTACAAAGTGAAATAATAACCTAAATATAATAAATAATAGTAGAAAAACATGATGCAAATGAGCGTATCAACGTTCTTTTGGGACGCCCCATGGGTACACGATAGGAAGCCCAAATATATTACGCCTCTCATCTACGAGGCCTCCATAAGAAAAAACTAGAAGGTAAGGGAAGCTCTCAATGGCGATGCCTGGATATCCAAAATCAAGAGAACCGTGACTTTTTCGCTCACACATTTCCGCCAGTTTCTCCAGTTGTGGGCCAGCATCCGTGATTTTCCAGCTGCATGAGGATGTGCCTAACTATAGCGTGTGGAAGCACACTGATAATGGTATTTATTCTGCAGAGTCCGCCTACAGGGCACAATTCCTTGGCATTATCCACTCTCTAATGGAGCACATGATTTGGAAAGCCTGGTCCATGCCCAAAGTGAAATTCTTTGCATGGCTAGTTATGCAAAACCAGATTTGGTTCGCAGATAGGTTGGCTAAGAGAGGATGGTCAAAATGTGGACTTTGCCTATTATGCAAGCGCGAGACCGAAACCGCCGACCATCTAATCTTCAAGTGTCGGTTCATACTGAGACTTTGGGATATGCACAAAGCCTGGCTCCAACTGGACTGTATCAATAATTCTTCCTAGGCACTGCTACGCTCCACCAAAGACTGGTGGCCTGGCCTCACCGATGGCTGCATCCCCAATAGGGGCACCATGCCATTGTAATGTTAACCTCTTAGGTCTCTTGGGGTGAAAGAAACGCCCGCATCTTCGCCACAAAAGTGCACCACCCTCGGTTCTTCTAGGCACATCATACCAGGAGAGTAATTCGTGTGGTATTCTTGGAGGGGAGGGGGGGGGGGTTGGTAACTCCAATAAACTTCTCAATGGATGAGACCAATCTTTTGCCTCTATTTCAAAACAGAAAAATTATCAGATGAATTTGTTTTTTGGATAAATATTGCCCCTCTAATAACTGCGTCCTCCCGGATTGCTTTGCCGTCGCCATCTTCCTTCACTGCTTTGCGGTGACACGATCGATCTCCGATATGATGGCGGTGAGGACATGGTGTTCGCGACACAACGCAAAAGCTTCCGTGCAATGATGGTCTCAAGGCGACGCGCCTCCCCGTTGGCGTTTCTCCGCAGAGCCGCTGGAGAGAAGGAGAGCGAGGTGCCGCACAAGTCGTAGCTTGCTCTCAAACAGAGAAGAATATTTTTCCGACGATCGCTGGTTTGTCTTCATTTCCTAGTACAGTAGGCCAACTCCACCGTGCGACCCCAAACAGACGTCCATTTTGCCCGGATTCTGTCCGTTTGGGTAGGGCGATGGGTCGTGTCCGCGCGTGTCCTGGGATGCGGTGGCGGTACGCCCGGCACGCGGCCGCATCATTTGGCCCCATCTTGTCCGCCTCCATTTTAAAAAGAGAACAACGTTTCAAATACCAAGCCCTAGTTCAGGCCAGCGGCCCTAGTTCACGCCGGCAACATAGCCAGTGGCCTACATGTCCTCGCCGGCAACAAAGCCAGCGGCCGGCAACACAGCTAGCCTCCAAAATGAATGTGTTTCTCGTCGGCACACAACCAGCGGCCCAACGGGCGGGCGGCACCCATGCCAGCCTCCAAAAAGAACAGCCACGGCCGACCGGACGACCTAGTTCAGGCCGTCGGCGTCGAACATCTCCTTCTGCATGGCCTCGAACCAGCTCCTTGTCTTCTCGCTCATCTTGGTCAAGTCCACGCTCATGATCGCAAGGGCCACCTCCTTTGCTTTGGTTGCGGCATTGGTGGCCTCGATGTCGAGCTGCCTCTGCCTGGCCGAGACATTGGTGGCCTCGATGTCGAGCTGTCTTTGTCGGGACGCCTCCTCCATGTTGATCTTCCTCCTCTTGGCCGCCTCCTTCATCTCAAGCTTCTTCCTTTGAAACTCTAGGTATTGCTTCATTTGCTCATCCTTGCTTTGCCACTTCTTCTCGTCCCTCACATCCTTTTGAGAAATCATGCCATGCAAAGTCTCATGCAAGGCCATGGATGAGGCATCACGTATGTCATCCACCTTGGAGTTTCTCTTGCCCCTTGGCCTCTTCAACGCCTCTTGTCCGAGACGTCGGCGACTGGCAATGCGGAGGCCGGGCGACCGACGAGCCTGTGCTCGCCGGGCCGACGGCCGCTGCAGTGAAACCGGCCGGCCGGCAAATGCCAAGCATGAGGAGGGCGTGCGCTTTGTTGATGATGTCCTCCTTCTCTTCGACCTCCGCCTTGCGCCGCGCGGCCTCCATCGCATCGCGCTCGGCGGCGAACTTGGCCGCGGTGGCATTGCCCTTGACGACCGCCCTCCGGTTCCTCCTCTTCGCCGATTCCGCGTCCAACTTGGCGATCTCCTCCGACGTGCACTCCGACCGCGGCTTCCTTGGCGCCTTGGCCGCCTTCTTCTTCACCTTTCCGGGCGGGTCGACGGCCAGGCCGCCGGAATTCGGCTGGGCGTCGGCCATGGACGGGGAAGGGAGGGGGCGGCGGGAGGGACGTGGGAGTGGTTTGGAGAAATGGCGACAAATGAGGCGCGAGGGCGTTTTACTTTGTGCCACTGACGGGCGGGCGAGGGGCGGACAAGCGCGCGTGTCCCGCCCGTCCGCGCGCTGTCCGTTTCACCCCAAAAGCAACGCAAACTTGGGCCGCGGATGGGTTCATCCGTTTTATCCCAAAAGGATGCGCGTGAACGGGATGAGGTCGCGCGATGGAGTTGGCCTTAGGGACTTTAGAGTTGTTGTTATCCAGGGCGAGACGGAGTGTGCTATGCCAATCAAGGGATCCCGGGGAATTTATTCTTACTTATTAAGATAAGGACCCTATAAGACGGTGATTAATTAGGAAGAGATGCAAAGGCGAACACGGTTGATGAAGTGTTCTGCACAAGAAAGCATTCTTCTTCGTCTTCGCTTTGCTCCTCCAAGTTTCAACCTCTCTAACCGTTTTCTTGTGACCGAAATGTGTCCACCCATGCCATGGCGGCTGCTTAAGCTGACCGCTGCACTCGAAATGCCGCGACGTTTGTCAATCAACAGCCCGTGACTGTTTGCCAGAGCAGCGACTTGAAAATGTCAACCTGTCATTGCATGACTGGATTGGATTCAATCCGAACCAGTCGCCAGTCCAACATAACCGCACGTAACTGTACCATCATTGTCCTATAATAATTATATACTGTATATACTAGTACCGAAAGAATCTACAACCGGACGCCTCAAACCATCCTCAAACGCTCGGGCGGGTGCCCCGGCCACTGTCCAGTCACTTTTTTCTGAACCAGAGGATGCCTCAAACGCCCGAACTGATCGGCACCTCATATCCATCCCAAATATGGGGCGGATATGAGGTGGTCCGGGCACGCCCGGGCACGCCCGTCTAATAAGCCCGGCCCATCACCGGCCCACGGATGTCCCACAAAAAAATCATCGGGCTCATCGCTCTGAAAGCCTAGCTCACTTACTCTCTTCTCTTGCTCCGTCCTCTCCTCTTTCCGCACCGATTTCGATCGAATCCGGCACAATGTCGAGCTCCGGCAGTCGCTCTGACGACGAGCTGGATCCGGAGTACGAGCCTACCCTCCGAATCGCCTTGGAGCGGTCCAAGGTGAAGGCCGAGGGCAGCTCCGGATCTGCAGCCTCGCCGCAGCTTCCCCATCGGCGCATCTCGAACGCCGACGCTGGCCCCTCCTGGTCTAGGGCAACTCTGACAGGCGGCTGCTCCCCCATATGGGCAGCGGTGGGTGTTTGTGCCCGCCCCACTGGCCCGGAGGCGCGCGCTGCCCTCCGCGAGAGGCAGCGGGCAAGGGAGAGGGACGCCGCGGAGAGCTCTGTCCGCCGTCGCCATGGGTTACCGGCGGAGCCCGACGAGGACGAGCGGCTCCTCGTGTGGGTCTACCGCCGGTCGCTTACGACGGTGGAGACGAACGCTCGGCGGCTCCGTCGGAAGAACATGAAGGGTCTCCGACATGCCATCAAGCAGTACGAGCGGGAGACCACGGAGGCGGCTCAGCTGGCCAAGCTCACGCGCCAGCAGGACCGGGTCGTCCAGCGCCTCAAGGGCCTCCTCCTCGCCTCCTCCTCCTTGTCCGACGACCACGGCTCCAAGTCCAACGAATCGAACGATCCTCCACCAGTCGTCGACGGCTACAGCTACGCTGAAGGGGAAAGGGTCGGCCCGGAAGTGATGAAGTTCAATTTCATTTCAAGTTTTAGATGCTAGTATAATGTTGTCCGTCGTTTATGTAACTTTGGTGAATCTTTTGGTCCACTATTGTGCTATCATATGTCTGATTCTATATCCGGTCAGTTGATCTACGTAGTTTGATCGACGTTGCATGATTTAGTACGGATGTAAGGGTTCCGATATAAGAGACACGGATGTCAACAACGTAATTAAAGAAGTGTCTGGTCAGTGTCCGCGGATGCGCGTGCATCCGCGGGCGATTGAGGGGATGAATTTGTCAAATCCTGCTGTAGATGGTCTAATCACACGAGTTCGTCCTCGGAACGCATCGAATTGCGGCGGCTCTAAATCCGTACGTCCTCCCTGATTGCTAATTTGGCGCCGTGATGCCGACTGACGGTGGGTTGGAAGGTCGTGAGTGAGAGTACTCCGCCGGCTCCCCGGCGTCGTCCGTTTGCCGGGACACAACCTCCGATGCGACGGCGGGGAGGACAAGATTCGCCTCGCGACGCGAAACGCTTCCTTTCCGTGCAATGATCGTCTGTCGCCCAAGTGTACGTGAAAATGATCGTATTGGCACGCAGTTACCATGACGGTTGGTCCAATACGAGCGATTCTACTACTACTAGAGTTTCTCTGGGAGGATTCCCCCCGGCCCAGGCCGCCCGTCCCTTTGCCGTGACACGACCTCCGATGCGACGGCGGTGAGGCGAGGACAAGGTTTGCCTCGCGGCGGAATACTTCCGTGCAATGATCACCTACGTGACGGGCCTGCCTGCCTGCATGCCTTGTGTTTTTCCGCGCGCGGAGATGCAACGGACGGGAGCGGCTGCCTGCACGCCGCACATGTCGTGTCTTGCTCCCGAAGGGAGAATATTTGCGTTGCCAGGCCCGCCTCCGATCGCCGGTTTGTCGCCTACGCCTGATCCGACGCCCACTTGGAAGTTTTGTACTACAAAATCAACGCGGTTTTTTGAGTACGTGTGGTGAAATTCCTGTGTTCTAAACTGGACTCGGCGTACGTGCAAATACTGTGCATTGACGAAATGCTTTTATTTTGTAGATAATAAGTTTGTTCCTTTTTCTAAGTTATAATTTGGGAGTTAGTGGATGAGCTCTCTGCTCAGTGATCAGAGTGCAGTGCCGCCTCCTAGTCGGCATGGGTTCGAACCTCGGTTCTAACACGAATCTCATATTTCCTTCTTAGTTTTTTAAAGATAAAACACTAGGAGCTTCTCCCTCTGCTGGTCTATTATTATTATTATTACAATTTGGGGGTTAAAAGAAGAATTTAGTTACCCCGCAAAAAGAAGAAGTAAGTTACGGATGACTACACTCCCTGTACTCCTTTGCTCGTGCGACCCAAGTCACACAATTTGGGTTTTCCTTGCCTCCCATCCGCGCCGCGGCCGGTTAGCTTTGTCTCCTATAGTCCTAGAACCTTGGAGGTGTGGTTGATCCCGAACCTTGTCGGCGAGAGGGCTACATTTTTAGGTGTTTTTTTTTAGTTTTCTTAGGGTTTATGTTGTGCTCACAAAGATGACGTGGCGGTGGCTGTTGAATATGAAATAAGATTCTTTCTGCCTAGCTCCCGTCATGGATGTGCTTATAGCATCGTCGTCGTCTGAGAGCGTGTGGAGGTGTGTCTCTGACGGATCTCATGGGATCCGGTCGACGTTTGCCTTTGGCGGATCCGCTTGGTTCCGGACTTCATATCTTCGTTCGTTTGCATCTATGTGTATGCAGGCTGGATCATTCCGATCTACGCTTCTCTTCATCAGTTACAGTTGTTGTTCTGATGTGCTGGCCCTATTGGGCCTTAGCACGATGACTTTCCGATTGACTACTGCAATAATGTTTGGGTAGTTCTGATGAGGGAGGGGCGATGTCAGTGACACGCCCTTAACTCATTTCAGTGCTTGTAGTCATCGCTAGGTGTATTTTTTACTTCAGGCGTTCTTTGTACAACCTTGAGAGTTGAGAGTTAATAATTAGATAAAAAAATTCTTGCAGAAAAGAAGAAGAATTTAGTTATCATTATCCGCCCGGGCCTACGAGGGGTGCTAATCAAGAGGACCCGGCCGGGGAACTTATTCTTACCTTAAAAAAAACCTATCCATCCGGTGGTGATTAGGGAGAGATGCAAAGGCGAACACGGTCGATGAGATGGATAAGAGTTGTCCACAAGAAATGCCTAAATTCCCAACCCAGCCCATGGTCAAACCATCATGATGGCGGCCTGGCTTTGCTGCCTCTATGCCTCCAGATTGCAGCCTCTGATAAAAAACAGCCAACTCTGCCACGACCATATTTTCTTCTCCCTTCCTTCAGAACCGTAAGCAAGTTTATCCTCTTAATCCTCGTGGCTCTCTCCCGTTGCATGCATTGTACTCCCTCCGTCCCAAAATATAAGAACGTTTTTGACATTAGTGTAGTGTCAAAAACGTTCTTATATTTTGAGACAGAGGAAGTAGCTGACGGTTTTCGCAATCATGAACCATAATGGATTGTCCGTCTCAGTTTTTTTAGCTTCCATTGCCGACGTGAGGATTTCGGGTGTCTTGTCGTGTAGCTCTGGTTGCACCTGGCGCTCTCCGCGCCGTCTGATCAGGGATCAAATGGCTTGATAATAACCGAAGAAAGGACCCTCAAGCGCCATAAAAATAACGTACCAGCTGAAATGTACTCCCTCCGTAAACTAATGTAAGAGCGCTTAGATCACTACTTTAGTGATCTAAACACTCTTATATTAGTTTACAGAGAGAGTAGATTTATCTAGGTCATCCATTTCAAATCTAGCGCGCGCACGTATGCATGCATGGTGTGTGAGCTTGTCAGAGGAGATCCTTGTAATACAACGAATATTCGTGATTAAAATTAAACTAAACACCGTCGCCAGAGAGAGCAACAACGGCTTACGCAAGCCAAGCTCAGCAAAGCTCCTTGTTAATTCGTCTGCAATGCATCTAAAAAAAATCGTCTGCATGCATCACGCGTGGAGTTTGTTTAATCAGGCCTCTCTCAGCTGTTTTCTACTACTGTACCTCTCTTCAGCAAGCTTCATTTTTTTTTCCTACTTGGAATAAAAGAGCTCGATCCTGCCACCGATCGGTGACGAAAAATAAACTTTGTTGTTTACAAAGACCAGTCATTATGTCACTGCACTGTTTGTGCATGTGCGACGGTCCATGTTTTTTTCCTTTTTTTTTTGCTCGTGTTTGCGTCAGCTGATTGGCAAATGTAGCAAGAGGAGAGGTTCAGGTTTAGGTGCCCCTCCCTTTCAGACTTTCACCCCCCTTCCACTTGCTTTAATCCAGCAATTTCAAGAAAGGCGTGCAGTGGAGAGGGCAAAGAGAGGATTAAACTGTCAGTCAGGACTCAGGGAAGAGAGATGAGAAATAGAGAGAGAGATCATGTGTGCCGATGGCGTTGGTTTTTTTTAACATAGTACAATCCTCACATACACGAGTATATAATCATTCCTATGAACGCTCACACACTGAATATACAATCATTCTTATGAACACGCACACACACTTGACAGTTTGAACGTCAGATTTTTTCAGCATGACAAATCGGACGTCCGAGATAACAATTTATGATGTCGCCAGGATGATAATTTTCTTTAGCAAGCATGCCAAATCCTTGCCATGTTTGTTTTTTTGTCAGAAATTGGCATGCTTACTAAGGGAAATTAGCATCATCACAATAATATCAATTGCCATCAAAAAACGTTTGATATGTCATGCTTAAAAATCTGGCGTTACTTGTTTAGCATTTCTGAAGATTTAATTCATTCATTAATCAAGACGAAGATAATACTGACCTGAGCGCCCCACACACAAAACAAACAAACTACCCGGATCGATCTCATGTTAGCTAGCGTGTGTTTGAGCAAAACGTACACGCAGGTGCAGCAGTGATCCGAACGTAAGATGTGCACGCGTACGTTCATAGGTACCGTGTAGTGTCCGGTGAGAGCGCGCTCCCATCTTCTTTAGTTCAGCGATTTCAACTACGAACTACGCAACTCCACATCACTCTTCGTGGGCGGCTCCTCTGCACGGATCGACGGAGTCAGCTTTGATAGTCAGGCCTCAACCTGTCCTCAGCTTCTTGTTTTTAATTAACCGGGCTAGATTACCCTAGCCCTGCGAAAATACTGCGAGAAAAATATCTTTGTTTTACAAGGGCCCTGTCATCTTGTCACTGCACTGTTTGTGCATGTGGGCCGACCCAAGTGCCTTTGCGTCGGCTGATTGGCAAGTGCGGCAAGACGACAGTCCAGGTTTAGGTAGCCCTCCCCATCTTTCACCCCTTTAATCAACCTGGCAATGTCAGCAAGGAAAGGATAGAAGCCGTAGCAGCATCCAAGGAAGATGGACTGAGCTTGGCTACCGTGACTCTGGATGTGTTTGGTTAGGGGGAGAATCTAGGGTGGTTATGGGTATCCCCAACCAGCTGGCAGGGATAGTCATTTTTTTGTTTGGTTGAGGGATAATGTTAGACCATGTTTTGTTTGGTTTGAAGGATGTATCGTAATTGGGATAGCCATTGTTTCATACTTTGCTATCAAAAATATTATTATTTTTCATACTATTTCTCCCACCAACTGGGACATATGCAACTCCCAGCACCACACAGCTCACACACACATCACACACAACATGCACACCAGCACACCTCCGCATACACAGCGTACAACATCGGCCGTCCACATACATAAGATACAGTTGCCTGCGTGCACCGTGTACAGATGTATAACACCGGCCATCTGCGTACAAATACAGCCTGCCCAATCACGCATCTCGCTCACACGGCATACAGGACACACGCACACACACGCGTATCACTTGCTCCATGTACCCACACACCATGCATTGCTTTTGGGAACGCCAGTGGCTCAGCACGAGACAGCGTTTCGTTCGCGCGCATCGGTGGATGGCCATGTCCGCGACATTTTCACGCGTGAGGATAGTCAGATTTTCAAGGTATATTTCAAGCATATGGCTATCCCTATCCTATCTTATTCCAGCTCATCCATAAACCAAACGGCTGCTATCCAATCAAAAATGGCTATCCCGTGAACCAAACGCATCCTCTAGGTGTCTTGGGTCTACGACATGTGGGCCTAACAGATGGAACGGCACACACACACTGATCACTCTCTGTTCAGTTCTTTTCATGTGCCATGGCACCACGTCCGCCCACAAGATGATTGCATGGATGTTTTTAGGCCAATTCCAACGCGCGGCCGGACATCCGATTTATCCGGATAGTGTCCATTTGCGTCGGTAAAACGACGGTCGTCCGCTGGTCGGCGCACCCAACGGCACACACATTTGGCTGAAGCATCCGGGTTTGAACTTAATTCAAATGTAAACAAAAGACATAAAAGAACAATTTAAATGAACTACATATTACATTAAAAGTTAACGACCGAGTTGCCCACATGCATTAAACTTGAAACATTAAAAAGAGAACTTAAACCTAAATGAAACCCTCCGTCCTGGCCGCCGTCTTCACTGCATGTCGTCGTCGCCGTCCCCGTTGTCCGAGCTTAGGCCGATGATGGGAGGCGGATGCCACAGGTGGGTTGGTGGCACCGGCGGAAGCGAGGGCGTGCGGGGCGGTGACCATGAGTCGGCCCCAACCCACACGACCGACGCTAACACCAACTCCGGGGTGCATGGCATGGTCATAGTCCATGACCAACGCTAGCCCGCCGCCTTCGGGATCCATCGAGGCTCCGCGTCGTCCGGCTCCTCCATCCCCTCGAGCTTCAGGATGGCGACGCTGGCTCCGGTCGTACTCCTTCTTGGAATCCTAAGCATCCTCCACACCAGCTCCATCCTTCTCTTCGACCGTCATCAGTTGATGTGGTGGTGGCGGGGGGCGATGAGGGCATGCACATGCGCCCATCCTGGCACGCCCGCGGGCACGGGGAGGTCTGGGAGTACGCTCATGGGCCAATGGCGGGCTCTGAGTACAACCAACAAAAAAGGTTTGCCGCCGCACGTCATGCTCGTCACAAAACCAGGTATCCCAAAGAGATGAGTCCATTGTTGTAAATATGCCCTAGAGGCAATAATATTTGTATTATTATATTTCATAATCATAATTATGGAGTTTATATTCTATATTATAACTGCTACGATCCTGAAATATGCGATTCAGTGGAAAAATCATACGCGGCGTGTGGAATGATAAACGGTAAAATAAAAGGTTCCTAGTCTTGCCTCTGTGACTAGCTCAAGTGTTGTTGGTGATCACATTTTTTTTGAATCTTAGGATATCGTTAAGTGCAATGATGTCCTAAAACAATATTGAGATTATGACGTTAGAAGAATGGTCATATTGAATGAATCAATCTTGTTTACTATGAATTGAGTTAATATCGTATGCATTCAATTGTAATAACACGGAGTGTTAACGTGTGATTTTGCTCCTTAGACCATGAGAGTATCATGGTCACTTCGTACCGTATGGCGGGCTTTGGGGTTGCTCAAATCTCACATGTAACACGGTGAACATAACGGCAAATTATGGGTTCACCGAAAATTTTGACAAGTGGTCGGATAGCTCAAGAGTGGGATTTGCTCCTATGACGATGGATAGATATTCTTAGAATCCTCTCCGTGTGATGGCATCGATCATCGTTTGGCCATACACAAATGACTTTGTCACAGGGATGCCAGAACAAAATAATGAGAAAGAAGAACAAAACCGATAACGAAGATTTCGGTATAGTGATCATGGTGATGACTCGGAACGATACCGGTGCATCCCGGGTTTTCTGAAGTATCGCTAAGCAAAAGGAACATCACATGATAACAAAAGGTTACCTCGAATATCATTGGTCTACTCACAAGGGCCAATATGGACGTCCACGATCTCGATGTCGGTCATTGAACGAACGGTTTTGTCCATGTCTGTGAGTTACCGAACCTACGCAGTCACAAGCTTAAGGCAATCACGATCTGCTGAGTATTAGTAGGACGGGAATCGTAAGAATATATTTGTGAAATTATCTCATGAATATTCAGAATAGTTCGGGAGTATCCAGAAGTGCTTCAGGGTCACCAAAAGGGTTTCAATGAATATCGGGTAATACTAAGTATTACCGATATATATAGGTGGAAAATGACAATATCAGGGGCACTAAGATTCATGCAAGTTCTTTTCCATAAGCATGTATGACTATATTCGGAATACATGCCTACATTGCATTGATGAACTGGAGCTAGTTCTGTGTCACCCTAGGTTATAACTTCTACATGATGAATTGCATCCGACATAATTTCCCATCACCGATCCAATGCCTACGAGCTTTTCCTATATTGCTTGTTGCTTATTTACTTTTCCGTTGCTACTATCACAAAAACTACAAAAACACTATCGTTACTTTTATTGCCGCTACCGCCACTATCATATTACTTTGCTACTAAACTATCTTGCTGCAGATACTAAGTTTTCAGGTGTGGTTGAATTGACAACTCAGCTGCTAATACTTAAGAGTATTCTTTGGCTCCCCTTGTGTTGAATCAACAAATTTGGGTTGAATACTTTACCCTCGAAAACTGTTGCGATCCCCTACACTTGTGGGTTATCACATCTCTTCCATGTACAGTAGTTCGTCGAGCTAATGCATTGTCTGCCGGATCAAGGTTCTATCAGCATCTCGCAACTGTAAATCGGCGAACTCAGTTCTCAACTACTCTAGTATTTACAAAAACAAGAGAGGTCGAGTTCATACCAGCTTTTCTTATCTCAATTACTTCATCATATATCATCCTTATTGGCTTTCACTCGCACGACTGAACGGTGTGGATAATAATAATAGTGCACGTGCATTGGACTAAGCTGGAATCTGCAGACATTTGATCCAAGAGAGAAGACAAGGTAATGCGGCTCAAGGTTAAATCAACAACAAATCATATGAGAGCCACTAAGCAATTTCAATCATGGTCTTCTACTCTTAACCCCCAAAGAAAAGAAAAGAAACTATTTCACGGGAAAGCTCCCAACAAGCAAAAGAAGAACGGGAAATCTTTTTGGGTTTTCATTTTAACTACTACTACAAGCAAAGAAAGTAAACTAGCTAGAAGCTACAACTAGTATTTTTTTTTCTGGGTTTTTTCTAGCACACAAGAAAAAGACTAAGAAAAAGAAATTGAAACTAAGCATGGATGGTACAGTGAAAGAGTGCGAGCACCGACAACTAGAATAAGTGTGTGAACATGAATGTAAAGTCGGTGAGAAACACGTACTCCCCCAAGCTTAGGCTTTTGGCCTAAGTTGGTCTATGGCCACGGATCGAAGCTACTCTCTCCAGTGTACTGAGATGTATCCTCTGGGTGCCACTGGTTGGCGAGCTCATCCAGATCCCACCCTTAAACAAACTGACGGTAAGGATCAAGTGGTGGCTCAGGCTCAGGCTCTAAAGCTTGTACCTGTTCTTGGTACTTATAGAAGGCATCTGATGTGATGAGGTATACACCTGTGGACAGATCAACCAAAGATGGTGCAGGCAAGGTAACAATTTCACAGTATATTTCATCAAACCTTAATTTATAATTAAGCTACCTATTCTTATCTTTAACAATAAATTCATGAGCTACCATGCTCTTGTAGTCTAGATAAACAGGGGAAAGCAATTTTCTTCCGTCTCATGATGCCTAATAGGTATTCTGAAATGTTCAGCAAGGCGAGAAGCCGAGAAGCAAAGATGCCTCCAAAGACGGGCCCCTTTGAGCGGTTCAGACTCAGTCGTTTAGCAACGACGGCACCCAAGCTAAAAGTTGTGTCTTGAAACAAAGCATGGCGTAAAATGACAATATCAGGGGCACTAAGATTCCCACTGTTCCCGTGACCAATTAAACATCTACTAGCAAATAAAGCAAAGTAGCGCATGACAGGGAAGTGTATACTAGTGATTCTTGCCCCTGAAACTTGTCTAGTTTCCCCTACATCTATCATGTCAATAAACCCTTCAACGTCTTCACGACGTGGTTCATCAAGTCTACCTCCAAAGGGTACTTTGCATATTTCACAAAAATCTAAGAGTGATATCTCCTTAATCACATCATATAAACGAAACTCCATCGTAGGCGGTGTTTTCTTAGCATGAAAATGAAAACTTTGCGTGAAAATATTGGTGAGTAAGAGATACTGTTCTTTCTGGTCATGGAGGAAGTCGGTGAGGCCTGCATTATTTGCCAACCAATAAAAGTCTTCGTAAATCCCGGCGGACATCATGAAATCATTACAAGGCCATTCGCACGATCGAACTTCCGCCATGCGAGGAAGATTATAGTTGGGCTTCTTATTTTCTTCTTTCTTCTTCTCCTCCGAGCTCTTGCTGGAGGAGCCCCTCAACAATCTTTTTATCATTTTCCTTTTCTGAAAATTTCTGAAATTTTTAGTAACTCACAATAAAAGTTAACCAAACTCAACAAGATTGATAGCAGCGACACCTATAAGTGCCTAGAGACTATATCAGGCATTAGAACTACTTGGGACCAAGAAAATTTGACATACAAGCTCAAGAACAAGGTCACCATAGCAGCATAAATTTGCAATAAATAAAGCACCAGAACAAAAACTAATTGGAGCAATGAAGGAGTCACATACCAAGGAACAATCTCCCCAAACAGTTTGGTGAATGGTGCTTTGAGCAAGGAGGTCGAAAATGGCAGCAAGATGAGCTAGAACTCGGGTTTGAGCTAGTTGGTGATTTTTTGGGGAGGAAGAAGAGCATGGGTGCAGGAATAAGTGGAGGGGGCCACGTGAGGCCCACGAGGCAGGGGCGCGCCCTGGGCAGGGGGCGCACCCTGGACCCTTGTGGCCAGGTGCTGGCTCCCCTCGCTGTGTGTTTTGTGCCATATTTTCTCAAATATTCTAGAAAAAATCATATTTCATTTTCATGGAATTTGGAGAACTTTTATTTTCGGGATATTTTTTCATTGCACGGGTAAGTCTGGAAACAGGCAGAAAATACTATTTTTCTTTTATTTATTCTAATTAACAAAAAGTAAAAGGAGGGTGCAGAAGGTGGTGCTATCTAGATTCACCTATCCCATGCTTATGAAAAGGAATCCATTAACAAGGTTGATCAGGTCTTGCTAATAAACTCTTTCCGAGTAACATGAAACAGGAGAATTTTCGAAGAACACTAGGTTACGTCAATGGGGATATGTATGTCCCCAACAATAAGGATGTCATATGTCTTCTTGATAGTAGGAAGAGGAAACTCAAAACCTCCAATAGTGATAGTTGAAGTTTTTCCAATATAATTGATATTGTGGACCCGAGTTTGTTTCCTTGGAAAGTGTACCGTATGCTCATTACCATTGACATGAAAAGTGACATTGCCTTTGTTGCAATCAGTAACAGCCCCTGCAGTATTCAAAAAAGGTCTTCCAAGAATAATAGACAAACTATCGTCCTCGGGAATATCAAGGATAACAAAGTCCGTTAAAATAGTAACATTTGCAACTACAACATGCACATCCTCACAAATGCCGACAGGTATAGCAGTTGATTTATCGGCCATTTGCAAAGATATTTCAGTAGGTGTCAACTTACTCAAGTCAAGTCTACGATATAAGGAGAGAGGCATAACACTAACACCAGCTCCAAGATCACACAAAGCAGTTTTAACATAGTTTTTCTTAATGGAGCAAGGTATAGTAGGTACTTCTGGATCTCCTAATTTCTTAGGCATTCCACCCTTAAAAGTGTAATTGGCAAGCATGGTGGAAATTTCTACTTCAGGTATCTTTCTTTTGTTGGTAATAATATCTTTCATATACTTAGCATAAGGATTTGTTTTGAGCACATCCGTCAAACGCATACGCAAAAAGATAGGTCTAATCATTTCAGTGAAGTGCTCAAAATCCTCATCATCCTTTTTCTTGGATGGTTTTTGAGGAAAAGGCATGGGTTTCTGAACCCATGGTTCTCTTTCCTTACCGTGCTTCCTAGCAACAAAGTCTCTCTTATCATAATGTTGATTCTTTGATTGTGGGTTATCAAGATCAATAACATGTTCAATCTCTACATCATTATCATTGCTAGGTTGAGCATCATTATGAACATCATCATTTATATTATCACTAGGTTCATGTTCATTACCAGATTGTGTCTCAGCATCAGAGACAGATATATTATTGGGATTCTCAGGTGTGTCAGCTACATGTTCACTAGAAGCATGCAAAGTCCTGTCATTTTTCTTTTTCTTTTTCTTAGAAGAACTAGGTGCATCTAAATTAGCTCTCTGAGAATCTTGCTCAATTCTCTTAGGGTGGCCTTCAGGGTACAGAGGTTCCTGAGTCATTTTACCACCTCTAGTAGCAACTCTAACATCATAGTCATTATTCTTACTATTTAATTCATTGAGCAGATCATTCTGAGCCTTAAGTACTTGTTCTACTTGAGTGGTGACCATATAAGCATGTATACTAATAAGTTTCAGTTCACCTTTAGCTCTAGACAGATAATCACTCAAGCATTCAATCATATAAGCATTGTGTTGTAATTGTCTACCAACATAAGCATTGAAGTTTTCTTGTTTCACAATAAAATTGTCAAACTCATCTAAGCATTGGCTAGCGGACTTATAATGAGGAATATCACCTTCATCAAATCTATAAAGAGAGTTTACCTTTACTACCTGTGTCGGGTTATCAAGACCATGTATTTCTTTAATAGGTGGCAAATTCTTCACATCTTCAGCTTTAATACATTTTTCTTTCATAGATTTCTTTGCCTCTTGCATATCTTCCGGACTGAGAAATAGAACACCTCTTTTCTTCTGAGTTGGCTTAGGGGCTGGTTCAGGAAGTGTCCAATTATTTTCATTGGCGAGCATATTATTCAATAGTAATTCAGCTTGTTCAACTGTTCTTTCCCTGAAAACACAACCAGCACAACTATCCAGGTGGTCTCTGGAAGCATCGGTTAGTCCATTATAAAAGACATCAAGTATATCATGCATTTCAAGAGGATGATCAGGCAAAGCATTAAGTAATTGGAGAAGCCTCCCCCAAGCTTGTGGGAGACTCTCTTCTTCAATTTGCACAAAGTTATATATTTCCCATAAGGTAGCTTGTTTCTTATGAGCGGGAAAATATTTAGCAGAGAAGTAATACATCATGTCCTGGGAACTACGCACCCAACCAGGATCAAGGGAATTCAACCAAGTCTTAGCATCACCCTTTAACGAGAACGGAAACAACTTAAGGATATAGTAGTACCGAATCTTTTCATCGTTGGTAAACAGGGTGGCTATATCATTCAACTTAGTAAGATGTGCCACAATAGTTTCAGACTCATAGCCATGGAAAGGATCAGATTCAACCAAAGTAATTAACTCAGGATCAACAGAGAATTCATAACCCTTATCAGTAACACAGATATGTGAAGTAGCAAAAGCAGGGTCATGTTTTATTCTAGCATTCAAGGACTTTTCTTTCAACTTTGCTAATAATTTCTTAAGATCATATCTATCATTGCAAGCAAGAAAGTCTCTAGCAGTTTCTTCATCCATAACATAACCCTCAGGAACAACAGGCAATTCATATCTATTGGGAGTAGCCTCATCATCACTTTCATAAATATCATCAGTTTCAACATTTGCATTCTCCCTAACCTTAGCAATTTGTTCATCTAGAAATTCACCTAGTGGCACAGTATCAGGCATAGAAGTAGTTTCATCATACATAGCAGAAGTAGCATCATCAAGAACATACGACATATCAGATTCAATAGGAGGAGTAGGTGTCACTAGTTTACTCATAATAGAAGGAGAATCAAGTGCAGAGCTAGATGGCAGTTCCTTACCTCCCCTCATAGTTGAGGGTAAGATCTTGTTTTTTGAGTCCTTCAAATTCTTCATAGTGATCAACAGATATAAATTCCAAGTGACTTAAAGAACAGAGCTATGCTCCCCGGCAACGACGCTAGAAAATAGTCTTGATAACCCACAAGTGTAGGGGATCGCAACAGTTTTCGAGGGTAAAGTATTCAACCCAAATTTGTTGATTCGACACAAAGGGAGCCAAAGAATACTCTTAAGTATTAGCAGCTGAGTTGTCAATTCAACCACACCTGAAAACTTAGTATCTGTAGCAAGATAGTTTAGTAGCAAAGTAATATGATAGTGGCGGTAGCGGCAATAAAAGTAACGATAGTGTTTTTGTAGTTTTTGTGATAGTAGCAACGGAAAAGTAAATAAGAAACAAGCAATATAGGAAAAGCTTGTAGGCATTGGATCGGTGATGGGAAATTATGTCGGATACAATTCATCATGTAGAATTTATAACCTAGGGTGACACAGAACTAGCTCCAGTTCATCAATGCAATGTAGGGATGTATTCCGAATATAGTCATACGTGCTTATGGAAAAGAACTTGCATGACATCTTTTGTCCTACCCTCCCATGGCAGCGGGGTCCTATTGGAAACTAAGAGATATTAAAGCCTCCTTTTAATAGAGTACCAGACCAAAGCATTAACACATAGTGAACTAGATAACACCCCGCGCGTTGCTGCGGAAAATTAGTATACCAAGTTGTAATTCATGAGGTGTATTCTTAGTGGAAAAAATAAGAGATAATAAGGAAATTATTTTTACCACCGAAGTGGGATGCTTGTGAATTCATGGAAACCATATTTGCAATGTTGTTTCAATCTTGCAAATTAGAGAAAAGCTTGTCGAACGAATGGAACAATTATTAGATATATGGTTAATGGACAATAATTCACTTCATGAATCCGAACTCTGTGGCCATGCAAGCACACTTACAACACATACATGTGAAAAAATTGTCTAGCATTAGAAGTGTATATATACAATGATATTACATTAAGTAAATTTGATATATTGTACGAAGATACATAGAGCTCCAAAGCAAAACATGATGCAAGATTTAAATAAACTGAATGGGATAACCAATCTCCATACATACAAATCAATTTAAATAACCATAATATGTCGCATGTAGATGTTTCTCGGGATCTTAGGATATAAGTATATATACAACAAATAACCGGACCAACAAAAAGATTTTCTACCCTGACACTGTACATTAAAAAAAACACAATGTTGGCAAGTCTGCTTGCATGCTTCAATCTTTGTTCCTAGTAGTTTGAGCTTCACTTATATTATATATATTACTATGAAGGAATATAAGGTCGATGATACAAAAGAGAGATCCTTAGTACATGAGTGTAAGAAGAATATGACCGAGGAGAACACGAGTCGAACCGTGTCATTATATTTGGGCAAGAAGCCAAGAACTTCTAAAACGGTATGCTTCTTGGATGTATGCATCTGACATAGGGAAAACAACGTCAGGTGACCATAGTATGTACTTAAGCCAGATCGCTGGCGTACTTTGTTTCTCATCAAACAATTTGTCAAGAGAAATTAGAGAAGATCCTACACACAAAACATGTAGAAATAATAGAAATATACAACAAAGTTTTTCTCAACAAACACAACTATTGCACAAATAATGAACCGTCGCAGAAATCCTTCAATCTACATAATGATAAAGATTAGGAAGAGCAATATATCATACCTATCAAGAAGAGACATCAGATATTATTCTTATCGTGCAAGCAAGATAACTGAGACTCCATAAGGTAAATAGGGTAAACCTTTTTAATTCCATCTCGAAAATAGTAAATTACAAACTGCTATATGAACTAATTAATTTGTAATCAATGAATGCATAAAAGTTTCATCAGATATATTGAGTAGAAAGTGGAGCATAAAGATTATCTAGATTTATTTTCGACTGCAACATGCTGACATTTGCATCAAAGACCTTGCTGGCATGGATTAAAACATCTGCACAAACAAACATAAGAAGGATTGGGGGCTTTAATTGGCAAGCCAATGTGGCCCAATATGCCATGGCAGTAGTTGCGCAAATAAACTGTAAATAAAAACTCCTCCCAAGAATATCAGCTTGAACGTATCTATATATGAACAACAGCGACACATATCATTTTTTGCAGAATTAGAGGGGGAGAGGGCGAGAACAAAGGGAGAAGCCGACGATCGTGGGGTCAATAGACACATTCCATACATAAGAGGGAAACCTAAGAAGGACGGGAGGTTTGCTTACCTATAGAAGGGGCAAAGGAGGCGAGGTCACTGGGATCAGATTCTTCAGCATTTGTTGAGCACTGTCAGCTTGATAGTAGATGGACAGATCAGGCAAACCCACACATGGAGAGGTCTATGAAACAATATTGAAACAAAAATATTTAGAACAACGATCACTCAAACTACCATTAGATTGATCCATCCATTGATAGCTTCTCACACTATCTTCTTCCTACGAGCAGGGCAAGAATACAGGATCTACCAATAAGGTTGGTATGAGTTGCTGCATAATCAGGAAGAAAAAGCATGAAAGCAACACGTACAGGGATCTGATCCAAAAATATGGTGAACCACCTAGTAGGTCTTGCCAGGGCAATCCCCCTTGGCACGTGACCCTCTTCGCTGCAGTTGTATCAACCACAGACGTCACTATTTCCAGCACGACTGTAGTCTCCTCCATCACCTCCGCCTAGTTGCAGTCACGGTCGCCTCCCCCGTACCGTCCAAGGCCGGCGGCATGGATGCATCATCTTGCGGTTCTGTTCAGGATGAAATTCTGGTAGGGGTGGTAGATATGGTGGAGGCTACGGGATTGGAGGAGATTGGTTGCTTAAAAGGAGGATCATGGTCTATCTGTTACTCTTCCATCAGTTTTTGGTGGATAAGATGGAGACGAAGAGGATCTGCTGTCTATGACTAAGAGAGGCACAAAATTAGTTGGTGGGCCATCCAGGGAATTGAGGAGATGGAGCTGCAATAGTGGGGAGTTCCAACGTTTCTTCTTCTTTTCGTAAGCGATCGAAAATAAAAAAATTAGGCAGTGATGTGGTAACTTTGCTGAGGTGGACGCGTGAAATAGGAAACTGAACGCTGACATGTCATGAAGCTGATGTGGATAGTGTGCATGTTAAGAGAATTGGTAGTAGTGGGGATCAACTTCTTAAGAATGTATGATACATGAAGTCCTCAAACTATGGTCATCACCGGGAGTGGTCCCGATTATTGTCACTTCGGGGTTGCCGAATCATAACACATAGTAGGTGACTATAGACTTGCAAGATAGGATCAAGACCACACATATATTGATGAAAAATAATAGGTTCAAATCTGAAATCATGGCACTCAAGCCCTAGTGACAAGCATTAAGCATAGCAAAGTCATAGCAACATCAATCTCAGAACATAGTGGATACTAGGGATCAAACCCTAACACTACAAGAAATATGTCAACTTGTGACCTTGACTATTGGTCACTGAAAGGTCATTGTTTTTCATTTGCGACCTTTTTGTGACCAAAAACAGAAGGTCAAAAGCTGGCGGTCGTAAACTGAAATTAACGACCTTCTATATGAGAAGGTCGTAGACGTTTACGACCAAAGCAGAAGGTCATTGAACCCATGACCTTTTGTTTTGGTCACTGGCTGTCTGCCCAGGCAACATCGGATCCGACGTGGCAAAATTGCGACCAATTGAAAAGGTCGTTGACAAGAATCAGCCCGGTCCGATTCGGTGTCTATATGGGCCGAGCCCAACAATTCAGCCTTTTTAATATATAGATTTTCTGTTAATTTTCTCTAGGTACGTGGGTCTGGCCCAAAATTTCAGGCATTTTATATCTAGGCCGTGGCCTTTTTACACTGTGTGGGCCTTCATAATTTAGAGTTGGTGCCACTAGTTAGATGGGTCCCACTTATCATAATCTCATACATTGGTCCCACATGTCATAAATTTCAATATTGTTCAGATTAATTTCATGAGTAGGTCCCACTAGTCAGGTTTCCATTTCACAAGTTTCCAAATCACAAACATAATTAATATTTCAAACAGAACAGAACAAATGCAGTTAAGCAATTAACACTAAATTATTCAATCTTTATATATATTACTACAATCTTATACATACTCTCTTACAACCCACATATGACTACTATTACAATATTACAATGAACATGCAATTCTTCACTGAGTAGGGTTACACGGCTTCAAACTTCAACTTTCTTAGGCATGAAGCTCCTGTAAAAGAGTGAACACAAAGACTAACAACATTAGAGTCTACACATGCTAGGTCCAGCATTGGTTAAAAATAACTAATAATCACATGAAAAGTCCTAGAATGAAATTCCTGTAGTGAACAGATCCATAGAAAACAGAACAACAAGGTCATGTCATGACCAAATCCTAACCAGAATGCATTTAGTAAAATGGATTGCATATGGTTGCTGTAGTAGTACATGCTAACGACATGAAGGTTCCATCAGGCAATGATCAACTACTCCAAAATGTGCGGCTGCTGCAGTTGGATGAAAGTGCGTAAATACAACATGCTTTGCATCATATATCTAGACTATAGCATCATATTTTCACTAGCATTTCTACATCAAAATCACTACTGAAAATAAGAAGGATGGCATGTAGTAATAGTAATAGGCTGCCATAGTAGTATATATTCATTGTAGTTCAATCAAACAACATGAAGGTTCCATCAGGTTGCATGTAGTACTACTCCAAATGTACAAATTGTCTAGATAGTGCAGCCAACTGCACATCTACCAACCAAAAAAATTTGTTTCACTAATGATGCTGCAACAAGATGATGTGTAGTAATTAACAAGATGATTGTAAGTTGGTATTTCCAATAGCCGAGGTACCCATACATATATATTTCTCTAGTTCTAATTCCCTTACATGAGTTCCATATATACGTATCTCATCTTAAAACTGTACCTCAGCCACATATCTCATCTTAAAACTGTACCTTGGCCACACAAATCTGTACATGCGACTACATTTGAGCATGTCTTGGAGGGACTATAATTATGGCTTGATATTACTCAACATACATGTCAACAGAAAGAGGAGAACATCACATCACATTTTCATTTTCAAAAAGCACATTAAATAAAAGCCTTTTGACTATTTTATTGTTTGCTTGTCACTAAATTGAAAATATTTTTGAGTGTACAGCAGAATGCAACCAAGGAAGCAAAACATTTAAAAGGACCTTCTTTTCATGTACCAGGACCACTACAGCGCAAAAGAGGGTCAAAGCGAGCTCGAACGGGTGGACCCCTGCAAGAAAATAATTGCCCAATTACGAGACAATAAACCTACACAGGGGCTTTCCAGCAGCACACCATGTAACAGAAACAATTCTGATATTTCATATCATCCATGTCATAATTAAAAAAATGAGAAAATATAGTTCCACATAAGCAAGCAAATATAAAACGAAAACTAGTTGACTATGTATACAAAATATAGTTCCACACTATCAGAATTACAAGGACTCAAAGTGCCAAGTTAATGTAAGTGTCTTGTTTGTTTGGATCTAGCGCACCATGGTCAGTAATTAATCAGATAGATATTGATTTAAAACACACAAAACTTGGCACATATATCAACATAAGAATAACAGTGTCAGAGACAAGCATTCTTTTACAACATAACTAATCAGATATACCACATATATGTTTTACAACAAACTAAAAAACAAAACAAGGCATGCATTAATTAAATAGATATTGATTGAAAAAGTCCAGACTCCAGAACATAACTAACAAGTTCAAATAAAAAGTGTTTAGGGGTTTAGGGTATGTTGCAAGAAAGAACATGCTTACGCCTTGTTTCAACAGACTTTTTAAATTGTTCTCTTATCCATGGCATCATCAGTCTTAACCAAACTAGAGCAAGTAAAGGATCTTGTGTTCAGAGCATACAGTACACTGGCAGCAGCACAATCTTATGTTCAGAGCATACACCACACCCGATCTTACTTAACAGGTGGTTGTTCTAATCATCTACAACCTGCCTCAAGCCCTCAACTCGATACAGTCAATCTACACAGACAATCGACAGCTAAAGAACAATGCAACATTCTAGTGAAGCAGCAAGCATGCCTAGATGGTGACTCCCATGAACAAAGAAACCTACCACTTGGGGACTTAAAGGAGGAGTAGCCGAGGTTCCTGCTTGTGTTGCCATTGCTGGAAAAAAAGTATACTTTAATGCTTAAACAAGATAAACAGTACATGATTACAAAAAGGGTAGCAGGATTAAAAGAATGATTTAGAGAATGGACGATTGGTCCACATAAAAGTCAGAACATCAATCAAACAATCAACAATTTTCTTCGACAACGCGAACTGCAAATCCAAATGCAGATTCTAGAAAGTATGCACCCCAAGCATCTGTCGAAAATAAGAACAGAAACAAAAAGGAGGGCTAGCAAACACAATCTACTCTAAACACTACATCAAAAGGTCTATCGGCATGAACGACAAGAATAACATGTAAACCAGAACTTGATGTCATTTTATAGCTAATTATTTTAGCCTGTCGACTGGCTAGTTAGATACATTTGGCTTTCATCGCACTATAAGCCTCCAAGGTCCAACAGTTAGTAGATAAGCCTCTATAGATGGATACCTTTGGCTGTCATTTAATACATTGAGGACCATAGACAGAAACCAACTAAATTCAGAAACAAATGTGAGTTATCGACCCTTCAGGCTAGCATACTTATGTCAGTTTATCCTTATGTAGCTTAATGTCCTAAGAAATAGCATGCAGGCTATCCACATCTACTGTCCAGCACACAATAGAAACAACTAGTGTTGCAGCAACTCCTCCAAGAAGAAACTAGAATTATTAGCTGCAAAATTATTTCATTCTTCATGGCCATACAAGCAGTAATCTACATGCTACAGAGTGTGGCTCAGTCACGGGATCTAGGCAGAGGTAAAGTGGTCACCGAAGAGGTTACTGGCGATGCAGCGGTCGCATTGCAGGTTGGGCACCACCATCGCGCAGTAGAGGTGGTCGCGGCAGGATGCACGACCTCTTGGGAGACCCGGCGGAGGAGGTCAGTGTCGCCGCCGTCCAGCCAACGCGTGCGAGCACGCCAATCTACGCCAGCACGAATGGCCTTGGAGTGGAGACGAGGTCTCTTGTGCACCTGTGTATAGAGAACCGGCCGCATCAGGGTAGGGGAGAGATCAAACCAAATCGGGACTGAGGCGCAGAGAGGAGACCTTGAGGACACGATGTCGAGGACGGTCAGAACCCGCAACCGTAGCACACATGAATCCATGCCTCTCGGCACCAGCCACGGAGCAATGCCATGGATCTCGGCTACGGGCATGACGGTGGCGGTGGTGGTACCCGGGTCGTGCAGGCCTGATCCGAGGCAAGGGAGGCGCTCATCGGATCTGGTCGGAGCGATGCGAGCCCGTTGCTGTGCGGTGCCGTGTGGGAGAGAGAGATGGGTCGTGAGAGAGAGGCTGGG
>LR738713.1:709300867-709325484 GCA_902687465.1 Secale cereale | reverse complement strand
GGGGGTGAGCATATGCCATGGTGCACCGATCATATCTCACCTCCTGTTTGTGGATGATAATATGTTGTTTTTCGAAGCTTCAGTCGAACAAGCAAATATTGTCAAAGGTTTGTTGAACACTTACTCCTCGGCGACGGGTCAAATTATTAACCCCGAGAAGTGTTCCATCCTTTTTTTCGGATAATTGCAATGAGCCGGTCGCGGAAGAGGTAAAGAGCATCTTGGAGATAACGCAACACGTGTTTGAACCAAAATATTTAGGCCTACCAGTGCCAGAAGGAAGAGTTCGCAAAGGGCAGTTTGAAACTTTACAAGAGAGGCTAAGGAAGAGGCTGATTGATTGGTGTGAACAATACAGGTCTGTTGGAAACAAGGAGATCCTAATAAAGGTCGTGGCTCAAGCAATCCCCACCTATGTTATGAGCATGTTTCGGTTGCCTGCATCAGTATGTGATGGTCTAACCAAAATGATGAGACAGTATTGGTGGGGAGTGGAAAATGGTAAGAGGAAGATGGCTTGGCTCAGTTGGGAGAAATTGATGCTACCAAAAGCTATGGGGGGCATGGGTTTCGAGATATGAGGGCATTCAACCAAGCGTTGCTGGCAAAGCAAGCTTGGCGCCTTTTGGACTGCCCGGATAGCCTTTGTGCCCGCTTACTACGAGCTAAATACTACCCGCGGGGTAACTTTCTCGACACTTTTTTTTCATTAAATTCGTGTGCGGTCTGGAAAGGTATTGTTCATGGATTGGAACTTTTGAAGAAAGGTGTTATTTGCTAGTTGGAGACGGTACATTAATCAAGACATGGAGAGATGCTTGGATACCGAGAGGGCATAACTTTAGACCGGTCACACCAAAGAGGAATTGTCGGTTTAATTGGGTGGCTGACTTTTTGAATGAACACGGGGCATGGAATGTGCAAAGACTGAGGGATCATTTTTGGGACCTAGATGTTCATGAGATATTGAAGATTCAAACTTCACCACGGAATGGACAGGACTTCATTGCCTGGTTCCCGGAACGGAGTGGCCAATTTTGAGTCCAGAGTGCATACCACCACTACTAGGGAAAAGCCTATACACATAGGTATAGCAGTAGCGCTGGTTAAAATAGGGTGCTACTACTACTTTGTAGTAGCGCGTTCCAGGAAAGCGCGCTATAGATACAACTATAGAAGTAGCGTGTGTGGCGCAAAAAGCGCTACAACTATAAATCCTACCATGTTGGCGGTAGGCTAGGAATAGTAGTTGTCGTGGAATTAACACGTCAGATGTCCGGTTTAGCGGACTTAGTGGTGAGGCCGCGCATCTATGTAGTAGCTTGAGAGGGGTTGAGCGGAATCGAGAGACGCGATGTAGACACGGATTTAGACAGCTTCGGGTCCCGGGAAACATCATCCGGTAATAACCCTACGTGCTGTTTGAGGCTAGGTCTCATTATGATCCTCGTGGTGTCGCCGGTAAACCGGCTCTTCGTGTCTAACCCTAGAAACTTGTCTAAACTTCTCCTCTAAGACTTGTAACTCTAAAACCTGTAACTTCTAACCTGTCTCTTTGGGGAGCCCTGCCCCTCCTTATATATGTTGAAGGGGCGGTTTACATGACTAGTCCTAGTAGGACTAGGATTGATCTATTACAAGGAGTCCTAGTCTTGCTTTCTTTACAGGAGAATATCCCTTATGCTTTCTTCATAAACCGGCCCACTATTAATATGAACCGGCCTTCTGGGCCTTGGGCCTTGTCATCCATGATCCGCCTGCCGGGTTACCATTGAGTGGTATTATTTAGGCAGGTTGCTAGTGAATCATTAAAAAACGTCTCTCAAGTAAACCACCAAGTCCGGCCGGGTTATAATTTCGGCCGGTTCATACCGCGGGGTATATCCCCGACATTAGCCCCCAAGTTTAGCTTGGATGTGTCCATGGTAAACTTATGCTCCAAAACAAACACAAGAACAAATTTGATAGGTTGTGCTCCGAGTTAAGAATTCTTGTAAACCGGCACCTGACCATCCGTAACTCCTTGTCCTTCTTCTAGAAAATCCGGGTCAACAGACCAACTTCATAATCAACTTGCTTGCATAAGAAATATTGTAAATAAAGAATCCATTTGAATCAGCCTTTAATGCTCTGACTTGACAAAAATATTGGTCTTTGAAATATTCAACTGATATCCAGCCGGCTTGAAGATGTAGAACTTGCCGGTTTATGATTGCCAAAATTGTCGGGCCACACAATTAATCTGATTTGCGAGAACTGAAAATTTGAAGATGTTCCTCCTTTAGATGCATATTACCTATAGCCCCCAAGTGCCGGGTCATTATGTAATAATGAGCAGGGACTTTGTATATACTTCATTGAAAATAGCCTTGTATAATCTTGAAGAAATCCGGATCATTCATCCCAATCACCATGAAAACTGAATATTCCATATTATGTAGCCCCCAAGTGCCGGGTTATTATGCAATAATGAGCAGGGACTTTGAAAATATAATCATTGAAAATAACATTATATAATATATCTTCCATCGTGGGGTTTGAACCCACGTCCACAAGGTTAAGAGCTTTGTGCTTTACCAACTGAGCAGTGGACCCTTCAATATAATGAATGAATACTTGTGTACCTTGAATTGTTGACAGGAGCGATTGGTAGCCCCCAAGTTCCGGTTTAGCTACATTTAGAAGGTGAACCGGTACTTCCAGATGAAGCAAATGATCTTTCCATTAGCCCCCAAGTGTCAAGTAGACAACTTGCTTGTGTGCTTGAGACTTTTGTCTTTGAATTGCTGCTGTTTACTGCTTCAACTGCCCATTAGCCCCCAAGTGTCAAGTAGACAACTTGTTTGTGTGCTTGAGACTTGTGTATTTGATGTAATCTCAGTCTGAATAATGTAACCCCCAAGTGCCGGGTTGTAAGCCTGCAGCGACTCGGGACTTTTCCTTTATAGAATAAATCACTTTCATTGATGAAATAATATCCATTGCGCTTAAAGCGACTTTGAAAACCTCCATCATAATATTTATAAGGATAATAAGAATCCAGCCATGTTAGCTATTGAAGAATATAATCCGGTTTGAAGACCGGTTCCAATGATGTTTGATCACAATCGGGCCGAGTTAATAAACACCGGTCATTATTTTGTCTCATACTGGCGACTTATAGTCAAAACCAGGCCGGTTTAATAAACACCGGTCATTATCTGTTTCTGCCTAAAACAATGCTAAAAAATGTCCTGTGATTAAGTATGCTTGATATTCTTAATCCGACGAACTTTGCAGTTTTCTGAGGGAGCTTTTGAGGGACCCAATAATAATTCCGGGTTTGATAAAAGAACACCGGTTTATAGCACGCAGAAACTTTGTCCGGAAATTTGTAGTTTGTTGCCTGATGGATGATCCGGGTTATAATGAACGCCGGTTTATTCATGCTGGTATTCATGACCCAGACTTTTCATTTTGTAGATATATGGTCAGCTTCTGTAGCTGTTCCACTCCGGTTTAAAGAGTTATAAAACATAAACACCAAAAACGCAAATTTTCAAATAAGACCATGTAGTCGAGGCTTTTTAAGAGCTGCCAGGCTTAAAGCAAGGTTCAGCCAATCACTGGATGTGGATTATCCATCTTTCCAGAGGGCCTAGCCAATCCCTGAATGTGGATTATCCATCTTTTCAGAGGGCCGATATGAACCATAAGAAAAAATTTAGCCAATCACTGGATGTGGATTATCCATCTTTCCAGAGGGCCTAGCCAATCACTGAATGTGGATTATCCATCTTTTCAGAGGGCCGGTGGATGTGGATTATCCATCTTTCCACTTAATAAATAATTTATCCAATCACTGGATGTGGATTATCCATCTTTCCAGAGGGCCTAGCCAATCACTGAATGTGGATTATCCATCTTTTCAGAGGGCCGGTGGATGTGGATTATCCATCTTTCCACTTAATAAACCATCATAAACAATTTAGCCAATCACTGGATGTAGATTATCCATCTTTCCAGAGGGCCTAGCCAATCACTGAATGTGGATTATCCATCTTTTCAGAGGGCCGGTCGATGGATGCGGGTAAACCCGACTGTTCATAAGAATTTTAGCCAATCACTGAATGCGGGTAAACCCGACTGTCCAGAGGGCCTCCATGGTTCCTCGAACCTGTGGGTAAATATAAACCAATCACTGGATGGATTACCATCCAGAGGGTTTCCGTGAAGCGTCCTCTTTGAGCCGGATGTGACCTCGTGTTCTTCAGGGAGTTTTATTGTTGCTGAGTGCATATGTTCTGAGTGAATTTGAACCGGTACGTTGAATAGACCGGATCAAAAGTTGGATAGTAAAACGACCGCAGCATCAGTAGCACCACAGATATATGAATTGGCCGTAGCTGTAAAACGGCGGAGATGAACAAGTTATCCTCCTGATTTGCTCAAATAGCAGATGGGTCGGCCGGCGCCGACGGGCTATTTGCCTTCCTCGTTGTGAGCCGGTGTAGTCGTGAGAGACGGCCACGACACTGTAAACCGGCGCTTGAATCCGTGGAATAACGACGATCACTTGTGTCGAATAATGTTTGGTGTGCCTCCCTTTCCATGGCTTATCACCACCTTGTGATGAATAATTTTCCTGCGTATAAAATATGGCAGTGCGAGGATTTTTTGCTCGGATAAATTAATATGCATTAAGAAATAAATAGGATAGATATCACCTGATTCGCTTGGAGAACAGATGAGTCGGCCGCGGCATTGTAAACCAGGCACGTGCGGACGAGTTAATCGCAGGCGCAGACAGTAAAGCGACCGCACGCGTATCCGCGGGGCCGGTTTATGAGGACGGGTGCGGCACCGGCGTGTTAATGTAGACCGGACCGCGGAAGCGGTGGCGTGCGCACGTCTATTGACGAGGGAGTCGGCCGCGGTGTTGGAGACCAGCATGCGTGGGCGCAGACAGACGAATCAGCCGGTGCGTTGATATAAACCGGACCGTGACACGCATGTAAAGCCGCGCAACACAACTGAACGTGCATCCGGGGCATACCACCACACGTTTTCCTTTTAATAGACGTCCTGCATAAAAAATATTATATGCAAGAGTAACTGTTCTCGGATATATTAATGTATACTGATAAAAAATGTATAGGAAGAATATCACCTGGGTTTGTTCGGACGTCGGATGATTCGTATGGTAACTCAGTGTTCACACGTCCTAGTGGATAGTAGTGTAGCAGTTGATGATTTGACCTTGTTCTTCTCTCATAAAGCAGCGGCAGGTGGATCAGCGCTCGCCTGGGGACTTGTCTCCGTTTGGTACGGAGCAGCTATGCGTCGGAGTAAGGGCCAGGCAGGGTGGATCACGGACCTGGCGTCCCGAGGCGAGCGACAGGGGAATCAATTTGGCAGTGGCCTCGAGCTCCTTGCGTACTAGCAACAACATCCAGTGCCATGTTGGCTTGATGTGATACTGTCTTTTTCTATGATGTGGAGTGCCTTCGTGGCAGAGGAAAAGGTAGCAGTCCATGGTTGATTGCTACGGCCTGTAATTTGTAGACACAGGGCAGCAGCGACTCGGAACAGACGGCCGCTCAGCGCACACTGGAGTAACTCGGGGCCAGCTTGACCCGGTGGCAAGTCGTGCTGATAGGGCTGGCTCGATCCGGAGGCGGAGGCTGCTGATCGGGCCCGTGGCCGCGGATGAAGACGCGAACGAGAGGCGAGGCCCAACCGTGACTCGGACAGGAGGCGAGATACGATGGCGATTCGGACGGGAGGTAACTCGCGTCCTGTAGTAGCAGAGGACGGCTCGCAGCCGACGGCTTTCACCACAGCGTCGGGCGGATCAGGGCTTTGCTGATAGGTTAACGGAGCAGACCCGCGGCGGATCACATTGGCGGTGATCCTCACCTCGGTGCAGGCAGGGCGGCAGCTCAGACGGTGACTGACCCCATCTGTGGCGCTGTTTGATGTTGTGGTCCAATATACATCTTCAGATGATCTTCGTTATCTAGCATGTTGACTTTGTCCTGCGGCTAGGTGACTCGGAACTGAGTTGCGGGCGGCAGTTTAATGCACGGCGGTTTAGCGCGACGGTGGAGGCGGCTTCTGGCGTGAGCGGCTCAAAGCAGGAGGTGGCTGACCTGGCGCGCCATGGCGGAGAGGGAGCGGCGACTTAGCGCAGCACTAAGTTAAGTGGCGCCTCGACGCGGTGTGAACGATGAACCGGCAGCGAGTTTCAGTGGTAATCCGTCGATCCGACGGCCGTTTGCACGCTGCGGGCGACTCAGCCACGAAGTAGAGTCCGAGTCCTTACTATGCCGTTCTTTCCTTTTATTCCTTTTCCTTTCCTTTTGATGCGGTCAATCGATACAGTAAAGAGGAGGTCTTCTTCCAACGCATCATTGCAGTATGGCCTTTGATCTTGGTGACTTGATAACACTCGAACGAATCGCAGGACGGTGGCGGGTTAACAAACCGCACACTAATTTTTCTTGAACTTTAATCTCATGGATCGTAAAATCTTCATCCGGAAAGCTGCAAACTCCTCTATCCCTGAAGAGATCCCTCCAAGAACTCAACACCACTATGCGCTGCCCCATGGTGGGCGCCAACTGTCGTGGAATTAACACGTCAGATGTCCGGTTTAGCGGACTTAGTGGTGAGGCCGCGCATCTATGTAGTAGCTTGAGAGGGGTTGAGCGGAATCGAGAGACGCGATGTAGACACGGATTTAGACAGCTTCGGGCCCAGGGAAACATCATCCGGTAATAACCCTACGTGCTGTTTGAGGCTAGGTCTCATTATGATCCTCGTGGTGTCGCCGGTAAACCGGCTCTTCGTGTCTAACCCTAGAAACTTGTCTAAACTTCTCCTCTAAGACTTGTAACTCTAAAACCTGTAACTTCTAACCTGTCTCTTTGGGGAGCCCTGCCCCTCCTTATATATGTTGAAGGGGCGGTTTACATGACTAGACCTAGTAGGACTAGGATTGATCTATTACAAGGAGTCCTAGTCTTGCTTTCTTTACAGGAGAATATCCCTGATGCTTTCTTCATAAACCGGCCCACTATTAATATGAACCGGCCTTCTGGGCCTTGGGCCTTGTCATCCATGATCCGCCAGCCGGGTTACCAGTGAGTGGTATTATTTAGGCAGGTTGCTAGTGAATCATTAAAAAACGTCTCTCAAGTAAACCACCAAGTCCGGCCGGGTTATAATTCCGGCCGGTTCATACCGCGGGGTATATCCCCGACAGTAGTAGCGGTTCCGCGCAAAGCGCGCTACCACTGTGGTCTTTGTTGCAGCGGGTTTCCTCGGTAGAGCGCTACAGCTAAGAAAGAAAAGAAAAATGAAAAAAATAGAAAAGTAAATGAAAATGAAAGAAGTAGGAAACGGAGAAATGGGAAAAAAGGAAATGTAATGATAAACAAAAGAAATAACTGCTTCCTATAGCAGTAGCGTGTTTTGCTAAAACGCACTATAGCTAACTTAGCGATAGCGCGTTTCCTAAACAACGCTACTGCTAGTTTGACTTAACCACCCGCGGGCTCAAAATTTTGCTAAGTCATCCTTTCTCCCCCTCCCCCCTCCCCCCTGTTCCCCTAACTCCTCTGTCGCCGCCGCCCGAGCCCGAGCCTGCCCTCACCGTCACCGTCGGAGGCCGCCCTCAACCTCACCGCCGCCGGCCGCCGCCACTCTCGACCTCACCGTCGCCGCCCTCGACCTCACCGCCGCCGCCCGAGCCCGCCTAGGACCGCCGCCTCCCGATCTCGAGCCTGCCCTCGCCGCCCCTACCTCTGTCGCCGAGCACCTCCCCGCCACCGTCTCTCCCCTCTCTGTAAGCCCCCCACCCCTCGCCCACCCCCTCTCTCTCTGCTTTTTCTTCCTCTGCCATGTTAATTAGCAGTAGTAGTAGATGTTAATTAGTACTAGGGTTCATAGATAATGATTTTTAGTAGTAGTAGTAGTAGTATATGTTAATTAGTAGTATATATGGTACTAGTTAACTAGGGCAGTATGGTTAATAGTAGATGTTTTTTAGTTAGGGTAATAATAGATGTTAAGTAGTAGATAATGTAGATGTTAATTAGTTCAGTAGGGTTTAGTTTTTGAATTGAGTTTGTTTAACTAGATGTTAATTAGGGCAGTAGGGTTTAGTTTAGAGTAAAGTTTAGTTCAGTACTTAACTAAATATAATCTATAGTTGGTTTTTGAATTTAGTTTGAGAGAGCATGAGATTTGTGTAGATTTTCTTGAAGTCTCAAATGCAAGGAGATGCAAATTTGAAGTGGTCAGGATATATGCAAATTCCTCAATTGTGTTTGCACATGTTTCGATTGTGCCGAAGTGGCTTTGTTGTTTCCAGGGAATGAAGTCGAGTGGCCTATGTTTTGCCGAAATGTTGATTCATTTCCGTTCCGGCAAATTTCAGGTTCTCGATTTGTCCACTTTTTAGCAAAAGCATGCCGAAATATTCCGTGAATTTCGGCATGACTTGTGCTACAAACTAGGACATATCGAGTGCCCGGGATTTGCCACACTGGGAAGGAGTCAATGTTCCTGCAAAGCATTAGGTATAGAATTAATTGACTAGATTTAATCATAGGAAACATGGCTAGCAACAATGAAGGACATGGTTCTGGTAATTGCAACGACGTCTACCTGGCGGCGGACGAATTTTTGAGCCTTGCCGACGGTCAACCGGTGGCATCGGGGATTGAGACCGACACGCAGACCGGTGCTGAGGCTGAGACCGGCGCTGAGACTAAGACCGGCGCTGAGACTGAGACCGGCATCGAGACCGGCGCTCAGACTGAGACCGGCGCCGAGATTAGCGGAGGCGGTGTAGAACGGAAAGCAAAGAGGCAACGCCTTCCTAACAAGCTCATGACTACTAGACTAGTGGTCACGGAGGTGGACGGCGGCAATTTTGAGCCAAAAGCACCCGAGGAAGCGCGCGCGTGCTATGACAATCAAATAGGCTGCATCGTACGGACAACCACCACCATCAACGATGAGAAACTACAGAAGATAGATAATATGAGGCCCTCCCTCCTAAAGAAGCTGCACCAGATATTCTTGTTCCCCGGCCGGAATGAAAAGGATTATAAAGATCCAGATAAGGACCCGGTAATGAAGAAGATAAACAAACACACCATGACCAAGTTTAGCGACGCGTTGGCCGCCTGGAAAACAAGGGTGAAAGCAAGGATCATCGACAAAAAGGAACCCTACTCTGAGATTGTAAAGGATAATCCGACAATCACGGCAGAGCACTTTGAATATTCAAGGCGGCTTGCGAGGTGATACGTCCAAAATGCATCACTATTTTATATCGTAATTCATCCTTATTCATTGATATATTTCACATTACGATGACGTTCTTATGTTGTTTTGGCCTATTTTACACAGTTTGCAACTTTCCGGTGCCGAAGCAGCAGACGCAGGATTCAGCGGTAAAAAGTGGACGCTGAGTTGCTGAAGAAGAATACCTCCAAATTATCTGAAAATCGACGGAGGGTATTTTCCAGAAGGATCATGAAGATACGCAAAAGAGCAACCAGAGGGGGGCCACAGGGTGCCCAGGCGGCCACCTGGCGCGGCCCCCACCCTGGCCGTGCCGGGAGGGCGCCTGGAGCCCCTGGCCCACTCCAGGCTCCCCCCTCTGGCATATATACTCCTCGTCATCCAGAAACCCTAAAATGAGGAGAGTTTACGGAGTTCCGCCGCTGCTCCGTGGCGGAAACCTACCGAGAAGAAAAGCCATCTCCGGCGGGCAGATTCCGTCGGGGAGATCACCTCCCGGAAGGGGAGATCATCGCCATCGTCATCACCATCGTCACGGGCATCATCGAGATCATCATCAACATCATCCCCAACATCAGCACCATCTCCATCTTCATCCATTCTCATCTCACAATTGCAACTTGTGTTGTAATCCGTACTATCTATCCTCTCTACTCTATCGGTGTTGATTACTACTTTGTGGTGAATGTTATTGAGTTTTGTTGGAGAAATATCATTGTGTCCAGATTGTTTATCATCCATCTATCTCCACTGATCATGATCTCTTTTATGTCTTGTGAGTAGTTACTTTAGTTCTTGAGGACATGGGAGAAGTCTTGTTGTTAGTAGTCATATGATGTTGAAGTAATATGTGTTGTTTGATACTTAAGTTGTGTTGTTATTTTCCTAGTGGTGTTGTGTGAGTCGAACACTCAACACTTCGCCTTATTAAGGACCTAGGGGAATACATTGTGTACAAAGAATGCTTACGGTGGGTTGCCGGAGTGACAGAAACCTAAACCCCAGTTCGCACGCTTTTGCACAAGGGAACAATGGATCATCGATCGTATTGCTATGGTTAGGCTTTTGCCTTAAATACTATCTTGTATTTGCGGATGCTTGCAAGGTGTTTAATCATAAGAGTGCACTCATCTTAGTCTAGAGGGTGTACTAGCATAGATCCACCCAATCAACACTTATCAACACATCACATAGTACCGATACGGAATATGGCGAAAGCACATGACTACCTCTCCCGTGTGTCCTCAAGAACACTTTAGCCTTTATAAGTTCAGTTGCTAGGCCTCTCCTTTTCTCAAAAAGGATTGGGCCACTTGTTACTCTCCAGTGCCTTTTACTTTGCTCGCTTTTACTTTCCTGTTGCTTATATCAAGAAAACCCCTAAAAAGTTATCTTTCAGTGCTTGCAGTTATTCCTTGCTCAGAATCACTTATCAATACCTTCTGCTCCTCGTTGGGTTCGACACTCTTACTTATTGAAAACGCTGCAATATATCCCTTAAGGTTGTGGGTCATCACGAGGCCGAAGCTGCCAAAAAAACAAAGTACATGAAGGGGCTTCAACAGAGGAACATTGGGTGCCACCACCTCGGAAGCCGTGGTTACAGCGGGAAGAGGTCCATATGGGCCAAGGAGGACGCGGAAGCCGCGAGTCTGGGCATCCCAGACCGCTTGGCGGAGTTCACCATCCCGCAGGAGCTTGACGTCCTCACGGCCCGGCACCGTTGGGACCTAGTGAATAAGGTTTTCGAGACGAACGCGGTGACGACGGAGTTCATGAGACTTCTGGTAATTTTAGTTTCTGCTCAATTCGACTGCACATTAGTCATATTTGTAAACGATCCTTGTGCCTTTTGCAGAGAGAGCAGCACATGATTGCGGCCGAAAATGACTCGCCGTTTGAGGCGTTGGCGAGGCCCAAGTGGGACACTCCATTCAACCGGGCGTTGAACATATGGAAACGACTCCCGGTGGAGACTCGACCGTCGTATGGATGCGTGCACGGTGTCGGAGACGGCGCCACGTGGAAGAAGTACTACCGTGAGACCACGGAGGAGAGAAAGGAAAGACGGAGGTTAACTGAAGAAAACATCGACAAGAAGATTGAGATTGCGGAGAAGAAATCATCTCAGACAGTCGCAACAGCGGTAGCTGCCGCAAAACAGGTGGTTGTAGATATGTCTACTTCCTTGGTTCCGGCCATTTTCAATTGGACAAGGCAAAATCCAGAAAAAAATGCAGCGGACTTTCCCCTTGCTGACTTCTTGGGGAGCAGCTCGACTAGCGTTGCACCAGCACCTGCAGCTGCACCTGCTCTCGTACCGGCTCCCACACCGGCTCGCGCACCGGCTCCTGCACCTGCTCCGGCACCGGCTCCGGCACCGGATGTGCTCGGCGGTGCTTCGCCTTTGGCTGAGCTCGACACCCTCACGGTATCTGTCACACCGGCTCCCTTCAATAAATGTATAATCTCCCATTTTCGTTGCCTTTCAGATGTCTCATGTCGCAGCCTTTTCTTTGCAGGCCGACGAAACCCCGTGCACCATATTGTACACCATCGGCGACCAGAAGGTGGATGTGGGGAAGGCGACGATAATGAAGCCGAAGGAACCATTGTTCCACAGCGGGCCGATCCCCCCGAACCTCTTCAAGGTTTCCGTGGCCAGTGTCAAACCGGGCCACGAGAATTTTCCTCCTCTGGTACTAGTGGGGGATGACGACGAGACCCCACGGCGGCTTGGTGATTGTTGCAATGGGTGGGTCCTATTATGGCCAAAGAATCTGCTTCGTCTGGAGGAGGCCGGGAGTACACTCACGAGCACGCAGTTAGGTATGAACATCAACACCTCACCTACCCAATTAGCGTCGGCTGTCGTGCTGGGTGATAGCGGAGGGGGTGAGGAAAAGGCTCCATTAGTCGTTGCTGACGTCGCCATAGATGAGGATGACGATGACGATAGCACTCAACAGTATGTCTATACTGGCGCCTACTTAGGGTTTGAGCATCATGAGTCGGTGCGTGAATTGCCGTCTCCGGAGGCTGAACGTATGATGGACGACCTTCCGGTAGTAAAGAAGTCTAGGAAGAGACCGAGGAAAGGAAAAAAAGCTGATTCGATGATCCAGCCGCCTCAACAGCCTCGAGTTCAAGACCGTATAGATTTCCTCGATGCGGATAAATGGCATATCCCCGGTCAACCAATCCTACATGCAGCAGCGCTAGAGGCCAGATACGGCGATCTAAGGAGACTTCATGACGATGTGCTGCGGATAGAGAAAGGCCTCATCGCCTCGAAAGATCCAGGATACCCACTATACGTGGTTAACGTTCCGCGGCAATTGTCGTATGTCGACACATTCCCCGCGGAGAAGTTCTTCCTTCAATTCGATTACATATTCGACATGTTTCACGTGAAGAAGCTGGATTTTACGTTTGTCCGCCTTTATGCCTTGCACATGAACTACATCATCGGCGTTGAGCAGATACCTTATATCCGTGTCGCTGACCCGTACATCATGCACGAGGGCTTCTTGGGAGTCTGTGCAAAGCACCGTGAATACGCGAGGGAATACATCGTCAATTTCATGCTCGCCAATAAGGACAAGGAGGCGATTCTCGTGCCTTATCATCCCCTGTAAGTCATCCGCGCGGATATCCTTCCTTCGATTTCAATCATTCATTTGCACGGTGGAGGCTAATTAATTTGAGGTGTACTTATTTTGCGCAGCGGCGAGCGCGCCGTCCTCATCGTCCTCTACCCCCGATACTCCCACGCTCTTTACTTGGACTCGTCGAAGAACATTAAAAAAATGGATTATACCCACATCAAGGATGTTCTCGACAGTGCTATGTTTTACTACGACGCACTGGGTGGAGAGGTCAAGGACAAGAAGAGAAGGGGCGGCAAGCCCGCCTTCGGCCATAAGACCGACTTCTGCTGCATCCGGCAACCGACTGATTCTCTTAATGATGGATTATATGTCCTACACCACATGCTAGAGTACAGACGGGATCACCAGAACCTTCGCATGTCACCTACATCCGGTGATGCCCATATTCTGCAATGGGCAAAGAACGTAGGAGATATCGAGGATCATCGACTTCGAGCTGAGTTCTATCACATCCAGCGCGAACTTGCCCAAATCATCATGAAGGAGGTCGTCGAAAAAATAGGGATGTACTACGAAGAAGGACAAATGTCGCGGGAAGGCGTCTGAACACGGGTAGCCTCTCAACTTCTCGACCTGAAGCCTTTCACTAGGCTCGGGGACTATCTCCCTGACTTGGATGGATGGCAAGACATGTTGGAGTGACTGTCGATATATGACAATGTGTCCATTTAGTCCATACTTTCTGTATGACGAAACTTTGAGTTATGCACGACGAAACTTTATTTGTGATGTAATTAAACCGTCCTCCTCGACTAGCAACGATCACTCTAGTTAGGGCATTTTGGGTACGATCAACTTTGTTATTTATGCTTATGATATGTTGCTTCTATTTTTGCCAAGTCTGTCTCTTTCTGTTGCTCAACTATATATGTTGCATATCATCGACTCATGTGACGATGCAGGTGCATAGATCATCGATGGCGAAGAAGTGGTACGCCAGGAGTATATACACGACAGGTGGCCAGAGTGTCAGGCCCAGGTGTATCGGTTTTCGATTTCCGAGCGACGGGCAGTAGTTAGTTTAGGTTCACGCTAATGCGAGAGAGGGATACGAACTCATGTACTGCATAGTTCCGCTCTCACTCAAAGTGATAGCTCTTCTCGCGTATATCATTGTTTAGATGGATGACGATGTAGTTGCAAGTAATCGAGACTTGTATCGCTATTTTCGAGATGATGACGAGAGACCACTTTGTGTTGGATGATGATTATGATGATGACATGATTTGACGAGACTAGTTGTATGTATATGCTATGATTACATTTGTATGTGTATTGTATAAAGCCTATTCAAATACAAAACAAATATGCAGAAAAAAACTAATAAAACTAGCAGTAGCGAGGGGAACAAAGTTAGCAGTAGCGCTGCCTTACCAGTAGCGGTTCCTTCTAAAAAGCGCTTCAGATATTAGCAGCAGCGATCTTCACTAAAGCGCGGTACTGCTATCCATGTATAGCAGTAGCGTAGGATGACAGGCGCTACTGCTACACTCTAGCTGTAGCGCCTTATCAGTAGCGCGACATCCAGCGCTACTGATAGGCAAAATACCCGCGCTACTGCTAGGATTTTCCCTAGTAGTGCACCTTGCAACGGAGGTCCAGTTTTCGATGGGGGTGGGCTCATTGAGTAGAAATCCCTCATGCCGGCGACCCATTTGGCAGCGGATTTGGAGTCTAAATGTCCCTCTCAAGATGAAGATCATGGCTTGGAAGGCTCTTGCTACGAATGAATGCAAAAAGTACAGGCATATCTCCACATGGGATGGATGTCCTGTGTGTGGGAGGGAGAAGGACACTAGCTTCCATGATGTGGTGTCCTGCGAGCACGCAAGAGGAGTCTCGACACAAATGCGAGCTATATGGAGGTTGCCTCGTCATGATTTACTAAAGGATACAGGGAAGGATTGGCTGCTTAATGTCCTAGCAAATTGCGATGACAATATGCGGGACTGCACAATCATGTTGATATGGAGGATCTGGAATCTGCGTTCGGACTTAACGCATGGGAAAGAGACGCCACCTTTGGCGACTACGGCTGATTTTCTGCAGAGTTATATGAATTCGTTGAATATATGCAGGAGATTCTCCACGGAAGAAATAATCAAAGGCAAGATGCCCATGCAGGAAGCGACCATTGTGGCTCCTGGCCTGGGCATTCCCTTGTCGTGTCTGAGGCCGCTGACTTACCGAGCGGCTCTATCTGTGGATGGAGCGTTCATGCAAGCTGATGGCTTGGCGGCGGCAGGTATGATATTGTGAAGGCATGATGGGAGTGTGATTTTCGCGGCCTACAGATGTATTTTCAACTGCAACCATGCATTGGAGGCAGAACTACATGCAATAATGCAGCGCACGGCTCTAGCCCTGCAGCACTCTACCCTTCCGATTGTCGTGCAGTCCGACTCGTCAATGGCACTGGCGGCAATGACTGGAGAAAGCTTATCCAGATCGGCCTATGGACATTTAGTAGCAGATATTCGGCATCACATGGTTGTTCGAGAGTTTATTCGGTCAAAAATTAAGCGTGAGCAGAATAGGGTAGTACATCAGTTGGCATTGTATAGCCGTACAGAAAGTACAACTGCTGTATGGCATGGTAGTGTTCCATCATATATTGAGGAGTTGGTGCCTGTCGAATGTAACCCTGTCCATATGCAATAAAATTCTTTTACCATCGCAAAAATAAAAAAAGACATCACGAAACTACCGGCCGGGTCTGGCAGAAAACTGCGTGCCCGATCCCAACCACTCACCGTCAGGCTGTCGCCGCACTCACAAAACCTATGAACTACGGAGTACTTTACTAGGTAGACTCCACAAAGTTATGTCAAAAAAAGAAAAGAAACTAGACTCCACAAGGAAATAAAAAAATATACTACTAGAATCAAAATCAACTCTTCCGGAGCTCCAATAATTGGGCTGAGACATCACGGCTGTCATTCCCGGCGAGAGGCATGGGCGCGAGCGCCGGCCGGGCCGCCGTGCAGGGGACGGCAGGCAGATTTTTTTTACCGTCTGACTCTGAGCACCAACGCTTTCTCTTGTCCAAGTAGCGTTTTCACTCTGCTCCTTCTTCGCCTTGAGAGCAAGAGTTTATCCACACGGTGAAAGCCAGGGGACGAAGATGGTGCCGTTCTTATTAACGATGGTACTACGAGTATAATTTTGACTCTGCAGCAGGTTACGTACTAGCTAATCTGATTAGCCACATAATTACGGCCCTATCCCGGCGACTAATCTGACCCACACGCATAGGGGTCATCATTAGAAAAATAAAACAGGCTGACCCACGCGCACAGGCCCGCTCTGTGTCTGTGGGGGTCGTCATTAGCCTCCAAATCAGGTTGGTCAGATGCCGCATTATGGCGACATCTCCCGTCGTTTTCCCGACGTGGCGGGAGATGACTGGGGAAACCTGCTGCGGCACGCATGGTGTGCGCGTGCGACTGTGGGGTGGGGACGTCCGGGGACGGTGGGGAAGAGAGGGAAGCAAACGGTTTTTGTTTTCTTTGAGATGAATTCACAATGCAAGCAAGAACTCGACGACATGGACCCCTATATCTAAGACCATATATATGTATGCGTGTGTGATACATAAACTTCATTAAACTTTCGGACTACCCTGGCGGCTCTCGTCTAGGGTTTGAGATACCTCCGGTGGCGACACCGTGAGGCCGATCCGGATTCTACCACCAATCCAAAACCTCCCCGGCTAGGGTCTCGGGCTGTTTAAGGGGATAGCCTCGCTATCTACCTGGCCTTGGTTCCTGCAGAGGGTCGCTAGGGTTTGGTGGCTCGACGTCGAAAAGCGCTAGGTTTTCTGATGGCGGAATCGGGCTCGCAATCATCAGCGGGAAGTGCGACCCCGGGTGGTAAGCCAATCGGGGTAGAGGAGATGATCGGGAAACTAAAGCTACAGGAGCGGGAGGAGGATGATCTGAATTTCGATGAGGAGTTCCCGGATGAAATTGAGGAAGCGGAATTCATGGCGCTGGCGACGGTGCACACGAACAAGCCCTTTAGTAGGGGATCGTTCTATGATACGATGCGGCTTGCCTGGAGTCTAGCACAAGGGGTAACCTTCAAACCCTTGGGCGAAAATCTGTTTTCCCTGACGGTAAATTGTCTAGGGGACTGGAAGAGGGTCACAGAGGAGGGCCCGTGGTTATTTCGTGATCATGGTGTTCTTATTGAGAAGTATGATGGCTACACCAGGTATGATGAGGTAATCTTGGATAAACTGGCTGTCTGGATCCAGATAGTCGACCTCCCCCCACTACTCAGGAAGGATCATGTGGTTAGATCTCTAGCAAAGAAAGTGGGAGAGGTGGAAAGAGTAATGTTAAACCCTAGATGGGGTGAAGGAAGGATTGTAAGAATCAGAGTCAAGCTTGACATTCATGAGCCACTGATGAGATACGTATCCATTACCAAGGGTGGGAAGAAAGTGTACTACTCAGTGCTATACGAGAAGATGCCGGTCTTCTGCTACGTGTGTGGGCACATGGGCCATACTTACCTTGAACATGGCAATGGGAAACATGATCAACAGTCCATGGAGTGGGGAGCATTCATGCTAGCACCACGTCCGGGAGAGAGGAGACAGCAAAACCAGAGTTCGATGGGGGTCCAGAGGGACAGAGCAACTTCTGCAAGGATGAACCCGGACTCGGAGGACGTTGATCTGCAGGACACGGGAACGGGTCCTATAAAAGCACTGGGAGGGCTGTCTGAAGACAAGTCTACAGGGCGGAAGAGACTAACTTTTGATGAGGCGAATACAGACCCAGTGCTCCATGCAAGTATACTGACGGGTCAGGCCCATGACACTCTGATCGACTTGTCGACTGCAATGGTGGTTCACGCACAGAGCAAGCTGACCACAGAGAAGGAAGGGGAAGACGGTGATACTTCATCGCATGACTCAAAGAGATCGAAGACGGACAACACGGCTGTGATGGATGCCAGCCACAATTTATCGGCGAGCTCCGAGAAGGGGCTCGACCGGTCGCAATGAAAATCCTAGTGTGGAACTGCCGCGGGATGCGTAAGCCCGCGGCAGTTCGGGCGCTCTTGGGGATCCATGAAGGAAATATGCCCTAGAGGCAATAATAAAGATGTTATTTATATTTCCTTAAATCATGATAAATGTTTATTATTCATGCTAGAATTGTATTAACCGGAAACTTAGTACATGTGTGAATACATAGACAAAACAGAGTGTCCCTAGTATGCCTCTACTAGACTAGCTCATTGATCAAAGATGGTTATGTTTCCTAACCATAGACATGAGTTGTTATTTGATCAACGGGATCACATCATTAGGAGAATGATGTGATGGACAAGACCCATCCGTTAGCATAGCACTATGATCGTTTAGTTTTACTGCTATTGCTTTCTTCATGACTTATACATGTTCCTATGACTATGAGATTATGCAACTCCCGAATACTGTAGGAACACCTTGTGTGCTATCAAACGTCACAACGTAACTGGGTGATCATAAAGATGCTCTACAGGTGTCTCCGAAAGTATTCGTGGTGTTGGCATAGATCAAGATTAGGATTTGTCACTCCGAGTGTCGGAGAGGTATCTCTGGGCCCTCTCGGTAACACACATCACAATAAGCCTTGCAAGCAAAAGACTAATGAGTTAGTCACGAGATGATGTGTTACGGAACGAGTAAAGAGACTTGCCGGTAACGAGATTGAACTAGGTATAGAGATACCGACGATCGAATCTTGGACAAGTAACATACCGATGACAAAAGGAACAACGTATGTTGTTATGCGGTTTTGACCGATAAAAGATCTTCGTAGAATATGTAGGAGCCAATATGAACATCCAGGTTCCGCTATTGGTTATTGACCGGAGATGAGTCTCGGTCATGTCTACATAGTTCTCGAACCCGTAGGGTCCGCACGCTTAACGTTTGATGACGATCGGTATTATGAGTTTATGAGTTTTGATGTACCGAAGGTAGTTCGGAGTCCTGGATGAGATCACGGACATGACGAGGAGTCTCGGAATGTCCGAGACATAAAGATTGATATATTGGACGACTATATTCGGACACCGGAAGTGTTCCGGAAAAGTTTCGGATTTAACGGGATTGCCGGAGGGGGTTACTGGAACCCCCTACGAGGGGGGATGGTCCATAGTGGGCCTTAAGGGAAAGAGAGAGGCAGCCCATAGGGCTGGCCGGCGCCCCACCTAGGGTTCCTAGTTGGACTAGGATTGGGGGGGGCGCCACCTCTCCTTTTTCCTTTCCCTCTCTTCCTTCTTTTGGTGATTCCTACTAGGAATAGGATTGCAATCCTATTCCTAGTAGGATTGCACCCCTAGCCGCACCAAACAAGGGCCGGCCGGCCTCCCCCCTTGCTCCTTTATATACGGGGGCAGGGGGGCACCCAAAGACACAGAAGTTGAACTGTTCCAGCCGTGTGCGGTGCCCCCCTCCATAGAAACACACCTCGGTCATACCGTCGCGAAGCTTAGGCGAAGCCCTGCGCCGGTGAATACATCATATCCGTCACCACGCCGTCGTGCTGACGAAACTCTCCCGTGAAGCTCAACTGGATCAAGAGCTCGTGGGACGTCATCAAGCTGAACGTGTGCTGAACGCGGAGGTGCCGTACGTTCGGTGCTTGATCGGTTGAATCGTGAAGAAGTTCGACTACATCAACCGTGTCACTTGACGCTTCCGCTCCCGGTCTACGAGGGTACTTAGACACACTCTTCCCTCTCGTTGCTATGCATCTGGTAGATAGATCTTGCGTGATCGTAGGAAAATTTTAAAATACTACGTTCCCCAACAGTGGTATCAGAGCCAGGTCTATGCGTAGATGATATGCACGAGTAGAACACAATGAGTTGTGGGCGATACTAGTCATACTGCTTACCAGCATGTCATACTTTGCTTCGGCGGTATTGTGAGATGAAGCGGCCCGGACCGACATTACGCGTACGCTTACGCGAGACTGGTTTCACCGTTACGAGCACTCGTTGCTTAAAGGTGACTGGCGGGTGTCTGTCTCTCTCACTTTAGCTGAATCAAGTGTGGCTACGCCCGGTCCTTGTGAAGGTTAAAACATCACATACTTGACGAAACATCGTTGTGGTTTTGTATGCGTAGGTAAGAACGGTTCTTGCTAAGCCCGTAGCAGCCACGTAAAACTTGCAACAACAAAGTAGAGGACGTCTAACTTGTTTTTGCAGGGCATGTTGTGATGTGATATGGTCAAGACATGATGAGTTATACGGTTTTGTATGAGATGATCATGTTTTGTAAAGTTATCGGCAACTGGCAGGAGCCATATGGTTGTCGCTTTATTGTATGAAATGCAATCGCCATATAATTGCTTTACTTTATCACTAAACGGTAGCGATAGTCGTAGAAGCAATAGTTGGCGAGACGACAACGATGCTACGATGGAGATCAAGGTGTCGCGCCGGTGACGAAGGTGATCATAATGGTGCTTTGAAGATGGAGATCAAAAGCACAAGATGATGATGGCCATATCATGTCACATATTTTGATTGCATGTGATGTTTATCTTATTATGCTTCTTATTTTGCTTAGAACGACGGTAGCATTATAAGATGACCCCTTACTAAATTTCAAGGTATAAGTGTTCTCCCTGAGTATGCACCGTTGCGAAAGTTCGTCGTGCCGAGACACCACGTGATGATCGGGTGTGATAAGCTCTACGTTCAAATACAACGGGTGTAAGCCAGTTTTGCACACGCAGAATACTCGGGTTAAACTTGACGAGCCTAGCATATGCAGATATGGCCTCGCAACACTGGAGACCGAAAGGTCGAGCGTGAATCATATAGTAGATATGATCAACATAAGATGTTCACCATTGAAACTACTCCATCTCACGTGATGATCGGACATGGTTTAGTTGATTTGGATCACGTGATCATTTAGATGACCGGAGGGATGTCTATCTAAGTGGGAGTTCTTAAGTAATATGATTAATTGAACTTTAATTTATCATGAACTTAGTCCTGGCAGTATTAGCATATCTATGTTGTAGATCAATAGCTCGCGATGTTGCTCCACATTTATTTTTTATATGTTCCTAGAGAAAACCAAGTTGAAAGATGTTAGTAGCAATGATGCGGAATTGTTCCGTGATCTGAGGATTATCCTCATTGCTGCACAGAAGAATTATGTCCTTGATGCACCGCTAGGTGACAGACCTATTGCAGGAGCAGATATAGACGTTATGAACGTTTTGACAAAAGCTCGATATGATGACTACTTGATAGTTTAGTGCACCATACTTTACGGCTTATAACCGGGACTTCAAAAACGTTTTGAAACGCCACGGAGCATATGAGATGTTCCAAGAGTTGAAATTAGTATTTCATACTCATGCCCGTGTCGAGAGGTATAAGACCTCTGACAGTACTTTGCCTACAAGATGGAGGAGAATAGCTCAACCAGTGAGCATGTGCTCAGATTGTCTGGGTAGTACAATTGCTTGAATCAAGTGGGAGTTAAACTTCCAGATAAGATAGTAATTGACAAAGTTCTCTAGACACTATCACCAAGTTAGTAGAACTTCGTGATGAACTATAATATGCAAGGGATGACGAAAGTAATTCCCGAGCTCTTCACAATGCTGAAATCGGCGAAGGTAGAAATCAAGAAAGAGCATCAAGTGTTGATGGTTAACCAGACCACTTGTTTCAAGTAAAGGGCAAAGGGATAGAAGGGGAACTTCAAGAAGAATGACAAGCAAGTTGTCACTCCCGTGAAGAAACCCAAAGCTAAACTCAAGCCTGAAACTAAGTGCTTCTACTGCAAAGGAAATGGTCACTAGAAGTGGAACTGCCCTAGATATTTGGCGGATAAGAAGGATGGCAAAGTGAACAAAGGTATATTTGATATACAGATTATTGATGTGTATTTTACTAGTGTTCATAGCAACCCCTCGGTATTTGATATTGGTTCAGTTGCTAAAGAGTAGTAACTCGAAATGGGAGTTGCATAATGAACATAAACTAGTTAAAGGATGAAGTGACGATGTGTATTGGAAGTAGTTCCAAGATTGATATGATCATCATCGCACACTCCCTATACTTTCGAGATTAGTATTGAACCTAAATAAGTGTTATTTGGTGTTTGTGTTGAGCATGAATATGATTTGATCATGTTTATTGCAATACGGTTATTCATGTAAGTTAGAGAATAATTGTTGTTCTGTTTACATGAATAAAACCTTCTATGGTCATACACCCAATGAAAATGGTTTGTTGGATCTCGATCGTGTGATACACATATTCATAATATTGAAGCCAAAAGATGCAAGGTTAATAATGATAGTGCAACTTATTTGTGGCACTGCCGTTTAAGTCATATTGGTGTAAAGCGCATGAAGAAACTCCATAGTGATGGACTTTAGGAATCACTTGATTATGAATCACTTGGTGCTTGCGAACCATGCCTCATGGGCAAGATGACTAAAAAAAACTCCGTTCTCCGGAACTGTGGAGCGAGCAACAGATTTGTTGGAGATCATACATACAGATGTATGTGGACCAATGAGTGTTGAAGCTCGTGGCGGATATCATTATTTTCTGACCTTTACTGATGATTTGAGCAGATATGGGTATATCTACTTAATGAAGCACAAGTCTGAAACATTTGAAAAGTTCAAAGAATTTCAGAGTGAAGTAGAGAATCATCGTAACAAGAAAATAAAGTTTCTACGATCTGATCGTGGAGGAGAATATTTGAGTTACGAGTTTGGTCTTCATTTGAAACAATGTGGAATAGTTTCACTACTCACGCCACCTGGAACACCACAGTATAATGGTGTGTCCGAACGTCATAACCGTACTTTATTAGATATAGTGCGATCGATGATGTCTCTTACCGATCTACCACTATCGCTTTTGGGGTTATGCATTAGAGACAGCTACATTCACGTTAAATAGGGCACCATCAAAATCCGTGGAGATGACACCGTATGAACTGTGGTTTGACGAGAAACCTAAGCTATCATTTCTTTAAGTTTGGGACTGCGATGCTTATGTGAAAAAGTTTCAACATGATAAGCTCGAACCCAAATCGGAGAAGTAAATCTTCATAGGATACCCAAAAGAGACTGTTGGGTACACCTTCTATCACAGATCCGAAGGCAAGATATTCGTTGCTAAGAATAGATCCTTTCTAGAGAAGGAGTTTCTCTCGAAAGAAGTGAGTGGGAGGAAAGTAAAACTTGATGAGGTAATTGTACCTTCACCCGGATTGGAAAGTAGTACATCACAGAAAACTGTTCTAGTGATTCCTACACCAATCAGTGAGGAAGTTAATGACGATGATCATGAAACTTCGGATCAAGTTTCTGCTGAACGTCGTAGATCAACCAGAGTACGTTCCGCACCAGAGTGGTACGGCAACCCAGTTCTGGAAATCATGTTACTAGACCATGATGAACCTACAAACTATGAGGAAGCGATGATGAGCCCAGATTCCGCAAAATGGCTTGAGGCCATGAAATCTGAGATGGGATCCATGTATGAGAACAAAGTGTGGACTTTGGTTGACTTGCCCGATGATCGGCAGGCCATCGAAAATAAATGGATCTTTAAGAGGAAGACCGACGCATACGGTAATGTTACTGTTTACAAAGCTCGACTTGTTGCGAAAGGGTTTCGACAAGTTCAAGGAGTTGACTACGATGAGACTTTCTCACATGTAGCGATGCTTAAAGTCTGTCCGAATCATGTTAGCAATTGCCGCATTTTATGAAATCTGGCAAATGGATAACAAAACTGCATTCTTTAATGGATTTATTAAAGAAGACTTGTATATGATGCAACCAGAAGGTTTTGTCAATCCTAAAGGTGCTAACAAAATGTGCAAGCTCCAGCGATCCATCTATGGACTGGTGCAAGCATCTCGGAGTTGGAATATACGCTTTGATAAGTTGATCAAAGCATATAGATTTATACAGACTTACGGTGAAGCCTGTATTTACAAGAAGTGAGTGGGAGCACTACAACCTTTCTGATAAGTAAATGTGAATGTGTAGGATCGAAGTAGGTCTAGAGGGGGGGGTGATTAGACTACTTGACAATATAAAAAATCTGCCTTTAGATCATGCAAAGTTTTTGGCAGTTTCACAAACAAGATCAATTCAAGTAACACCCTACACATGCAATTCTAGAGTGTATGCAGCGGAAAGTAAATTGCACATGTAAAAAGGAGGTGGAGAAGATCAAACGCAGTTTGGTGACACGGAGATTTTTGTCGTGGTTCCGATAGGTGGTGCTATCGTACATCCACGTTGATGGAGACTTCAACCCACGGAGGGTAACGGCTGCGCGAGTCCACGGAGGGCTCCACCCACGAAGGGTCCACGAAGAAGCAACCTTGTCTATTCCATCACGGCCTACGCCCACGGAGGACTAGCCTTACTCGGGGTAGATCTTCACGAAGTAGGCGATCTCCTTGCCCTTACAAACTTCTTGGTTCAACTCCACATCTCAAGACGGAGGCTCCCAAGCGACACCTAACCAATCTAGGAGGCACCACCCCCCAAAAGGTAATAGACGGTGTTGATGATGATGAACTCCTTGCTCTTGTGCTTCAGATGATAATCTCCCCAACACTCAACTCTCCTCACT
>LR738713.1:709195439-709300857 GCA_902687465.1 Secale cereale | reverse complement strand
ATCAAGTTTCATATGGTAGGAATGGAATGGCTTGATCTCAACACAAGGGTAGGTGGTTCACTTCTCAGAAAGTATATGGTAGAAGTGGTGGTACTTTCTGATGGCTCTCCTCACGAGTGAAGAGGGGGTGGAGGGGTATATATAGCCTCCACACAAAATCCAACCGTTACACACACATTTGACCAATCTCGGTGAGACCGAAATGAAAACTCGGTCAGACCGAAAGTTCAAATATAGTGAACGTTGGGATTTTCGGTGGGACCGAAAATATCATCTCGGTGTGTCCGAAGTGAGTCAAAGGTTAGGGTTTGCCATCTCGGTGTGACCGAAAACAACAACTCGGATATTCCGAAATGCTGTCATTTGGTTACAGAAGGTTGGCAGAACATTTTCGGTGAGACCGAGACAGAGAATCGGATGGACCGAGAAGTTAGGGTTTAGGGAAATAACTGAAGTGGTTCATCTCGGTGGGACTGAGTTTGCAGAATCGGTTTGTCCGAGATTACTTATGAGTGTGTTGAATAGTGAAGAGTGCTGATAGTTGAGGGAGCTAGATCACCAAGCACTTGAGCAACAAGAACATTAACACAACCTCATCCCCTTTTAATAGTATTGGCTTTTCCTATGGACTCAATGTGATCTTTGATCACTAAACCAAAAATGGAGTCTTGAGCTTTTGCCAATGCTTGTCTTAGCATTTTGAGGGGTCCACTTCTTCAGACATTTCCATACCCATATCATCGAACTTTTCTGAAATGATTCTCAAGAGAATATTAGTTCAATGATATATATGTTGTTATTAATTACCAAAACCACCCGGGGATTAGTTGCACTTTCAATCTCCCCCTTTTTGGTAATTGATGACAACATATAGATCAAAGCTTCGACAAAGGATATAATCAAAGAATAATATCGTCGCTTTGAGAAGTATGTGATAAACAAGAGCTCCCCCTAAATTTGTGCATTATTTAAAATTTGCGTTTGAATGCAAATGCACAATCGATTAGGATTATGGGTCACTCTTCAATGTCACATACATCTTGGTGGAGCGCACAAAATGATAAGAATGAGTAACATGCACTCAATCACCAAGACAAGAGTAAATAGCCATACAATAAGGAATAGCATAGGATAAACAATAAGCACATATTAAGGCATAGTATGACTAAGCACTCATTAAGGTAGCATCAAACGTAGTAGCAAGCACACATAAAGTATCTGGAACCAAAAGAAACCAGTGTATCTCAAGGAAAACCGGCAAAAGAACGAAAAGACGAAAGAGCACTCTCTCTCTCGAAGCCCTATGATCTATAACAATTTCTCCCCCTTTGGCAACAAGTTACCAAAAAGTTCGAAAGGGTATAGAGCTAAACGTCACTGCGGGCTCTGCTGGCGGCTCCCGTCTGGGTAGATGTCGGTGTAGAGATAGCTGCATCTGCGAAGACCTCTGCTGATGTCTGCGGTGGAGGAGTGGATGCTGGAGCTGAAGGAACTGCTGGAGCTGTAGCTGGTGCTGAAGTGGTAGCCCTGGAGTCTGTCACTGGGATAGCTACAGATCTGGATCCTCTGGGAATCTGAGCAGTCTGGCGATGAGAGTCCTGGACTAGATCATCCTGCATAAGCTCTGCTCTCTCCTGCCTAGTCTCCTCCATGTCTGCCTCAAGCTTGTTGACAGACACCTGAATCTCAGTCAGCTTCACGTCCAGAGCGTGGATCTTGTCCTCGACAATCCTCTCAAGGCTCTCCTGAGATTGCTCAATGCTGGCCAGGCGTTGTTCAATCCTCTGGGTAGCTTCAAGAATTTGTTCTCCAAAGCTCTTTGGCTTAGCTGCAGCTGCTGCTGCCTCTTTGTCAGCTTTAGCTTTCTTCGCAGCTTCAATTTTGGCTTGCCCTTCAACTGAGGTGGGATCCTCTTCATCCATCACAACTACGTTGTCCTCATGCTCTGGCTGCAGTGGCAAGTGCTTCCTATCAAACATGAATTTGCCCGTGCCAAACTTGGCGTTGATGAGCATCTGTATCTGCGGTGCAAACCCACATGACCTCTTCTGGTCAGCTGCAGTCCTCTTAATGGTCTCTACCATCAAGTCCATCACCTTAAAAGGTGCCTTCTCATCGAGAATGTGCAGCATGTTGATAGAATAGCCTCGTATCATCCGGTGGTCACCTGACTTAGGCATCAAAGTATGCCTCAGAATAGTGTTAGTGGTGGTCAGACCTGCCTGGAGATAATACACTGAGCCGAGCTTCCATCCCTCTAAATCAGCAGCTGGGATCTCCTTGTACATATTCTTCATGGAATCATGACTCTTCTTAGGAATCCCATAGACATCAATGTCGTCCTCTCTCTGCTCTGGAGCGTTCAGAAGTTCTGCCCATTCTTCAACAGTCGAAGAAAACCGTTGACCTTCAGTCATCCAGGTGATCTTGCCATCAGGGTAGAAGTGGGCAGTGGCATAGAACTGCATGATCATCTCGTCATTCCAGGCTGTCAGCTCTTGACCCACAAAGTCAGCAACTCCACATGCAGTAAAGCTCTCATGCACATGGGGAAAGAAGTCCCGGTGCTCTCTACTGTCAATATACTTCCAGTCAACATACCTGGTGTCAGCAACAATGGGCTTCTTATCCATTAGCACGGTCTCATAGAAATCCTGCTGCTCTCTGGTGTGGAATCTGGGGTCCACAGCAGTCCTTCTCCTTACGGCATATGGATCAGACTGTCTCCATAGCCTGAGACCTTTGTCCTTCCTTGCCTTCATGTCCTCAGCTTGAGGATGAGCATCATTGTGGAGTGGCAACTTGGGACGGAGCTTGAGCAACACATGCTCTTCATCTGATTCAGACGGTGGCATCTCACCTTTGTTCTTCTCAGAAGCTGGAATGCTTCTGGTTGTTCTCTTGGGCTTGGCTGGAGCTGCTTTGACTGGAGCAGGCTTCTTGGGCTTAGAAGAGGCTTGAGCCCGAATAGCATCACCCATGAACTTAGCTTTCTGAGGAGGAGGCTGGGGTGCTTCTTCTTCTTCTTCTTCAGCATCAATTTGAGGTTCAGCATAAACAACCCTCTTCCTTTTGGAAGTCTTCTTCACCTTGCTTGGAGCAGGCTCTTCCAAGTTGAGCTTCTTAGCAACTGCAGACTGCTTCACTTTGCTTGTGCCTTTCCTTGGCTGCTGCCCTTGGTGCTCTTTGGCAACCACATTCTTCTTGGGCTTGGAGGTAACTTCCTCAGCAACAAAGTCGGAGTCCTCATCATCAGAAGTTCTCTTCTTCCTGGTTCTCGTAGCTGCGGGAGGCAGACCACTAGGGGTGCTCCTCTCACCATCATCACTAGAGCTGCTTGCAGGACTTGTATCTGCCTCTGGAATTTCAGCAAACGGTGATTCAGACCTGTTCTGGCTGTCACTGACATCTGACATGGCTGAAAGACCTGTGAAAAGATAAGGTATAGGCAGACTGGAAGAGTTATCACAACTGCAGAAGTTTTTGAAAAAAATGAGTTAAAAACTTAGTTTTGAGTTTTCACAGAATGTATTTCGGTCAAACCGATTTTAGGTTTCGGTGCAACCGAAGTGCTCAACAGAAACCTACACACCACTTTCGGTCAGACCGAAGTGGGTTTCGGTCCTACCGAAAACTTAGGGTTTCACTGAAACTTCTTTTCGGTCGTTCCGATTGGCACAACTCGGTTAAACCGATTTATGCAGTGCAATGGCCAGAGGCCAAATCGGTCATTCCGATTTTCAAAAATCGGCTTCACCGAGATGCATTCCGTGGAAACCTAAACCTAAGAATTTTCCTCGAAACTAGAAGATCTGAACTATTGTATGGGGAACATATCAAACGTGGATTGAATCATGGCAGCCTATCGTGCAAGAATCAGCAGTGGAGCACGAAAAGGGGTCGGGACACACCCTAACTTGGTGGTGTCCCTCTACGGCGGCAACGGTGGAGATGATTACCGTTGACGGCGGCGGAGACCTGCGGCGAAGGCGCACAGGTGACGAAGGCGACGATCCGTAGACCAAGGCGGCAGCAGCAGGGGTCTTGGGGGCGAACGGTTTGAAGAAGGAAATCGCGCGCAGCCCCTCAGGTATATATAACCCCGTGCTGTCGGTGGGACCGAGTTGAAAAACTCGGTGTCACCGAGATGTATATCTGCTATGCAGTTACACATATCGGTCAGACCGAGAGTTTGAACTCGGTTTCACCGAGATGAAACCTAGATCAGTCTAAGCGTTTCGGTTGGACCGATATTGAGAAACCGGTCAGACCGAAATGGACTTAGAAGGTTTTGGAAGTCAGCCTTAGACGAATCGGTGGTTCCGAGTGCTCCTCACTCGGACTGTCCGAAAAAGACTTGTTCAAAGTTGTGATATGACCATGAATAGAGTTTTGAGACAAGAAAGCATAGATAGCTAGGGAAAGGTGCTTAGGCATTCTTGTCCATCCATTTGGCCAGAAAAAGAAACCGAAACAATCAAAACAACAAATGGATGTCCTTGAATGAATAAAATCATGCATTCAACATGCTCACACAATAAGATAGCAACTGAAATATGTGTCAAACATGCACAACCAATCATTCTAGCTACTAGCACACAATTTGTCGATGACTAGGTCATCTATATATGAGTATATTGACTTAGGAGCCAAATGAGAACATTTGATCATAGGTCATACTCATCGTTTAAGCACAAGTGGGGTTACCACTTTTACATAAAGCATTTATGTGTTCACATCATTTGGAGATGCTTTAGCTCAATTTTTAGAGTAAAGCTCCCCCTAGATGTGAGAACCCCTTTTAAAGGGTCAAACTAACCTTGGGTTGTCGTAGAAGACTTCATGTAGATGTTGAAGATGTGGATGCTCAATGTTGATGTAGACCATCAAGAGTTGGGAGCAATCCTTTGGATTAGGGCACTTTCAATACCTATATGGGTTAGTCCCACAAGGAACAAACAAGAATATCCATAGACATAGAGTGAAGTACACAAAAGATGATGTCCATGAAAACAATGATTACCTTGTCCCTTGACTTACCAACAAGAGGGTTTGTGACTCCATGAACAAGTGCATGATGTGGAAGTGGTTACACAAGTTCTTGCCAAAAAGAATATGAGTGAAGTTTGTTGGCGGAGTCACCCTCAAGAACCTACTAGTTCTTCTTCTTTGGGATCCACATCATCTTGATGGGAATCCTTGGTGTTGTAGTTGAGCTTGACGAAGTAGAACTTGATGCGTCCTTGGGAACCCACTTGACCATGGCTTGAGGTGCTTCAATGAATGCATCAATTTCTTCTTGAAGCTTGTCCTTGGCCTTTAGCTTGTGGTCTTGTGGTGGAAGGTCATCTTGAGCTTGTTCCACATTGGAAGAAGTAGGATCATACTTCTCCTTTTGTGAGACAAACTGTGGAGTAGGGTATTGACCTTCTTCCCACTCAACACCTTCGGCGTTGAACTTTCGCTCAAAACCAATCCCTTGATTCTTCCGGTGTCTTCCTTGTTTGCGAACAATCTCCTCAAAGTTCTTGCTTCCGGCAAGACTCTTGTAGACACCTTTCTCTATGATTTCCTTCAATAAGCTATTTTCTTGCTCAAGTGTAACTTGGCTTGAAACATTGTTAGTGGAATCAAGAGAACTACTAGAAGTAACAACATTTGATTTAACATTGTTATTGTTACTACTAGAGGAAGAACTTTTCTTATGCTTGTCATGCTTAGTCTTAATAGGTGGCAAGAAATTAGACAAGAGAAGTCGTTTGGCAAGATATGAAGAACTCTTCTTTCGAAGATCGTCATTGATTGCTTTTAGAAACTCATGTTCTTGCTCTAGGGTGAGCTTCTCGAAGCGTAGCTTCTCATGAGATCTTAGGAGCTCTCTATGATCTTCTTGAGTTGTTTCATGAGCTAACTTAAGAGTGTTTAGTTCTTTAGTTAGACGCTCAATCTCCTTCATAGCATTGTCATTCGACTCTTCTCGACTATAAAGACTACTAGCATTTTCATCATTACTAAGCTCACTAGATTTATCATGCAAGAGCTCATCTTCACCAAGCAAGTCATCCTCATCACTATCAAAGTCAATGAATTCAGGGTGTGTTACCTTGGGACCTTTAGCCATGAAGCATCTTCCAATTCCCTCATTTGGTGAATCAAATAAGTCGTAGGAGTTGGAGTTGGAGGATACTAGTGCAAGTCCGGCAACACCTTCATCTTGACTATAGTCGGAGTCGGAGTGATAGCTTCCATCAGATTGATTGTCAGAGTCGGAGCCGGAGACCCATTCACCAACATGAGCTTGATGTCTTCTTCTTGTGTAGCTCCTTGATGACTTGTCTTTCCTCTCTGAATCCTTGCTTCTCCGAGAGGGTCTTCGTTCATAACGATCATCTCTACTCCTTCTCTCTCTCCGAGATGACTCATCTCTTGCTCTTCTTCTTGGAGATTCTTCTCTTCTCTTGTGGGGAGCCGTACACTCATTTGAGAAGTGTCCGGGTCTTCCACAATTGTAGCAGTTTCGATCACGACTAGAAGATCTCTTTTCATCATATGATCTAGACTTTGAGCTTCTTTCTTTGCCTCTATTCTTGTAGAACTTGTTGAAGTTCTTGACCATTAGGCTTATCTCTTCATTGGAAACTAGCTTGTCACTTGAGGTAGTAGGAGCATCACTTGTAGCTTTGTAAGCACCACTTGACTTGTTGTGAAGCTCTTCCTTATCCTTAAGTGTCATTTCATGAGCAACAATTCTTCCAATGACTTCAGTTGGCTTGAGAGTCTTGTAGTTTGGCATCATTTGGATCAAAGTGCACACGGTGTCATACTTTCCATCCAAAGCTCTGAGAATCTTCTTAATGATGAATCGGTCGGTCATTTCTTCGCTTCCTAAGCCTGCAATCTCATTTGTAATGAGAGCAAGCCTAGAGTACATTTCAGCGACTCCTTCACCATCCTTCATCTTGAACTTGTCAAGTTGACCTTGAAGAATATCTAGCTTTGATTCCTTCACAGATTCAGTACCTTCGTGCATTTCAACCAAAGTATCCCAAATCTCTTTAGCATTCTCAAGACGGCTGATTTTGTTGAACTCTTCGGGACACAAAGCATTGAAGAGAATGTCACAAGCTTGAGCATTGTTTTGCAACATCCGCAACTCTTCGGGTGTAGCTTCGCGATCCGGAACTTTTCCTTCTTCAAAGAAATCACCTTGCATACCAACACAGATAATGCCCCATGCGGCTGGGTTATGACCAAGAATATGCATTTTCATTTTATGCTTCCAACTAGCAAAATTTGTACCATCAAAGTAAGGACCTCTACGATAATTACCCTCACTAGACGCCATACTCTCCTAGGTTGTGAAACCAAGCTTATGGAGTCCAATGCAATGGAAACCAAGGCAATGGAGACCAAAGCTCTGATACCACTTGTAGGATCGAAGTAGGTCTAGAGGGGGGGGGGTGATTAGACTACTTGACAATATAAAAAATCTGCCTTTAGATCATGCAAAGTTTTTGGCAGTTTCACAAACAAGATCAATTCAAGTAACACCCTACACATGCAATTCTAGAGTGTATGCAGCGGAAAGTAAATTGCACATGTAAAAAGGAGGTGGAGAAGCTCAAACGCAGTTTGGTGACACGGAGATTTTTGTCGTGGTTCCGATAGGTGGTGCTATCGTACATCCACGTTGATGGAGACTTCAACCCACGGAGGGTAACGGCTGCGCGAGTCCACGGAGGGCTCCACCCACGAAGGGTCCACGAAGAAGCAACCTTGTCTATTCCATCACGGCCTACGCCCACGGAGGACTAGCCTTACTCGGGGTAGATCTTCACGAAGTAGGCGATCTCCTTGCCCTTACAAACTTCTTGGTTCAACTCCACATCTCAAGACGGAGGCTCCCAAGCGACACCTAACCAATCTAGGAGGCACCACCCCCCAAAAGGTAATAGACGGTGTTGATGATGATGAACTCCTTGCTCTTGTGCTTCAGATGATAATCTCCCCAACACTCAACTCTCCTCACTAATATGGCTGTGGTGGAAGAAAGATTTGAGTGGAAAGCAACTTGGGAAGGCTAGAGATCAAGTTTCATATGGTAGGAATGGAATGGCTTGATCTCAACACAAGGGTAGGTGGTTCACTTCTCAGAAAGTATATGGTAGAAGTGGTGGTACTTTCTGATGGCTCTCCTCACGAGTGAAGAGGGGGTGGAGGGGTATATATAGCCTCCACACAAAATCCAACCGTTACACACACATTTGACCAATCTCGGTGAGACCGAAATGAAAACTCGGTCAGACCGAAAGTTCAAATATAGTGAACGTTGGGATTTTCGGTGGGACCGAAAATATCATCTCGGTGTGTCCGAAGTGAGTCAAAGGTTAGGGTTTGCCATCTCGGTGTGACCGAAAACAACAACTCGGATATTCCGAAATGCTGTCATTTGGTTACAGAAGGTTGGCAGAACATTTTCGGTGAGACCGAGACAGAGAATCGGATGGACCGAGAAGTTAGGGTTTAGGGAAATAACTGAAGTGGTTCATCTCGGTGGGACTGAGTTTGCAGAATCAGTTTGTCCGAGATTACTTATGAGTGTGTTGAATAGTGAAGAGTGCTGATAGTTGAGGGAGCTAGATCACCAAGCACTTGAGCAACAAGAACATTAACACAACCTCATCCCCTTTTAATAGTATTGGTTTTTCCTATGGACTCAATGTGATCTTTGATCACTAAACCAAAAATGGAGTCTTGAGCTTTTGCCAATGCTTGTCTTAGCATTTTGAGGGGTCCACTTCTTCAGACATTTCCATACCCATATCATCGAACTTTTCTGAAATGATTCTCAAGAGAATATTAGTTCAATGATATATATGTTGTTATTAATTACCAAAACCACCCGGGGATTAGTTGCACTTTCAGAATGACATATTGTCGATCGGAAATGATGTAGAATTTTCTGGAAAGCATAAAGGAGTGTTTGAAAGGAGTTTTTCAAAGAAAGACCTTGGTGAAGCTGCTTACATATTGGGCATCAAGATCTATAGAGATAGACCAAGACGCTTGATAAGACTTTCGATGAGTACATACCTTGATAATATTTTGAAGTAGTTCAAAATGGATCAGTCAAAAAAGGAGTTCTTGCCTGACTTGTAAGGTGTGAAGTTGAGTAGGACTCAAAGCCAGACCACGGCAGAAAAATATAGAGAGAATGAAAGTCATTCCCTATGCCTCAGCCATAGGTTCTATAAAGTATGCCATGCTGTACAAAACATATTGTGTACCTTGCCATGAGTTTGACAGGGAGGTACGATAGTGATCCAGGAGTAGATCACTGTACAGCGGTCAAAATTATCCTTAGTAATTGGATGACTAAGGAAATGTTTCTCGATTATGGAGGTGATAAAGAGTTCATCGTAAAGGGTTACGCCGATGCAAGCTTTGACACTAAATCCAGATGACTCTAAGTATCAATCTGGATGCATATTGAAAGTGGGAGCAATTAGCTAGAGTAGCTCCATGCAGAGCATTGTAGACATAGAAATTTGCGAAATACATACGGATCTGAATGTGACAGACCCGTTGACTAAACTTCTCTCACAAGCAAAACATGATCACACCTTATTACTCTTGGGTATTAATCACATAGCGATGTGAACTAGATTATTGACTCTAGTAAACCCTTTGGGTGTTGGTCACATGGTGATGTGAACTATGGGTGTTATTCACATAACGATGTGAACTATCGGTATTAAATCACATGGCGATGTGAGCTAGATTATTGACTCTAGTGCAAGTGGGAGACTGAAGGAAATATGCCCTAGAGCCAATAATAAAGATGTTATTTATATTTCCTTATATCATGATAAATGTTTATTATTCATGCTAGAATTGTATTAACCGGAAACTTAGTACATGTGTGAATACATAGACAAAACAGAGTGTCCCTAGTATGCCTCTACTAGACTAGCTCATTGATCAAAGATGGTTATGTTTCCTAACCATAGACATGAGTTGTTATTTGATCAACGGGATCACATCATTAGGAGAAAGATGTGATGGACAAGACCCATCCGTTAGCATAGCACTATGATCGTTTAGTTTTACTGCTATTGCTTTCTTCATGACTTATACATGTTCCTATGACTATGAGATTATGCAACTCCCGAATACCGTAGGAACACCTTGTGTGCTATCAAACGACACAACGTAACTGGGTGATCATAAAGATGCTCTACAGGTGTCTCCGAAAGTATTCATGGTGTTGGCATAGATCAAGATTAGGATTTGTCACTCCGAGTGTCGGAGAGGTATCTCTGGGCCCTCTCGGTAACACACATCACAATAAGCCTTGCAAGCAAAAGACTAATGAGTTAGTCACGAGATGATGTGTTACGGAACGAGTAAAGAGACTTGCCGGTAACGAGATTGAACTAGGTATAGAGATACCGACGATCGAATCTCGGGCAAGTAACATACCGATGACAAAAGGAACAACGTATGTTGTTATGCGGTTTTGACCGATAAAAGATCTTCGTAGAATATGTAGGAGCCAATATGAACATCCAGGTTCCGCTATTGGTTATTGACCGGAGATGAGTCTCGGTCATGTCTACATAGTTCTCGAACCCGTAGGGTCCGCACGCTTAACGTTTGATGACGATCGGTATTATGAGTTTATGAGTTTTGATGTACCGAAGGTAGTTCGGAGTCCCGGATGAGATCACGGACATGACGAGGAGTCTCGGAATGTCCGAGACATAAAGATTGATATATTGGACGACTATATTCGGACACCGGAAGTGTTCCGGAAAAGTTTCGGATTTAACGGGATTGCCGGAGGGGGTTACCGGAACCCCCTACGAGGGGGGATGGTCCATAGTGGGCCTTAAGGGAAAGAGAGAGGCAGCCCATAGGGCTGGCCGGCGCCCGACCTAGGGTTCGTAGTTGGACTAGGATTGGGGGGGGGCGCCACCTCTCCTTTTTCCTTTCCCTCTCTTCCTTCTTTTGGTGATTCCTACTAGGAATAGGATTGCAATCCTATTCCTAGTAGGATTGCAATCCTATTCCTAGTAGGATTGCACCCCTAGCCGCACCAAACAAGGGCCGGCCGGCCTCCCCCCTTGCTCCTTTATATACGGGGGCAGGGGGGGCACCCAAAGACACATAAGTTGAACTGTTCCAGCCGTGTGCGGTGCCCCCCTCCATAGAAACACACCTAGTCATACCGTCGCGAAGCTTAGGCGAAGCCCTGCACCGGTGAATACATCATATCCGTCACCACGCCGTCGTGGTGACGAAACTCTCCCGTGAAGCTCAACTGGATCAAGAGCTCGTGGGACGTCATCAAGCTGAACGTGTGCTGAACGCGGAGGTGTCGTACGTTCGGTGCTTGATCGGTTGAATCGTGAAGAAGTTCGACTACATCAACCGCGTCACTTGACGCTTCCGCTCCCGGTCTACGAGGGTACGTAGACACACTCTTCCCTCTCGTTGCTATGCATCTGGTAGATAGATCTTGCGTGATCGTAGGGAAATTTTAAAATACTACGTTCCCCAACAATCCAGGAGCGAATAAAACCAGATGTGTTGTTCCTGTCTGAAACACACCTGGATAAGGCTAAGGAAGGAAAGTTGAGTAGGCGATTAGGTTTTGATGAGATGGAGGTTTCGGAAAGTGATGGCAGAAGCGGGGGTTTGATCATGTTTTGGCATACAGCACTGGGAGTTTCTTCTCGAGATGCCCATTCAAATTACATAGATATTCCGATCAAGGAGACATCAGCAGAGGGATGGCGTTTCACAGGCTTCTACGGCGAGCCAAGCAGTGACCGAAAGCATCTTTCGTGGAATTACTTGCGAGATCTGCAAGCTACAACCAACTTGCCATGGCTTGTGGCAGGTGATTTTAACGAAATCCTGCAAGCTAGCGAGAAGGAAGGAGGGGCTACACGCCCTCAAAGATGTATGCAAGCATTCAGTACTGCCTTAAGTGATTGTGAGCTCGACGATCTCGGCTACTCGGGCGACATCTTCAGCTGGCGTAGAGGACGAATTCGTGAACGTCTTGACAGAGCAGTGGCAAATAGCTCTTGGGCTGATCTCTTTCCGGCTTACGGGGTTGTGAATGAACCTTTTAATAAATCGGACCATCGGCCGATTCTAATTGACACCGATTTTCAGTTTGCTTTGCAGTCCAGGGGACCGACGGGACCGAGGAAATTTGAGGCTAGATGGCTCGCGGAAGAGGATGTGGAGGTGATAGTTCAAGCTGCCTGGGACCATGCAAAAGCCAACGACACCGAGCCCTATTCCCAGGTCACAGGGGAAATTCATGCAGCCCTACATACTTGGGATAGAGAGACACTAAAAGGGCCCAGGACCCGTTTGAGGAAACTACAGAAACAGTTAAACGAGGTGCTTTCGGGGCCCTTGACGGACGAGGCTATGGCTATTCAACACGATTTACACATGCAAATTGAAAAACTGCTTGAGCAAGAGGAGATATATTGGATGCAGAGGGGACGTGCCGACTGGCTTTGTCGGGGTGATCAGAACATAGACTTCTTTCACCGTGCTGCTACTGGAAGGCGCAAGAAAAACTTCATTACGAAGTTGAAAGGAGCGTCAAGGGACTGGATTGAGGAGGAGAGCCAACTCAAGGGCCATGTGGCGCAATATTTTGAGGGGCTATTTTCCTCGGAAGTGCCAGAGCCAGACCAAGCTGTCTTGAACAAGATTAAGGCTAGGGTATCTGCTGAGATGAATGAGGAATTAACAAAACCCTACTCCGGGGATGAAGTGAAGAGAGCTATGTATAACATCGGGGATCTTAAAGCTCCAGGACCTGATGGCTTACACGCGGTATTTTATAAAAGGTTCTGGCATATAATTGGAGAGGACCTTATCGATGAAGTGCTGATGGCGGTTAACAACAGGAAGATACCTGAAGGATGGAACAACACTACAATAGTTCTCATCCCAAAGGTGGAAAACCCAGAGGTCATAACTCAGTTCCGCCCAATTAGCCTATGCAATGTGGTGTACAAGGTGATTTCGAAATTGCTAGCTAGCAGACTGAAAAATCTGCTGCCAGAGCTTATTTCTCCTAATCAAAGTGCTTTCGTTCCCGGGCGTTTGATTACGGATAATTTTTTAGTTTCCTTTGAGACGTATCATGCCATCAAGAGGAAGAGAACCGGGAAGTTCGGAATCTATGCGGTGAAACTTGACATGCACAAGGCCTATGACAGGGTCGAGTGGGTGTTCCTCGAGAGAGTCATGCTTCAGATGGGATTCACAGCGGACTGGGTGTCACTCATTATGGAGTGTGTACGGTCAGTCAAGTATCAAGTTCGTTTTAATAATTCTCTAACAGATTTCTTTGTTCCCTCTCGAGGCCTCCGTCAAGGAGACCCGCTATCACCTTATCTTTTTCTCCTTTGTGCGGAGGGCCTCTCTTGTCTGCTGACCCATGAGGAGGAGATGGGCAACTTGATAGGGGTGAGAGTATGCCGGGATGCTCCGGCCGTATCTCACCTCCTCTTTGCGGATGACTCCCTCATCATGATGCGAGCAGACGCAATTAATGCAACAAGTCTTCGCCGAGCCCTTGATGATTACTATGCAGCTTCGGGACAACTAGTCAGCGAGGCGAAATCGAGCATCTTCTTCAGCCCCTGTACGGCAGTGGAAGTACGGGCTGAGGTTTGCACAATATTGAACATTATGGCAGAGGCAATTACTGATAAATACTTGGGACTGCCCCCGATTGTTGGGGTGGAGAGGACTGACTGTTTCCAACATATTGTTGATAGAATCTTGAACAGGATCAGAGGGTGGAAGGAGAAAAAGCTCTCCTTTGGAGGGAGAGAAGTGTTGCTGAAGGCCATCATCCAAGCTATTCCTTCATATGCTTTGCAATGCTTCAAGCTTCCAAAACAAATTTGCAACGCTATAACAACAACTATGTCTCAGTACTGGTGGGGAGATGAGGATGAGAAGAAACATATGCACTGGTTCGCGTGGTGGAAGATGTGCGTACCGAAGAGTAATGGAGGTATGGGATTTAGAGACATACACTGTTTTAACATGGCTCTCCTAGCTAAGCAGTGCTGGAGACTGCTAGCAGAACCAGATTCTTTATGCGCCAGGGTACTGAGAGCTAAGTATTTTCCGGATGGCGACTTACTAAATTGTGCCCTCAAGAAAGGTAGCTCTTATACATGGCAGAGCTTGTGGAGTGGCATTCAGACTTTCAAAAAAGGCTACATATGGAGAGTGGGAGATGGCACACAAATAAGCATCTGGAGTGATCCATGGGTGCCCAGCAGCCCCACTAGGAAGGTTATGATGCCACGAGGTAATACCCTACTCACGAAAGTTTCTGAACTTATGGACGTGGATAATGGAGTCTGGGATGAGCAACTCATCAGACATATATTTTGGCCCATTGATGCAAATCGAATCTTGAACATACCCCTGGCTACAGGGATGATGGAGGATTTTGTTTCTTGGCACTACAACAAGACTGGCATTTTCTCGGTCAGGGCGGCTTATCACATGGAGTGGGACTATCAACATGGACGAAAGTTGAGACAAACGAATTCGGTATTGTCATCAAGTACTAGTCCAGTTTTGGCGCATTCTATGGAAGCTTCGAGTACCGGCAAAAATTAAAGTGCATGTATGGCGAGCTTTATATGGTGCAATTCCGTGCCGAGGGGTGTTGGCTAACAGACATATGATCACAACATCGGATTGCCCAGTTTGTGAAGCAGACTGCGAAAGTGTTCGCCATGCTCTCTTCAGATGCAACAGGGTAAAAGAGATTTGGACAAAGCTTGGGTTGATCTCTACGATCAATGAGCTATGTGAAACTGAATTGGAGGGCTCGTCGGTTCTGGGAGACCTGCTGCTAATGCCCAACGCCGACATTCCATCGCTCCCGGGTGTTACCAGGAAGGAGCTTGTGGCGGTGGCTGTGTGGTATATCTGGTGGGAACGACGGGGTTTTACCCACGGCGAGGCCCTGCGGGAGCCGGTGCGGTCGGCCCAAGCTATTGCCACTCTCACAAAAAATTTCATGAGATCAAGGAAGCAAGGGGTAACGAGGACAAAACGGCATGGATGGACCAGACCAGCTGAGGGTTTTGTCAGTCTAAATGTTGATGCTTCTTTTGATGCAGACAGCGGTACTGGATGAACGGGAGCCATCATTAGAGACTACACGGGATCTTTCATTGCGGCGTCGGCGAGCAGTATCCCTTTTGCTGAAGACGCAGCAACGGCAGAGGCTAGAGGTCTCAAAGATGGCTTGATCCTGGCGAACAACATGGGATGCAACAACGTGGAGATCCAAGCTGATTGCATGGAGGTGATTGAAACCATGCAGCAAGGAGGGAATTCGCTTGGCCCAGCGGCGGCCATATATGAAGAGTGTGCCTTTTTATGTCGTAATTTTACTTCTGTTAAGTTCTGTCATTGCCCTAGGGAGGCCAATATGGCGGCGGATTTGTTAGCTACAAAGTGTGAGCCCTCGAGAACTATAGTGTGGCAGACCGAGGCTCCAGATTTTATGCTTGATGTACTCTCAAACGATGTAGCCCTGTTTTCGCATGAAATATAAACCGCCATGATGGCATTTCCCTCAAAAAAAAAATTCACAATGCAAGCAAACGGTTGGGGACGTGACAATGCCATTGCAACGCTCCTTCGTCCCTGTCTGAAAATGAAATTGTGTTCACCTGGCCGTAATTTCTTACTCCCCAGTTTCTATTTATTCCGCATATTAGGTTTGTCTAAAGCCAAACTTTATATACTTTTCACAAATTTGTAGAAAAATATATTAATATATGCATCACCAAATATACATCAATGGATTCATCATTGCACATAGTTTCACATCATATAAATTTGTTACTGTAAATGTTCATATGGTTTTCTATAAACCTACGGCGGCCGCCAGCGGCCAAGCCCTTGCTGTTCCCTTCCTGCGACTGCATCTTCTGTCCGCCGTCTCCATGTGCACCAGCGATAAGACCCGTGAAGTGATTGGGCTATCTCCGGCGAGAAAGAGTAGAACACGGAAGACAGACCGATCCACATGGAACACAAGGCCATGCCGTCTCCCGTGCCCTACTCATCCTTGGAGGAGTCCGCGCCCCTGTCCGTTACCAATGGACGTGAGGTCCACGACGGAAATGGTGGCGCTCGCGCTGTCGTCGTCCCATCGGGCCGCCGGATAGTTCGTCAGCGGCGCGTAGGAGGAGCACCTGGCATTGTTCTCCTCCGCGATCGCCTGGAGTTGTGCCTCAACGGGGGCCGCTTCATGGCGAGCGACGACCTGAGTGTGAACGGCCTCGTAGATGGCATGCTGGTCCACGACGAAGTTGGGGTTCGTCACGGCCATGGCCACCACGGCCTCCTCGCTCTAGCGCTCGCCGTATATCTAGCCCTCGGCCACCCGGTGCTGCTCCAGGAGGAACATGTTCTATCATTATTCCTCTCGCGCCTGCTCAAAAGTAGACATAGGCGCCAACGCAGGCTGCACCTCCGCCATGGCAGCGTTGTAGTGCACATGCGCCTGCTTCGTAGTGACGCCAGTGTGCACAGGCGCGGGCGCCGGGGCGGTGTTGTCGGAACCCATCTTCATTGTGGGGTCGTCCTCGTCGTCGGAGACCTCGGGCGAGCTGGCCGGCAAGCCGACCTCGATCCTCTTGGCATGACGGCTCTGTCAGGCGGCTGCAAGGGTGGCCACCTCGTGCTTCATCTCCGTGGAAAGGCTCTCCCACAGAGTTCCGCCGCCTGCAGTCATGGCGGATGCGGTGTAAGGGAGAATGGTGGGGAGCGGCTTGTGACGTGGCATGGAGTTAGCCGGGTGTGGCCACCTTAAAATAGCGCATTCCGATGAGCCAGACGTCTGGGCGTTAATGTGCAGTGCCGGAGTGGTGGCATATGGACCGATTGGGCATTGAAAGGGCGTGGTAGATATCTGTCATGTCCATTAACGCGTCTCCGGCATTGAACAAGCGCAGACACATGGGACACATTGCGGTCAGTGCCTTCGGCCCAGTGCACCGCTTCAATGGTAGAGGTAGCGAGAGGTCGTGTCCGCTCTGTGCCGATGTAGAGTGGCCGCTCTACATTAGCATGAATGCGGGCAGCTTGCGCCAGGAAGGAACGCGCGCGGGCGGGGGAGGAGGGGATTTGGATGGCCAGGATGGTCAGAAGTGGGTGTGGGTGCTATCCGGACACCCGCAAAGCCCCACACGTTTGTCTCCGGTTTGCGGGAGAATGTGCGTACAGACCGGCCGGCGGATCGATACAGGACCGCATTGGATGGCACAAACACGTTTGGACCGCGTGATCCGGACTGTTACAGGCGGTTTGAGGGTCGGCGTTGAAGATGCCCTTAGCTTTAATATTCAAGAAATCCAGGCAAACTTCCAGCAGAGTCCGGTGAGTAGCAAACACCACATCAACACGAACAGACACAAAACAACCCCAACGCAAAATGACATGTACTAAACTGACACACAAAGCCGCATCTCGACCAATGCCCAGTCATCTCCAAAGAGCAACAACTCCAAACAAACTATACTTGCGGATGCACCAACTATCCTTGATTGCCTAAAGGAGTTGACAATTGGGTGGCGGGACTTTGACAACGCCGAAAATGTCATCGTCTTGGACCTCACCCGCAACGACGTACATCGCCCCCTAACGAAGAATTCAAAACAGCGACGAGCACCAAAGGAACACAAATCTGGATCTGGACCTCGGCTTTTTGCCATGAGACAACCTACCAAGTAAGAGAGAGAGAGAGAGAGAGAGAGAGAGAGAGAGAGAGAGAGAGAGAGAGAGCGAGGTGCCGATGTATCACATCAACACCTCCAACGAGGGGAAACGATATTCATGTGGGCCGTCGTTGGCATCAATGGAAGACGAACACAATTTCATCTAAATTGTTGCACTCCTACATCCTTGCCCACCGGAACGGGGCACACCGTCCATGCTTGTTCACCCTATCGCCACCGCAACACCTTACTGATGAAGCCTTGTCGCTGCATACCACCAACACCAATGTTAGAAACGGCGATCACCACCACACTGAGCTATCGCCGCGACACCATGCACTACTACGGTGCCCAACAACTGCAGATGCCCGAGGTCTCCACGCCTTCCAGCAGCCACTGACCAAGCCATGCCGGGCAGATAAAGTTCAAGAGCGGATAGACCGCATACCCCATGCCATCGTTGCCGCCAATGCAGCACCACCGGGCGGTGCCCACACCACCGCCGCCGCCAATGCAGCACCACCGGGCGGTGCCCACACCACCGCCGCCGCCAATGAGCAGAGAAGACGCCGTAACTTCGCCGCACCTCACCGTCAATAGCTTCTTCGAAAGAACAATTCCGTTGTCGGGGAGAAGGGGAGCGGCGCCCAGGAGTGGCCCCGCCGCCACCGACGCTAACCAGGCTTCGCCTGACAGTGGCCCTCGACGAGGAGGGACGCAGGTGTCGGGAGGGGAGGGGTAACGGGTCGATCGTGGTGAGATAGAACCGTGTTTTTTTTTTTTACCTTGGGATGCTGAATCTTCAACTCGGAGCGTAGGATCAATGATTAATATAGGTGTGACTCAGCACCATCGAATTGGCGGATTCTGCTGCACCTCCCGTTGGTCGACAGCAAATCCACCTGCCATTCATCGGTGACACCCACGGAAACCGTCCTTGCGTGCATAACGCCCGCTAATTGGGTAAGGTTCGTGGCCACACACATGGACACAAACTCACACAAGAAGACACAAACATGCCAGTGAAAACTGAAAATGATCTCAAACTCTCTTCAATCAGGGAAATAAAATAAAATAAAATGTTATTGGCAGCAGTAAAACTGAAGATAAAGACATGCAGTTTTGGAAGCGAGCAGAGCACACACAAACCAAACCAAAACGAAACAAACCAAGGGTGACATCAGTGGAGTGTGAGAGGGGGAGCCCAGCCCCAGCACGGCCCTTCTTTAAGATCACCACCCGCCCCCGTTGCCCTCTCCCACACCTCATCTCATCTTTGTCTTCTTCTAGCCTGGTCACACTCGAGAGCAAAGGAATAATTCACCAGCTAGCCTGAGCTTGCTTGCTCTTCTCTGCTGCAAGCTGCTGATCGGTTATTTCCGGGAGGGAACCGTTGGGATTTGGCTGTCTGTCAGGCTGGCTCTTGACATGTTCAGATCCAAGGTCCAGGAGATGATCCTCAGGAGGAGGTCCAGGTCCATGAACGGCGCCGGCTGCGCGCAGCACGCCGGCTGCAACTCGTCCACGGCCCCGTGCGACGCCGGAGGCGGCAAGGGTGCTGCTGCTCGTGCGCCGTCGTTCGCCGTGCCTAGGCTGCTGCACTCGTCATCGCTCCCTGCCGGCGGCCGCGCCGCTGTCACCGGGAGCCCCGCGCGGGACACCGAGGCGATGTCCGCCTACGCCATGAGCCCGACCTCCGTGCTGGACGCGTCGGCGGCCTTCGGGTCGCCCGGCCGTGCCGTGGAGGCTGGCGGGAGCAAGCGCCGGCCATGGTGCGACGGATGCGCGGGGCCGCACGGTCTCGCCGATGTGCTGGACTGCGCCCACGAGGCCCAGCGGAGGAAGAACATCCTCCGGGGAGCCGTGAGGGCGCAGGCGCCGGCCCTGGTGCGGTCGTGCTCCCTGGACCGGCGCGTGGAGTTCGGCGTCAAGAACAAGAGCTCGTGGCTGCCGCTGCGCGCCTCCCGCGCCGAGGCGGAGGACGGGCCGTCGTCCGAGGACTACACCTGCGTCATCTCCCGCGGGGCCAACCCGAGGACGGTGCACATTTTCGGCGACCGCGTCGTGGTCTCATCCACTTGCGGGTGATTACGCGCCCTAAGCCTTTTCTTGGCTTGGAGGTTGCACATTCTCCACGGAGAAGAGCTACATCTCCTTACACCTCATCGGCGGATCTTCTGTGGACGGGCGCATCAAACATGCCGAACCAGGCCGCCTCCCGGTTACTAACCCGTGTCAGGACCCGTTGAAAATATTAGCGCATTTTTCATTAATCTAATACATGAGTATACAGTAAGCATGGAAAATACGGTATGCATCTCATACCCGATACCTAAGCATGTGCGTATATACAATATATAGAACCGAAGCATTTATAAACAACATATATACGACCAGCACATGAACGAGCAAATAGGGGCTGAACGAGTCATACCATCCGGTTGGCCAGTACAACGCGGCGGCGGCGGCGACAGCCTCGCCATCGACCGAGGCCTTCTTCTGGCGGCTTCGTCGTCATCCCTGAAGTCGATGCAGCAGACGGACATGGGTGGGGACGGATCGGGAGTAGGATTGCAGACCAACCGTACACGCGGTCGTCGAAAGCAGCTCAGAGAGAGGAACGATAGATGACGTGTCAGACAGCGGCGCATCTATTAGCGACTCGTTAATTAATCCCAGATTAATTAGTCTGCTTCTGACAAGCAAAACTAAGCTTCGGCTCATTCCCGCAACCTGCAACACGTGCGCGTCGTGTCGAGGCGCTGCGGAGAAGGAGGGGCGCGCGTGTATCACTTCTTTTCTTAAGTTCCCAATGACAAGTGGTAGAGCAACCCTTATAAAAGAGACTCAACTCTCCTCAATTAGCAAGGTTGTTCTAAACTTCTCACCATCTGCCCTATCCTATATGAGCCTCAAGATTAACAAGGAATCATTGTTCATATGGACCTAAAACCCATCTATGATTCAACAATCTCCCATCAAATCTCGAGGCTCATAAATTTGTCAATTGTTCCAAACAATGTTTGATATATCAGAATTTTCAGTGAAGACAGTTAAGCTGAACTTCTATCTAGAGCAACGAGATTAGACTTCTTCACAACTGAACAATGGATAATGCCTTTAATTGTCAGTTTGGCGTGCAGAAGTTTCGCCTATTGTCAACTCATACGTGGCTGCTGAAGACTAAACCCCATGGGTGGAGTTTATTAGTCATACTCCTTACCTTCTCATGAGCTTCCTAGAGATTACCCAATCTCATAGACTGTGACTAGTAGTCGGACTCACATAGGTGTGTTCCTCCAAAGAATATGCTCTGTAGGACAACATCTTGCTTACACAAACTTTGAAATACATCAAGACAAAAGTAAGCCTGCCTTACAGATTATGAGAGTATTATGCATCTCCAACGCAGTGGGTTAATTAAGGATACTCTCCTCAGTTGACCGCTGTGTCGTGGAATTGTCACGGCAGATGTCCTAGTGTGAGGACTTAGTCGTGAGGCCAGCGCATCTATGTGGTAGCTTGAGAGGGGTTGAGCGGAATCGAGAGACGCAACACAAGACAAGGATTTAGACAGCTTCGGGCCCCGGGAAACATCATCCGGTAATAACCATACATGTTGTTTGAGGCTAGATCTCATTATGACCCTCATGGTGTCGCCGGTAAACCGGCTCTTGGTGTCTAGCCCTAGAGATTGTTTGTTGTCTCTTGCTTGTGAGAACTTGTCCCCCTTTGGGGAGCCCTGCCCCTCCTTATATATGTTGAAAGGGCGGGTTACATGACTAGTCCTAGTAGGATTAGGATTAATCTATTACAAGGAGTCCTAGTCTTGCTTCCTTTGTAGGAGAATATTCCTTATGCTTTCTTCATAAACCGGCCCACCATTACATGAACCGGCCTTCTGGGCCTTGGGCCTTGTCATCCGTGATCCGCCCGCCGGGTTACCAGTGAATCGCCAAGTGTAAACCGTCTCAAGTAAACCGCCAAGTCCGGCCGGGTTATACCTCCGGCCGGGTTACGCCACGGGGTATATCCCCGACACGCTGGATTGTTTTTCCAGGTCTTGATTCACGGGATATCGTGTCACATAGGTTGGGTTAACCCCATGGCAACTTACGTGGATCTCATACCCATCGCCATCTCCCTTGATGCATTTTCTATCAAAATCCGTAATAGCCCTTTCATGAAGGGATCCGCCAGATTCTTAGCCATTTGGATGTAATCCAATGCTATCACTCCAGAGTTTCTAGAATGACAGATGGATTTTAATCTCCTTCTTATGTGCTTTGTGGATTTTAAGTTGTCCTTTGAACTCTTAGCCTTGGCAATCACAGTTTGATTGTCACAGTTCATAAGGACAGTCGGGACTAGTTTCTCAACCACTCGCAAATCCATCAAAAACTCTCGAAGCCATTCTACTTCGACGCATGATGTGTCTAATATTGCGAGTTCCGTTTTCATAATCGATCTCGTTAAGATCATGTGCTTGCAAGACTTCCAGGAAACAACCCCATCACCAAGTGCGAACACATATCCACTTGTGGTTTTCACCTCATCAGCATCAGATATCTAATTTGAATCACTATACCCCACACGTACCGTCGGGTACCCAGAATAGTGAATTCCACAGTTCATTGGACCTTGTCGGCGGTCTCGCCCATGGCTGGTGGTGGCCACCGGCAAGGAGTGCGATGACGACGCGGGCGGGGCATTTATTCGACGAGAACGACAAGGAGGGCAACGCCAAGGCCGCGCCCTGAGACCACGCCCACGAAGAAGCCATCACGTACGCTGGTGCCATCGGCAACGAGGAAGAGAAGTGCATGGTAGGTCGCCGTCCCTCGTGTCCCAGGAAGGCCACCGCTCCTCCCCTGCCGTTGACGCCTAGCTTGGCGGGCTCAACATCGGAGGCCGATTAGTCACTTGGCGGCGACATGAAGGCAGATAGCTTCAGTTCTCGGTTGGTTTGAGTTGTTGTGAAAATGAATGTGTCTATGGTTGGATGGCTGCCTCCCGCATCCATGTCCACGTACTAGCCCCCTTGTCTGCGGATGACTGCGTGGGGATTTTGGCGGGTTGCCGTTGGAGATGCCCTTAAAGCATCTACAGTTAAGCGCCCCAAAACAGGCGTCAAACGCCAGGGCGGCCTGCCCAGTCACTGACCGGTCACGAAAATCTGACCGAGTCGGGCATCTCAAATGGCCCTCAAACGCCCAGCTGTCCGGCGCCCCTCATATCCAGCCCAAATAGAGGGTGGATACGAGGTTGCCCCGGCGCGCCCGGGCGCGTCGAACATGTCAGCCCAGCCCGGACCGACCCCACTCTGTCCTCACGAATATCCCTCTGGAAACCCTACAACTACTTCTTGAGCTTGCTTTAGTTTTTCCTTTAAAGAGGAAAGAGTGATGCATCAAAGTAGAGATAAGTATTTTCCTCAATTAAGAACCAAGGTATCAATTCAGGAGGAGGAACACACAAGTCTCCAATGATAGAACATGCACAAACAAACAAATACTTGCACCCAACACGATAAAGGGGTTGTCAATCCAATCACGGTTACTTGCAAGGATGAGATATGATAATGGTAGATGTAAAAAAATAAAAGTAAATAAGACTCAGCGAGGTATTTTTGTGTTTTTGATTTAGAAATCTTAAAATAATATGATAAAAGTAGACCCAGGGCTATGGGTTTCACTAGAGACTTCTCTCTTGAAAGAACGCATACAGTGGGTGAACAAATTACTGTTGAGCAATTGATATAAAATAGAAAAATCATGACGATATCTAAGGCAATGATCATGAATATAGGCATCACGTTCGTGACAAGTAGACCGACTCTTGCCTGCATCTACTACTATTACTCCACACATCGACCGCTCTCTAGCATGCATCTAGTGTATTAAGTTAATAAGAACGGAGTAATGCCTTAAGCAAGATGATATGATGTAGAGGGATAGATCCAATCGGTATGGAATAAACCTCATATTTTCCTTAATGGCAATAAAACAAATACGTGACTCGCTACCCCTTCTATCACTAGGTGAGGACACCGCAAGATTGAACCCATTACAAAGCACCCCTCCCACTACAAGATAAATCAATCTAGTTGGCCAAACCAAATCAATAGATCGAAGATAAATACAAAGCTATCTAATCATATATATATATATATATATATATATATATATATATATATATATATATATATATATATATATATATATATATATATATATATATATATATATGAATTCAGAGAAGACTCAAATAATATTCATATATAATCTAATCATAAACTCACAATTCATTGGATGTCAACAAACACACCGCAAAAGAAGATTACATCGAATAGATCTCGAAGAACATCGAGGAGTGATACGTCTCCAACATATCTATAATTTTTAATTGTTCCATGCTATTATATTATCAACTTTGGATGTTTTATATGCATTGATATGCTATTTTATATTATTTTTGGGACTAACTTATTAACTGAGAGCCGAGTGCCAGTTTCCGTTTTTTCCTTGTTTTTGAGTTTCGTAGAACATGAATATGAAACAGAATAAAACTTTCGGGGTGATTTTTCTTGGACCAGAAGACACACGTAGGACTTGGAGTCCAAGTCAGAGAGTCCTCGAGGCGACGACAAGCAAGGGGGTGCCCCTAGGGCTTGTGGCCCCCTTAGAGACCCCCTGGCCCCCTTCCTTGGCATATATATTCAGAAGTATTCCAGAAACCCTAGAAGCATCCATGAAAATTCTTTTCCACCGCCACAGGTCTATGTTCCCGTGAGATCCCATCTGAGGGCCTTTTCCGGTACTTTGCCGGAGGGGGATTCGATCACGGAGGGCTTCTACACCAACCTTCCTGCCCTTCCGATGATGCATGAGTAGTTTAACACAGACCTACGGGTCCATAGCTAGTAGCTAGATGGCTTCTTCTCTCTCTTTGATCTTCAATACAATGTTCTCCCTGATGTTCTTGGAGATCTATTCAATATAATCTTATTTTGCGGTGTGTTTGTCGAGATCCGATGAATTATTGATTTATGATCAGATTATCTATGCATATTACTTGAATCTTCTCTGAATTCTTATATGCACAATTTTATATCTTTGTAGTTCTCTTCAAATTATTGGTTTGGTTTGGCCAACTAGATTGGTACTGCTTGCAATGGGAGAGGTGCTTAGTTTTGGGTTCAATATTGTGGTGTCCTCACCCAGTGGCAAAAGGGGTAGCGAGGCACGTATTGTGTTGTTGCCATCAAGGATAAAAAATATGGGGTTTATATCATATTGCTTGAGTTTATCCCTCTACATCATGGCATCTTGCTTAAGGCATTAATATGTTCTTATGAACTTAATACTCTAGATGCATGCTGGATAGCGGTCGATATGTGGAGTAATAGTAGTATATGCAGAATTGTTTCGGTCTACTTGTCATGGATGTGATGCCTATATTCATGATCATTGCCTTATATATCATCATAACTTTGCACTTTTCTATCAATTGCTTGACAGTAATTTGTTTACCCACCGTATGCTTTATTCAAGAGAGAAGCCTCTAGTGAAACCTATGACCCCCGGGGTCTATTTACATCTATTATTTTCAGATCTATAAAACAAAAAACAAAAAATACCTTGCTGCAATTATTCTGTGTTTACTTTATTTTGCTTTTTACATTAGTTTTAAATCTTTCCCTATTAGATCTGACTCTTGTTCGTGACGTTGAACGGATTGACAACCCCTTTTCCGCGTTGTGTGCAAGTGTTTGTTAGTTTGTGCAGGTGCATATATTGGAGACTTTTTGTACCTCATACTGGATTGATACATTGGTTCTCTACTGAGGGAAATACTTATCTCTACTTTGCTGCATCACCCTTTCCTCTTCAAGGGAAAAATCAACGCAAGCTCAAGAAGTAGTAGAAAAAATTTCTCGCGCCGTTGCCGGGGAGGTCTACATCAAGCCTACCAAGTACTTGTCATAAACTCTCATCTTTTGCATTTACATTATTTTCTATTTGCCTCTCGTTTTCATCTCCCCCACTTCTAAAATGTTTTGAGAAAAACACAAAAATATTTGCGTTTTTATTCGCCTTCTTCCGTTCGTCTTTTTGTTTGCTTGTGTGCTAGATCGCTTGATTTGTCACAATGAATCCAAAGAATACTAAGTTGTGTGACTTTTCCAATACTAATAATAATGATTTTATTAGTACTCCTGTTGCTCCCGCCACTAGTGCGGAATCCTATGAAATCAATGCCGCTTTATTGAATCTTGTTATGAAAGAACAATTTTCAGGTGGTCCTAATGAAGATGATGCATCCCATCTAAATACTTTCGTTGAGTTATGTGACATGCAAAAGAAAAGAGATGTGTATATGATATCATTAAATTGAAGCTATTTCCATTCTCTCTACGTGATCATGCGAAAACTTGGTTTTCATCTTTGCCTAAAAATAGTATTGATTCATGGAATAAGTGTAAATATGCCTTTATTTCCAAGTATTTTCCACCTGCTAAGATCATCTCTCTTAGGAATGATATTATGAATGTTAAACAACTAGATCATGAGAATGTTGCACAATCATGGGAAAGGATGAAATTAATGATAAGAAATTGCACTACTCATGGTTCAACTTTATGGATGATCAAATAAAATTATGACGGATCAAAATTTTCATCTAGAAATCTTTTAGATTCGGCCGCGGGGGAGGGGGTGGGGGTAGTTTTATGGAAATCACACTAGGATAAGCTACTTAACTCCTAGATAATATTATGGTAAATTACTCTCAATGGCATACCGAAAGATCATCTACTAGTAAAAAAGTGCATGCAATTGAAGAAATCAACATTTTGAGTGAAAACATGAATGATCTTATGAAATTAATTGCTAGCAAGGGTTCTTATATGGATCCTAATGATATGACTTTGTCTACTTTGCTTGAGACTAATAATGAATCTATGGATGTGAATTTCGTTGGTAGGAACAATTTTGGTAATAACGCATATAGAGGTAATTTCAACCCTAGGCCGTTTCCTAGTAATTCCTCTCATGATTATGGTAATTCCTACAATGATTCTTATGGAAATTATAACAAAATACCATATGAAATTGAGAGTAAGATTAAGGAATTTATAAATTTCCAAAAGGTTTTCAATGCTATGGTACAAGAAAAATTGCTTAAGATTGATGATTTGGCTAGGAACGTTGATAACATTTCTCATGAGATTGATTCTTTGAAAATTAGATCTATGCCACCAAAGCATGATATTAATGAATCTCTAAAAGTTATGCAAGTTTCTACCAATGAGTGCAAGGAGAGAACGGCTAGGTTGCGTGCTAAAAGAGAATTGCTAGAAACGACGTGTTCTTCTAGTTTATCCAATAATAATGATGAATATCTTAAGATGCTTGGTTTGACTCCTATTGAATCTTTGTTTGCTAATATAGATCTTGAAAAATAAGGGACTGGAGATGAGTCAACTTTAGATAAAAAGGCATCCCGATAATTTGGACAATAATGATCTTAGTGAAAAGTGGGATTGGAGAGGTCAAAACTTTAGCAAGCAATGAACCCACTATTTTGGATTTCAAGGAATTTAATTACGATAGTTGTTCTTTGATAGATTGTATTTCCTTGATGCAATCCATGTTAAATTCTCCTCATGCTTATAATCAAAATAAAGCTTTTACGAAACATATTGTTGATGCTATGATGAAATCTTTTGAGGAAAGACTTGAGTTGGAATTTTCAATCCCTAGGAAACTATATGATGATTGCGAACCTACTATTGAAATCAAGATTAAAGATTAGGAGTGTAATGCTTTGTGTGATTTGGGTGCTAGTGTTTCCACGATTCCGAAAAATCAATGTGATGTGCTAGGGTTCCATAAACTTGATGATTGTTCTTTAAATTTGCATCTAGTGGATTCCACTATTAAAAAACCTATGGGAAGGATTAATGATGTTCTTATTGTTGCAAATAGGAATCGTGTGCCCGTATATTTCATTGTTCTTGATATAGATTGCAATCTAACATGCCCTATTATTCTTGGTAGACCTTTCCTTAGAACGATTGGTGCAATTATTGATATGAAAGAATGAAACATTAGATTTCAATTTCCATTAAGGAAGGGCATGGAAAACTTTCCTAGGAAAAAATAAGGTTACCATATGAATCTATTATGCGGACTACTTATGGTTTGAATACCAAAGATGACAATACCTAGATCATTGCTTTATGCCTAGCTAGGGGCGTTAAACAATAGCACTTGTTGGGAGGCAACCCAATTTAATTTTGGTTTTTACTTTTTTCTTGTTGTTCTTGAATAAATCTATCATCTAGCCTATGGTTATATGTGTTTTCATGTTTTAATTTAGTGTTTGTGCCAATTAAGACCTTTGGATGATTTGGAAGATAGTAGATTGTTTTTTTCTGGTAAACAGAAACTTTTGTGTCCAGTTCAGAATTGTTTCTGGTTGGTGAAACGTGAAAAAACTCTGAATTTTTTACACGTTTCTGATCTACAAATTTCCAACGTTGTCCTAATATTTCGGAATTTTTAGAGATGCAGAAGTTTCACATCTTTACAAACTATTCTGTTTTTGATAGATTATGTTGTCTTTGTGTTGTTTGCTTACTTGGATGCATCTGTGGCTAGTATCGGGGGGTATGCACCATGGAAAAGTTGGAATAAAGTAAATATTACACCAATACAAAATAATAATGAGTACAACAGTACATACAAGTAAGGATTGAATTTGTTTTACTAACGAATCTCACGAGTTTTCTGTTGTGAATTTTTCAAGTTTTGGGTAAAGATTGGATGGATTATGGAATATGGAGTGGAAATAGCCTAAGATTTGGGATGCCCTAGGCACCCCAAGGTAATATTCAAGGACAACCAAGCATCTAAGCTTGGGGATGCCCCCGGATGGTATCCCCTCTTTCATCTTCAATCCATCGGTAAAATTACTTGAGGCTATATTTTTATTCACCACATGATATGGGATTTGTTTCGAGCGTCTTGTATGATTTGAGTCTTTACTTTTTAGTTTGACACAATCATCCTTGCTATGGACACCTTTTGAGAGGGACACACATTAATCGTGAATTTATTAGAATACTCGTTCTGCTCCACTTATATCTTTTGACCTAGGGTAGTTGCTCTAGTGCTTCACTTATATCTTTTTTAGCATGGCGGTGATGTTTATTTTGAAGAAATTGATGAACTCTCATGCTTCACTTATATTATTTTGAAAATCTCTAAACAGCATGGTAATTTGCTTGGGTTGTGAATTTAGTCGTAATATGATAGGCATCCAAAGAGGGTATAATAAAAACTTTCATAAAGAGCATTGAATTTATGAGAAGTTTGATTCCTTGCAATTGTTTTGAGATATTAAGATGGTGATATTAGAGTCATGCTATTAGTAAGTTGTGTGGTTAAATAAATAATCGAGTTAAGGTTTGTGATTCCCGTAGCATGCAAGTATGGTCTTCTAGTTATGTGATGAAGTTGGAGCGCAATTTATCCATGATTGTCTATCTTTGCGTGAAAGTCGAGAGCGCGCGATGGTTAACTCCTATCAACCTCTCCCCTAGGAGCATGCATAATAGTACTTTGCTTCGAGGGCTAACAAACGTTTTTGCAACAAATATGTGAGTTCTTTATGACTAATGTTGAGTCCATGCATTATACACATTCTCACCCTTCCACCATTGCTAGCCACTCTAGTACCGCGCAACTTTCGCCGGTGCATCAAACCACCTTATACCCTTCCTTAAAACAACCACCATACCTACCTATTATGGCATTCCCATAGCCATTCCGAGATATATTGCCATGTAACTCCACCGTTCCGTCATTATGTTTGAGTTTACTATCAAGTTGTAATTTGAGTTGTAAGTAAATAAAAGTGTGATGATCATCATTATTAGAACATTGTCCCATGTGAGGTTATAAATATAGAGGCCAAAAGAATCTCCAAAAAAAGACGAGTCTAAAAAAAATGAGAGAAAAAGAGAGAAGGGACAATGTTACTATCCTTTTCCACACTTGTGCTTCAAAGTAGCACCATGTTATTCATTGTAGAGAGTCTCCTATTTTGACACTTTATATATTACTAGTGGGGATTTTTCATTATATAACTTGGCTTGTATATTCCAACGATGGGCTTCCTCAAATGCTCTAGGTCTTCATGAGCAAGCAAGTTGGATGCACACCCACTTAGTTTTCTTTTGAGCTTTCATACACTTATAGCTCTAGTGCATCCGTTGCATGGCAATCCCTACTCACTCACATTGATATCGATTGATGGACATCTCCATAATCCATTAATTTTCCTAGTTGATGTGAGACTTTCTCCTTACTTTTGTCTACTACCACCTTCTATTCCACCCATAGTGCTATGTCCATGGCTCACGCTCATGTATTGCATGAAGAGTTGAAAAAGTTTAAGAATGTAAAAGTATGAATGCAATTGCTTGGCTGACACCGGGGTGGGCATGATTTATACTTTGTGCTGAGAAGAGGGAGCTTAACATGACTATATGATTTTGTTGGGATAACTTTCTTTAGCCATGTTATTTTTGAAGCTTCATAATTTTCTTTATAGTATGCTTGAAGTATTATTGTTTTGATATTAACAAACTTTTGTTTTGAATCATATGGATCTGAACATTCATGACAAATAAAGAACAAATACATTTCCTAAATATGCTAGGTAGCATCCCACATCAATTTTTTTTTATCATTTACCTACTCGAGGACGAGCAAGAATTAAGCTTGGGGATGCTTGATACGTCTTAGACCTATCTATAGTTTTTTATTGTTCCATGCTATTATATTATCAACTTTGGATGTTTTATATGCTTTAATATGCTATTTCGTATTAATTTTGGGACTAACTTATTAACGAAGAGCCCAGTGTCAGTTTTTGTTTTTTCCTTGTTTGTGAGTTTCGCAGAAAAGGAAAATCAAACGGAGTCCAAACGGAATAAAACTTTTGCGATGATTTTTCTTGGACCAGAAGACACACGTAGGACTTGGAGTCCGAGTCAGAGAGTCCTCGAGGCGACGACAAGCCAGGGCGCCCCTTGGGCTTGTGTCCCCCTCGGAGACCCCCTGACCCCCTTCCTTGGCCTATATATTCAGAAGTATTCCAGAAACCCTAGAAACATACACGAAAATACTTTTCCACCGCCGCAGGTCTCTGGTCCCATGAGATCCCATCTGGGGGCCTTTTCTGGTACTCTGCCGGAGGAGGATTTGATCACACAGGGCTTCTACACCAACCTTGCCGCCCTTCCGATGACGCATGATTAGTTTACCACAGACCTACGGGTCCATGGCTAATAGCTAGATAGCTTCTTCTCTCTCTTTGATCTTCAATACGATGTTACCCTCGATGTTCTTGGAGATCTATTCGATGTAATCTTCTTTTGCAGTGTGTTTGTCGAGATCCGATGAATTGTGTATTTATGATCATATTATCTATGAATATTATTTGAATCTTCTCTGAATTCTTATGTCCATGATTTGATATCTTTGTATTTCTCTTCGAATTATTGGTTTGGTTTGGTCAACTAGATTGGTAATTCTTGCAATGGAAAGGTGCTTAGTTTTGGGTTCAATCTTGCAGTTTCTTCACCCAGTGACAGAAGGGGTAGTGAGGCACGTATTGTATTGTTGCCATCAAGGATAAAAAGATGGGTTTTATATCATATTGCTTGAGGTTATCCCTCTACATCATGTCATCTTGCTTAAGGCATTACTCTGTTCTTATGAACTTAATACTCTAGATGCATGCTGGATAGCGGTCGATGTGTGGAGTAATACTAGTAGATGCATAATCGTTTCGGTCTACTTGTCACAGACATGATGCCTATATGCATGATCATTGCCTTATATATCATCATAACTTTGCGCTTTTCTATAAATTGCTTGATAGTAATTTGTTTACCCACTGTATGGTTTATCCAAGAGAGAAGCCTCTAGTGAAACCTATGCCCCGGGGCATATTTTACATATATTATTTTTAGATCTAACCAAAAACTAAAAAAATACATTGCTGCAATTATTTTGTGTTTACTTTATTTTGCGTTTTACTTTATTTTTAAATCTATCTCTATCAGATCTCACTCTTGTTCGTGACGTTGAAGGGATTGACAACCCATTTTCCGCATTGTGTGCAAGTGTTTGTTAGTTTGTGCAGGTGCAAATATTGGAGACTTGCTTGTACCTCCTACTGGGTTGATACCTTGGTTCTCTACTGAGGGAAATACTTATCTCTACTTTGCTGCATCACTCTTTCCTCTTCAAGGAGAAAATCAACGCAAGCTCAAGAAGTAGCAAGGAGAACATTGTATTGAAGAACAAAAAGATAGAAGAAGCCATATAGTTACTAAATATGGACCCGTGGGTCTGTGGTAAACTACTCACACATCATCGGTAGGGCAGCAAGATTTGTTGGGGATCGTTGCAGAAATTCAAAAAAAATCTACGCATGACCAAGATCAATCTATGGAGTGACTAGCAATGAGTGAGGGGAGTGTATCTTCATACCTTTGAAGATCGCAATGCGGAAGCGTTACAAGAACGCGGTTGGTGGAGTCGTACACGAAGCGATTCAGATCGCGGCTGAATCCGATCTAAGCGCCGAACAACGGCGCCTCCGCGTTCAACACACGTACAGCCCGGTGACGTCTCCCACGCGTTGATCCAGCAAGGAGAGAGGGAGAGGTTGGGGAAGACTCCGTCCAGCAGCAACACGATGGTGTGGTGGTGGTGGAGGAGCGTGGTTCTCCGGCAGGGCTTCGCCAAGCACCGTGGAAGGAGAGGAGGAGTTGGGAGGGGGAGGGCTGCCCCAGGCAATGGTTGCGGCTGCCCTCCCACCTCCCCACTATATATAGGGGCAAGGGAGAGGGGGTCGGCCCCCTTAGATCCAATCTAAGGGGGGGCGGCCAAGGGGAGGGGGCTTGCCCCCCAAGCCAAGGGGACGCCCCCCTTAGGGTTTCCCCCAACCCTAGGCGCAAGGGCCCCAGGGGGGGAAGTCGCCCAGCCCACTTAGGGGCTGGTTCACTTCCACATACACCCCATAGGGCCCTCCGGGGCAGGTGGACTCTCCCGGTGGACCCCCGGAACCCCTTCAGTGGCTCTGGTACAATACCGGCATACCCCCGAATACTTTCGGTGACCGTATGATGACTTCCGATATATAAATCTTTACATCCGGACCATTCTGGAACTCCTCGTGACGTCTGGGATCTCATCCAGGACTCCGAACAACATTCGGTAACCACGTACATACATTCCCTATAACCCTAGCGTCATCGAACCTTAAGTGTTTAGACCCTACGGGTTCGAGAACCATGCAGACATGACCGAGACATCTCTCCGGACAATAACCAACAGCGGGATCTAGATACCCATGTTGGCTCCCACATATTCCATGATGATCTTATCGGATGAACCACGATGTCAAGGATTCAATCAATCCCGTATACAATTCCCTTTGTCTACCGGTATGATACTTGCCCGAGATTTGATCGTCGGTATCCCGATACCTTGTTCAATCTCGTTACCGGCAAGTCTCTTTACTCGTTCCGTAACACATCATCTCGTGACCAACTCCTTAGTAACATTGAGCTCATTACGAGGATGTCTTACCGATTGGGCCCAGAGATACTTCTCCATCACACGGAGTGACAAATCCCAGTCTCGATTCGTACCAACCCAATAGATACTTTTGGGGATACCCGTAGTGCACCTTTATAGCCACCCATTTACGTTGTGACGTTTGGCATACCCAAAGCATTCCTACGGTATCCAGGAGTTGCACAATCTCATGGTCTAAGGAAATGATACTTGACATTGGAAAAGCTTTAGCAGACGAACTACACGATCTTGTGCTATGCTTAGGATTGGGTCTTGTCCATCACATCTTTCTCCTAATGATGTGATCCCGTTATCAACGACATCCAATGTCCATGGTCATGATACCGTGACCATCTATTGATCAACGAGCTAGCCGACTAGAGGCTCACTAGGGACATATTATGGTCTATGTATTCACACATGTATTATAGTTTCCGGTTAACACAATTATAGCATGAACAATAGATGATTATCGTGAACAAGGAAATATAATAATAACCATTTTATTATTGCCTCTAGGGCATATTTCCAACAGACTCCCACTTGCACTAGAGTCAATAATCTAGTTACATTGTGATGAATCGAACACCCATAGAGTTCTGGTGTTGATCATGTTTTGCTCGTGAAAGAGGTTTAGTTAACGGATCTGCGACATTCAGATCCGTATGCACTTTACAACTATCTATGTCTCTATCTTGAATATAACCACGAATGGAGTTGAAACGACGCTTGATGTGCTTGGTCTTCTTGTGAAACCTGTGCTCCTTGGCAATGGCAATAGCTCCAGTGTTGTCACAAAAGAGAGTCATCGGGCCCGACGCGTTTGGAATAACTCCTAGGTCGGTGATGAACTCCTTCACCCAGACTCCTTCATGTGATGCTTCGGAAGCAGCTATGTACTCCGCTTCACATGTAGATGCCGCCACGACGCTTTGCTTGCAACTGCACCAGCTGACTGCCCCGCCATTCAAAATATACACGTATCCGGATTGTGACTTGGAGTCATCCGGATATGTGTCGAAGCTAGCATCGACGTAACCCTTTACGACGAGCTCTTCGTCACCTCCATAAACAAGAAACATATTCTTAGTCCTTTTCAGGTACTTCATGATGTTCTTGACCGCTGTCCAGTGTTCCATTCCGAGATCACTTTGGTACCTCCCCACCAAAGTTAGGGCAAGGTTCACATCAGGTCTGGTACACAGCATGGCATACATAATAGAACCTATGGCTGATGCATAGGGGATGACAGTCATCTTTTCTCTATCTTTTGCCGAGGTTGGGCATTGAGCTGTGCTCAATCTCACACCTTGCAATACAGGCAAGAACCCTTTCTTGGACTGATCCATATTGAACTTCTTCAATATCTTGCCAAGGTATGTGCTTTGTGAAAGACCAATGAGGCGTCTCGATCAATCTCTATAGATCTTGATGCCTAATATGCAAGCAGCTTCTCCAAGGTCCTTCATTGAAAAACACTTATTCAAGTAGGCCTTTATGCTTTCCAAAAGTTCTATATCATTTCGCATCAATAATATGTCATCCACATATAATGTGAGAAATCCTACAGAGCTCCCACTCACTTTCTTGTAAATACAGGCTTCTCCATAAGTCTGTATGAACCCAAACGCTTTGATCACTTCATCAAAGCGAATGTTCCAACTCCGAGATGCTTGCACCAGCCCATAGATGGAGCGCTAGAGGTTGCATACCTTTTTAGCATTCTTAGGATCGACAAAACCTTCCGCCTGCATCATATACAATTCTTCCTTAAGGAAACCATTAAGGAATGCCATTTTGACGTCCATTTGCCATATCCCATAATCATAGAATGCGGCAAGTGCTAACATGATTCGGACGGACTTCAGCATCGCTATGGGAGAGAAAGTCTCATCGTAGTCAATTCCTTGAACTTGTCGATAACCCTTAGCGACAAGCCGAGCCTTATAGATGGTTACATTTCCATCCGCGCCAGTCTTCTTCATAAAGATCCACTTATTCTCTATGGCTTGCCGGTCATCGGGCAAGTCCACCAAAGTCCATACTTTGTTATCATACATGGATCATATCTCGGATTTCATGGCTTCAAGCCATTTGTTCGAATTCGGGCCCGCCATCGCTTCTTCATAGTTCGAAGGTTCACCGCTGTCTAACAACATGATTTCCAGGACAGGGTTGTCGTACCACTCTGGTGCGTAACGTGTCCTAGTGGACCTACGAAGTTCAGTAGTAACTTGATCCGAAGTTTCATGATCATTATCATTAACTTCCTCTCTAGTCGGTGCAGGCACCACAGAAACATCTTCCTGTGTTGCACTACTTTCCGGTTCAAGAGGGGTAACAACTACCTCATCAAGTTCTACTTTCCTCCCACTTACTTCTTTTGAGAGAAACTTTTTCTCCAGAAAGGATCCATTCTTGGCAACAAATACCTTTCCTTCAGATCTGAGGTAGAAGGTATACCCAATAGTTTCCTTAGGGTATCCTATGAAGACGCATTTTCTGATTTGGGTTCAAGCTTTTCAGGTTGAAGTTTATTGACATAAGCATCGCATCCCCAAACTTTTAGAAACGACAACTTAGGTTTCTTCCCAAACCATAGTTCATACGGTGTCGTCTCAACGGATTTAGACGGTGCCCTATTTAAAGTGAATGCGACAGTCTCTAAAGCATAACTCCAAAAAGATAGCGGTAAATCGGTAAGAGACATCATAGATCGCACCATGTCCAACAGAGTACGATTACGCTGTTCGGACACACCGTTACGCTGAGGTGTTCCAGGCGGCGTCAGTTGTGAATCAATTCCACATTTCCTTAGGTGCGTGCCAAATTCGTGACTTAACTATTCTCCTCCACGATCTGATCGTAAGAACTTTATTTTTCTACCACGTTTATTCTCAACTTCATTCTGAAATTCGTTGAAATTTTCAAAGGTCTCAGACTTGTGTTTCATCAAGTAAACATACCCATATCTACTTAAGTCATCAGTGAGGGTGAGAACATAATGATAACCACCATGAGCCTCAACGCTCATCGGACCGCACACATCAGTATGTATGATTTCCAACAAGTTGGTTGCTCGCTCCATTGTTCCGGAGAACGGAGTCTTGGTCATCTTGCCCAAGAAGCATGGTTCGCACGTGTCAAATGATTCATAATCAAGAGACTCCAAAAGTCCATTTGCATGGAGTTTCTTCATGCGTTTGACACCAATATGACCAAGGCAGCAGTGCCACACGTATGTGGGACTATCATTATCAACCTTACATCTTTTGGCATTCACACTATGAATATGTGGAACATCACGTTCGAGATTTAATAAAAATAAACCATTGACCAGCGGGGCATGACCATAAAACATTTCTCTCGTATAAATAGAACAACCATTATTCTGAGATTTAAATGAATAGCCATCTCGCATTAAACGAGATCCAGATACAATGTTCATGCTCAAAGCTGGTACTAAATAACAATTATTAAGGTTTAAAACTAATCCCGAAGGTAGATGTAGAGTTAGCGTGCCGACGGTGATCACATCGACCTTGGAACCATTCCCGACGTGCATCGTCACCTCGTCCTTCCCTAGTCTTCACTTATTCCGCAGCTCCTGTTTTGAGTTACAAATGTGAGCAACTGCACCGGTATCAAATACCCAGGAGCTACTACGAGCGTGGTAAGGTACACATCAATAACATGTATACACATATACCTTTGACGCTGCCGACCTTCTTATCCGCTAAGTATTTGGGGAAATTCCGCTTCCAGTGACCCGTTCCCTTGCAATAAAAGCACTCAGTCTCAGGCTTGGGTCCATTCTTTGGCTTCTTCCCGACAACTGGCTTACCGGGTGCGGCAACTCCCTTGCCGTCCTTCTTGAAGTTCTTCTTACCCTTGCCTTTCTTGAACTTAGTGATTTTATTTACCATCAGCACTTGATGTTCCTTTTTGATCTCCACCTCCACTGATTTCAGCGTTGAATATAACTCGGAAATGGACTTCTCCATCCCTTGCATATTGTAGTTCAGCACAAAGCTCTTGTAGCTAGGTGGGAGCTGCTACTTCTCGAGCTTGCGTTGCATTCCCTCGAAAAGGAAAGGGTGATGCAGCACAATAGCGTAAGTATTTCCCTCAGTTTTTGAGAACCAAGGTATCAATCCAGTAGGAGACCACGCGTGAGTCCCTCGCACCTGCACAAAGAAATAAGAACTTCGCAGCCAACATGATAAGGTGTTGTCAATCCCTTCACGATCACTTACGAAAGTGAGATATGATAGATAGGATAGTATAATATTTTTGGTATTTTTGGTACAAGAACAGAAAGTAAATAAAGCAAATAAGCAACGGCAAAAGAAATTGAAGGTGAAGTAATATGATAAAGATAGACCTGGGGGGCATAGGTTCACTAGTGGCTTCTCTTATGATAGCAGAATTCTACGGTGGGTGAACAAATTACTATCGAGCAATTGATAGAAAAGCGCATAGTTATGAGAATATCTTGGCATGATAGTTATATATAGATATCACGTCCGTAACAAGTAGACCGAAACAATTCTGCATCTACTACTATTACTCCACACATCGACCGCTATCTAGCATGCATCTAGAGTATTAAGTTCATAAGAACATAGTAACGCTTTCAGCAAAATGACATGATGTAGAGGGATAAACTCAAGCAATATGATATAAACCCCATCTTTTTATCCTCGATGGCAACAATACAATACGTGCCTTGCTGCCCCTGCTGTCACTGGGAAAGGACACCGCAGGATTGAACCCAAAGCCAAGCACTTCTCCCATTGCAAGAACTATAGATCTAGTAGGCCAAACCAAACCAAATAATTCGAAGAGACTTGCAAGGATATTATAATCATACATAAAAGATTTCATAAAAGAATCAAATATTGTTCATAGATAATCTTGATCATAAACCCACAATTCATCGGATCTCGACAAACACACCGCAAAAAGATTACATCGAATAGATCTCCTCGAAGATCGAGGAGAACTTTGTATTGAGATCCAAAGAGAGAGAAGAACCTATCTAGCTAATAACTATGGACCCGAAGGTCTGTGGTAAACTACTCACAACTCATTGGTGTGGCTATGGTGATGATGTAGAAGCACTCCGTGATCGATCCCCCCTCCGGCGGAGCTCCGGAACAGGCCCCAAGATTATATAGGAGGAAGGAGGGCATCGGGGGAGCCAGAGGGGCCCCACGAGGGTGGGGCACGCCCTGGACCCTCATGGCCGCCTATCTTGTTCCCTCGCGTGTACTCCAAGTCTTCTGTGAAGATACGGTTCAAAAAATAACTCTCCCGAAGGTTTCATTCCTTTTGGACTCCGTTTGATATCCCTTTTCTGTGAAACACTGAAATTGGCAAAAAAAACAGCAATTTGCATTGGTCCTTGGGTTAGTGGGTTAGTCCAAAAAATAATATAAAAGTGTATAATAAAGCTCATTAAACATCCAACACAGAATATATAATAGCACGGAACAATAAAAAATTATAGATACGTTGGAGACGTATCAAGCATCCCCAAGCTTAATTCCTGCTCGTCCTCGAGTAGGTAAATGATAAAAACAGAATTTTTGATGTGGAATTCTAACCAACATAATTCTCAATGTAATTTTCTTTATTGTGGCATGAATGTTCATATCCGAAAGATTCAAGACAAAAGTCTATATTGACATAAGAATAAGAATACTTCAAGCATACTAACAAAGCAATCGTGTCTTCTCAAAATAACATGGCCAAAGAAATTTATCCCTACAAAATCAGATAGTTTGGCTATGCTCCCTCTTCATCACAAAAAATATTTAAATCATGCACAACCCCGGTTTCAGCCAAGCAATTGTTTCATACTCAAATTTTTTCAAACCTTTCAACTTTCACGCAATACATGAGCGTGAGCCATGGATATAGCACTATAGGTGGAATATAATGGTGGTTGTGGAGAAGACAAAAAGGAGGAAGATAGTCTCAGATCGGCTAGGCTTATTAATGGGCTATGGAGATGCCCATCAATAGATATCAATGTGAGTGAGTAGGGATTGCCATGCAACAGATGCACTAGAGCTATAAGTGTATGAAAGCTCATCAAAAGAAACTAAGTGGGTGTGCATCCAACTTGCTTGCTCATTCAGACCTAGGGCATTTGAGGAAGCCCATTGTTGGAATATACAAGCCAAGTTCTATAATGAAAATTCCCATTAGTATATGAAAGTGACAAAACAAGAGACTCTCTATCATGAAGATCATGGTGCTACTTTGAAGCACAAGTGTGGAAAAGGATAGTAGCATTGCCCTTTCTCTCTTTTCTCTCATTTTTTTGGGAGGGGCTTTCTCTTTTTTTTATAAGCCCCTCCCTATTTTTTTGGGGCCATCTCTTTTTTTTGACCTTTCCTCACATGGAACAATGCTCTAATAATGAAGATCATCACACTTTTATTGAATTACAACTCAAAGATTACAACTCGGAGCTAGAACAAAATATGACTCTATGTGAATGATGATGAAGTATGTCATATGAACGGAACGGTGGAAAGTTGCATGGCAATATATCTCGGATGGCTATGAAAATGCCATGATAGGTAGGTATGGTGGCTGTTTTGAGGAATGTATATGGTGGGTGTATGGTACCGGCGAAAGTTGCGCGGTACAAGAGAGGCTAGCAATGGTGGAAGGGTGAGAGTTCGTATAATCCATGGACTCAACATTAGTCATAAAGAACTCGTATACTTATTGCAAAAATCTACGAGTCATCAAAACAAAGTATTCAACGCATGCTCCTAGGGGAAAGGTTGGTAGAACCATCGCGTGATCCCGACCTCCACACAAAGGATGACACTCAATAAATAAATCATGCTCCAACTTCGTCACATAACGGTTCACCATACGTGCATGCTACGGGAATCACAAACTTTAACACAAGTATTTCTTGAATTCATAATTACTCCACTAGCATGACTCTAATATCACCATCCTCATATCTCAAAACAATCATCAAGTATCAAACTTCTCATCATATTCAATGCACTTTATGTGAAAGTTTTTACTTTGCCCATCTTGGATGCCTATCATATTAGGACCAGTTTTATAACCAAAGCACATTACCATGTTGTTATAAAATACTCTCAAAAGGATATAAGTGAAGTATGAGATATTAACAATTTCTACAAAATAAAACCACCACCGTGCTCTAAAAGATATAAGTGAAGCACTAGAGCAAAACTATCTAGCTCAAAAGATATAAGTGAAGCACATAGAGTATTCTAAAAAATTCTAAATCATATTTATCTTTCTCAAAAGGTGTGTCCAGAAAGGATTATTGTGGCAAAATAAAAAGCAAAGACTCAATCATACATGACGCTCCAAGCAAAACACATATCATGTGGTGAATAAAAATATAGTCCCGAGTATAGTTACCGATAGATGAAGACGAAAGAGGGGATGCCTTCCCAAGGCATCCCCAAGCTTAGGCTTTTGGTTGTCCTTTAATTTTACCTTGGGGTTCCTTGGCATCCCCAAGCTTAGGGTCTTGCCACTATTTGTTCCATCGTCCATCAAAGCCATACTCAAAACTTGAAAACTTCACAACACAAAACTTAGCCAAAAATCCCGTGAGCTCCGTTAGTATAAGAAAACAAACCACCACTCAAAGGTACTGTAATGAACTCATTATTTGTTTATATTGGTGTTAAACCTACTGTATTCCAACTTCTCCATAATTCATACCCCCCGATACTACTCATAGATTCATCAAAATAAGCAAACAACACACGAAAAACAAAATCTGTCAAAAACAGAACAATCTGTAGTAATCTATAACTTTCGAATACTTCTGTAACTCTAATTTTTTGAAATAAATTGGTAAACGTGAGGAATTTGTCTATTAATCATCTTCAAAAAGAATCAACTAAAAAGCACTCTCCAATAAAAGATTACAGCCAAACTCGTGAGCGCTAAAGTTTCTGTTTTTTACAACATGATCACATAAACTTCACACAAGTCTTCCCAAAGGTTCTACTTGGCACAAACACTAATTAAAACACAAAAATACATCTAAACAGAAGCTAGATGCAATATTTATTCCTAAACAGAAGCAAAAAACAAATAAAATAAAATTGGGTTGCCTCCCAGCAAGCGCTATCGTTTAACGCCCCTAGCTAGGCACGATACAAGGATAGATCCAGGTATTGCCATCTTTGGTAGGCAATTCTTCAATTAAGCACTTATAATTCTTAGGAACTTCTTTATTCCTATTGATAATCAAACTTCTAGGCAAGAAATCAAGAAATACATTTGTAGCAAAAGGTTCCCTAGCGATAGTGAGAAAGTTGGGATGAATACTTATAGATTTGAGATCCGCAATTTCCTTACTAGATGATTCACCCTTATTTTTAGGAACATACATAAACTTGGCCAATTTAGTGGTAGAGTGTTTAGAAGTAATTTTCACAGCAGAAAGAGCAGACCCTACATTAGTGATAATATCCTCAAAGTTTATCGATTCTAGTGGAATCTTGATCAATTCTCTCTTTAACTATAGGTTCTTTTTCTTTAAAAAATTCAGAATAACTCCTACCTTGGATCCATACTGGATAATTTGGTTGTGGATCTTTTTATATAAAATCTCAACCAACCCTACAGTAGCAACTTTGTTTTCAATAATTTCAAGCCTTTGCATAACATATTCCAAAGTTAAAATAGTTCCATTAACCAGAAGAGGTGGTGGGCCAAACAATTCTGTCATAGCATTATAAGAATCAAAAGTATGGCTACCCAAGAAATTCCCCCCGGTAATGTGATGGGCCTCTAACCCCTCGTTGGTTACCCCAAGTGGAAGGTGTGAGATGCAGTGTTGTGGAAGTTTTTCCCTTAGCAAAGATGCTAAGGATCGAATCCCCAGAGACTCCTAGGTTCAACAAGTAGATGTCAACTGCTAACGGCGCCAGATATTAGCAATCAACGTGGACCTGCACACAGATACAAATAACTTTGCTCCCAACGAGTACAGAGAGGTTGTCAATCCCTCCGGCCTTGTAGTTCACAAAGGATTAAACGCAAATGATAGTAGTGATAGATAATGTTTGCAATAGTAAGTAATAGCGAAAAGTAAATAGCGGATGTGATCAATGATGGTAATATGGACCGGAGTCTCATGATGTTCACTAGTGATGTCTCTCTCCCAAAAGACGATAAAACAGCTATGTGAGGTAAACGAATTACAGCTGGGCAATTGACAGGACCACGAACGCAAACCAATGCTGACTACATTGCAAGAAAGGTTGAGGTTCAAAGCATGGGCGGTACGCCAAAGTAAGTAGACCGAAATCCATCAATATCTACTACTAATCATCCACCTTGAGATATCTATCCAGAACATCTCGCTGGTATTAAGTTGCGAGCCCCACCCATAGTGTAAACTCAAAGCAACACACAACTGCATTAAAAGAACTTTGCGTAAAGTAAACAATCCTTGCACCCGCGGGCACAAGCACCGTTGTTTTCCCCCTTGTGGCAACAGCACATCCCCTAGACTCATGTTTCTGTCACTCAAGCTAGTCATCGAGGGGCATGAACCCACAATCGAGCATAACGTTCCCTCTTGGAGTCACTACCTATTACTTGGCCAAAGCAATAAATAACAACGGAGAACATGCAAGAATTACTTATGAACATAAATATAAAAGAGGTAGATCAAATATATTACTCAATCACAATCTGAACATAATCTCATAATCCATCGGATCCCAGCAAACTCATCATAGCAACAGCATAAGGATTACATATGTGCCTCGATCATGTAGGGCAGCTCACGAGGACTAATTAGTGAAGCACAAGAACGGGAGGAGAACATCACATAGCTACTGGTCATGGACTCATGGTCCAAGGGAGACTACTCACAACTCATCCGGGAGGCGTCCATGGTGGTGGAGAAGCTCCCGATGGTGATCCTTCACTAATTAGTCCTCGTGAGCTGCCCTACATGATCGAGGCACATATGTAATCCTTATGCTGTTGCTATGATGAGTTTGCTGGGATCCGATGGATTATTAGATTATGTTCAGATTGTGATTGAGTAATATATTTGATCTACCTCTTTTATATTTATGTTCATAAGTAATTCTTGCATGTTCTCCGTTGTTATTTATTGCTTTGGCCAAGTAATACGTAGTGACTCCAAGAGGGAACGTTATGCTCGATTGTGGGTTCATGCCCCTCGATGACTAGTTTGAGTGACAGAAACATGAGTCTAGGGGATGTGCTGTTGCCACAAGGGGGAAAACAACGGTGCTTGTGCCCGCGGGTGCAAGGATTGTTTACTTTACGCAAAGTTCTTTTAATGCAGTTGTATGTTGCTTTGAGTTTACACTATGGGTGGGACTCACAACTTAATACTAGCGAGATGTTCTGGATAGATATCTCAAGGTGGATGATTAGTAGTAGATATTGATGGATTTCGGTCTACTTACTTTGGCGTACCGCCATGCTTTGAACCTCAACCTTTCTTGCAATGTAGTCAGCATTGGTTTGCGTTCGTGGTCCTGTCAATTGCCCAGCTGTAATTCGTTTACCTCACATAGCTGTTTTATCGTCTTTTGGGAGAGAGACATCACTAGTGAACATCATGAGACTCCGGTCCATATTACCATCATTGATCACATCCGCTATTTACTTTTCGCTTTTACTTACTATTGCAAACATTATCTATCACTACTATCATTTGCGTTTAATCCTTTGTGAACTACAAGGCCGGAGGGATTGACAACCTCTCTGTACTCGTTGGGAACAAAGTTATTTGTATCTGTGTGCAGGTCCACGTTGATTGCTAATATCTGGCGCCGTTAGCAGTTGACACCTACTTGTTGAACCTAGGAGTCTCTGGGGATTCGATCCTTGGCATCTTTGCTAAGGGAAAAACTTCCACAACACTGCATCTCACACCTTCCACTTGGGGTAACCAACGATGGGTTAGAGGCCCATCACAAAGCAAAGCGAACGGTAAAACACACGGAAAAAGAAGGGCGAATAAAACGGCAAGGGTGAAGTGGGGGAGAGGAAAACGAGAGGCAAATAATGTGGTGCGAAGGATAAGGGTTCCTGATAGGTACTTGGTATATGACTTTTGCGTAGATTTCCCCAGCAATGACGCCAGAAATTCTTCTTGCTACTTCTCGAACTCACGTAGTATTCCCTCGAAGAGGAAAGGGTGATGCAGCACAGTAGCGTAAGTATTTCCCTCAGTTTTGAGAACCAAGGTATCAATCCAGTAGGAGACCACGCGCTAGTCCCTCGCGCCTGCACAAACAAATAAGAACTTCGCAGCCAACGTGATAAGGGGTTGTCAATCCCTTCACGGTCACTTACGAAAGTGAGATCTGATAGATAGGATAGTATAATATTTTTGGTATTTTTGGTATAAGAACAGAAAGTAAATAAAGCAAATAAGGAATGGAAAAATAAATTGAAGGTAAAGTAATATGATAAAGATAGACCCGGGGCCCATAGGTTTCACTAGTGGCTTCTCTCATGATAGCAGAATTCTACGTTTGGTGAACAAATTACTGTCGAGCAATTGATAGAAAAGCACATAGTTATGAGAATATCTAGGAATGATCATTATATATAGGCATCACGTCGTAACAAGTAGACCGAAACGATTCTGCATCTACTACTATTATTCCGCACATCGACCGCTATCCAGCATGCATCTAGAGTATTAAGTTCATAAGAACAGAGTAACGCTTTAAGCAAGATGACATGATGTAGAGGGATAAACTCAAGCAATATGATATAAACCCCATCTTTTTATCCTTGATGGCAACAATACAATACGTGCCTTGCTGCCCCTGCTGTCACTGGGATAGAACACCGCAAGATTGAACCCAAAGCCAAGCATTTCTCCCATTGCAAGAACTATAGATCTAGTAGGCCAAACCAAACCAAATAATTCGAAGAGACTTGCAAGGATATTATAATCATACATAAAATATTTCAGAAAAGAATCAAATATTGTTCATAGATAATCTTGATCATAAACCCACAATTCATCGGATCTCGACAAACACATCGCAAAAAGATTACATCGAATAGATCTCCTCGAAGATCGAGGAGAACTTTGTATTGAGATCCAAAGAGAGAGAAGAAGCCATCTAGCTAATAACTATGGACCAGAAGGTCTGTGGTAAACTACTCACAACTCATTGGTGAGGCTATGGTGTTGATGTAGAAGCACTCCGTGATCGATCCCCCTTCCGGTGGAGCTCCGGAACAGGCCCCAAGATGGGATCTCACGGGAATAGAAGGTTGCGGCGGTGGAATTAGGGTTTTCTTTGTTGGCTCCATGTTTTCAGGGTATATGGATATATATATATATCTATATATAGGAGGAAGGAGGGCATCGGGGGAGCTAGAGGGGGCCCACGAGGGTGGGGGTGTGACTGTCCCCCCTGGGAGCGCCCTGGACCCTCGTGGCCGCCTCTCTCGTTCCCTCGCATGTACTCCAAGTCTTCTGTGAAGATACAGTTCCAAAAATAACTCTCCCCAAGGTTTCATTCCGTTTGGACTTCGTTTGATATCCCTTTTCTGCGAAACACTGAAATAGGAAAAAAAATAGCAATTTGCACTGGGCCTTGGGTTAGTGGGTTAGTCCCAAAAATAATATAAAAGTGTATAATAAAGCCCATTAAACATCCAAAACAGAATATATAATAGCATGGAACAATCAAAAATTATAGATACGTTGGAGATGTATCAGGAGCGACTGGAGGATTCTGTCAATGACCGCGTCATATGGAAAATTAAGTCCCAGCTAAGACATGTGGTTGTGCAACCCATACATTTTGAGTATCTGCTCGCTGACAGAATTGTTTTCCTCCATCTTACAACTGTAGAACTTGTCGGAGACTTCATATCTCTCGACCCGGGCATGAGCTTGGAAAACCATTTTCAGCTCTTGGAACATCTCATATGCGCCATGTTGCACAAAACGCTTTTGGAGCCCCGATTCTAAGCTGTAAAGCATGTCGCACTGGACCAGGGAGTAATCATCACTATGCGACTGCCAGGCGTTCATAATGTCTTGAGTTGCTGGGAAAATGGGTGCGTCACCTAGTGGTGCTTCAAGGACATAAGCTTTCTTGGCAGCTATGATGATGATCCTCAAGTTACGGACCCAATCTGTATAGTTGCTACCATCGTCTTTCAGCTTGGTTATCTCTAGGAACACGTTGAAGTTGAGGGCAACATTAGCATGGGCCATTTGATCTACAAGACATATTGTAAAGATTTTAGACTATGTTCATGATAATTAAGTTCATCTTATCAAATTTAATGAACTCCCACTCAGATAGACATCTCTCTAGTCATCTGAGTGATACATGATCCGAATCGACTAGGCCGTGTCCGATCATCACGTGAGATGGACTAGTCATCAACGGTGAACATCTTCATGTTGATCGTATCTTCTATACGACTCATGTTCGACCTTTCGGTCTTCCGTGTTCCGAGGCCATGTCTGTACATGCTAAGGCTCATCAAGTCAACCTAAGTGTATTGCGTGTGTAAATCTGGCTTACACCCGTTGTATGCGAACGTTAGAGCATATCACACCCGATCATCATGTGGTGCTTCGGAACAACGAACCTTAGAAATGGTGCATAGTTAGGGGGAACACAATTCTTGAAATTTTAGTGAGAGATCATCTTATTTAAGCTACCATCGTTCTTAAGCAAATAAGATGTAAAACATGGTAAACATCACATGCAATCAAATAGTGACATGATATGGCCAATATCATTTTGCTCCTTTTGATCTCCATCTTTGGGGCTCCATGATCATCATAGTCACTGGCATGACACCATGATCTCCATCATCATGTCTTCATGAAGTTGTCTCGCCAACTATTACTTCTACTACTATGGCTAACAGTTAGCAATAAAGTAAAGTAATTACATGGCGTTTCCATTGACACGCATGTCATACAATAAAATAAGACAAATCCTATGGCACCTGTCAGTTTTCATACTCATCGGCATGCAAGTCGTGATTCCTATTACAAGAACATGATCAATCCCATACATCACAACCTTTTGGCCATATCACATCACACGGCACATGTTGCAAGAACAAGTTAGACGTCCTCTAATTGTTGTTGTAAGTTTTTACGTGGCTTCTATAGGTTCCTAGCAAGAACATTTCTTACCTACGCCAAAACCACAACGTGATATGCCAATTACTATTTACCCTTCATAAGGACCCTTTTCATCGAGTCCAATCCGACTAAAGTGGGAGAGACAGACACCCGCTAGCCACCTTATGCAACTATTGCATGTAAGTCGGTGGAACCTGTCTCACGTAAGCGTACGTGTAAGGTGGGTCTGGGCCACTTCATCCCACGATTCCGCCGAATCAAGGTAAAACTAGTAACGGCAAGTAAATTGACAAAATCGATGCCCACAATAACTTGTGTTCTACTCGTGCATAGAAAGTACACATAGACCTAGCTCTGATGCCACTGTTGGAGATCGTTGCAGAAATTCAAAAAAAATCTACACATCACCAAGATCAATCTATGGAGTGACTAGAAATGAGTGAGGGGAGTGCATCTTCATACCTTTGAAGATCACGATGCAGAAACGTTACAAGAACGCGGTTGGTGGAGTCGTACACGAAGCGAATCAGATCGCGGCCGAATCCGATCTAAGCGCCGAACAACGGCGCCTCCGCGTTCAACACACGTACAGCCCGGTGACGTCTCCCACGCCTTGATCCAGCAAGGATAGAAGGAGAGGTTGGGGAAGACTCCATCCAGTAGCATCATGACGGTGTGGTGGTGGTGGTGGTGGAGCGTGGTTCTCCGATAGGGCTTCGCCAAGCACCGCGGAAGGAGAGAAGGAGTTGGGAGGGGGGAGGCTGCGCCAGGAAATGGTTGCGGCTTCCCTCCCACCTCCCCACCATATATAGGGGCAAGGGAGAGGGGGCCCGGCCCCCTTAGATCCAATCTAGGGGGCGGCGGCCACCAAGAGGGGGCTTGCCCCCCAATCCAAGGGGGGCGCCCCCCTTAGGGTTTCCCCCAATCCTAGGCGCAAGGTCCCTAGGGGGGAGGCGCCCAGCCCACTTAGGGGCTGGTTCCCTTCCACATACAGCCCATAGGGCCCTCCGGGGCAGGTCGAACCTCCCGATGGACCCCCGGAACCCCTTTAGTGGCCCCGGTACAATACCGGCATACCCCCGAATACTTTCGGTGACCGTATGATGACTTCCCGTATATAAATCTTTACCTCCGGACCATTCCGGAACTCCTCGTGACGTCCGGGATCTCATCTGGGACTCAGAACAACATTCGGTAACCATGTAGATACATTCCCTAGAACCCTAGCGTCATCGAACCTTAAGTGTGTAGACCCTACGGGTTCGGGAATCATGCACACATGACCGAGACATCTCTTCGGCCAATAACCAACAGCTGGATCTAGATACCCATGTTGGCTCCCACATGTTCCACGATGATCTTATCGGATGAACCACGATGTCAAGGATTCAATCAATCACGTATACAATTCCCTTTGTCTACCGGTATGATACTTGCCCGAAATACGATCGTCGGTATCCCGATACCTTGTTCAATCTCGTTACCGGCAAGTCTCTTTACTCGTTCCATAACACATCATCCCGTGACCAACTCCTTAGTCAGATTGATCTCATTACGATGATGTCTTACCGAGTGGGCCCAGTGATACCTCTCCGTCACACGGAGTGACAAATCCCAGTCTCGATTCGTACCAACCCAACAAATACTTTTGGGGATACCTGTAGTGCACCTTTATAGCCACCCATTTCTGTTGTGACGTTTGGCATACCCAAAGCATTCCTACGGTATCCGGGAGTTGCACAATCTCATGGTCTAAGGAAATGATACTTGAGATTGGAAAAGCTTTAGCAGACGAACTACACGATCTTGTGCTATGCTTAGGATTGGGTCTTGTCCATGACATCATTCTCCTAATGATGTGATCCCATTATCAACGACATCTAATGTCCATGGCCGTGAAACCGTGACCATCTATTGATCAACGAGCTAGCCAACTAGAGGCTCACTAGGGACGTATTATGGTCTATGTATTCACACATGTATTACAGTTTCCGGTTAACACAATTATAGCATGAACAATAGACGATTATCATGAACAAGGGAATATAATAATAACCATTCTATTATTGCCTCTAGGGCATATTACCAAGATTGATGTAGAGGCCCTCTGTGATCGCCCCCGCCCCCTCCGACAGAGTACTGGAAAAGGCCTCAAGATGGGATCTCACGAGGTAAGAGACTTGCGGCGGAGGAGAACTATTTTTGGTTTGCCCTCTGGTCTACGGAGAATATTTGGGTATTATGGAGTTGAGATTAGGGATGGGGCACCCGCGAGGTGGTGACAAGCCTGTAGGGCGCGCCCTACAAGCTTGTCGTTAGCTTGTAGTTCTCCTGACCTTCCCCCGAACGTTTTTAGTTGTCTTGAGGTCCAAGAAAAATCGTCAAAAAGTTTCGTTCCATTCGGACTGTGTTTGATATTGATTTTCTATATAAGATAAAAACAAAGAAAACAACAACAACTCACACTGGGCACTAGGTTAATAGGTTAGTCCCAAATTTGATATTAATTACCATAATAATGCACATAAAACATCCAAGATGAATAATATAATAGCATGGAACAATCAAAAATTATAGATACATTGGAGACATATCAAGCATCCACAAGCTTAATTCCCGCTCGTCCTCGAGTAGGTAAATGATAAAAACAAAAATTTTGATGTGGAATGTTACCTAAGATATTTATCAATGTAATCTTTCTTAATTTGGCATGTATATTCAGATCCATATGATTCAAAACAAAAGTTTAATATTGAAATAAAAACAATAATACTTCAAGCATACTAAAAGCAAACATGCATTTTCAAAATAATATGGCTAAAGAAAGTTATCCCTACAAAATCATATAGTATTGTTATGCTCCCTCTTCTCAACACAAAGTATAAATCATGTACTACCCTGGTGTCAGCCACACAATTGGTTCATACTTTTTTTACACGCTTCAGCTTTTTCAACTCTTCACGTAATACATTAGCGGGAGCCATGGAAATAGCACTATAGGTGGAATAGAAGGTGGTAGTAGACAAAAGAAGGGAGCAAGTCTCACATCAACTAGGCAAATTAATGGACTATGGAGATGTCCATCAATTGGTATCAATGTGAGTGAGTAGGGATTGCCATGTAACAGATGCACTAGAGCTATAAATGTATGAAAGCTTAAAAATAAAACTAAGTGAGTCCGCATCCAACTTGCTTGCTCTTGAAGACCTCGGGCATTTGAGGAAGCCTGTTATTGGATATACAAGCCAAGTTCTATAATGAAGAATTCCCACTAGTAATATATGAAAGTGACAACATATGAGACTCTCTATCATGAAGAACAGGGTGCTACTTTGAAGCACAAGTGTGAAAAAGGATAGTAACATTGTCCCTTCTATCCTTTTCTCTCAATTGTTTTCTTTCTTTCTTTTTCCTTTTTTTCTATCTTTCTTTTGGGGCACTTTGTCCTCTCTTTTTTCTTGGACTCATTTGACCCTTTTTTTATAATCCTCATATGGGACAATGCTCTAATAATGATCATCACGCTTTTATTTACTTACAACTCAATGCAAAAACTCATAATGACGGAACGGTGAAGTTGCATGGCAATATATCTCGGGATGGCTATGGAAATACCATAAAAGGTAGGTATGGTGGCTGTTTTTAGGTAAGATATACGGATGGTTTAATGCATGCTACCTCTTGAGCTTGCGTTGGTTTTTCCCTTGAAGAGGAACAGGTGATGCAGCAATGTAGAGTAAGTATTTCCCTTAGTTTGAGAACCAAGGTATCAATCCAGTAGGAGACTACACACAAATTGCCAAATACATGCACAAACAATCAAACAACTTGCACCCAACGCAAAAAGGGGTTGCCAATCCCTTCATGGTTATTTGCAAAAGTGAGATCCAATAGGGATAGATAACATGTAAAGTAAATATTTTTGGTTTATAGATTGGAAAGTAAAAGATTGCAAAATAGTAGATCTGAAACTTATAAGATGGAAAATAGACCCCGGGGCCATAGGTTTCACTAGAGGCTTCTCTCATGATAGCAAATATTATGGTGGGTGAACAAATTACTGCCAAGCAATTGATAGAAGAGCGCATAATTATGATTATATCTAAGGCAATGATCATGAATATAGGCATCACGTCTGTGACAAGGAGATCGACTCATGCCTGCATCTACTACTATTACTCCACACATCAAATGAAATGATTTTGCATCTAGAGTATTAAGTTCATAAGAACAGAGTAACACATTAAGTAAGATGACATGATGTAGCGGAATTAACTCAAGCAATATGATGAAAACCCCATCTTGTTATCCTGGATGGCAGCAATACAATACGTGTCATGTCCCCTACTATCACTAGGATTGAGCACCACAAGATTGAACCCAAAGCAAAGCACTTCTCCCGTTGCAAGAAATACTAATCTAGTTGGCCAAACCAAACCGATAATTCGAAAAGAATTACTAAGATATCAAATCATGCATATAAGAATTCAGAAGAGACTCCAATAATATTCATAGATAATCTGATCATAAATCCACAGTTCATCGTATCTTGGCAGACACACGGCAAAAGAATATTACATCGGATAGATCTGCAAGAACATCGAGGAGAACATGGTATTGTGAATCAAAGAGAGAGAAGAAGCCATCTAGCTACTAGCTATGGACCTGTAGTTCTGTGGTAAACTACTCACACTTCATCGGAAAGGCAATAGGGTCAATGTAGATGCCCTCCGTGGTCGAATCCCCCTCCGGCAAAGTACCGAAAAAGGCCTTCGGATAGGATATCGCGGAAACAAAAGGTTACAGCGGCGGAAAAGTGGTTTCGATGGATGTTCTGATGTTTCTGAAATATATGTGAATTTAAAGGAGGAAGAAATAGGTCAATGGACGCACGAGGGGCCAACAAGGGTGGGGCGTGCCCTGCCCCCCAGGGCGCGATCTCCGTCCTTGTGGCCGCCTCGTAGCTGCCCCGACGTGCACTCCAAGTCCTTTGGATGTCTTCTGGTCCAAGAAACATCCTCGTAAAGCTTCATTCTGTTTGGACTCCGTTTGATATTCCTTTTAAGCGAAACTCAAAAACAAGGAAAAACAGAAACTGGCAATGGGCTCTAGGTTAATGTTAGTCCCAAAAATAATATAAAATAGCATATTAATGCATATAAAACATACAAAACAGATAATATAATAGCATGGAACAATAAAAAAATATAGATATGTTGGAGACGTATCAAGCATCCCCAAGCTTAATTCCTGCTCGTTCTTGAGTAGGTAAATGATAAAAACAGAATTTTGTATGTGGAATGCTACCCAACATAATTATTAATGCAATATTCTATATTGTGGCATTAATGTTCAGACCCATAAGACTCGAAATAAAAGTTTATCGATATTAAAACAATAATACTTCAAACATACTAAAAAATAATATAAGAAACTTCAAAAATAACATGGCTAAAGAAAGTTATCAGTACAAAATCATATAGCCTTTTATGCTCCCTCCTCTTAACACAAAGTATAAATCATGCCTATCTCGGTGTCAATCAAGCAATTGTTTTCATACTTTATCATTCTTAAACCTTTTCAACTCTTCACGCAATACATGAGCGTGAGCCATGGATATAGCACTATGGGTGGAATAGAAGGTGGTAATAGACAAAAGGGGGGGGGGAGAAAGTCTCACATCAACTAGGAAAATCCATGGACTATGGAGATGTCCATCAATCGATATCAATGTGAGTGAGTAGGGATTGCCTTGTAATAGATGCACTAGAGCTATAAGTGTATGAAAGCTCAAAAGACAACTAGTGGGTGTGCATCAACTTGCTTGCTCATGAAGACTTAGGGCATTTGAGTAAGCCCATCGTTGGAATATACAAGCCAAGTTCTATAACGTAAAAATCCCACTAGTAATATATGAAAGTGACAACATAGGAGACTCTCTATCATGAAGAACCTGGTGCTACTTTGAAGCACAAGTGTGGAAAAGGATAGTAATATTGTCCCTTCTCTCTTTTTCTCCCTCTTTTTTTAGGCTCCTCTCCTTTTTTTGGAGACCTTTTATCTTGTTTTGAGACTCTTTTGGCCTCTTTATTTATAACCTCATGTGGGACAATGTTCTAATAATGATGATCATCACACTTTTATTTACTTACAACTTGATATTATAACTCTATACTAGAACAAAGATATGACTCTATATGAGTGCCTCCGGCGGTGTATCGGGATGTGCAGTGACCAAGAGTGACATGTATAAAAATATGAACGGTGTTTGCCACAAATACTATGTCAACTACATGATCATGCAAAGCAATATGACAATGATGATTCATGTCATAATAAACAAAACGGTGGGGTTACATGGTAATATATCTCGGTATGGCTATGGAAATGCCATAATAGGTAGGTATGGTGGCCGTTTTGAGGAAGGTATAAGGAAGGTTTTATGCACCGGCAAAAGTTGCGCGGCACTAGAGTGGTTAGCAAGGTGGAAGGGTGAGAGTGTGTATAATCCATGGACTCAACATTAGTCATAAAGAACTCACATACTTATTGCAAAAAAATATTAGCTCTCGAAGCAAAGTACTATGACGCATGCTCCTAGGGGGAAGGTTGGTATGAGTTAACCATCGCGCGCCCCCGACCTTCATGCAAAGACAAACACTCAAAATACGTGCATGCTATGGGAATCACAAACCTTAACACAATTATTTCTTTAACCTCAGAAACTACCAGTAGCATGACTCTAGTATTACCATCTTAACTTCTCAAAACAATTACAAGGAGTCAAACTTCACATAGTATTCAATGCTCTATATATGAAAGTTTTTATTATATCTCCTTTGGATGCCTATCATATTAGGACTAAATTCATAACCTAAGCAATTTACCATGCTGTTCTTAACGACTCTCAAAATAATATAAGTGAAGCAAGAGAGTTCAACAATTTCTATAAAATAAAACCACCGCCATGCTCTAAAAAGATATAAGTGAAGCACTAGAGCAAAATTGTCTAGCTCAAAAGATATAAGTGAAACACATAGAGTATTCTAATAAATAACGATTGAAGTGTGTCCCCAAGTAAAGTTACCGATAGATGAAGACGAAAGAGGGGATGCCTTCTCGGGGCATCCCCAAGCTTAGGCTCTTGGTCGTCCTTGTATATTACCTTGGGGTGCCTTGGGCATCCCCAAGCTTAGGCTCTTGTCACTCTTTATTCCATAGTCCATCAGATTCTTACCCAAAACTTGAAAACTTCCCAACACAAAACTCAATAGAAAGCTCATGAGCTCCATTAGTAAAACAAAGCAAATAACAACTCAAGGTACTATTGTGATATTATTATTATTTTATATTGGTGTAATATCTATTGTATTGCAACTTTTCCATGGTTCATATCCCCAGATACTAGCCATAGATGCATCAAAATAAGCAAATACAAAATAGAAAATAGAATGTGTCAAAACCAGAACAGTCTGTAGCAGTCTGAAAACTTCGCATACTTCTGTAACACTAAAAATTCTGAAAAATTAGGACGACATGGGGAATTTGTATATCAATTTTGTGTAAAAATGTCAGAAGGTTTTCACGTTCCAGCATATTATTGAATTTTCTGCACTGGGCGCAAACATTTTTGTTTTTCAGAAAAATCAAATCAACGATCACTGTAAGCCATCCCAAAGGTCTTACTTGGCTCAAACACTAATTTAAACACCAAAACAAAATTACTACAGAAGAAATAATGTGTTAAACTTAAAAAACAGAACCAAAAAGCAAAAATAAAATTGGGTTGCCTCCCAACAAGCCTATTGTGTAACGCCCTGAGCTAGGCATAAAACGCGAATAGATCTAGGTATTGTCATCTTTGGTATGCAATCCATAGGTAGCTCTCATAATAGATTCATCTTGGAAAGTGTTCCATGCCCTTCCTTAATGGAAATTGAAATCTAATGTTATCTTCTTTCATATCAATAATTGCACCAATCGTTCTAAGGAAAGGTCTACCAAGAATAATAGGACATATAGGATTGAAATCTATATCAAGAACAATGAAATCTATGGGCACATAATTCCTATTTGCAACAATAAGAACATCATTAATTCTTCCCATATGTTTCTTAATAGTGGAACCCGCAAGATGCAAATTTAAAGAACACTCATCAATTTCACGGAAACCTAACACATCACATAAAGTTTTTGGAATCCTAGAAACGCTAGCACCCAAATCACACAAAGCATGGCAGACATAATCTTTAATCTTGATCTTAATAGTAGGTTCCCACTCATCATAAGGTTTTCTAGGGATAGAAACTTCTAATTCAAGCTTTTCTTCAAAAGGTTGCATCATAGCATCAACAATATGTTGAGTAAAAGCTTTATTTTGATTATAAGCATGAGGAGAATTTAACATGGATTGCGACAAGGAAATACAATATATTAAAGAACAATTATCATAATTAAATTCCTTGAGATCCAATCTAGTGGGTTCATTGCTACTTAAAGTTTTGACCTCATCAATCTCACTTTTATTAATTTTTGCATCAAGATCTAAAAACTCTTAATTATTGGGACACCGTTTAGCTAAAGTTGACTCATCTCCAGTACCATATTTATCAAGATTTATATTGGAAACAAATATTCAATAGGGGTCACATCAATCACTTTAAGATCTTCATCATTATTTTCACAGAAACTGGAAGAACATGTTTTAATGAACCAATCCCTTTTTGCACGCATCTTGGCGGTTCTTTCTTTGCATTCATCAATGGAAATTCTCATGGATTTGAGAGACTCATTGATATCATGCTTAGGTGGAATAGATATAAGTTTCAAAGAATCAACATCAAGAGAAATTATATCCACGTTCCTAGCCAAACCATCAATCTTAAGCAATTTTTCTCAATCATAGTATTTAAATTCTTTTGAGAACTGATAAATTCTTTAACACTATTCTCAAAATCAGAGGGCATCTTATTATAATTTCCATATGAATTGTTGTAGGAATTACCATAATTATTAGAGGAATTACTAGGAAAAGGCCTAGGATTAAAATTTCCTCTATATGCATTGTTACCAAAATTGTTCCTACCAACTAAATTCACATCCATAGATTCGTTTTTATTCTCAATCAAAGTGGACAAGGGCATATCATTAGGATCAATATTAGTACCCTTGCTAAAAAATAATTTCATAAGTTCATCCATCTTTCCACTCAAAATATTAATCTCTTCGATTGCATGCATTTCTTTACTAGTGGAAGATCTTTCGGTATGCCATTGAGAATAGTTAACCATTATATTATCTAGGAGTTTAGGAGCTCCTCCTAAAGTGATTTCCATAAAAGTACCTCCCGCGGCTGAATCTAAAAGATTTCCAGAAGCAAAGTTCAATCCGGCATAATTTTTTTTGTATAATCATCCATAAATTGAAGCCATGCGTAGGACAATTTCTTATCAAAAGTTTCATCCTCTCCCAAGATTATGCGACATGATCATGATCAAGTTATTTAAAATTCATAATATCATTCCTAAGGGAGATGATCTTAGCGGGAGGAAAATACTTGGCAATAAAAGAATCTTTGCACTTATTCCATGAATCGATACTACTTTTAGGAAAAGATGAAAACCAAGTTTTAGCCCAATCTCGTAGTGACAATGGAAATAGCTTTAATTTAACAAGATCATTATATATATATCCCTTTTATTTTGCATATCACACAAATCAACAAAATTATTCAGATGGGAAGCGGCATCTTCACTAGGAAGGCCAGAAAATTGATCTTTCATGACTAGATTCAATAAACAAGCATTGATTTCACAAGATTCCGCATTAATAGCGGGAGCAATTGGAGTACTAATAAAATCATTATTATTGGTGTTACAAAAGTCACATAATTTAGTATTTTCTTGATTCATCGTGACAAACCAAGCAATCCAACACACAAGCACACAAAAAGAAAGCGAACAAGACGAATGGAAGAAGGGCGAAGAAAAGGCAAATTTTTTTGAAAATCGTTTTAGAAGTGGGGTGATACGTCTCCAACGTATCTATAATTTTTTATTGTTCCATCCTATCATATTATCTATCTTGGATGTTTTATAAGAATTTTCATGCTATTTTATATGATTTTTGGGACTAACCTATTAACCTAGAGCTCAGTGCCAATTTCTGTTTTTTCCTTGTTTTGAGTTTCACAGGAAAGGAATATGAAACGGAGTCCAATTGACCTAAAAATTTATAGTGATTTTTTATGGACCAGAAGAAGCCCCCAAAGCAAAAGAGGTGGGTCATAAGAAGCCCCCGAAACCAAAAATTCCTATAAATACACAAACCCCGAAAAGAAACCTAGAATGGGAGTTCCGCCACCGCAAGCCTCTGTAGCCACGAAAAACCAATCGAGATCTCGTTCCGGCACCCCTCCGGAGGGGGAAACCATCACCGGTGGCCATCTTCATCATCCCGGCAGCCTCCATGATGAGGAGGGAGTAGTTCACCCTCGCGGCTGAGGGTATGTACCAATAGCTATGTGTTTGACCTCTCTCTCTCTCTCTCGTGTTCTTGCTTTGGCACGATCTTGATGTACCGCGAGCTTTGCAATTTTAGTTGGATCTTATGATGTTTCTCCCCTCTACCTCCTTGTAATGGATTGATTTTTCCCTTTGAAGTTATCTTATCGGATTGAGTCTTTAAGGATTTGAGAACACTTGTTGTTTGTCTTGCATGTGCTTATCTGTGATGACAATCGGATATTCACGTGATGCACTTGATGTATGTTTTGGTGATCAACTTGCGGGTTCAGTGAGCTTGTGAACTTATGCATAGGGGTTGGCACATGTTTTCTTCTTGACTCTCCGGTAGAAACATTGAGGCACTCTTTGAAGTTCTTTGTGTTGGTATGAATAGATGAATCTAAAATTGTATGATGCATATCGTGTAATCAAACCCGTGGATACTTGTGGTGACATTGGAGTATCTAGGTGACATTAGGGTTTTGGCTGATGTGTGTCTTAACGTGTTATTTTAGTACGAACTCTAGGGCTGTTTGTGACACTTATAGGAATAGACCAATAGATCGATCAGAAAGAATAACTTTGGGGTGGTTTCGTACCCTACAATAATCTCTTCGTTTGTTCTCCATTATTAGTGACTTTGGAGTGACTCTTGAAGGAAATATGCCCTAGAGGCAATAATAAAGTTGTTATTTATATTTCCTTATATCATGATAAATGTTTATCATTCATGCTAGAATTGTATTAACTGGAAACTTAGTACATGTGTGAATACATAGACAAAACAGAGTGTCCCTAGTATGCCTCTACTAGACTAGCTCATTGATCAAAGATGGTTATGTTTCCTAGCCATAGACATGAGTTGTCATTTGATCAACGGGATCACATCATTAGGAGAATGATGTGATGGACAAGACCCATCCGTTAGCTTAGCAACTTGATTGTTTAGTTTTACTGCTATTACTTTCTTCATGACTTATACATGTTCCTATGACTATGAGATTATGCAACTCCCAAATACCGGAGGAACACCTTGTGTGCTATCAAATGTCACAACATAACTGGGTGATTATAAATATGCTCTACAGGTGTCTCCAAAGGTGTTTGTGGTGTTGGCATAGATCGAGAATAGGATTTGTCACTCCGAGTGTCGGAGAGGTATCTTTGGGCCCTCTCGGTAATACACATCATAATAAGCCTTGCAAGCAAATGACTAATGATTTAGTCACGAGATGATGTATTACGGAACGAGTAAAGAGACTTGCCGGTAACAAGATTGAACTAAGTATGATGATACCGACGATCGATTCTCGGACAAGTAACATACCGACGACAAAGGGAACAACGTATGTTGTTATGCGGTTTGACCGATAAAGATCATCGTCGAATCTGTAGGGGCCAATATGAGCATCCAGGTTCCGCTATTGGTTATTGACCAGAGATGAGTCTCGGTCATGTCTACATAGTTCTCGAACCCGTAGGGTCCGCACGCTTATTGTTCGATGACGATCGGTATTATGAGTTTATGAGTTTTATTGTACCGAAGGTAGTTCGGAGTCCCGGATGATATCACGGACATGACGAGGAGTCTCGGTATGTCCAAGACATAAATATTAATATATTGGACGACTATATTCGGACACCAGAAGTGTTCCGGGTGTTATCGGATAAAACCATAGTGGGCCTTGAGGGAATAGAGAGAGACAACGCATAGGGCTGGCCGCACCCTCCTCCTAGGAATCCTAGTTGGACTAGGAAATGGGGGAGGCGCCCCTCTTCTTCCTTCTCCTCTCCTCCTTCCTTTCCTACTCCTAGTAGGAATAGGAAGGGGGATTCCTATTCCTACTAGGAGTAGGAATCCTACTCCTGGCGCGCCATACTTGGCCAGCCGCACCTCCCCCCTTGCTCCTTTATATACGGGGGCAGGGGGCACCCAAAGACACACAAGAAACATTGTTCTAGTCGTGTGCGGTGCCCCCCTCCACAGAAACACACCTCAGTTGTACCATTGCAGTGCTTAGGCGAGGCCCTGCACCGGTAGCTTCATCATCTCTGTCACCACGCCGTCGTGCTGACGTAACTCTCCCGTGAAGCTCAACTGGATCAAGAGCTCGTGGGACGTCACCAAGCTGAACGTGTGCTGAGCGCAGAGGTGCCGTACGTTCGGTGCTTGATCAGTTAAATCGCGAAGACGTTCGACTACATCAACCGCGTCACTAGACGCTTCTGCTTTCGGTCTACGAGGGTACGTAGATACACTCTCCCCTCTCGTTGCTCTGGAACTAGTAGATAGATCTTGCGTGATCATAGGAATTTTTTTGAAATACTACGTTCCCCAACAGTGGCATCATGAGCCAGGTCTATGCATAGATGATATGCACGAGTAGAACACAATGAGTTGTGGGCGATAATAGTCATACTGCTTACGAGCATGTCATACTTTGATTCGGCGGTATTGTAAGATGAAGCGACTCGGACCGACATTACGTGTACGCTTACGCGAGACTGGTTTCACCGTTATGAGCACTCGTTGCTTAAAGGTGACTGGCGGGTGTCTGTCTCTCTCACTTTAGCTGAATCGAGTATGGCTACGCCCGGTCCTTGTGAAGGTTAAAACAACACATACTTGATGAAAAATCGTTGTGGTTTTGTATGCGTAGGTAAGAACGGTTCTTGCTAAGCCCGTAGCAGCCACGTAAAACTTGCAACAACAAAGTAGAGGACGTCTAACTTGTTTTTGCGGGGCATGTTTTGATGTGATATGGTCAAGACATGATGAGTTATACGTTATTGTATGAGATGATCATGTTTTTTAAAGTTATCGGAAACTTGCAGGAGCCATATGGTTGTCGATTTATTGTATGAAATACAGTCGCCATGTAATTGCTTTAATTTATCACTAAGCGGTAGCGATAGTCGTAGAAGCAATAGTTGGCGAGACGACAACGATGCTACGATGGAGATCAAGGTGTCGCGCCGGTGACGATGGTGATCATGATGGTGCCTTGGAGATGGAGATCAAAAGCACAAGATGATGATGGCCATATCATGTCACATATTTTGATTGCATGTGATGTTTATCTTATTATGCTTCTTATTTTGCTTAGCATAGCAGTAGCATTATAAGATGATCCCTAACAAAATTTCAAGGTACCAGTGTTATCCCTGAGTATGCACCGTTGCGAAAGTTCGTCGTGCCGAGATACCATGTGATGATCAGGTGTGATAAGCTATACGTTCACATGGAACGAGTGCAAGCCAGTTTTGCACACGCGGAATAGTCGGGTTAAACTTGACGAGCCTAGCATGTACAGACATGGCCTCGGAACACTGGAGACCGAAAGGTCGAGTGTGAATCATATAGTAGATATGATCAACATAATATGTTCACCATTGAAAACTACTCCATCTCACGTGATGATCGGACATGGTTTAGTTGATTTGGATCACGTGGTCATTTAGATGACTAGAGGGATGTCTATCTAAGTGGGAGTTCTTATGTAATATGATTAATTGAACTTTAATTTATCATGAACTTAGTCTTGATAGTATTTGCAAATTATGTTGTAGATCAATAGCTCGCGTTATAGCTCCCCTATGTTTTTGATATGTTCCTAGAGAAAACTAAGTTGAAAGATGTTAGTAGCAATGATGCGGACTTGGTCCGTGATATGAGGATTGTACTCATTGCTGCACAGAAGTATTATGTCCTTGATGCACCACTAGGTGACAAACCTATTGCAGGAGCAGATGCAGACATTATGAACGTTTGACAAGCTCGGTATGATGACTACTTGATAGTTTAGTTCGCCATGCTTTACAGCTTATAACCAGGACTTCAAAAGCGTTTTTGAACGCCACGGAGCATATGAGATGTTCCAAGAGTTGAAATTAGTATTTCGTACTCATGCCCGTGTCGAGACGTATAAGACCTCTGACAGTACTTTTCCTACAAGATGGAGGAGAATAGCTCAACCAGTGAGCATGTGCTCAGATTGTCTGGGTACTACAATTGCTTGAATCAAATGGGAGTTAATCTTCCAGATAAGATAGTAATTGACAAAGTTCTCTAGTCACTATCACCAAGTTAGTAGAACTTCGTGACGAACTATAATATGCAAGGGATGATGAAAGTAATTCCCTAGCTCTTCGCGATGCTAAAATCGGCGAAGGTAGAAATCAAGAAAGAGCGTCAAGTGTTGATAGTTAACAAGACCACTTGTTTCAAGTAAAAGGCAAAGGGATAGAAGGGGAACTTCATGAAGAATGACAAGCAAATTGTCACTCCCGTGAAGAAACCCAAAGCTAAACTCAAGCCTGAAACTAAGTGCTTGTACTGCAAAGGAAATGGTCACTGGAAGTGGAACTGCCCTAGATACTTGGCGGATAAGAAGGATGGAGAAGTGAACAAAGGTATATTTGATATACAGATTATCGATATGTACTTTACTAGTGTTTATAGCAACCCTTGGGTATTTGATACCGGTTCAGTTGCTAAAATTAGTAACTCGAAACGAGAGTTGCAGAATGAACAGAGACTAGTTAAAGGTGAAGTGGCGATGTGTGTTGGAAGTGGTTCCAAGATTGATATGATCATCATCGCACACTCCCTATATTTTTGGGATTAGTGTAGAACCTAAATAAATGTTATTTGGCATTTTCGTTGAGCATGAATATGATTTGAAGTCATAGAATAATTGTTATTCTGTTTACATGAATAAGACCCTCGATGGTCATACACCCAATGAAAATAGTTTGTTGGATCTCGACCGTAGTAATACACATATTCATAATATTGAAACCAAAATATGCAAAGTTGATAATGATAGTGCAACTTATTTGTGGCACTGCCGTTTAGGTCATATTGGTGTAAAGCGCATGAAGAAACTCCATGCTGATGGGCTTTTGGAATCACTTGATTATGAATCACTTGGTGCTTGCGAACCATGCCTCATGGGCAAGATGACTAAAACTCCGTTCTCCGAAACAATGGAGCGAGCAACTGACTTATTGGAAATAATACATACTGATGTATGCGGTCTGATGAATGTTGAGGCTCGCGGCGGGTATCGTTATTTTCTGACCTTCACAATCAAGGATAAATTGACTCCAACTTCATCACGTAACACGAAGACCATACATGCATGCTATGGGAATCACAAACCTTAACACAAGTATTTTTTCTATTCCACAATTTCAAGGAAATATGCCCTAGAGGCAATAATAAAGTTGTTATTTTATATTTTCTTATTTCATGATAAATGTTTATTATTCATGCTAGAATTTTATTAACCGGAAACTTGATACATGTGTGAATACATCGACAAAATACCAAGTCCCTAGTAAGCCTCTACTAGACTAGCCTGTTAATCAAAGATGGTTAAGTTTCCTGACCATAGACATGTGTTGTCATTTGATGAACATGATCACATCATTAGTAGAATGATGTGATGGACAAGACCCATCCGTTAGCTTAGCATATTGATCGTTCAGTTTCATTACTATTGCTTTCTTCATGTCAAATACATGTTCCTCCGACTATGAGTTTATGCAACTCCCGGATACCGAAGGAATGCCTTCTGTGCTATCAAACGTCACAACGTAACTTGGTGATTATAAAGATGCTCTACATGTATCTCCAAAGGTGTTTGTTGGGTTGGCATAGATCGAGATTAGGATTTGTCACTCTGAGTATCGGAGAGGTATCTCTGGGCCCTCTCGGTAATGCACATCATAAGAAGCCTTGCAAGCAATGTGAAAAATGAGTTAGTTGCGGGATGATGCATTATGGAATGAGTAAAGAGACTTACCGGTAACGAAATTGAACTTGTTATAAAGATACTGACCATCGAATCTCGGGCAAGTAACATACCGATGACAAAAGGAATAACGTATGTTGTCATAACGGTTCGACCGATAAAGATATTCATAGAATATGTAGGAGCCAATATGAGCATACAGGTTCCGCTATTGGTTATTGACCGGAGAGGTGTATCGGTCATGTCTACATAGTTCTCGATGACGATTTGTATTATATGAATTATGTGATTTGGTGATCGAATGTTTTTCGAAGTCCCTGATGAGATCATGGACATGATGAGGAGTCTCACAATGGTCTAGAGGTAAATATTGATATATACTACGATGGTATTTGGAAACCGGAAGTGTTCCGGGTGATACCGGGTCACCGGAAAGGAGTTTCGGGCACAACTGGCAAAGATATGGGCCTTATTGGGCCAAGAGTGGGACAGACCGGCCGCCCCATGTAGGCCAATATAAGGTGGGATGAAAGGAAAGGAGAGGAGGAAAAGGAAAGTATGAAGTAGGACTCCTACTTCCTCCCCCCCCCCTCTTTCCTTCCCCCCTTGTCCTATACAAGGAAGGGGGAGGCCGAACCAGGGCAGGAGCCCAAGTGGGATTCGGCCCCACTTGGGGCAACCCTTGGTCTCTCCCCTCTCCCTCCCACCTATGTATATGTGTGGGGGGGCACCCTAGAACACACAACAACATCATTGTTAGCCGTGTGCGGCGCCCCCTTCCACCGTTTACTCCCACGGTCATAATCTTGTAGTGCTTAGGCGAAGCCCTGCGCGGATCACTTCATCATCACTGTCACCACACCGTCGTGCTAACAGAACTCGTCTACATCCTCGAGTCTCTACTGGATCAAGAGTTTGAGGGACGTCATCGAGATGAACGTGTGCGGAACTCGGAGGTGCCGTACGTTCGGTGCTTGATCGGTGGGAACAACAAGAACTTCAACTACATGAACCGCGTTGTCAAACGCTTCGCTTTTGGTCTACAAGGGTACGTAGACACACTCTCCTCCTCTCGTTGATATGCATCTCCTAGATAGATATTGCGTGAGCGTAGAATTTTTTGAAATTGCATGCTACGTTTCCCAACAGTGGCATCATGAGCCAGGTCTATGCGTAGATGATATGAGTAGAACACAAAGAATTATGGGCGGTGATAGTCATACTGCTTACCACCAACCTCTTATTTTGATTCAGCTGTATTGTTGGATGAAGTGGCCCGGACCAACGTTACATGACCACGTTCATGAGACCGGTTCCACCGACAGACATGCAACTAGTTTGCATAAAGGTGGCTGGCGGGTGTTTGTTTCTCCAACTTTAGTTGAATCGAATTTGACTCTGGCCGGTCCTTGTTGAAGGTTAAAACAGCAAACTTGACAAAACACCATTGTGTTTTTAATGAGTAGGTAAGAACGGTTCTTGCTAGAAGCTCGTAGCAGCCGCGAAAAACTTGCAAGAACAAAGTAGAGGAAGTCTAACTTGTTTTTGCAGGGCATGTTGTGATGTGATATGGTCAAGACATGATGTGATATACGTTGTTTTATGAGATGATAATGTTTTGCAAAAGTTATTGGCAACTGGCAGGAGCCTTATGGTTGTCGCTTTATTGTATGAAATGCAAACGCCATGTAATTGCTTTACTTTATCACTATGCATTAGCGATAGTTGTAGAAGCAATAGTTGGCGAGACGACCACGATGCTATGATGGAGATCAAGGTTTCAAGCCGGTGACGATGGAGATCATGACGGTGCTTTGGAGATGGAGATCAAAGGCACAAGATGATGGCCATATCATGTCACATATTTTGATTGCATATGATGTTTATCTTTTATGCATCTTATTTTGCTTAGTACGACGGTAGCATTATAAGATGATCCCTTACTAAAATTTCAAGGTATAAGTGTTCTCCCTGAGTATGCACCATTGCGAAGTTCTTCGTGCTAAGACACCACGTGATGATCGGGTGTGATAGGCTCTATGTTCACATACAACGGGTGCAAGAAAGTTTTGCACATGTGGAATACTCGGGTTAAACTTGACGAGCGTAGCATGTACAGACATGGCCTCGGAACACTGGAGATTGAAAGGTCGAATGTGAATCATATAGTAGATATGATCAACATAGAGATGTTCACTATTGAAGACTACTCCATCTCACGTGATGATCGGACATGGTCTGGTTGATTTGGATCATGTGATCATTTAGATGACTTGAGGGATGTCTGTCTAAGTGGGAGTTCTTAAGTAATTTGATTAATTGAACTTTAATTTATCATGAGCTTAGTCCTAATAGTATTTGCATATCTATGTTGTAGATCAATAGCTCGCAATATAGCTCCTATATATTTTTGATATGTTCCTAGAGAAAAATTGTAAGATTATAGTAGCAATGATGCGAACTGAGTCCGTGATCAGAGAATTATCCTCATTGCTGCACAGAAGAATTATGTCCTTGATGCACTACTAGGTGACAAACCTATTGCAGGAGCAGATGCAGACGTTATGAACGTTTGACAAGCTCGGTATGATGACTACTTGATAGTTTAGTGTGCCATTCTTTACGGCTTAGAACCGGGACTTCGAAAATGTTTTGAATGCCACAGAGCGTATGAGATGTTCCAAGAGTTGAAATTAGTATTTCAGACTCATGCCCTTGTCGAGAGGTATGAGACCACTGACAAGTACTTTGCCTACAAGATGGAGAATAGCTCAACCAGTGAGCATGTGCTTAGAATGCATGAGTACTACAATCGCTTGAATCAAGTGGGAGTTAATCTTCCAGATAAGATAGTGATTGACAGAGTTCTCTAGTCACTATCACCAAGTGACTGGAACTTCGTGATGAACTATAATATGGAAGGGATGACGAAAACAATTCTCGAGCTCTTCGTGATGCTGAAATCAGCGAAGGTAGAAATCAAGAAAGAGCATCAATTGTTGATGGTTAACAAGACCACTAGTTTCAAGAAAAGGGCAAAGGAAACGAAAGGTAACTTCAAAAAGAATGCAAGCAAGTTGTCACTCCCGAGAAGAAGCCCAAAGCTAGACCCAAGCCTGAAACTAAGTACTTCTACTGCAAAGGAAATGGTCACTGAAAGCGGAATTACCCAAAATATTTTGCGGATAAGAAGGATGGCGAAGTGAACAAATGTATATTTGTATGTTATTGATGTGTACCTCACTAGTGTTCATAGTATCCCCTGGGTATTTGATACATGTTCGGTTGCTCAGATTAGTAACTCGAAACAGGAGTTGCAGAATAAACGAAGACTAGTTGAGGGTGAGGTGACGATGTGTGTTGGAAGTAATTCCAATATTGATATGATCATCATCGCACACTCCCTGTACTTTCGGGATTAGTGTTAAACTTAAATAAGTGCTATTTGGTGTTTGCGTTGAGCATGAACAAGATTGGATCGTGTTTATTGCAATACGATAATTCATTTAAGTCAGAGAATAATTGTTATTCTGTTTACATGAATAAAACCTTTTATGGTCATACACCCAAGGTGAATGGTTTATTGAATCTCGATCGTAGTAATACACATATTCATAATATTGAAGCCAAAATATGCAAAGATCATAATGATAGTGCAACATACTTCTGGCACTGCCGTTTAGGTCATATTGGTGTAAAACGCATGAAGAAACTCCATGCTGATGGACTTCTGGAATCACTTGATTATGAATCATTTGATGATTGTGAACCATGCCTCATGGGCAAGGTGACTAAAATTCCATTCTCCGGAACAATGGAGTGAGCCAATGACTTATTGGAAATAATACATACAGATGTATGCGGTCCGATGAGCGTTGAGGCTCGCGACGGGTATCGTTATTTTCTGACCTTCACAGATGATTTGAGCAGATATGGGTATATCTACTTGATGAAACACAAGTCTGAAGCATTTTGAAAAGTTCAAATAATTTCAGAGTGAAGTAGAGAATCATCGTAACAAGAAAATAAAGTTTCTACGATCTAATCATGAAGGCGAATATTTGAGTTACGAGTTTGGTCTTCATTTAAAACAATGTGGAATAATTTCACAGCTCACGCCACCTGGAACACCACTGTGTAATGGTGTGTCTGAACGTCGTAACCGTACTTTATTAGATATGGTGCGATCTATGATATCTCTTACCAAATTACCACTATCATTTTGGGGTTATGCATTAGAGATAGTTGCATTCACGTTAAATAGGGCACCGTCTAAATCCATTGAGACGACATCGTATGAACTATGGTTTGGCAAGAAACCTAAGCTGTCGTTTCTTAAAGTTTGGGGTTGCGTTGCTTATGTGAAAAAGCTTCAGCCTGATAAGCTCGAACCCAAATCGGAGAAGTGCATCTTCATAGGATACCCGAAAGAAACTGTTGGGTACACCTTCTACCACAGATCCGAAGGGAAGATCTTTGTTGCTAAGAATGGATCCTTTCTAGAGAAGGAGTTTCTCTCGAAAGAAGTGAGTGGGAGGAAAGTAGAACTTGATGAGGTAATTGTACCTTCTCTCGAATTGGAAAGTAGCTCATTACGTGAATCATTTCCAGTGATGCCTACACCAACTAGAGAGGAAGCTAATGATAATGATCATGAAACTTCATATCAAGTTACTGCTGGACCTCGTATGTCGAACAGAGCAAGTTCCGCACCATAGTGGTACGGTAATCCTGTTCTGAAAGTCATGTTACTAGACCATGACGAACCTACGAACTATGAGGAAGCGATGATGAGCCCAAATTCCGATAAACGGCTTGAGGCCCTGAAATCTGAGATAGGATCCATGCATGAGAACAATGTGTGGACTTTGGTGGACTTGCCCGATGATCGGCAAGCCATTGAGAATAAATGGATCTTCAAGAGGAAGATGGACGTTGATGGTAGTCTTACTATCTACAAAGCTCGACTTGTCGCAAAAGGTTTTTCGACAAGTTCAAGGAGTTGACTACGATGAGATTTTCTCACTCGTAGCGGTGCTTAAGTCTGTCCGAATCATGTTCGCAATTGCCACATTTTATGAAATCTGGCAAATGGATGTCAAAATTGTGTTCCTTTATGTATTTCTTAAAAGAAGAGTTGTATATGATGCAACCAAAAGGTTTTGTCAATCCTAAAGGTGCTAACAAAGTGTGCAAGCTCCAGTGATCCATCTATGGGCTGGTGCAAGCATCTCAGAGTTGGATTATGCGCTTTGATGAGGTGATCAAAGCATATGGTTTAATACAGACTTACGGTGCAGCCTGTATTTACAAGAAAGTGAGTGGGAGCTCTGTAGCATTTCTGATATTATATGTGGATGACATATTACTGATTGGAAATGATGTAGAATTTCTGGATAGCATAAAAGGATACTTGAATAAGAATTTTTCAATGAAAGACCTCGGTGAAGTTGCTTACATATTGGGCATCAAGATCTATAGAGATAGATCAACACGCTTGATACGATTTTTAAATGAGTACATACCTGAAGTAGTTCAAAATGGAACAGTCAAAGAAGGATTTCTTTCCTATGTTGCAAGGTGAGTAAGACTCAAAACCCGACCACGGCAGAAAATAGAAAGAGAATGAAAGTCATTCCCTATGTCTCAGCCATAGGTTCTATAAAGTATGCTATGTTGTGTACCGTACCTATTGTGTGCCTTGCCATGAGTTTGGCAAGGGGGTACAATAGTTTTCTAAGATTAGATCACTGGACAGTGGTAAAAAATTATCCTTAGGTACCTAAAGAGGACTAAGAAAATGTATCCCGGTTATGGAGGTGACAAAGAGTTCATCGTAAAGGGTTACGTAGATGCAAGGTTTTACGCCAATCCGGATGACTCTGAGTCTCAATCTGGATACATATTGAAAGTGGGAGCAGTTAGCTAGACTAGCTCCATGCAGAGCATTGTAGACACAGAAATTTGTGAAATACATATGGATCTGAATGTGACAAATCCGTTCACTAAACTTCTCACACAAAGCAAAACATGATCACACCTTAGTAATTTTGGGTGTTAATCACATGGCGACGTGAACTGGATTATTGACTCTAGTAAACCCTTTGGGTGTTGGTCACATGGCGATGTGAACTATGGGTGTTAATCACATGATGATGTGAACTATCGGTGTTAAATCACATGGCGATGTGAACTAGATTATGGACTCTAGTGCAAGTGGGAGACTGAAGGGAATATGCCCTAGAGGCAATAATAAAGTTGTTATTTTATATTTTCTTATTTAGTGATAAATGTTTGTTATTCATGCTAGAATTGTATTAACCGGAAACTTGATACATGTGTGAATACATAGACAAAATACCAAGTCCCTAATAAGCCTCTACTAGACTAGCTCGTTAATCAAAGATGGTTAAGTTTCCTAACCATAGACATGTGTTGTCATTTGATGAACGGGATCACATCATTAGTAGAATGATGTGATGGACAAGACCCATCCGTTAGCTTAGCATATTGATCGTTCAGTTTTATTGCTATTGCTTTCTTCATGTCAAATACATGTTCCTCCGACTATGAGATTATGCAACTCCCGGATACCGGAGGAATGCCTTGTGTGCTATCAAACGTCACAATGTAACTAGGTGATTATAAAGATGCTCTACGGGTATCTCCAAAGGTGTTTGTTGGGTTGGCATAGATCGAGATTAGGATTTGTCACTCAGAGTATCCGAGAGGTATCTCTGGGCCCTCTCAGTAATGGACATCATAAGAAGCCTTACAAGCAATATGACTAATGAGTTAGTTGCGGGATGATGCATTATGGAACGAGTAAAGAAACTTTCCGGTAATGAGATTGAACTAGGTATGAAGATACTGACGATCGAATCTCGGGCAAGTAACATACCGATGACAAAGGGAATAACGTATGTTGTCATAACGGTTCGATCGATAAAGATATTCGTAGAATATGTAGGATCCATTATGAGCATCCAGGTTCCGCTATTGGTTATTGACCAGAGAGGTGTCTCGGTCATGTATACATAGTTCTCGAACCCGTAGGGTTCGCACACTTAACGTTCGATGACGATTTGTATTATATGAGTTATGTGATTTGGTGAACGAATGTTGTTCGTAGTCCCGGATGAGTTCACGTACATGACGAGGAGCTTCGAAATGGTCGAGAGGTAAATATTTATATATATAGGACGATGGTATTTGGACACCGGAAGTGTTCCGGGTGATACCAGGTCACCGGAAAGGTATTTAGGGCACCCCCGGCAAAGATATGGGCCTTATTGGGCCATGAGTGGGACAAACCAGCCACTAAGGGGCTGGTGCGCCCCATGTAGGACAAGATAAGGTGGGAGGAAAAGAAAGGAGAGGAGTAAAAGGAAAGTATGAAGTAGGACTCCTACTTCCTTCCCCTCCCCCTCCTTCCTTTCCCCCTTGTCCTATACAAGGAAGGGGGAGGCCGAACCAGGGCAGGAGGCCAAGTGGGATTCGGCCCCACTTGGGGCGCCCCTTGGTCTCTCCCCTCACCCTCCCACCTATATATATATTTGTGGGGGGCACCCTAGAACACACACATCAACATCATTGTTTGCCGTGTGCGGCGCCCCCTTTCATCGTTTACTCACACGGTCATAATCTCGTAGTGCTTAGGCGAAGCCCTGCGCGGATCACTTGATCATCGTCGTGACCACGCCGTCGTGCTGACGGAACTCATCTACTTCCTTGACGCCCTGCTGGATCAAGAGTTCGAGGGACGTCATCGAGCTGAACATGTGCAGAGCTCGGAGGTGACGTATGTTCGATGCTTGATCGGTCGGAACGAGAAGAAGTTTGACTACATCAACCGCGTTGTCAAACGCTTCCGCTTTCAGTCTAGGAGGGTACGTAGACACAATCTCCTCCTCTCGTTGCTATGCGTCTCCAAGATAGATCTTGCATGAGCATAGAATATTTTTGAAATTGCATGCAACGTTTCCCAACACAATTTACTACTAGCATGACTCTAATATTACCATCTTCATATCTCAAAACTATTGCAAGGAATCAAAATTCTCATATATTCAATGATCTTTATGAAAGTTTTTATTATATCCCTCTTGAGCGCCCGTCATATTAGGACTAAATTCATAACCCAAGAAAATTATCTTGTTGTTTATAAGACTCTCAAAGTAATATAAGAAAAGCATGAGATTTCATCAATTTCTTCAAAATAACATCACCGCCGTGCTCTAAAAAGATATAAGTGAAGCACTAGAGCAACTACCTAGCTCAAAAGATATAAGTGAAGCACATAGAGTATTCTAATGAATTCACGATTAATGTTTGTCCCTCTCAAAAGGAGTGTACATCAAGGATGATTGTGGCAAACTAAAAGGCAAAGACTCATATAATATAAGATGCTCCAAGCAAAACACATATCATGTAGTGAATAAAAATATAGCCTCAAGTAAAATATCCATAGATTGAAGACAAAAGAGGGGATGCCATCCAGGGCATCCCCAAGCTTAGATGTCTGGTTGTCCTTGAATATTAACTTGGGGTGCCTTGGGCATATCCAAGCTTAGGCTCTTTCCACTCCTTGTTCCATGGTCCATCGAAACTTCACACAAAACTTGAAAACTTCACAACAAAAAACTCAATAGAAAAGTCATGAGAACCGTTAGTACAATAAATCCAAACCTTACTTTTAGGTACTGTTGTGAACTCATTCTAGTTTTATATTTGTGTTATATCTGATGTATTCTAACTTCTCCACGGTTCATACCCACCGATACGGCTCACAGATTAATCAAAACAAGTGAACAACACAAAGAAAACAAAATCTCTCTAAAACAGAACAGTCTGTACAGATGCAAATTGTTGTGATACCTATGCAACTCAAACAATTGTATATTTATTTGGGACAACACTAACTAAAATAAAAAACACCTCTAACCGGAGGCTAAAATATATATTTATTTAAAAATGGAAAATAAAAATATTGGGTTGTCTCCCAACAAGCGCTTTTCTTTAAAGCATTTTAACTAGGCATTGATAATTTCGATGATGCTCACATGGAATACAAGAATTGAAGCACAAAGAGAGCATCATATAGCATGTGAAAATCACATTTAAGTCTAAGATATTTCCTATGCATAGGCATTTTATTAGCAAACAAATTATCAAAATAATCAAAAACTAGCATATACAAGGAATAAGAATAAAACATTGACAATCTCAACATGAAGAGAGGTAATTTAGTAACATGAAGATTTGTACAACCAATTTTCCTTTCTCATAATATTTGCGTGTGGGATCATATTCAAAATCAACAATATAGCTATCGCACAACATATTCTCTAATTGTTCCACATGCATGCAAAGTTGACACTCTTCCAAAATAGTGGGATAAAATAAAGTCATGACTTCTCCAAGCCCACTTTTATCAAAAAATTCATAAGATTGGTCAATATCCAAATTAGTGGAATCATCATTACCTAAATTTTATACTATTTCAAACCCACTTTCAATACTACTGCAAACATTATTATCAATCTCATATTCATCATGGGGCTTAAATAAATTTTCACGGTCATAAGAAGAATCACCCCAATCATGATCATTGCAACAAGTAGTCGACATAGCAAAATTAGCATCCCCAAGCTTAGGGTTTTGTATATCATTAACACAATTAACATTAATAGAATTTGTAATAACATCATTGCAATCATGCTTTTCATTCAAGTAGCTATCGTGAATCACTTTATAAATTCTTTCTTTTAACACTTCATCACAATTTTTAAATTCACGAATTTCAAGCAAAACCTCATAAAGAAAATCTAGTGCACTCAACTCACTAGCAATTGGTTCATCATAATTGGATCTATTAAAAAGATTATCAAGTGGACGAGGATCGAAAAACCTGTTCTTCTGATTTGCAATAAACACGCAATTATGCCAAGCAAACGAGCAAACAAACCAAGTAAGACATAAAGGCAAACGGAAAGAAGGCAAATATTTTTGTGTTTTTATGAAACGTTTTAGAAGTGGGCGAGAGGAAAACGAGAGGCAAATGGAAAATAAAGTAAATGCAAGATATGGGAGTTTATGATAGGTACTTGGTAGGCGTGATGTAGATCCTTGATACGTCCAAAACGTATCTATAATTTCTGCTTGCTCCATGCCACTTTTGGGTGATATTGCTATGATATTCATACACTTCCATACACTTTTGATCATATTTGGACTAACTTACTAATCCAGTGCACCCCAGTGCCAGTTTCTGTTTTCGGCTGTTTTTGTATTTCAGGTTTTCACGTTTCGAGAACTGCCCAGAAAAATCCAGAAAAATTATATAAAAAATCAGCGAACCGGAAACAACACTGCGTCCGAAGGGCAACCTGGGGGGGCACTGGGGCTCCAGGCGCCCTGTGGGCGCCCCCCCTGGGCCGCGCCAGGGGGGCGCCTCGGCCCCCCGAGACTCCCCCGGTGCCCTACTTTGGCATATATTTAAAGGACCCTCCGAAACCCTCAGAACAGGACTTCTTTTCGTGATCCCATCTCTGTTCCGCCACCGCCGCCGCTTCCAAGATCGGGAGCACCAGGAGAACTCTTCCCGGCACCCTGCCGGAGGGGAGGATCACCACCGGGAGCTTCTCCACCACCATGGACGCCTCCCGGATGACTCGTGAGTAGTCTCCCTTGGACCATGAGTCCATGACCAGTAGCTATGTGATGTTCTCCTCCCGTTCTTGTGCTTCACTAATTAGTCCTCGTGAGCTGCCCTGCATGATCGAGGCACCTATGTAATCCTTATGCTGTTGCTATGTTGAGTTTGCTGGGATCCGATGGATTATGAGATTATGTTCAGATTGATCTTGAGTAATATATTTGATTCACCTCTTTTATATTTTAGTTCATAAGTAATTCTTGCATGTTCTCCGTTGTTATTTATTGCTTTGGCCAAGTAGTAAGTAGTGACTCCAAGAGGGAACGTTATGCTCGATTGTGGGTTCATGCCCCTCGATGACTAGCTTGAGTGACAGAAACATGAGTCTAGGGGATGTGCTGTTGCCACAAGGGGAAAACAACGGTGCTTGTGCCCGCGGGTGCAAGGATTGTTTACTTTACGCAAAGTTCTTTTAATGCAGTTGTCTGTTGCATTGAGTTTACACTATGGGTGGGACTCGCAACTTAATACCAGCGAGATGTTCTGGATAGATATCTCAAGGTGGATGATTAGTAGTAGATATTGATGGATTTCGGTCTACTTACTTTGGCGTACCGCCCATGCTTTGAACCTCAACCTTTCTTGCAATGTAGTCAGCATTGGTTTGCGTTCGTGGTCCTGTCAATTGCCCAGCTGTAATTTGTTTACCTCACATAGCTGTTTTATCATCTTTTGGGAGAGAGACATCACTAGTGAACATCATGAGACTCCGGTCCATATTACCATCATTGATCACATCCACTATTTACTTTCCATTACTATTTACTATTGCAAAAAACTATCTATCACTACTATCATTGCGTTTAACCCTTTGTGAACTATAAGGCCGGAGAGATTGACAACCTCTCTGTACTCATTGGGAGCAAATTTATTTGTATCTGTGTGCAGGTCCACGTTGATTGCTACTAATCTGGCGCCGTAGCAATTGACACCTACTTGTTGAACCTAGGAGTCTCTGGGGAATCGATCCTTCGCATCTTTGCTAGGGGAAAACACTTCTACTTACTGCATCTTACACCTTCCACTTGGGGTAACCAACGAGGGGTTCGAGGCCCATCAAGGAGTATTTTCTGGCGCCGTTGCCGGGGACTCCACTCTTCAGGATAGGGGAGTTGCATGCTATCTTTTACCTTTGCTTTTTAGTCTTGTTAGTTTACCTTTCAGTTTTTGCTTTATTACCTTTTATCAAAAATCACAAAAAAAAATTATTTGCCTTTTTATTAGTAGTCCGTTCTGTTTAGCCAAACATGTTAGGCTTTGGTGCTTTGAGGGAATCAGAAGTTTTAGATTTCCATCAAAGAGATGGAGAAAATATGAAGAAGGCATGGGACAGAATTTCTGATGCACATAGGAGAATTATGCCTTGGATACCTATAAAAATTGTGCTTAGAAATTTTTACCATGGTCTTTTTAAATGGTGTAAACACTCCCTTGACATTATAGCCGAAGGAGATTTCCTAGAATGTGATGAAGCTAGAGCTCTTGAAATTATACATGGTCTATCTAGTTACTTTGTTTATGATCATAATTTTGATACTGTCATAGATAGACTTGCTACTATTGAAAAGAGAATGGATGCTCTAGACTTAATGAAGGGAGAAAAACCTAAACCCAATAAGAGAGACATTCTGGAAATAGATAATGACTGGGAACCTCTTGTTAGGATTAGCATCTCTAATCAAGACTTCCTTGCTTATTGTGATATTGGATCTATGGTTTCTACTATGCCAAAAATTGTTCATGATTCTTTAAAATTTAACATGGATAGATTACCATCTTATCATGAACACACTAATGGAGATATTTCTAAAATCCAGGGAAAAATATAAGACGTACCGGTTAAATTCCTTAAAGGGATTGCAATGATTGATTTCTTCATCGTGGAGCCAAACGAAGGAAATATAGTGCTTGGAAGGGACTTCCTCCGAGCAGTTAAAGGCTTCATCGATATAGGTAAGGGACAAATCCGCTTATGCGGGAAGGCGAAAGGTGTGTACCCCTTTCCTAGAAGGAACAAGAATGAACTTATTGAGGAACCATTTGAAACAATTTATAACTCCGATTATTATGATGATTATTGATTCCTCTATGCATTATGCCTAGCTTAAAGGCATAAAAGAAAGCGCTTTTGGGAGGCAGCCCACATGAATAAATTTTTTGATTTTGTTGTGTCTTGATGTTGTTTACTGCTGTAGCATCATCATTGTATCTTTGCTTTTCATATTTGTGCCAAGTATAGCCTCTGATTGCTAGAAAGTTCAAAAGTTGTGAGGTGTTGTCCAGGAAACAGATTCTGTCATTGGATAGAAAAATTCGTATAAAATCACCAGATCATCTTTTTGGTCTGAATGTTTTCGACAGCGTTCTCTATATAATTGTCTTTCGTGCGTCAGTTCTGAGTTTTTTTTGATTTGAGTTGCAGAAGTATCCCGAACAGGTCAATTACTGCCTGCTGTTCTGTTTTTCACAGATTCTGTCCTGTTTTGCCTTACCTTCACTTTGCAAATTAAGAACTTGCTTTTTCTTTGCAAAAACCTTTTGGCAATCTTGAGAAACAATAGAACTTCAAGAATATCTTTATTTCCAGCAAGGTATAATTATTTTATTAAGGGTACTAACCTCGCTAATCAGATTATGATGAGTTGTGTATGAAGGGGGTTTTCAAGTGTGCGAGGGAAGATGATAAAAAGATTCAGGAGTGTCAAGCGCTCAAGCTTGGGGATGCCCCCGTGCACCCCCAAGAAATATTCAAGGAGACTCAAGCGTCTAAGCTTGGGGATGCCCCCGTGCATCCCCTTCTCCATCAACATTATCGGTTCGTCTTTCGTTTCGCTATATTTTTATCACTTCATGTGTTATGTGCTATGCTTGGAGCGTCTTGCTTTTAGTTTTCTTTTTAGTTTTTCATAACGAGTCGGAACCCAGCATTCCTTTATGTGGGAGAGAAACACGCTCCACCTCTACCTAGAACATTACATAGAATTTTCATGTCTATCTATGCTGTGTGTGTTCTTTATCTTTTAATAGCTACTATCATACTCTGCTCTTAGTATTCATGCTTATCTTTTCAAGAGCTTTTATTTAGTTGGTTGCTTGAACTCTCTTTAATTACCATGCTCACCTTATTAAGAGAGTTTGCTTCCGTTGCATGGGTTAATGTGTCTATGATAAAGATGCTACTTTCATGATGGTGCTTAGTAGTTCAGGTTTTCTTTTGGTTAATCTCAAATAGCTGGGGGGTTCCCAATGTGTTATTGGAGTACCAACTTGGTTTGTTTGCCTATGATGTGGTATGGTTTAGTAATATCTTCCTTTGAGAATTTATTTTGATTGACTTGGCGTATGCTCACGCATATTTAAGACTGTAAAGAAAGTCTGTCAAGCCTTGATGATCTTTTATTTCTAAGTAGCGATATAACTACCATGCCTGATTCAATATTGCTATGTCGCTCTGCATGATTATGACCGTCATTGCTCTCTTAGTTGGTCGCTCCCAGTCTTTTGCTAACCTCCACCTGTACTAAGAAAATTAACCATGCAATACATAGCTCATGGGAAAGTAGCCTAAAAACTACTGTGGTAAAGAATATGTTGCTTATGTATCTTATTTCTTATAAGTTGCTTGCTGAGCGGTAACCATGTTTCTGGGGACGCCATCAACTTTCACACTCTTGTTGAATATCATGTGAGTTGCTATGCATGTTCGTCTTGTCTGAAGTAAGGGTGATTTACCGTGGGTTGAATAACTATGCATATTGTTAGAGAAGAACATTGGGCCGCCAACCAAAGCCATGCATCATGGTGGAAGTTTTAGCTTGGACCTTAATCATCATTCTCTCATGAGAATATGCTTATGCATTAAAGAGGAGTCCATCATCTATTTTCTATGTTGTCCCGGTATGGATTTCCTCAAGTTGAGATCTATCAAAAACGAGAAATCAAATGCGATCTATCTCCTTGGACCTTTGTACAGGTGGCATAGAGGTACCCCTTTGTGACACTTGGTTAAAACATATGCAATGCAATGATAACCCATGGGAATCCGAGCTAATTAGGACAAGGAGTGAGCACTATTGGTATTCGATGCATGAGGCTCGCAACTTATAGGATGTTTTATGCATGACACATATGAAGTACTACTACCGTTGACACAATTGCTTCCATATTTTCAAAACGAAAAGCTCTAGCACATAACCTTTCTTTTTACCTTTGTGATTGAAGCACCAACTACTGAGAGCATGATTGTCATTCTGAGTGTAATGTGCATTGTCCCAAAGTAGCATTGTCTTTTGCATGATTGTGATATCGTTTATTCTAAAATGATTGTATCTAGTCATCACTTAAACCTTGAAGGTGCCCTTGCATTTATGTTTTGCATCACTAAAAGGGGCAAGCTAGATATCACTTTATCATATTTGCACATCATGTTCATTGCAAATCTTTTTGATGTTTCAGTTTCATGTTGTAAAACTTTCAGTCATTTGTGATTTTCTCTTGAGACAACTTAATTACTTTAGAATCATTGTCTCAGTAAGCTTTTGTCATATGACTATGAGAAAGTCCTATATGGTTAATAATATGTCACCACAGAAATTATTCTTGTTATCATTTACCTACTCGAGGACGAGCAGGAATTAAGCTTGGGGATGTTGATACGTCCAAAACGTATCTATAATTTCTGCTTGCTCCATGCCACTTTTGGGTGATATTGCTATGATATTCATACACTTCCATACACTTTTGATCATATTTGGACTAACTTACTAATCCAGTGCACCCCAGTGCCAGTTTCTGTTTTCGGCTGTTTTTGTATTTCAGGTTTTCACGTTTCGAGAACTGCCCAGAAAAATCCAGAAAAATTATATAAAAAATCAACGAACCGGAAACAACACTGCGTCCGAAGGGCAACCTGGGGGGGGCCACAGGGGCTCCAGGTGCCCTGTGGGCACCCCCCCCTGGGCCGCGCCGGGGGGGCGCCTCGGCCCCCCGAGACTCCCTCGGTGCCCTACTTTGGCATATATTTAAAGGACCCTCCGAAACCCTCAGAACAATACTTCTTTTCGCGATCCCATCTCTGTTCCGCCGCCGCCGCTTCCAAGATTGGGAGCACCAGGAGAACTCTTCCCGGCACCCTCCCGGAGGGGAGGATCACCACCGGGAGCTTCTCCACCACCATGGACGCCTCCCGGATGACTCGTGAGTAGTCTCCCTTGGACCATGAGTCCATGACCAGTAGCTATGTGATGTTCTCCTCCCGTTCTTGTGCTTCACTAATTAGTCCTCGTGAGCTCTCCTACATGATCGAGGCACCTATGTAATCCTTATGCTGTTGCTATGTTGAGTTTGCTGGGATCCGATGGATTATGAGATTATGTTCAGATTGATCTTGAGTAATATATTTGATTCACCTCTTTTTGTATTTTAGTTCATAAGTAATTCGTGCATGTTCTCCGTTGTTATTTATTGCTTTGGCCAAGTAGTAAGTAGTGACTCCAAGAGGGAACGTTATGCTCGATTGTGGGTTCATGCCCTTCGATGACTAGCTTGAGTGACAGAAACATGAGTCTAGGGGATGTGCTGTTACCACAAGGAGGAAAACAACGGTGCTTGTGCCCGCGGGTGCAAGGATTGTTTACTTTACGCAAAGTTCTCTTAATGCAGTTGTCTGTTGCATTGAGTTTACACTATGGGTGCGACTCGCAACTTAATACCAGCGAGATGTTCTGGATAGATATCTCAAGGTGGATGATTAGTAGTAGATATTGATGGATTTCGGTCTACTTACTTTGGCGTACCGCCCATGCTTTGAACCTCAACCTTTCTTGCAATGTAGTCAGCATTGGTTTGCGTTCGTGGTCCTGTCAATTGCCCAGCTGTAATTTGTTTACCTCACATAGTTGTTTTATCGTCTTTTGGGAGAGAGACATCACTAGTGAACATCATGAGACTCCGGTCCATATTGCCATAATTGATCACATCCACTATTTACTTTCCGTTACTATTTACTATTGCAAAAAACTATCTATCACTACTATCATTGCTTTTAACCCTTTGTGAACTACAAGGCCGGAGAGATTGACAACCTCTCTGTACTCGTTGGGAGCAAAGTTATTTGTATCTGTGTGCAGGTCCACGTTGATTGCTACTAATCTGGCGCCGTAGCAATTGACACCTACTTGTTGAACCTTGGAGTCTCTGGGGAATCGATCCTTGGCATCTTTGCTAGGGGAAAACACTTCTACTTACTGCATCTTACACCTTCCACTTGGGGTAACCAACGAGGGGTTCGAGGCCCATCAATCCTCCACGGAAAAGACACCAGAAATTCTTCTTACTACTTCTTGAGTTTGCGTTGGTTTTTCCCTTGAAGAAGAAAGTGTGATGCAGTAAAATAGAGATAAATATTTTCCTCAGTTAAGAACCAAGGTATCAATCCAGTAGGAGAAACAAACAAGTCTCCAATGATAGCACCCACACAAACAAACAAAAACTTGCACCCTACGCGATAAAGGGGTTGTAAATCCCTTCACGGTTTTTTGCAAAGATGAGATCTGATAATGGTAGATGAAAAACAAATAGAAGTAAATAAAACTCAGTGAGGTATTTAATGTTTTTTAATTTATAAATCTAAAAATAATATGATAAAAGTAGACCCGGGGGGCATAGGTTTCACTAGAGGCTTCTCTCTTGAAAAAACGCATACAGTGGGTGAACAAATTACTGTTGAGCAATTCAAAGAAAAGCGAATAGTCATGATGATATCTATGGCAATGATCATGAATATAGGTGTCACGTCTGTGACAAATAGACCGACTCCTGTCTGCATCTACTACTATTACTCCACAAATCGACTGCTATCCAGCATGCATCTAATGTATTAAGTTAAAAAGAACGGAGTAACACCTTAAGCAAGATGATATGATGTAAAGGGATAGATCCAATCAATATGGAATAAACCCCATCTTTTTATCATTAATGACAACAATACAAATATGTGGCTCACTACCCCTTCTGTCACAGGGCGAGGACACCGCAAGATTAAACCCATTACAAAGCACCCCCCCCCCATTACAAGATAATTCAATCTAGTTGGCCAAACAAAATCAATAGATCGGAGACAAACACAAAGCTATCTAATCATGTGTAATGCCCAGTATGTGACTGATACGTCCAAAACGTATCTATAATTTCTGCTTGCTCCATGCCACTTTTGGGTGATATTGCTATGATATTCATACACTTCCATACACTTTTGATCATATTTGGACTAACTTACTAATCCAGTGCACCCCAGTGCCAGTTTCTATTTTCGGCTGTTTTTGTATTTCAGGTTTTCACGTTTCGAGAACTGCCCAGAAAAATCAAGAAAAATTATATAAAAAATCAGCGAACCGGAAACAACACTGCGTCCGAAGGGCAACCTGGGGGGGGCCACAGGGGCTCCAGGCGCCCTGTGGGCGCCCCCCCCTGGGCCGCGCCGGGGGGGCGCCTCGGCTCCCCGAGGATCCCCCGGTGCCCTACTTTGGCATATATTTAAAGGACCCTCCGTAACCCTCAGAACAGGACTTCTTTTCGCGATCCCATCTCTGTTCCGCCGCCGCCGCCGCTTCCAAGATCGGGAGCACCAGGAGAACTCTTCCCGGCACCCTGCCGGAGGGGAGGATCACCATCGGGAGCTTCTCCACCACCATGGACGCCTCCCGGATGACTCGTGAGTAGTCTCCCTTGGACCATGAGTCCATGACCAGTAGCTATGTGATGTTCTCCTCCTGTTCTTGTGCTTCACTAATTAGTCCTCGTGAGCTACCCTACATGATCGAGGCACCTATGTAATCTTTATGATGTTGCTATGTTGAGTTTGCTGGGATCCGATGGATTATGAGATTATGTTCAGATTGATCTTGAGTAATATATTTGATTCACCTCTTTTATATTTTAGTTCATAAGTAATTCTTGCATGTTCTCCGTTGTTATTTATTGCTTTGGCCGAGTAATAGGTAGTGACTCCAAGAGGGAACGTTATGCTCGATTGTGGGTTCATGCCCCTCGATGACTAGCTTGAGTGACAGAAACATGAGTCTAGGGGATATGCTGTTGCCACAAGGGGGAAAACAACGGTGCTTGTGCCCGCGGGTGCAAGGATTGTTTACTTTACGCAAAGTTATTTTAATGCAGTTGTCTGTTGCATTGAGTTTACACTATGGGTGGGACTCGGAACTTAATACCAGCGAGATGTTCTGGATAGATATCTCAAGGTGGATGATTAGTAGTAGATATTGATGGATTTCGGTCTACTTACTTTGGCGTACCGCCCATGCTTTGAACCTCAACCTTTCTTGCAATGTAGTCAGCATTGGTTTGCGTTCGTGGTCCTGTCAATTGCCCAGCTGTAATTTGTTTACCTCACATAGCTGTTTTATCGTCTTTTGGGAGAGAGACATCACTAGTGAACATCATGAGACTCCGGTCCATATTACCATCATTGATCACATCCACTATTTACTTTCCGTTATTATTTACTATTGCAAAAACTATCTATCACTACTATCACTGCTTTTAATCCTTTGTGAACTACAAGGCCGGAGAGATTGGCAACCTCTCTGTACTCATTGGGAGCAAAGTTATTTGTATCTGTGTGTAGGTCCACGTTGGTTGCTACTAATCTGGCGCCGTAGCAATTGACACCTACTTGTTGAACCTAGGAGTCTCTGGGGAATCGATCCTTGGCATCTTTGCTAGGGGAAAACACTTCTACTTACTGCATCTTACACCTTCCACTTGGGGTAACCAACGAGGGGTTCGAGGCCCATCAGTGACTATACCTCCCACGTGTCGAGGCATGACTTAAAGGTATAATCACATACTAGAATGATCTCAAGTATGGTATCTTTGCACAACTCATGTAAAAGAGGGAATGGAAATGTAAAAGAGTAGTTGGCTTACACTCGCCACGTCACACTAGTAATACATTAACATACATCATCCAATAACATCAGGGTCCGGCTATGGACGAAGATCCAAATGAAAGATACCATAACTAAAGCAACACAAGGTCCCGATCATCCTAGTAGGAGCCCTACTGATCCTCTGGGTAAGACACGTAGTATCGCCCATGCTCTTCATCGAACTCCCAATACAACTCTGGACCACCAGCTGTGTAGTTCTCAACGGTACCTGCATCTGGTGTTGTGTAGAATCTATGAGCCACGGAGGACTCGGCAATTCCGTTCCCGGGTAGCAATACTATGAAAGCCTTAGGTGTGGAAAAGGCTTAAAACAAGGTTGCAGCAGCACTAGCACTAACTTACGTGTTTAGAGCGAGGAGAGAAAGTGCCAACGATCGACAAAGTGATCACGAAGTGATCCTAACTAAGCACGTCAATCATAAACCCACCGTGTTCGCTTCCCGAACCCCTTCGGAAAGAGACCGTCACGGCTACTCACGCTGGTAGTGTATTTGAACATGGTGTCAACTTATCTACAACCGGATATCAACAAATTTCCATCTGCCACATAACTGCGGGCACGGCTTTCGAAAGATCAAACCCTGCAGGGGTGTCCCAACTTAGCCCATCACAAGCTCACGATCTGCGGAGTCGCAACTCCAAGGTGGGAAGACCCGAGTATTCTCGGAATCCCGTTCTCAAGATATTCTGACAAAGGTAAAACTAATCCAGCAAGACCTCCCGGCGTGCCGACACCCTGACAGTACCCGCGCGTATCTAGTCTCAGGCCACGACCGGATGGGACAGCCTACAGGAAAATACCAATCCTCGAGTTTCCTCGTGGTGGCCCCGCAGTCTGCCCGGTTGGACCAACACTAATGAGGAGCACTGGCCCGGGTTGTTGATTAAGAACTCAGGTTTATAACTCCCTATGCAAGTTTTAGTTATTAGGCAAATATAAAACCAAAGTTGGGCCTTGCTGGAAAAGGTTTAGCACTAAGCTTGTTATCGAGGGGGGCCCATAAACCCCAATCGTGTTAGGGACGCAAAAAAATCAAGGAACATAACACCGGTTTAATGGTTCCTAGGGTGGCATGAGTGGAACAAAACACCAAGCAAGAGGCTTAGCCTTCCACCCATTACCAATATATAGATGATTTAGTTTAACAGTTTATATATTGTGATATCCCAACAATAACTTCATCATGAAGCAAGAATCTTCAAGTCTTCACCTGCAACTAACAACGCTATAAGAGGGGCTGAGCAATGCTTACGTAGCCAAACAACGGTTTGCTAGGTGGGTGGTTAGAGAGTTTCATGGCAACAATAGGAGGGCTGACAAACAGACATAGGCATCGAGGCAATAATATAAAGAGCGAGACATCTAGCATAGGCAAAGATAGTAGTGATATCTGGGTAAGGTCATCTTGCATGTTGAGTCGTTGGTGGGATCGTAACCTTGCTCCTCAAACTCAGCCTCGGTAATAACCTCGAACTCCGAATCGGCTCCTGGCTCTACTCAACACAAGAACACAACACGGCACAACATCAAACACAGTGCAATGCACAATCAACATGATGCAAGTCAAAACAGGGGATGCAAGTATGATGTGCATATGCATGTGGAAGCACTTGAGCCTAAGGAGAAGATGATGGAGAAGGCCTCATCTTGGAAAACCAAGCAATCCACTGGATAGAGGGGAAGATTTCGGTTGAAATCGATATAAAGATCACCGGAAACGGACTCACGGTTTGCAAATGGCAAGCAAAACAATATTCACACAAAACTGCAGTTTACAGCAACATGGCATCTTTGGAGCAAGAAATAATTATGCTACTGCACTCAAACATGGAGACAAAGGGTATGGATGTGAAGTAGACATGATACTTAACAAGTATGAACTTAGAACACACCAAAAAACCTACTGGAACACAATTAACCAAGCATGGCAAGTTGCAATAAATTTATCCAGACTTGGTCAAAATCAGGGAAGACAAAAACATCATCACGATGCTGCCTTCGGAGGCACAAAACAACAAGCATATCAACTCTACTAAGTACATAAAGATCATGGACATGTAATAGAAATAGCATACATCAAACAACTCCATTGGAGCAACTCCATAGGAGGCATGGATCAATAACAACAAGCTTCACCAAATTGATCATGCTGATAAAAACCTGACAGGTAAATTTTATAGCAACTTGAGAGCAAGAAATAAATAAGCTACAGGAGACCATATATGCAAATAAGGGCATGGATGGATAGAGCATAACATGGACAACAAGACATGATCATTTGACAAACTAAAACATGCATGGATTGGAGTGAGGCATCAAGCAAACATAGCATCAAAGTTTAACAGATTCCAGACTTAGCAGTTTTTTCACTAAGTATAAAAACAGTAACATTGGCATGGCAAGTTTACAAGCTTGTTTAAGTCACCTCAAATCATATCATGAAAAGTGGATTGCAACACCGCAAAGACCATATGATTGTGCTTCTAAAACATATTGACATGTGGCATGAAAGACAACCACACCAATAGCAATGAGCAAGTCAAATCAGCATCTCATAACAAGTTTAAGCACTTATCAGCCAAATGCACTTTTGCAACAGAGATTAACATGGCAAGATGGCACCTAACATGAATGCTACAACAACCAACATGTAGAGCATTTCACAATGAACATTTTGACATATCATATGCTCCATTTGGACCAACATGCACAAAGTTATCAACACCACAAGCATGCAACAAAATTACACATGACAGCAGTTTTAAACATATAGCACTCTTGCAACGAAGATTAGGACATCAAGATGAACTCAAACAAGCATGCCACAGTGGAACAAAATGAAGAGCACATATCAACAAACATTTTGATATAACATACGCGAAAAATGGAGCTACGAGCACGAAGTTATTGCATGGCAAAGAGGGCAACAAAATTACGGAATCTGGGGACTTAGTGGAATTTTTACCTCCGCGAAAGTCAACGCGGGACGGAGGGATACCGGGACGGAGAGATCCGGGTGCGGGGACGGCGTTTGGTTGGGCGCGTGGGTGGATCTGGTCCAATCTTCTAGAGCCGGATCGGGATCGGCTCCCGGAGGCGGAGAAGACGACGGCGGCGGCGGTGGCTCGTCGGTGCCGGAGGTGCGGCTCGGCCGGCGGGAACGGTCGGAGCGGCGGCGCCCGGCCGCGGTGGCGGAGGATGGCGAGGGCCGGCGGCGGAGGCCAGGGTGGAGCGGGCGGAGGCGCGTGGCGGCGGTGAGGGCGCAGCTGCCGGCGCCGGAGGTGGAGGAGGCGCGGGCGTCGGGCGTGGGAGGCGCGCGAGCTGGCGGCGGCGGGCGCGGTCGCGCCGGGCGAGCCGCGGGAGGCGGAGGAGAGAGAGGCGGCGGGGTGGCGACGTGGCGCCGTCCGATTGGCCGAGGGGGCGGCGGCGGACGTGTCCGGCGCCGGGCGGACGTGTCCGGCGCGGCGCGGAAGAGGAGGAGCTAGGTTTTACCCGAAAATGGAGGGATTGTGGCTGATTTGTAGATAGAGGGAGCTAGGAGTGTCCAAATGGGGTGCGGTTTTCGCCCACACGATTGTGATCCGATGACCGAGAGGATGGGAGTGGTTGTGCTGGGTTAGTGGGCTGTTGTGGAGGGGGTCTTGGGCCAAAAGAAGAGGAGCTTTTAGCCCACTAGGTTAACCGTTGGAGTATCAAACGACCTCCAAACGCGATGAAGCTTGACAAGCGGCCTACACGTACCAAAACAACAACGCACGATAAGTCTCGCCTCATTCCGGGAACGTTACACGGCCACACACGAAAGAAGGACTCGGGGGTACCACGGGCACATGTGTGAGTGTCGGAACTCGAAACGGACAACGGGAAGAGGCGAGCGGGACCGGGTGCAAGTGACAACACGAATGCAATGCAATGCACATGATAACATGACATGAATGAAATGGACACACGCACGCGACAAAACGAAGAAACCCGAAAAGAAAGAAGAGCCCATAATGGAATTGATGAAGTCAAAGTTCCATATATTGCCATAAATGGAAGGTATCACATATGGGGTGTTACATCATGCATATAAGAATTCAGAGAAGACTCAAATAATATTCATAGATAATCTGATCATAAAGTCACAATTCACCGGATCTCAACAAACACACCACAAAAGAAGATTACATCGAATAGATCTCCAAGAACATCAAGGAGAACATTGTATTGAAGATCAAAAAGAGAGAAGAAGCCATCTAGCTACTAGCTATGGACCCGTAAGTCTGTGGTAAACTACTCAGACATCATTAGTAAGGCAGCAAGATTGATGTAGAGGCCCTCCGTGATCGAATCCCCCTCTCACAGAGTACCGGAAAAGGCCCCAAGATGGGATCTCACGAGGACAGAGACTTGCGGCGATGGGAAAGTATTTTTTGTGTGTGCCCTCTGGTCTACGGGGAATATTTGGGTATTTATGGAGTTGAGATTAGGGTTGGGGACCCGTGAGGTGGTGACAAGCTCGTAGGGCGTGCCCAAGGGGGCCCGCACCCTACGAGCTTGTCGTCAGTTGTAGGTCCCCTGACCTCCCCCCTAACCTTCCTGGGTGTCTTGTGGTCCAAAAATTTATCAAAAAATTCGTTCCATTTGGACTCTGTTTGATATTGATTTTCTGTAAAAGACAAAAACAAGGAAAAACAACAATTGGCACTTGACACTAGGTTAATAGGTTAGTCCCCAAAATTGATATAAAATAGCATAATAATGCATATAAAACATCCAAGATGGATAATGTAATAGCATGGAACAATCAAAAAATATAGATACGTTGGAAACGTATCACCTACCTCACACCACTCTCGATACGTCTCTTCTTCTCCCTTCCGATTTTCCTATTCGATCCACTCCGACGACTATGGCGACCATGTCGAGCACCGGCAGCCGCTTGACGACTATGGCGACCATTCGCTGGCTCCCTCCGTTGGCAACCACTCGGCGTCGTCCAGCCGAAGTGGACGAGCGACAGCAACCCTCGGCATCTGTCGCTGCTCCCTGCGACTGTCGGTGGGCTAAACGAGGTGAGCTCCAGCGGTCGGACGGTGCGGGCGGAGGCGGGCACACGCGGGCGGAGGCAGGAAGCGAGCGGGGGGCGCATGGACGCGGGCTCTAGCGGACGGCGCCTCCAGCTCGGATGGCTGCAAGAGGTTGATGTCGGCGGCGTGCGGAGCAGGGCAAAGGCGGGGGTGGGAGGAGGCCGGCGGAGGCGGGCGGAGGACGGCGGCGGCGGGGTCCGGCGACGCTACTACGGCTGGTGAAGTGGTGGTGTGGTGGCAGGGGAAGCACGGGCCAGGGATCGAGCTTGCTTTCCATCATAGCGATAGCGCGTGTGTGGTGGGTGGGGCCGGTTGCCGAGAACGTGGTGTTGGGTAACGTAGCATAATTCAAAAAAATTCTACGTCTTCACCAAGATCCAACTATGGAGACATCTAGCAACGAGCAAGTAAGAGTGCATCTACATACCGTTATGGAGATTGCGAGCGGAAGCTTTCAACGAAGCGTGGATGAAGTAGTCGTACTCTTCACGTTCTTCGTCACCGATGATCTAGCGCCGAACGGACGGCACCTCCGCGTTCAACACACGTACGGTGCAGCAACGTCGCCTCCTTCTTGATCCAGCAAGGGGGGAGGAGAAGTCGTCAGAGATCCGGCAGCACGACGGCGTGATGACGGATGCAGTGGAGATCGCAGCAGGGCTTCGCCGGGCGCCCTGCGTGGGAGTTGGGGGGTCTGACGGGAGGGGGAGAGGCGCCAGGGCTTGGGTGCGGCTGCCCTCTCCCTCCCCACATATATATAGGGGCCAGGGGGGTGCGCCTGGACCCCCTGCAGATCCAATCTGCAAGGTGGCGGCGGCCAGGGGGGGTTCCTTGCCCCCCAAGGCAAGTGGAGCCCCCCCTCCCCTTTAGGGTTTTAACCCTAGGCGCAGGGGAGGTGGGCCCCCTTAGTGGTGCGCCAGCCCTGAGGGATGGACACTTCCCCTTGCGGCCTAGGGGCCCCACCGGGATGGGTGGCCCCACCCGGTGGACCCCCGGGGCCCCTCCGGTGGTCCCGGGACGCTCCCGATGACCCCCGGAGATCACCCGTTGGCCGAAACTGGACTTCCTATATATCAATCTTTACCTCCGGACCATTCCGGAACTCCTCGTGACGTCCGGGATCTCATCCGGGACTCCGAACAACTTTCGGGTTTCCACGTGCATTTATCTCTACGACCCTAGCGTTACCGAACCTTAAGTGTGTAGACCCTACGGGTTCGGGAGACACGTAGACATGACCGAGACCACTCTCCGGTCAATAACCAACAGCGGGATCTGGATACCCATGTTGGTTCCCACGTGTTCCTCGATGATCTTCATCGGATGAACCACCGTGTCAAGGATTCACTCAATCCCGTATGTTATTCCCTTTGTTCATCGGTACGGTACTTGCCCGAGATTCGATCGTTGGTATTCCCGATACCTTGTTCAATCTCGTTATGGCAAGTCTCTTTACTCGATCCGTAATCCATCATCCCGTGACTAACTACTTAGTCACATTGAGCTCATTATGATGATGTCTTACCGAGTGGGCCCAGATGTACCTCTCCGTCATACGGAGTGACAACATCCCAGTCTCGGTTCGTACCAACTCAACAGACACTTTCGGAGATACCCGATGCGTACCTTTATAGCCACCCAGTTACGTTGTGACGGTTGGCACACCCAAAGTACTCCTACGGTATCCGGGAGTTGTACAACCTCATGGTCTAAGGAATAAATACTTGACACCGAAAAGCTTATGCATTACGAACTATACGATCCCGTGTTATGCTCAAGTTTGGGTCTTGTCCATCACATCATTACATCATTCTCCTAATGATGTGATCCCGTTATCACTGACATCCTATGTCCATGGTCAGGAAACCGTGACCATCTGTTGATCAACGAGCTGGCTACTAGAGGCCTACCAGGGACTCATTGTGGTCTATGTATTCACACATGTATCGATGTTTCCGTACAATACAATTCAAGCATGAATAAAAGACAATTATCATGAACAAGGAGATATAATAATAATGCTTTTATTATTGCCTCTAGGGCATATCTCCAACAGTCTCCCACTTGCACTAGAGTCAATAATCTAGTTACATTGTGATGAATCGAACACCCATAGAGTTCTGGTGTTGATCATGTTTCGCTCGTGAAAGAGGTTTAGTCAACGGGTCTGCAACATTCAGATCCGTATGCACTTTACAAATATCTATGTCTCCATCCTGAACATAATTCCGGATGGAGTTGAAACGGCGCTTGATGTGCTTGGTCTTCTTGTGAAACCTGGGCTCCTTGGTAATAGCAATAGCACCAGTGTTGTCACAGAAGAGAGTCATCGGGCTTGACGCGCTTGGAATGACTCCTAAGTCAGTGATGAACTCCTTCATCCAGACTCCTTCCTGCGCTGCTTCAGAAGCAGCTATGTACTCCGCTTCACATGTAGATGCTGCCACCCTGCTTTGCTTGCAACTGCACCAGCTGACTGTCCCTCCATTCAAAATATACACGTATCCGGTTTGTGACTTAGAGTCATCCAGATCTGTGTCGAAGCTAGCATCGACGTAACCCTTTACGATGAGCTCTTCGTCACCTCCATAAACGAGAAACATATCCTTAGTCCTTTTTATGTACTTCAGGATGTTCTTGGCCGCTGTCCAGTGTTCCGTACCGGGATCACTTTGGTACCTCCCTACCAAACTTATGGCAAGGTTCACATCAGGTCTGGTACACAGCATGGCATACATGATAGAACCTATGGCCGAGGCATAGGGAATGACACTCATCTTTTCTCTATCTTCTGCCGTGGTCGGCGACTGAGCTTTGCTCAATCTCATACCTTGCAAAACAGGCAAGAATCCTTTCTTTGACTGATCCATATTGAACTTCTTCAATATTTTGTCAAGGTATGTACTTTGTGAAAGACCAATGAGGCGTCTCGATCTATCTCTATAGATTTTGATGCCTAATATGTAAGCAGCTTCTCCAAGGTCCTTCATTGAAAAACTTTTATTCAAGTAGGCCTTTACATTTTCCAAGAATTCTATATCATTTCCCATCAACAATATGTCATCCACATATAATATGAGAAATGCCACAGAGCTCCCACTCACTTTCTTGTAAATACAGGCTTCTCCATAAGTCTGTATAAATCCAAACGCTTTGATCACCTCATCAAAGCGAATATTCCAACTCCGAGATGCTTGCACCAGCCCGTAAATCGAGCGCTGGAGCTTGCATACCTTGTTAGCGTTCTCTGGATCGACAAAACCTTCCGGTTGCATCATATACAACTCTTCCTTGAGGAAGCCGTTAAGGAATGCTGTTTTGACGTCCATCTGCCATATCTCATAATCATAGAATGCGGCAATAGCTAACATGATTCTGACTGACTTCAGCATCGCTACGGGAGAGAAAGTCTCGTCGTAGTCAATCCCTTGAACTTGTCGATAACCCTTAGCGACAAGCCGAGCCTTATAGATGGTCACATTACCATCCGCGTCTGTCTTCTTCTTAAATATCCATTTATTTTCTATGGCGTGCCTATCATCAGGCAAGTCCACCAAAGTCCATACTTTGTTTTCATACATGGATTCAATCTCGGATTTCATGGCTCCAAGCCATTTATTGGAATCTGGGCCCGCCATCGCTTCTTCATAGTTCGAAGGTTCACCGTTGTCTAACAACATGATTTCCAGGACAGGGTTGCCGTACCACTCTGGTGCGGAACGTGCCCTTGTGGACCTTCGAAGTTCAGTAGTAACTTGATCTGTTTCTTCATGATCATTATCATTATCTTCCTCCCTTGTCGGTGCAGGCACCTCAGGAACAGTTTCCTGTGCTGCGCTACTTTCCGTTCCAGGAGGGGTGACTGTCACCTCATCAAGTTCTACTTTCCTCCCACTCACTTCTTTCGAGAGAAACTCTTTCTCCAGAAAGCATCCATTCTTGGCAACAAAGACTTTGCCTTCGGATCTGTGGTAGAAGGTGTACCCAATTGTTTCCTTTGGGTATCCTATGAAGACGCATTTTTCCGATTTGGGTTTGAGCTTTTCAGGTTGAAGTTTCTTGACATAAGCATCGCAACCCCAAACTTTCAGAAACGACAGCTTCGGTTTCTTGCCAAACCAAAGTTCATACGGAGTCGTCTCAACGGATTTCGACGGAGCCCTATTTAAAGTGAATGCGGCAGTCTCTAAAGCATAACCCCAAAAAGATAGCGGTAAATCGGTGAGGGACATCATAGATTGCACCATGTCCAACAGAGTACGATTTCGACGTTCGGACACACCGTTACGTTGAGGTGTTCCGGGCGGTGTCAATTGTGAAACAATTCCACAGCTCCTAAGGTGTGTGCCAAATTCATGACTTAAATATTCACCCCCATGATCCGATCGCAAGAACTTTATTTTTCTGTCACGTTGATTCTCAACCTCATTCTGAAACTCCTTGAACTTTTCAAAGGTCTCAGACTTGTGTTTCATCAAATAGATATACCCATATCTACTCAAGTCATCTGTGAGGGTGAGAACATAACGATAGCCTCCGCGAGCCTCAACACTCATTGGACCGCACACATCGGTATGTATGATTTCCAACAAGTTGGTTGCTCGCTCCATTGTTCCGGAGAACGGAGTCTTGGTCATCTTGCCCAAGAGGCATGGTTCGCACGTGTCAAATGATTCATAATCAAGAGACTCTAGAAGTCCATCTGAATGGAGCTTCTTCATACGTTTGACACCAATATGACCAAGGCGGCAATGCCACAAGTATGTGGGACTATCATTATCAACTTTACATCTTTTGGCATCTACACTATGAATATGTGTATCACTACGTTCGAGATTCATCAAAAATAAACCATTGACCAGCGGGGCATGACCATAAATCATATCTCTCAAATAAATAGAACAACCATTATTCTCCGATTTGAAAGAGTAGCCATCTCGCATAAGACGAGATCCAGAAACAATGTTCATGCTCAAAGCTGGTACTAAATAACAATTATTCAGGTTTAAAACTAATCCCGAGGGTAGATGTAGAGGCAGCGTGCCGACGGCGATCACATCGACCTTGGAACCATTCCCGACGCGCATCGTCACCTCATCCTCCGCCAGTCTCCGTTTATTCCGCAGCTCCTGTTTTGAGTTACAAATGTGAGCAACTGCACCGGTATCAAATACCCAGGAGCTACTACGAGCGCTGGTAAGGTACACATCAATAACAAGTATATCAAATATACCTTTGACGTTGCCGGCCTTCTTGTCTGCTAAATATTTGGGGCAGTTCCGCTTCCAATGCCCCGTTCCCTTGCAATGAAAACACTCAGTCTCAGGCTTGGGTCCATACTTTGGCTTCTTCCCGGAAACAGGCTTGCCAGGCGCGGCAACTTGCTTGCCGTCCTTCTTGAAGTTCTTCTTACCCTTGCCTTTCTTGAACTTAGTGGTTTTATTGACCATCAACACTTGATGTTCTTTCTTGATGTCAACCTCCGCTGATTTCAGCATTGAATACACCTCGGGAATGGACTTCTCCATCCCCTGCATATTGAAGTTCAGCACGAAGCTTTTGAAGCTTGGTGGGAGCGACTGGAGGATTCTGTCAACAATTGCTTCTTCTGGGAGATTCATTCCCAGCTGAGACAAGCGATTGTGCAATCCTGAAATCTTGAGGATGTGCTCACTGACAGAATTGTTCTCCTCCATCTTACAGCTATAGAATGCGTCGGAGATATCATATCTCTCGACTCGGGCATGAGCTTGGAAAACCATTTTCAGCTCTTCGAACATCTCATATGCTCCGTGGTGCTCAAAACATTTTTGGAGCCCCGATTCTAAACTGTAAAGCATGCCGCACTGAACCAGGGAGTAATCATCACAACGTGACTGCCAAGCATTCATAACGTCTTGGTTTGCCGGGAGAACGGGTGCATCACCTAGCGGTGCTTCTAGGACATAGGTTCTCTTGGCAGCTATGAGGATAATCCTCAGGTTACGGACCCAATCCGTATAGTTGCTACCATCGTCTTTCAGCTTGGTTTTCTCTAGGAATGCGTTGAAGTTGAGGGAAACTGGAGCGTGGGCCATTTGATCTACAAGAGATATTGTAAAGAATTTAGACTAAGTTCATGATAATTAAGTTCATCTTAATCAAATTTTAATGAACTCCCACTCAGAATGACATCTCTCTGGTCATCTTAAGTGATACACGATCCGAATCGAGTAGTCCGTGTCCGATCATCACGTGAGACGGACTAGTCATCAACAGTGAACATCTTCATGTTGATCGTATCTTCTATACGACTCGTGTTTGACCTTTCGGTCTTCCGTGTTCCGAGGCCATGTCTGTACATGCTAGGCTCGTCAAGTGAACCCTAAGTGTATTGCGTGTGTAAATCTGTCTTACACCCGTTGTATGCGAACGTTAGAACCTATCACACCCGATCATCACGTGGTGCTTCGGGGCAACGAGCTTTAGCAACGGTGCACAGTTAGGGGAAACACATTACTTGAAATTTTAGTGAGAGATCATCTTATTTACTACCGTCGTTCTAAGTAAACAAGATGCATAAACATGATAAACATCACATGCAATCAATTAAAGTGACATGATATGGCCAATATCATCTTGCTCCTTGGATCTCCATCTTCGGGGCACCATGATCATCTTGTCACCGGCTCGACACCATGATCTTCATCATCATGATCTCCATCATCGTGTCTTGAAGAAGTCGTCACGCCAACTATTACTTCTACTACTATAGCTAACGTTTAGCAATGAAGTAAAGTAATTACATGGCGTTATTCAGTGACACGCAGGTCATACAATAATTAAGACAACTCCTATGGCTCCTGCCGGTTGTCAAGTTCATCGACATGCAAGTCGTGATTCCCTATTACAAAAACATGATGAATCTCATACATCACATATATCATTCATCACATCTTCGTTCTTGGCCATACCACGTCACATAGCACATGCTGCAAAAACAAGTTAGACGTCCTCTAATTGTTGTTGCAAGTTTTACGTGGCTTCTATAGGGTTTCTAGCAAGAACGTTTCTTACCTACGCCAAAACCACAACGTGATTTGTCAACTTCTATTTACCCTTCATAAGGACCCTTTTCATCGAATCCGATCCGACTAAAGTAGGAGAGACAGACACCCGCCAGCCACCTTATGCATCTAGTGCATGTCTGTCGGTGGAACCAGTCTCACGTAAGCGTACGTGTAAAGTCGGTCCGGGCCGCTTCATCCCACAATAACGTCGAATCAAGATTGACTAGTAACGGTAAGAAAGTTGAACAAGATCATACGCCCACAACTGCTTTGTGTTCTACTCGTGCAAGATGCTACGCATAAAACCTAGGCTCTGATACCACTGTTGGGTAACGTAGCATAATTCAAAAAAATTCTACGTCTTCACCAAGATCCAACTATGGAGACATCTAGCAACGAGCAAGTAAGAGTGCATCTACATACCGTTATGGAGATTGCGAGCGGAAGCTTTCAACGAAGCGTGGATGAAGTAGTCGTACTCTTCACGTTCTTCGTCACCGATGATCTAGCGCCGAACGGACGGCACCTCCGCGTTCAACACACGTACGGTGCAGCAACGTCACCTCTTTCTTGATCCAGCAAGGGGGGAGGAGAAGTCGTCAGAGATCCGGCAGCACGACGGCGTGATGACGGATGCAGTGGAGATCGCAGCAGGGCTTCGCCGGGCGCCCTGCGTGGGAGTTGGGAGGTGTGACGGGAGGGGGATAGGCGCCAGGGCTTGGGTGCGGCTGCCCTCTCCCTCCCCACATATATATAGGGGCCAGGGGGGTGCGCCTGGACCCCCTGCAGATCCAATCTGCAAGGGGGCGGCGGCCAGGGGGGGTTTCCTTGCCCCCCAAGGCAAGTGGAGCCCCCCCTCCCCTTTAGGGTTTTAACCCTAGGCGCAGGGGAGGTGGGCCCCCTTAGTGGTGCGCCAGCCCTGAGGGCTGGACACTTCCCCTTGCGGCCTAGGGGCCCCACCGGGATGGGTGGTCCCACCCGGTGGACCCCCGGGGCCCCTCCGGTGGTCCCGGGACGCTCCCGGTGACCCCCGGAGATCACCCGTTGGCCGAAACTGGACTTCCTATATATCAATCTTTACCTCCGGACCATTCCGGAACTCCTCATGACGTCCGGGATCTCATCCGGGACTCCGAACAACTTTCGGGTTTCCACGTGCATTTATCTCTACGACCCTAGCGTTACCGAACCTTAAGTGTGTAGACCCTACGGGTTCGGGAGACACGTAGACATGACCGAGACCACTCTCCGGTCAATAACCAACAGCGGGATCTGGATACCCATGTTGGTTCCCACGTGTTCCTCGATGATCTTCATCGGATGAACCACCGTGTCAAGGATTCACTCAATCCCGTATGTTATTCCCTTTGTTCATCGGTACGGTACTTGCCCGAGATTCGATCGTTGGTATTCCCGATACCTTGTTCAATCTCGTTATGGCAAGTCTCTTTATTCAATCCGTAATCCATCATCCCGTGACTAACTACTTAGTCACATTGAGCTCATTATGATGATGTCTTACCGAGTGGGCCCAGATGTACCTCTCCGTCATACGGAGTGACAACATCCCAGTCTCGGTTCGTACCAACTCAACAGACACTTTCGGAGATACCCGATGCGTACCTTTATAGCCACCCAGTTACGTTGTGACGGTTGGCACACCCAAAGTACTCCTACGGTATCCGGGAGTTGTACAACCTCATGGTCTAAGGAATAAATACTTGATACCGAAAAGCTTATGCATTACGAACTATACGATCTCGTGTTATGCTCAAGTTTGGGTCTTGTCCATCACATCATTCTCCTAATGATGTGATCCCGTTATCACTGACATCCTATGTCCATGGTCAGGAAACCGTGACCATCTGTTGATCAACGAGCTGGCTACTAGAGGCCTACCAGGGACTCATTGTGGTCTATGTATTCACACATGTATCGCTGTTTCCGTACAATACAATTCAAGCATGAATAACAGACAATTATCATGAACAAGGAGATATAATAATAATGCTTTTATTATTGCCTCTAGGGCATATCTCCAACACGTGGGTGGGAGAGAGAGAACGTGGGGGCGTGGGAGAGAGATCTGGTAGCGTGTGGAGCAGACGATGCCACCTCATCAATCCAGGAGCTGGAGCCGCGAGATGTGTTTCTTTCCTTTGCCATCTGCGTTTACTATTGCAGACGGCAAATACATTCTTTCCCGTCTTCATTTTCTATTACAGATGGCAAAGAATGTCTTCGTCTGTATTGGTCCTTAGAGACGGCAAAGTGAGCTTTTTGTCGTCTATGTTTTTTTTCACAGACGACAAAATATATATTGCCGTTAGTTTTTCTTTATCGTCTGCTGATGACGGCAAACCATCTCTTTTCCGTCTGCCCGACGAAAAGCTGGCGGCAAAGACGCTTCCTGATGGCAAATTAGCCGTTTCCCGTATTGTACGTCAGAGAGGCCCGAACACACTCGATCTCGACGTGGAATTAGGCGGGGTGGTCGACATCGGGCTGCAGGGGGACTAGGACGCCCTCGGCGCCGAGCCTCCACCGCCCCGTCACGCGCATGTCGGGCGGCGCCGGATAGTTCACCTCATGGAGGAGGTTGGCTTCCCACTCGTGTAGGTGGCGGCGGCCGAAGCCGTTGGGCACCGCTCCATCGCCGTGGAACCGCTCTTCCATCGGCGGGGCGTGCACGCGGTGGCTAGGCGGGGAGAGAGGGGACGAGAGAGCGTCGGCGGCGAGAGAGGGAGGGGCTGCGGGGCGAGTGCGTCCACCAACGAGGGAGGGGGCGGCTTTAATAGCGGCCGGGAGCGGCAAACGTGTGTACGCGTTGCCGCACTGCGCCGCCCGTGAAAAATCAATGAAAGGATGACCGGCGACAGCCTTGCTATTGATTCCCCGCGGGAAACCGAGAAGATGAGCACGACGATGCGCGGGGGTCGCTGATTCGATGAGCCCGCCGTTCTTTTGCGCCAAAACCGATTCCCCCGGCACCCCCGGGCGTCCCAACTCGTTAGGTTCGGCCTGAATTCGTCGGCGCCAGTTTCGGGCCAAACCGTCGAAAATTAGGCTCATGGTGGCGCAACTGGTCCGTTTTTTTAGCGCAAGCGCAAAACAATGATTTGAGGACGGCCTATTGGGGACACGGCTGGAGATGCTCTAGCTGTTGTGACTTGTGAGAGCCGTGACACGAAGATGCCAACTTGTCATTACAATACTGGATTGGATTCAATCCGAACCAAGTCCCGGTCCAAGATGACCGCACGCATCATCATCATCGTGCAACAATTACTGTATACGTAGCAGTAGTACTCCTAATCAAACGAGTTCGTCCTCGGGAACGCATCGAATTGCCGGGAGCCCGAACGAAGTGCGCTCCCTCCCTGATTTGCCAATGGGGCGTCGTGAACTCGACTGACGGTTGGTTGAGAAGTCCGTCATGAGCGGCAGTGCTCCGCCGTCGTCCATTTGCCGTGACACGACCCCCGACAGGACGGCGGCGAGGACAAGGTTCGCCTCGCGACGCGAAGCGTTTCCGTGCAATGATCATCTGTCGTCTCAGCGTACGTGACAACGATCGCTATTGGCAGTTTATTACAGCAACGGATCCAATACAACGATTCTGCTGGCCTTGCTCCACGGCGCCGGCCGTCGTCCCTTTGCCGTGACACGACCTCCGATGCGACGGCGGCGAGGCGAGGACAAGGTTTGCCTCGCGGCGGAATGCTTCCGTGCAATGGTCACCTGTCGTCTCGTCTCGGCCTATACGTGACGCGCCTGCCTGCCTGCATGCCTTGTGTTTTTCCGCGCGCGGAGCTGCAACGGACGGGAGCGGCTGCCTGCTCGCCGCACATGCCGTGTCTTTCGCTCCAAGGGAGAAAGAATATTTGCCAGCCCCGCCTCCCATCGCCGGTTTGTCGCCTACGCCTCATCTGCCACCCACTTGAAACCTTTGTGCGTGCTACAATATCCACGCGTTTTGTTTTTGTTTTTGCATGGCTTTGGCGAAATTCCTGTGTTCTAAGAGCATCCACGGCCGGACGCCTTTGAACTATTTCTCATACGGTGCTGCTAAATCTCAGTCGCGAAGTCTCAGTCGATGATATGTTCCTTTGATCTTGCATATAGATTCGTGCAAAGTTTTTTTTTTCGTTTTTTTTTATACACTATGTCACTTGACTGAGACTTCGCGAAGTCTAAGTCGACTGAGACCTACCACACCCTTTCTCATATGTTGGCACGTCCGGTCAATGACCAAACAGGAAAGTGAGAAGAAAATGTCTCAACCGGACTCCTCGTATCTTTTCTATATGTCCAGTCTATCCGTGAACCCTCATGTATCCATCTTAAATATGGAGAGGATATAACGGCTCGCGGACACGCACGGGCATGCCCGGTCAATCCGTCACATAGAACACGGCCTCACCATGGACTACCTTTTTGTTTTCTTTATTCATTCATTTCTTTCGATCTCCATCAATCACATGCAAGTGATCAGACATGTGAGGAAAAAAGGATTGTGGGTGCAGATGACCAAATAGGGGTTTAAAACGGGCACGCTCGAACACTGACCGGACGCGTCCATGACCGTTTGAGTGATCGAATTAGAGGTACGTGGTTGAAGATGCTCTAAACTGGACTTGGCGACATGCATGGACGAAATGATTTCATTCGGTGAGTTCAGTGATTTCTTTTAGTTATGATTTGAGAAGTCCATTCTGTAATGTAAGATATTTTTTGACAGTAGAATTGACGAGTAAGAATTTACCTGTCATTATCCGGGCGGGCCAGACGAAGGGTGCTAATCAAGGGCACCCGGCCGGGGAACTTATTCTAACCTAAAAAACCTATCCATCTGGTGGTGATTAGGGAGAGATGCAAAGGCGAACACGGTCGATGAGATGGATAAGAGTTGTCCACAAGAAATGCTTAAATTCCCAGGCCAGCCCATGGTCAAACCATCATGATGGCGGCCTTGCTTTGCTGCCTCTATGCTCCTCCAGATTGCATCCTCTGATAAAAACAGCCAACTCTGCCACGACCATATTTTCTTGTCCTCTTCAGAGCCGTAAACAAGGTTATCCTCCTTAATCCCTACTGGTCTTCGTGGCTCTCTCCCTTTGCAATTTGCATGCATTGCAGCTGACGGTTGTTTTTCCATTACCGCCGTGAGCGTCATGGGTCTCGTATCTTGCAGTAGCTCCGGTTGCACGTGGCGCTTCCCGCACTGTCCGATCAGAGGCCAGAGGCTTAATGACTGAAGCAAGGATCCTCTAGCACCATAAAAATAACGTACAGTCACACTTGAAATGCAGATTTATCTAAGCGATCCGTTTCAAACCAAATCTAGTGCGCGCACGTATGCAGTGCATGCATGGTGTGTGACCCTGTGAGCGGAGAACCTTGTAACCCAGCGAATATTCGTGATTAATTTAATTAAACTAAACGCCGTCGCCAGAGCAACAACGGCTTACGCAACTGAAGCTCAGCAAAGCTCTTGTTTAATTCCTCTGCACGGATCACGCGTTGGGCTAGTTTAATCAGGCACCCTATCACCTGTTTTCTTCAGCAAGCTTTCATATATACAGTAAGTACTTAAAAATAAAAGAGCTCGATCCTGCCGAAAAATAAACATTGTTGTTTACAAAGACCTGTCATTATGTCACTCCACTGTTTGTGCATGTGCGACGGCCCAAGTGTTTTATTTTTCTGCTCGCGTTTGCGTCAGCTGATTGGCAAGTGCAGCAAGAGGACAGTTTCAGGTTTAGGTACACCTCCCTATCCATCTTTCAGACTTTCACCCCTTGCTTTAACCTGACAATGTCTAAAAGACAAGAGAGGCTTAAACTGTCAGGACTCGTAGGAGAGAGATAGAGAGAAAGATTATGTGTGTGTGTCGATGACACTGGTTGGTTGATTTTCTTGTTTGGACCAAGTACCAATGGAATGTACGTGCGGCGGCAGCTTTAGAGCATCTCTAGTGGAACCCGCGGTCCGCCGTTCCGAAAAAATCGTTTATGGTACCCGTAAATAATTTTTGCAAGAAGCCGGGCGCGTTGTAAAAGCAGATCCCACATAAGTCACAAATTTAAAAATACTACTTCGCGCTGAAAATATCTGGCCGGAGTTCATCAAACCAGCATAGCATACCATACAGAAGTTCACACGCATAGTATAGGATTTTTTTAGTACAAACCATAATTAAACATAGCATAGGAGAGCTTAAGATCTCTTCACCGCCGGAGTCCTCGTCGGAGCCGCTATCGCTGCCGTGAGTGGGTGATGGCTCGTTGTCGTGCAGAGTGTTGTAGATCGGCGTGGAGCAGAGGGTCGCCTGCAGCTGGAACTCCTCCAGGAGAGCCGGCACGCACGCTGCCGCAGCTACATCACCAGCTGCGACGGCCACCTTCCCGTTCAGCCACGCGACCTCCGCCTCCCTACGACATTGTAGCGCCGGATCCAAGATGCCTCCGAGGCGATGAAAGTTGGCCCAAATTGGAGCGCCGACATTACAGGACCTGGCGCCGTGCTTGCGCGCCGCTTCCTTTTGCCTCTCCAACATGGGAGGGCAGAGGCCGGAGCTGCCAGCCTTGTCGTCTTTCCTGCGATTGAGGGCGACGAAGCCATCGCGCACGCCGCCTCCATCGGGGCACCCGAATCCCCCGCGATCGCCGAAACCCCTACCGTCGCCACACCCCGCACCCGCTGTCACCATTGCCGTGAAGATCCGGTCGAGCAAATCGCGGCAAAACGCTGCCAGAGGAGGAAGATTCACGGCGGAGAAGGAAATGGGAAAATGGGGAGGGATACCCAAAATCGGCTGGGCGGTTTACGGGCCTCCCGTAAACCTTTTACGGGCCTGACTGTTTTTGCGGTATCTGCCCGGGCCGGAATTATGGGTTGTCCCGTGAATCGGCCGGAAAAGTGTAGTTCGTCGGCCCTTCAAGGGGTCTGCTAGAGATGCTCTTACACCTCAATCTTCCCCATGCCCTTCCGGTGTGCCCGCACGATGAGCCCGCAGCCGCGTGCGTCCACAAGATTATGCTTGGCCGGCGGCGGCTGCAAGTGACGCACGGTGAGATGCGCCATGAGGGGTGATCTTCTTAAGAAACCGCGTGCTGCAATGTTACGCGAGGGTGTTATCTTGTTGACGTGACCTGAACCTTCCTAGTCGCATGTCCGTCCCGGTTGCTTTCTTCTGTTGATTACCTAGGGATCCTGTGCGACTTCTGTCTTGTTGTTTCGGTTGAGTGCATGGACGACGCACCGGAGTATATGATAGGTACGAACCAGGAGAATCGATTAGCAGTAGCAATTTCGCGCAGGACTGAGGTTATGTCGGTTCTTCTTTGATGGAGGGTTCTTCGTTGTTTTGATGCTACTCGTCTTCCTCTATCCATCAAGCTTGAGTTTGCTCAATTCAGAGCTCATATGAAGAAGTTATGGCAGTTCTGGTTTTCTCCCTGCGGTAGTACCGCTGGGTAAGCGGTAGTACCGCTCTAGTACCGCTCTACTACCGCCTCGATTTTGGGTCTTGCACTTTTCGTGTCGGGTTCAACAGTAGTTGCACGGCATTAAAGCACGATAGTTCCGCCTATAAGCGGTAGTACCGCCCCGGCTGAGCGGTAGTACCGCCCTGGTCGGACGGTAGTACCGCTACTGCATTACTGCCACCATACTCTGCTCTGCTCTACCTCCTTTGGTCCCGTGTTCTGCTTCTTCAGCGGTACTACAGTTGGGTGAGCGGTAGTACCGCTTTTAAGCGGCACTACCGCCCCAAGGTTCATGTTGTTGCTCCATTTTCCCGCTTCTACCGTCCGAGCGGCAGTACCGCTCGTGGAGCGGTAGTACCGCTTTTGTGCGGGCTGAGCACATAATGGTTGGATTTTCTAGATCCACATTTCCATCAATCACTTTCTCCTCTATGTAAGGGGAACCCCTTGGATCTAGATCTTGGAGTTCTTGGTGTTCTCCTTCTTGTTCTTCCTCTCTTTTCCCTCCCTAGCATTAGTTGCTTTGGTGGGATTTGAGAGAGAAGGACTTGGGCACTCCGTGTGCCCTTGCCATTGCATTTGGTGCACCGGTTTGAGTTCTCCACGGTGATACGTGGAAGTTACAAGTTGAGAAGCTTATTACTCTTGGGTGCTTGGTACCCTTGAGCTTGTTCCTCTTGGGTGCTTGGGCGCCCTAGACGTTTGAGGTCACCGCGGAGCCATATTCCATTGTGGTGAAGCTTTGTGGTGTCGCTGGGAGCCTCCAATTAAGTTGTGGAGGTAGTCCCAACCTTTGTGGTGTTCGGAGCTCAATCATTGTGGTGTAAAGCTCCGGGCAAGCGTCGGGGTCTCCAATTAGGTTCTGGAGATCGCCCTGAGCAATTTGTATGGGTTCGGTGACCGCCCCAAGGGTTGCCATTTGTATTGACCGCCCTCAAGGGTCCCTTAGTGGAATCACTGCATCTTGCATTGTGCGAGGGCGTGAGGAGATTACGGTGGCCCTGGTGGCTTCTTGGGGAGCATTGTGCCTCCACACCGCTCCAAACGGAGATTAGCATCCGCAAAGGTGTGAACTTCGGGACACATCGTCGTCTCCGCGTGCCTCGGTTATCTCTTACCCAAGCCCTTTACTTATGCACTTTACTTTGTGATAGCCATATTGTTTCTTTTCATATATCTTGCTATCACCTAGTTGTTTATCTTGCTTAACATAAGTTGTTGGTGCACATAGGTCAGCCTATTTGTTGTAGGTTTTGTGCTTGAAAAATTAACCGCTAGGTTTATTCCGCATTTGTTCAAGCCTAAACCGTAATTATTTCAAAGCTCCTATTCACCCCCCCTCTAGGCGACATCCATGATCTTTCATGGATGTAATTGCTGAGAGTGCCTCCAATGGTTTACGACGATATAAGGCATCGGCTGCAGAATTCTCTGTCCCTTTCTTATACTTGATGATGTACCGCAAAACCAATAGCTTAGTGAAGGCTTTTTGTGTTGGGAAACATAGCATGCAATTTCAAAAAAAATTCCTACACTCACACAAGATCTATCTAGGAGATGCATAGCAACGAGAGGGGGAGAGTGTGTCTACGTACCCTCGTAGACCAAAAGCGGAAGCGTTTGACAACGCGGTTGATGTAGTCGAACTTCTTCTAGCTCCGATCGATCAAGCACTGAACGTACGGCACCTCCGAGTTCCGCACATGTTTAGCTCGATGATGTCCCTCGTCCTCTTGATTCAGCAAGATGTCGATGAAGTAGATGAGTTTCGTCAGCACGACGGCGTGGTGACGGTGATGGTGAAGTGATCCGCGCAGGGCTTCACCTAAGCACCGTGAGAATATGACCGGGGGTGTAATCTATGGAGGGGGACGCCGCACATGGCTAACAATTGATGTTGTGTGTTCTAGGGCGCCCCCCCCCACACACACACACACATATATATATATATATATATATATATATATATATATATATATATATATATATATAGGTGGGAGGGAGAGGGATGCAGCCAGGGTATGCCCCAAGTAGGATCCGAATCCTACTTGGGGTTTCCCCAAGTGGCGCCCCTACCTTATTTCATCAGAGAGAAAAGGTAAGGAGGGGTAGAGAAAGGAAGGGGGCCGAATCCCCTTTGTTCCTTCTCTAATTCGGCCACATGCCATGGGGTGTGTGCCACCCCTTATGGGCTGGTGTGCTCCCCTCTTTTGGCCCATATACCTCCCCCGGGGGTTT
>LR738713.1:709165169-709195152 GCA_902687465.1 Secale cereale | reverse complement strand
GGTACTCCGATAATTACCCGATACACTTCAGAACACTTCCGGTGTCCAAATATTATCTTCCTATATATTAATCTTTACCTCTTGACCATTTCAAGACTCCTCGTGGACCCCGAACAACATTCGGTCACCAAATCACATAAGTTGTTTATCTTGCTTAGCATAAGTTTTTGGTGCACATAGGTGAGCCTAGTTGTTGTAGGTTTTGTGCTTGACAAATTAGCCGCTAGGTTTATTCCGCATTTGTTCAAGCCTAAACTGTAATTATTTCAAAGTGCCTATTCACCTCCCCCTCTAGGCGACATCCATGATCTTTCAATCGGTATCAGCGCCTCGTCTCTCTTTATAGGGCTTAACCGCCTAGAGAGTAAGGATGTCGGGTAGGGGTTTAGGATTATCTGACACTCTTAGTTTCGATGGCACAAATTTTGATGTTTGGGTAATTCGCATGCTTAATCTCTTTAGGGTCATGGACCCAAATTTAGAGCGAATTGTAGATATGGGTTTTTCTCCTCCAAAGGATCCCCAAAGATTATCTTTAGAGGATGAGAAAAACTCTTATGTCAATGCTCAAGCTTCTAATGTGCTTTTTGATGCTTTGAGCAATGTAGTTATGTTTCAACTCATGCTGTTTCGGGATGCTCATGAGTTGTGGACAAAGCTTCAAGATAAATATGGCGTGACCAAGATTTGTGGGGATGATTGTCCTCCCTCCACCTCCGGTTGTATAGTATTCTCAACTTCTTCTACTTCACGTACATGTGGTTTGCCACAAGGAAATGATATGGTGAGTAGTGTGGGTCATTGCAATGATGATAGTATACTTATTGTGGATGATCCTTCATCATTATCTTATTGCAATGCATCTTCTTTGGACTTTAACACTTTGAACACCCTACATGTTTCACATGCTTGTGTTGATAGTCCTTGCATATCATGTAGAAATTGCTTGACTAAATATCATGATGATATGCTTGCTATGTCTCGTTGCCATGATAAAAATGCATATATTTCATCGAATTTTTGTGCTAGCAATGTAGAGGAAATCCAACACCCCATGGAACAATATGTGGCCTTGAATGGTGCTTCAAGGGATCCAACATCATCATCTATTGCGTTTTGCCTTATGGCTAAGGCTTCAAAGGTATCTCCCACTTTGAATCCCAATATATCTTGTGATGATAGTGATGATGACAAGAATGATGATGATGTTGATGATGATGAAGATAATGATAATGTTGCCTCCTTAAAAATTAAGGGGGAAATGATTTTTAAAGCTCTTCATAAGAATAAAATTGCTCGTTCCAACTTCATGGAAATCATGTATATTGCCATTGAGGGCAAGAAATACATTGAGGAGTTGGAATCTCATCTAGAGGAGCATGAGGTCGCCATTTAGAAAATGGAAGGTCATGAGCGTGATTGCGCTAATGAGATCGCGAACCTCTCTCAAGGTCTTGTACTTAAACAAACCACAAAGGAATCTCTTGAGGAGACTTATGCTCTAGAATTATCTAGAGTGAGGGAATCTCGTGATAGAGCTCTTGAGGTGGCAAATGATTTTGAAGCTAAAAATGAGAAGCTTGAAGTTGCGCATGCTAAACTCCTTGAGGACTTTGAGCACCTCGAAAATGGCTCGAGGGTCATTAGGAGTCTCATCACACTCATCGAGTCTCATGCTCAATGATACGTCCAAAGCGTATCTATAATTTCTGCTTGCTCCATGCCTCTTTTGTGTGATATTGCTATGATATTTATGCACTTCCATACACTTTTGATCATATTTGGACTAACCTATTAACTCAGTGCACCCCAGTGCCAGTTTCTGTTTTCTGCTGTTTTTGTATTTCAGGTTTTCCCATTACGTAAACTGCCAGAAAAATTCCGGGGAAAATATATAAAAAATCAGCGTTCCGGAAGCTTCCATGCGGCCAAAGTAGGGCCGGAAGGGGGCCACCAGGGCTCCAGGCGGCCAGAGGGCGCGCCCCCCCTCTTGGCTGCGCCGCCAGGGCGCCTGGCCCCCCTGGCCTACTCTGACGCCCCCCTTTGGCATATATTTAAACCGCGTCCCGAAACCCTCAAGGACGGAACCCTTTTTCGCGATCTCATCTCTGTTCTGCCGCCGCCGCGCTTCCAAGATCGGGAGTACCAGGAGAACTCTTCCCGGCACCCTGCCGGAGGGGAGGATCACCACCGGGAGCTTCTCCACCACCATGGACGCCTCCCGGATGAGTTGTGAGTAGTCTCCCTTGGACCATGGGTCCATGACCAGTAGCTATGTGATGTTCTCCTCCCCTCTTTGTTCTTCACCGATTAGACCTCGTGAGCTGCCCTACATGATCGAGGCACATATGTAATCCTTATGCTGTTGCTATGATGAGTTTGCTGGGATCCGATGGATTATGAGATTATGTTCAGATTGTGTGTGAGTAATATATTTGATTTACCTCTTTTATATTTATGTTCTTGAGTAATTCTTGCATGTTCTCCGTTGCTGTTTATTGCTTTGGCCAAGTAGTAGGTAGTAACTCCAAGAGGGAACGTTATGCTTGATTGTGGGTTCATGCCCCTCGATGACTAGCTTGAGTGACAGAAACATGAGTCTAGGGGATGTGCTGTTGCCACAAGGGGGAAAACAACGGTGCTTGTACTCGCGGGTGCAAGGATTGTTTACTTTACGCAAAGTTCTTTTAATGCAGTTGTTTGTTGCTTTGAGTTTACACTATGGGTGGGACTCGCAACTTAATACCAGCGAGATGTTCTGGATAGATATCTCAAGGTGGATGATTAGTAGTAGATGGAGATGGATTTCGGTCTACTTACCTTGGCGTACCGCCCATGCTTTTGAGCCTCTACCTTTCTTTGCAACATAGTTAGCATTGGTTTGCGCACATAATCCTGTCAGTTGCCCAGCTGTAATTCGTTTACCTCGCTTAGCTGTTTTATCGTCTTTTGGGAGAGAGACATCACTAGTGAACATCATGGGACCCCGGTCCATATTACCATCACTGATCACATCCGCTATTTACTTTCAGTTCTTACTTACTAGTTGCAGTTATACCTATCACTATTATCTCTTGCGTTTGATCCTTTGTAAACGACAAGGCCGGAGGGATTGACAACCTCTCTGTACTCGTTGGGAGCAAAGTTATTTGTATTTGTGTGCAGGTCCTGTCAATCGCTAGTTGCGCCGCTAGCAGTTGACACCTTCTTGTTGAACCTCGGAGTCTCAGAGGATTCGATCCTTGGTATCTTTGCCAAGGGAAAACTACCGCTACACTGCATCTCAAACCTTCCACTTGGGGTAACCAATGAGGGGCGAGAAGCCATCAAGCAAAGTTTTCTGGCGCCGTTGCCGGGGACTCCACTCTTCAAGATAGGGGAGTTGCACGCTATCTTTTACCTTTGCTTTTTAGTCTTGTTAGTTTACCTTTCAGTTTTTGCTTTACTGTCTTTCATCAAAAATCACAAAAATAGTTATCTTGCTTGCTTGCTGCCATGGGTTCCACAGAGAACACCAAGTTGTGTGACTTCACTAGTCATAACAACAATGACTTTATCTGCACGCCTATCACTACACCTGCCACTTCAGCACCTTCTTATGAAATTAAACCTGCTTTACTGAACTTAGTTATGAAAGATCAATTCTCCGGTGCTGGAGATGATGCTGCTTTACACTTAAACAATTTTGTTGAACTCTGTGATATGCAAAAATACTGAGAAGTAGATAGTGATATTGTTAAGCTCAAGCTTTTTCCTTTCTCCTTGAGAGGAGGAGCTAAAATTTGGTTTTAATCCTTGCCTAGAAATAGCATAGATTCTTAGGACAAGTGCAAGGATGCCTTTATTGGAAAGTACTATCCACCTGCTAAAATTATCCAACTAAGGAGTAACATAATGAATTTCAAACAATTGGATAATGAACACGTTGCCCAAGCTTGGGAACGCATGAAATCTCTTGTCAAGAACTGCCCTACTCATGGTTTGACTACTTGGATGGTTATCCAAACTTTTTATGCAGGCTTGAACTTTACCTCGCGGAACTTGTTAGATTCGGCCGCGGGAGGAACCTTTATGTCAACTACACTTGGTGCTGCCACGAAGCTTCTCGATGAGATGATGACCAATTATTCCCAATGGCACACCAAACGCGCTCCAACAGGTAGGAAGGTAAACTCTGTCGAGGAGATTTCCTCCCTAAATGAAAAAGTTGACTTGATCATGTCTCTACTTTCCAAGCAATCTTCTATTGATCCTCGTGATGTTCCTTTAAATTCTTTGATTGCTCAAGAACAAGTAGATGTGAACTTTATATCTAGAAACAATTTCAATAACAATGCTTATAGGAGTAATTTTGGTAGCAATCCTAGACCGTTCCCCTCTAATTCCTATGGGAACAACAATGCTTATCCTAACACCAAGAACTCCACTTCTGAACTAGAGAGTATGCTTAAAGATTTCATCACTACCCAAAAAGCCTTTAATAAGAATGTAGAAGAAAAACTAACCAATCTAGATGATCTCTCTTCGAAGGTAGACAATTTAGCCCATGAGGTAGAGTTGCTTAAAATTAGAACTTCCCCTCTTGAGGAGAGGAAGACCACTCCTATGAATGCTATTCAAGTGCAAATTAATGAAAATATTAGGATGTTGGCTAAACTTAAAGAGAGATGGGCTAGAGAAAAGGTGGAAGAAGATAGAATTAAGAACCTTCCTACCCATCACACTGTTGCTACTATCCAAGTTGTTGAGGATATCCAAACTCTTAGCACCCAATGCACTCCTGGTCCCGTTGGACCTATTAATGGTGATGCTATGACCATAGAAACTACCAAACAAGTGAGCCTAAAGGACACCACTACCACTTTACTTGATAGTAGTGACCTTGATTTTGAAAATTGCACCCTTTCCGAAGTTATTGATTTTCTTCACAAGATGTCTAGAGATCCCCGCACTAGCACACTTAACCTTGCCTTCACAGAGCATATCACTAATGCTCTCATCAAAGCTAGGGAGGAGAAACTTAGGGTAGAAGCCTCCATACCTAGAAAGCTAAAAGATGGTTGGGATCCTATGATTAAAATTAAGTTGAATAACTTCTCTTGCTATGCATTATGTGATGTTGGAGCTAGTACCTCCGTTATGCCCAAAAGAATATATGATATGCTTAAATTGAAACCTTTTGATTCTTGTTCTTTTGGTGTTCGTCTTGTTGATTCTTCCATAAAGAAACCCTTGGGGAGGATCGACGATGTTCTTATCATTGTCAATGACAATTATGTTCCCGTTGATTTTACTATTATGGATATTGAATGTGAACCTTCTTGTCCAATTATTTTGGGACGTCCATTTCTTCGCACCGTTGGTGCCATCATTGACATGAAAGAGGGGAATATAAAATTCCAATTTCCTCTCAAGAAAGGGATGGAACACTTCCCTAGAAAGAAGATTAAGTTACCTTTTGAGTCCGTTATACGGGCTAGCTATTCTTTTACTCTTGATAAAACTTGATCTTTTTGCATTATGCCTAGCTTAAAGGCATAAAAGAAAGCGCTTTTGGGAGGCAGCCCACAATGAATAAAATTTTATTTTGCTTTTGTTGTGTCTTGATGTTGTTACTACAGTAGCATCATCATTGTATCTTTACTTTTCAGCTTTGTGCCAAGTTTAGCCTCTGATTGCAAGAAAGTTCAAAAGTTGTGACGTGCTGCCCAGGAAACAGATTCTGTCCTTGGACAGAAAAATTCGTATAAAATCACCAGATCATCTTTTTGGTCTGAATTTTTTCGACAGCGTGCTCTATACAATTGGATTTAGGGTGTCTGTTCTGAGTTTTTTGATTTGAGTTGCAGAAGTGCCCCGAAAAAATTATTTACTACCTGCTGGTCTGTTTTTCACAGATTCTGTCCTGTTTTGCCTTTCCTTCATTTTGCAAACCTTGAGCTTGCTTTTTTTTTGCAAAAACCTTTTGGCAATCTTGAGAAACAGTAGACCTTCAAGAATATCCTTATTTCCAGCAAGGAAAAATTATTTTATTAAGGGTACTAACCTCGCTAATCAGATTATGATGAGTTATGTATGAAGGGAGTTTTCAAGTGTGCGAGGGAAGATGATAAAAAGATTCAGGAGTGTCAAACGCTCAAGCTTGGGGATGCCCTCGTGCACCCCCAAGAAATATTCCAGAAGACTCAAGCGTGAAGCTTGGGGATGCCCCCGTGCATCCCCTTCTCCATCAACAATTATCAGTTCGTCTTTCGTTCCACTATATTTTTATCACTTCATGTGTTATGTGCTATGCTTGGAGCGTCTTGCTTTTAGTTTCCTTTTTAGTTTTCTTTAGCTTTGCTTGCTGTTCATAACGAGTTGGAACTCAGCTTTCTTTGTGTGGGAGAGAAACACGCTCCACTTCAACCTAGAACACAACATAGAATTTTCATGTCTATCTTTGCTGTGTGTGTTCTTTGTCTTTCAATAGCTACTATCATGTTCAGCTCTTAGTTTTCATGCTTTACTTTTTAAAGAGCTTTTTTTAGTTGGTTGCTGGAACTCTCTTTAGCTATCATGCTTATCTTGTTAAGAGAGTTGGCTTCTGTTGCACTGGTTGATATGTCTATGATAAAAATGCTATGTGCATAATGGTGCTTAGTAGTTCATGTTTTCTTATGGTTAGTCTCAAATAGTTGGGGGGTTCTTAATGTGTTATTGAAGTACCAACATGATTTGTTTGCCTATGATGTGGTATGGTTTAGTGATATCTTCCTCCAAGAATTTATTTTGATTGACTTGGCGTATGCTCACGCATATTTAAGACTGTAAAGAAAGTCTATCAAGCCTTGATGATCTTTAATTTCTGAGTAGCGATATAACTTCCATGCCCGATTCAATGTTGCTTTGTCGCTCTGCATGATTATGACCGTCATTGCTCTTTTAGTTGGTCGCTCCCAGTCTTTTGCTAACCTTCGCCTGTACTAAGCGGACTGACTGCTTGTGCATCCAAAATCCTTTAAACCAGTTATGCCATATGAGTCCACCATACCTTCCTATACATGGTATTTACCTGCCATTCCTAACGAAGACTTTCATGTACCATCTCGAAATTATTCAAAAAAGGCATTTCTCTTTTGTGCCTCTGTTTTAGCTCATGAGGAAGTAGTAGTTAATTCATGATCTTTTTAAGTTGGACATGCTTCACCCCGGGATTGCATGTCTAATGTGCAAACCCATAATACGAGAAGGAACTGGCAAAGAGTGCGCCCGGCTCATTAAAGAATTATACAACAAACGAACCCTCCTTCACGCTTTGTTCATGAGAAATCAGAAAACTTTGGCAGTGATAAACAAAGGAGATTAAGAGGATGTGATCGTCCTCATGCGGGAGCCGTTCCTCGAAACCTGTCCAGCTCAAGAAGTAATTGAGTTATCTACTAGCATTCGTTGACGAAATATGCATATTCTAAAAAATAATTATTACCTCTGTTTTTAAAACCAAGAGCTCTGGTACATGTTTAGTTTTTGTTTCCGACCACGGGTTTTCAACCTTGCCAACAAAAGCCACGGTTCAAGAGTCTCCACCTTCTTTCTTTAAAGCACCAACTATTGAGAGCATGATTGTCATTCTGAGTGTAATGTGCATTGTCCCAAAGTACAATTGTCTTCTGCATGACTATGATATCGTTTATTCTGAAATCATTGTATCTAGTCGTCACTTAAACTTTGGAGGTGCCCCTGCATTTATGTTTTGCTTCACTAAAGGGGGCAAGCGAGATATCACTTTGTCATGTTTGCACACCATGCTCACTACAAATCTATTGAGTGTTTCAGTATCATATTGTAAAACTTTCAGTTCTTTGTGATATTCTCAGGAGGCAACTTAATTACTACAGATTCATTGTCTCAGTAAGCATTTGTCATGTGACTGTGAAAAGTCCTTATATGGTTGGTAGCATGTCACCACAGAAATTATGCTTGTTATCATTTACCTACTCGAGGACGAGCAGGAATTAAGTTTGGGTATGTTGATACGTCCAAAACGTATCTATAATTTCTGCTTGCTCCATGCCTCTTTTGTGTGATATTGCTATGATATTTATGCACTTCCATACACTTTTGATCATATTTGGACTAACCTATTAACTCAGTGCACCCCAGTGCCAGTTTCTGTTTTCTGCTGTTTTTGTATTTCAGGTTTTCCCATTACGTAAACAGCCAGAAAAATTCCGGGAAAAATATATAAAAAATCAGCGTTCCGGAAGCTTCCATGCGGCCAAAGTAGGGCCGGAAGGGGGCCACCAGGGCTCCATGCCTCGGAGTCCATATTACCATCCCTGATCACATCCGCTATTTACTTTCAGTTCTTACTTACTAGTTGCAGTTATACTTATCACTATTATCTCTTGCGTTTGATCCTTTGTAAACGACAAGGCCGGAGGGATTGACAACCTCTCTGTACTCGTTGGGAGCAAAGTTATTTGTATTTGTGTGCAGGTCCGGTCAATCGCTAGTTGCGCCGCTAGCAGTTGACACCTTCTTGTTGAACCTCGGAGTCTCAGGGGATTCGATCCTTGGTATCTTTGCCAAGGGAAAACTACCGCTACACTGCATCTCAAACCTTCCACTTGGGGTAACCAACGAGGGGCGAGAAGCCATCACTCAACTTAAAGCTTCATATTCTAAAGAGCTTGCCAAGTTAACTGCTCCTCTTGCTATTATTCATGATGCTTTTGATACTAACTCTATTTCTAGTGAAGCATCCATTTTAAAGGAGAATGTTGTGCTAAGGGCTCAACTTGAGTTGCTATCTAGCACTTATGGGAAATTGGAAGAAAGTCATGTAAAGCTCACAAGCTCTCATGATGATCTTCTAGTATCCCATAATGTGCTAAAGATAGCTCATGAAAATATGATTGCCAAGGTAACATCTAGTGAGCCTCATGTGGATACTAGCACTATTTCAAGTCTAAATGCTATATTGCCATGTGCTAGTTGATGGCTTCTCGCCCCTCGTTGGTTACCCCAAGTGGAAGGTTTGAGATGTAGCGTAGCAGTAGTTTTCCCTTGGCAAAGATACCAAGGATCGAATCCCATGAGACTCCGAGGGTCGACAAGAAGGTGTTAAGGGCGCCAGAAACTTTCGCTTGACAGGACCTGCACACAGATACAAATAACTTTGGTCCCAACGAGTATAGAGAGGTTGTCAATCCCTCCAGCCTTGTCGTTTACAAAGGATCCAACGGAAGAGATAATAGTGATAGGTATGACTGCAACTAGTAAATAAGAACAGGAAGTAAATAGCGGGTGGGATCAGTGATGGTAATATGGACCGGGGTCCCATGATGTTCACTAGTGATGTCTCTCTCCCAAAAGACGAATAAACAGCTAAGCGAGGTAAACAAATTACAGCTGGGAAATTGACAGGATTATGTGCGCAAACCAATGCTAACTATGTTGTACAGAAAAGTAGAGGCTCAAAAGCATGGGCGGTACGCCAAGACAAGTAGACCGAAATCCATCTGCATCTACTACTAATCACCCACCTTGAGATATCTATCCAGAACATCTCGCTGGTATTAAGTTGCGAGTCCCACCCATAGTGTAAACTCAAAGCAATAGACAACTGAATTAAAAGAACTTTGCGTAAAGTAAACAATCCTTGCACCCGCAAGTACAAGCACCGTTGTTTTCCCCCTTGTGGCAACAGCACATCCCCTAGACTCATGTTTCTGTCACTCAAACTAGTCATCGAGGGGCATGAACCCACAATCAAGCATAACATGCCCTCTTGGAGTTACTACCTACTACTTGGCCAAAGCAATAAACAGCAACGGAGAACATGCAAGAATTACTCAAGAACATAAATATAAAAGAGGTGAATCAAATATATTACTCACACACAATCTGAACATAATCTCATAATCCATCGGATCCCAGCAAACTCAGCATAGCAACAGCATAAAGATTACATATGTGCCTCGATCATGTAGGGCAGCTCACGAGGTCTAATCGGTGAAGAACAAAGAGGGGAGGAGGACATCACATAGCTACTGGTCATGGACCCATGGTCCAAGGGAGACTACTCACGGTTCATCCGGGAAGCGTCCATGGTGGTGGAGAAGCTCCCGGTGGTGGTTCTCCCCTCCGGCAGGGTGCCGGGAAGAGTTCTCCTGGTGCTCCCGATCTTGGAAGCGCGGCGGCGGCGGAACAGAGATGAGATCGCGAAAAAGGGTTCCGTCCTCGAGGGTTTCGGGACGCGATGTAAATATATGCCAAAGGGGGTCACTAGAGGAGGTAAGTGGGGCCCAGGCGCCCCCCCGGCGCGGCCAGGGGTTGGGCCGCCCCCTCAGGGCGCCTAGAGCCCCTCTGGCCCCCCTCTGGCCCTACTTCTGCCGCATGGAAGCTTCTGGATCGCTGATTTTATATATATTTTTCCCGGAATTTTTCTGGCAATTTAAGTAATGGCAAAACCTGAAATACAAAAACAGCAGAAAACAGAAACTGGCACTGGGGTGCACTGAGTTAATAGGTTAGTCCAAATATGATCAAAAGTGTATGGAAGTGCATAATTATCATAGCAATATCACACAAAAGAGGCATGGAGCAAGCAGAAATTATAGATACGTTTTGGACGTATCAACATCCCCAAGCTTAATTCCTGCTCGTCCTCGAGTAGGTAAATGATAACAAGCATAATTTCTGTGGTGACATGCTATTAACCATATAAGAACTTTTAAGTAAACAATCAAGGCATGTAATCCAATTCAAGTCATAACAGGCAAGAGTCTATATTAGCATTGTAACAAGTAACATAAGAACATAAAGGTGCAAGAGCTCTCGCTGTCCGTGACTCGAATGTCTCCAAATGGTGTTTGCATGCAAGAAATGGGATAGGGATATATGAGAGTAAAACATAGTTTTTATATTGTTGAGAACTTAATCTACTAAAGTTTCACACTTGGTCTTCTTTGGAATCTTATCTTGACTCATCCCCAGACCGTCAGCCAGGTACAAGTCAAAATGATCCACTCCCTTTCGATATTTTGAGCACTCATGCAATGGATGAGCGTAAGCAAGAAAGTCGACACTTAGGATGGCAAATAGAGAAGGATGATAGAGGGGGAAGACAAAAAAGGTGTGAAAGGCTCACATCAATAAGGACAATCATCGGCGAGAGAAAGCCAAATGATAGATATGATGCGAGGAGTAGGGATTGCCATGCAACGGATGCACATATGAGCTAGGGTAAGCTCTCCAATGGAACTAGTGGGGGTGCATCCAACTTGCTTGCTCAAGAAGACCTAGAGCTCTTTTGAGGAGGCTCATCATTGGAATATACAAGCCAAGTTCTATAATATAAAGGTCCCCACATAGCTATATGCATAAATGATAATCTCTATGGAGTACAAAGTATAAGATGGAGTACGAGTGTGGATCTCTCAAAAGAAATAGTAGTGTGCCCCCTTCTCTCTTTTTATTTCTTTTTCTCTTTTTCTCTTTTTTTTTTTGTGGCCTCAATGGCTCTTTCTATTTACCTCTCATTTGTCCTCTTTGGGATCTTTTGATTTTTTTCCTCTTTGGGATCTTTTGATTTGTCCTCTTTGGGATCTTTTCCTCACTTAGGGACAACACTCTATGTATTACAAGAAGTATATAAGATCTTTCACACTTTACAAAAGTACTCAACATAAAGAAAATGAAACTATCATGATGTATGCAAATGTATGCCTCTGCCAGTGTAGCAGGATATGCAATGATACTAGCGCGTCATGTAGCAATGATTAGGGCAAGGCCCAACTAGCATGCGGCTCGTCGATCAAGCAAAAAGCATGTATGACATGAAGATCAAGTCATGAGAGGATGGATGTTGCATGGCAATGTATCTCGGAAAGGCAATGGAAATGCCTTAATAGGTAGGTATGGTGGCTGTTTTGAGGAAGGATATAATGAGGCTTATGATGACAGAGCGTATCATGCCAAGGATTTGGATGCACCGTCGAAGTATGCGCCAACTCTCGAGGTGAGAAAGGGCAATGCACGGTACCGAAGAGGCTAGAAAAATATGGATAGGTGGAAGTGTCAACCTTCGAATACTCACATTAGTCCGAAGAACTCATGCACTTATTATCGGTAACTCTCAATCTAATTAGGAGGTTCACAAAGAGACAAGTACCCCGAGGAGGTGTGTATGGGGGTTTGGTTACCCTTGCCCATCCTCGACCCATGGTACGTGAGTGTACTCTAATATTCGATCCCTCCAAAGATTAGTGATCCATTTAGTAGCTAAAGTTCTCAACTATTTTGTAGGTTTTCGAAAATAAACACAGATTGCCCAAAATACGACATCTATCACTAATAGGCTAAAGCTCTTGACACCAAAAGTTCAGACATTACTCATGGCAATACCTCAAAACTATTGCAAGTTACTACTAAAATTAAATAGCAACCTCAATTACCTACTTTAAGTTAAGACACACAACTCAGTGCAACAGACAAACTCTCTTAACAAGATAATCATGAAAACTCAAGAGAGTTTAGCAACCAACTAAACAAAAGCTCTTTAAAAAGAAAAGCATGAAAACTAAGAGCTAAACATGACAGTAGCTATTGAAAGACAAAGAACATACACAGCAAAGATAAGCATGAAAATTCTATGTTGTGTTCTAGGTTGAAGTGGAGCGTGTTTCTCTCCCACACAAACAAAGCTGGGTTCTAACTCGTTATGAACAGCAAGCAAAGCTAAAGAAAACTAAAAAGGAAACTAAAAACAAGACGCTCCAAGCATAGCACATAACACATGAAGTGATTAAAATATAGTGGAACGAAAGACGAACTGATAATTGTTGATGGAGAAGGGGATGCACGGGGGCATCCCCGAGCTTAGACGCTTGAGTCTTCTTGAATATTTCTTGGGGGTGCACGAGGGCATCCCCAAGCTTGAGCGTTTGACCCTCCTGAATCTTTTTATCATCTTCCCTCGCACACTTGAAAACTCCCTTCATACATAACTCATCATAATCTGATTAGCGAGGTTAGTACCCATAATAAAATAATTTTTCCTTGCTGGAAATAAGGATAATCTTGAAGGGCTACTGTTTCTCAAGATTGCCAAAAGGTTTTTGCAAAGAAAAAGCAAGCTCAAGGTTTGCAAAACGAAGGAAAGGCAAAACAGGACAGAATCTGTGAAAAACAGACCAGCAGGTAGTAAATAATTTTTTCGGGGCACTTCTGCAACTCAAATCAAAAAACTCAGAACAGACGCCCGAAAGCCAATTGTATAGAGCACGCTGTCGAAAAAATTCAGACCAAAAAGATGATCTGGTGATTTTATACGAATTTTTCTGTCCAAGGACAGAATCTGTTTCCTGGACAGCACGTCACAACTTTTGAACTTTCTTGCAATCAGAGGCTAAACTTGGCACAAAGCTGAAAAGTAAAGATACAATGATGATGCTACTGTAGTAGAAAACATCAAGACACAACAAAATTAAAATAAAATTTTATTCGTTGTGGGCTGCCTCCCAAAAGCGCTTTCTTTTATGCCTTTAAGCTAGGCATAATGCAAAGAGGAATCAAAAATCATCATAATAATCGGAGTTATAAATTGCTTCAAATGGTTCCTCAACAAGTTCATCCTTGTTCCTTCTAGGAAAGGGGTACATACATTTTGCCTTCCCGCGTAGGCGGATTTGTCCCTTACCTATATCGATGAAGCCTTTTACGGCTCGGAGGAAGTCCCTTCCAAGCACTATATTTCCTTGGTTTGGCTTCATGATGAAGAAATCAACCATTGCAATCCCTTTAAGGAATGTAACTGGCACGTCTTTTATTCTTCCCTGGATCTCAGAAATATCTTCATTAGCATGTTCATAGTAGGATGATAATCTTTCCATGTTAAATTTTAAAGAATCATGAACAATTTTTGGCATAGTAGAAACCATAGATCCAATATCACAATAAGCAAGGAAGTCTTGATTAGAGATGCTAATCCTAACAAAAGGCTCCCAATCATTGTCTATTGCCAAAATATCTCTCGTATTGGGTTTGGGTTTCTCTACCTTCATCAAGTCTAGAGCATCCATTCTTTTCTCAATAGTAGCAAGTCTATCTATGACAGTATCAAAACTATGATCATAAACAAAGTAACTAGATAGACCATGTATAATTTCAAGAGCTCTAGCTTCATCACACTCTAGGAAATCTCCTTCAACTATAATATCAAGAGAGTGTTTACACCATTTAAAAAGACCATGGTAAAAATTTCTAAGCACAATTTTTATAGGTATCCAAGGCATAATTCTCCTATGTGCATCAGAAATTCTATCCCATGCCTTCTTCATATTTTCTCCATCCCTTTGATGGAAATCTAGAACTTCTGGTTCCCTCAAAGTACCAAGTCCAAACATGCTTGACTAAACAGAAAGGACTGCTAACAGAAAAGCAAATAATTTTTGTGATTTTTGATAAAGGACACTGAGACAAAAACTGAAAGGTAAACTGACAAGACTAAAAAGCAAAGATAAAAGATAGCGTGCAACTCCCCTATGTTGAAGAGTGGAGTCTCCGGAAACGGTGCCAGAAAACTTTGCTTGATGGCTTCTCGCCCCTCGTTGGTTACCCCAAGTGGAAGGTTTGAGATGTAGCGTAGCGGTAGTTTTCCCTTGGCAAAGATACCAAGGATCGAATCCCGTGAGACTCCGAGGGTCGACAAGAAGGTTTCAAGGGCGCCAGAAACTTTCGCTTGACAGGACCTGCACACAGATACAAATAACTTTGCTCCCAACGAGTACAGAGAGGTTGTCAATCCCTCCGGCCTTGTCGTTCACAAAGGATCAAACGCAAGAGATAATAGTGATAGGTACGACTGCAACTAGTAAATAAGAACAGGAAGTAAATAGCGGGTGTGATCAGTGATGGTAATATGGACCGGGGTCCCATGATGTTCACTAGTGATGTCTCTCTCCCAAAAGACGAATAAACAGCTAAGCGAGGTAAACAAATTACAGCTGGGCAATTGACAGGATTATGTGCGCAAACCAATGCTAACTATGCTGTACAGAAAGGTAGAGGCTCAAAAGCATGGGCGGTACGCCAAGGCAAGTAGACCGAAATCCATCTGCATCTACTACTAATCATCCACCTTGAGATATCTATCCAGAACATCTCGCTGGTATTAAGTTGCGAGTCCCACCCATAGTGTAAACTCAAAGCAACAACCAACTGCATTAAAAGAACTTTGCGTAAAGTAAACAATCTTTGCACCCGCAAGTACAAGCACCGTTGTTTTCCCCCTTGTGGCAACAGCACATCCCCTAGACTCATGTTTCTGTCACTCAAACTAGTCATCGAGGGGCATGAACCCACAATCAAGCATAACATTCCCTCTTGGAGTTACTACCTACTACTTGGCCAAAGCAATAAACAGCAATGGAGAACATGCAAGAATTACTCAAGAACATAAATATAAAAGAGGTGAATCAAATATATTACTCACACACAATCTGAACATAATCTCATAATCCATCGGATCCCAGCAAACTCAGCATAGCAACAGCATAAAGATTACATATGTGCCTCGATCATGTAGGGCAGCTCACGAGGTCTAATCGATGAAGAACAAAGAGGGGAGGAGGACATCACATAGCTACTGGTCATGGACCCATGGTCCAAGGGAGACTACTCACGGTTCATCCGGGAAGCATCCATGGTGGTGGAGAAGCTCCCGGTGGTGGTTCTCCCCTCCGGCAGGGTGCCGGGAAGAGTTCTCCTGGTGCTCCCGATCTTGGAAGCGCGGCGGCGGCGGAACAGAGATGAGATCACAAAAAAGGGTTCCATCCTCGAGGGTTTCGGGGACGCGATGTAAATATATGCCAAAGGGGGTCACCAGAGGAGGTAAGGGGGGCCCAGGCGCCCCCCCGGTGCGGCCAGGGGTGGGGCCGCCCCCTTAGGGCGCCTGGAGCCCCTCTGGCCCCCCTCTGGCCCTACTTCTGCCGCATGGAAGCTTCTGGAGCGCTGATTTTTTATATATTTTTTCCGGAATTTTTCTGGCAATTTAAGTAATGGGAAAACCTGAAATACAAAAACAGCATAAAACAGAAACTGGCACGGGGGTGCACTGAGTTAATAGGTTAGTCCAAATATGATCAAAAGTGTATGGAAGTGCATAATTATCATAGCAATATCACACAAAAGAGGCATGGAGCAAGCAGAAATTATAGATACGTTTTGGACATATCACTAGTCCTCTTAATTCATCCACTCATAATGTTGATACATCTTGTGATGAATTGCTTTCCTTGCCTTTTTGCTCTAACAATGAAGCTTATACTTCCTCTAGTACTTGTGTTGATACTAACCATGTATAGGAAATCAAAGAGCTCAAGGCCCAAGTCACTTCCTTGAAGAAAGACTTGGAAAAGTGTCATGAAGGGAAGTCCACACTCAAAAAGATCTTGAGTGTCCAAAATCCCCCAATGACAAAGGTGGACTTGGATTCAACTCCAATAAGAAGAAGAAGGTCAAGAGAAACAAGAAGAGGGGCCAAGAACAACTCAAGAATTCGGCCAAGATTATTTGCTTCAAGTGCAAAATTGAAGGGCATCATGTTAGATCTTGCTGATACGTCCAAAATGTATCTATAATTTCTGCTTGCTCCATGCCACTTTTGGGTGATATTGCTATGATATTCATACACTTCCATACACTTTTTATCATATTTGGACTAACTTACTAATCCAGTGCACCCCAGTGCCAGTTTCTGTTTTCGGCTGTTTTAGTATTTCAGGTTTTCACGTTTCGAGAACTGCCCAGAAAAATCCAGAAAAATTATATAAAAAATCAGCGTTCCGGAAACAACACTGCGTCCGAAGGGCAGCCTGGGGGGGGCCACAAGGGCTCCAGGCGCCCTGTGGGCGCGCCCCCTGGGCCGCGAGGCTCCCCCGATGCCCTACTTTGGCATATATTTAAAGGACCCTCCGAAACCCTCAGAAGAGGAACTCTTTTCGTGATCCCATCTCTGTTCCGCCGCCGCCGCCACTTCCAAGATCGGGAGCACTAGGAGAACTCTTCCCGGTACCCTGCCGGAGGGGAGGATCACCACCGGGAGCTTCTCCACCACCATGGACGCCTCCCGGATGACTCGTGAGTAGTCTCCCTTGGACCATGAGTCCATGACCAGTAGCTATGTGATGTTCTCCTCCCGTTCTTGTGCTTCACTAATTAGTCCTCGTGAGCTGCCCTACATGATCGAGGCACCTATGTAATCCTTATGTTGTTGCTATGTTGAGTTTGCTGGGATCCGATGGATTATGAGATTATGTTCAGATTGATCTTGAGTAATATATTTGATTCACCTCTTTTATAATTTAGTTCATAAGTAATTCTTGCATGTTCTCCGTTGTTACTTATTGCTTTGGCCGAGTAGTAGGTAGTGACTCCAAGAGGGAACGTTATGCTCGATTGTGGGTTCATGCCCCTCGATGACTAGCTTGAGTGACAGAAACATGAGTCTAGGGGATGTGTTGTTGCCACAAGGGGGAAAACAACGGTGCTTGTGCCCGCGGGTGCAAGGATTGTTTACTTTACGCAAAGTTCTTTTAATGCAGTTGTCTGTTGCATTGAGTTTACACTATGGGTGGGACTCGCAACTTAATACCAGCGAGATGTTCTGGATAGATATCTCAAGGTGGATGATTAGTAGTAGATATTGATGGATTTCGGTCTACTTACTTTCGCGTACCGCCCATGCTTTGAACCTCAACCTTTCTTGCAATGTAGTCAGCATTGGTTTGCGTTCGTGGTCCTGTCAATTGCCCAGCTGTAATTTGTTTACCTCACATAGTTGTTTTATCGTCTTTTGGGAGAGAGACATCACTAGTGAACATCATGAGACTCCGGTCCATATTACCATCATTGATCACATCCACTATTTACTTTTCGCTATTTATTTACTATTGCAAAAACTATCTATCACTACTATCATTGCTTTTAACCCTTTGTGAACTACAAGGCCGGAGGGATTGACAACCTCTCTGTACTCGTTGGGAGCAAAGTTATTTGTATTTGTGTGCAGGTCCATGTTGATTGCTAATTGCGCCGTTAGCAGTTGACACCTACTTGTTGAACCTAGGAGTCTCTGGGTAATCGATCCTTGGCATCTTTGCTAGGGGAAAACACTTCTACTTACTGCATCTTACACCTTCCACTTGGGGTAACCAATGAGGGGTTCGAGGCCCATCAAGGAGTATTTTCTGGCGCCGTTGCCGGGGACTCCACTCTTCAGGATAGGGGAGTTGCATGCTATCTTTTACCTTTGCTTTTTAGTCTTGTTAGTTTACCTTTCATTTTTGCTTTAGTTCCTTTATCGAAAATCAAAAAAATAGTTATCTTGCTTGCTTGCTACTATTGGTCCACCGAGAACACCAAGTTGTGTGACTTTACTAGTCACAACAACGATGACTTTATCAGCACACCTATCACTACACCTGCCACTTCAGCACCTTCATATTAAATTAAACCTGCTTTACTGAACTTAGTTATGAAAGAACAATTCTCCGGTGCTGGAGATGATGCTGCTTTACACTTGAACAACTTTGTTGAACTTTGTGATATGCAAAAGTACCAAGAAATAGATGGTAATATTGTTAAGCTTAAGCTTTTTCCTTTCTCCTTGAGAGGAGGAGCTAAAATTTGGTTTCAGTCTTTGCCTAGAAATAGCATAGATTCATGGGACAAGTGCAAAGCTGCTTTTATCGGAAAATACTATCCACCTGCTAAAATTATCCAACTTAGAAGTAACATAATGAATTTTAAACAATTGGATAATGAACACGTTGCCCAAGCTTGGGAACGTATGAAGTCTCTTATCAAGAACTGCCCTACTCACGGTTTGTCTACTTGGATGGTTATCCAAACTTTTTATGCAGGCTTGAACTTTACCTCGCGGAACTTGTTAGACTTGGCTGCGGGAGGAACTTTTATGTCAACTACACTTGGTGCTGCCACAAAGCTTCTCGATGAGATGATGACCAACTATTCCCAATGGCACACCGAACGCGCTCCAACAGGTAGGAAGGTAAACTCTGTCGAGGAGATTTCCTCCCTTAATGAAAAAGTTGACTTGATCATGTCTCTACTTTCGAAGCAATCTACTGTTGATCCTCGTGATGTTCCTTTAAATTCTTTGATTTCTCAAGAACAAGTAGATGTGAATTTTATCTCTAGGAACAATTTTAACAACAATGCTTATAGGAGTAACTTTGGTAGCAATCCTAGACCGTTCCCCTCTAACTCTTATGGGAACAACAATGCCTATCCTAGTACCAAGAACTCCAATACTGAACTAGAGACTATGCTTAGAGATTTCATCACTACCCAAAAAGCCTTTAATAAGAATGTAGAAGAGAAACTACATAAACTAGATGATCTTTCTTTTAAGGTAGACCACTTAGCCAATGAGGTAAAATTGCTAAAAATTGAAACATCTCCTCTTAAGGAGAGGGAAGTCATCCCTATTAATGCTACTCAAGTACAAATTAATGAAAATATTAGGATGATGGCTAAGCTAAAAGAAAGATGGGCTAGAGAAAGGGAGGAAGAGGAAAGAATTAAGAGCCTTCCTACCCACCACACTGTTGCTACTATCCAAGTTATTGAGGATGTTCACACTCTTAGCACCCAATGTACTCCTGGTCCCAATGAACCTATTAATGGTGATGCTATGACTATAGAGGCTACCAAACAAGTGAACCTTAAGGACACCACTACCGCTTTACTTGATGCTCGTGACCTTGATTTTGATAATTGCACTCTTACCGAAGTTATTGATTTCCTTCACAAGATGTCTAGAGATCCCCGCACTAGCACGCTTAACCTTGCCTTCACAGAGCATATCACTAATGCTCTCATCAAAGATAGGGAGGTGAAACTAAGAGTAGAAGCCTCCATACCTAGAAAGCTAGAAGATGGTTGGGATCCTATGATAAAAATTTATTTGAATGACTTCTCTTGTTATGCATTATGTGATGTTGGTGCTAGTACCTCTATTATGCCCAAAAGGATATATGATATGCTTAAATTGAAACCTTATGATTCTTGTTCTTTTGGTGTTCGTCTCGTTGATTCTTCCAGAAAGAAACCTTTGGGGAGGATCGATGATGTTCTTGTTGTTGTCAATGATAATTATGTGCCCGTTGATTTCACTATTATGGATATTGAATGTGATCCTTCATGTCCAATTATTTTGGGACGTCCCTTTTTGCGCACCGTTGGTGCTGTCATTGACATGAAAGAGGGTAATATAAAATTTCAGTTTCCTCTCAAGAAAGGGATGGAACACTTCCCTCTAAAGAAGATCAAGTTACCTTTTGAGTCCGTTGTACGGGCTAGCTATTATTTTACTCTTGATAAAACTTGATCTATGCATTATGCCTAGCTTAGGGAGGCAGCCCACATGAATAAATTTTTGCTTTTGTTGTGTCTTGATGTTTTTTACTGCTGTAGCAACATCATTGTATCTTTTCTTTTCATATTTGTGCCAAGTATAGCCTCCGATTGCTAGAAAGTTCAAAAGTTGTGAGGTGCTGTCCAGGAAACAGATTCTGTTCTTGGATAGAAAAATTCGTATAAAATCACCAGATCATCTTTTTGGTCTGAATTTTTTCGACAGCGTTCTCTATATAATTGTCTTTCGTGCGTCAGTTCTGAGTTTTTTTATTTGAGTTGCAGAAGTATCCCGAACAGATCAATTACTGCCTGCTGTTCTGTTTTTCACATATTCTGTCCTGTTTTGCCTTACTTTCACTTTGCAAATTAAGAACTTGCTTTTTCTTTGCAAAAACCTTTTGGCAATCTTGAGAAACAGTAGAACTTCAAGAATATCCTTATTTCCAGCAAGGTATAATTATTTTATTAAGGGTACTAACCTCGCTAATCAGATTATGATGAGTTATGTATGAAGGGAGTTTTCAAGTGTGCGAGGGAAGATGGTAAAAAGATTCAGTAGTGTCAAGCGCTCAAGCTTGGGGATGCCCCCCGTGCACCACCAAGAAATATTCAAGGAGACTCAAGCGTCTAAGCTTGGGGATGCCCCCGTGCATCCCCTTCTCCATCAACACTATCAGTTCGTCTTTCGTTTCGCTATATTTTTATCACTTCATGTGTTATGTGCTATGCTTGGAGCGTCTTGCTTTTAGTTTTCTTTTTAGTTTTTCATAACGAGTCGGAACCCAGCATTCCTTTACGTGGGAGAGAAACATGCTCCACCTCTACCTAGAACATTACATAGAATTTTCATGTCTATCTATGATGTGTGTGTTCTTTGTCTTTTAATAGCTACTATCATACTCTGCTCTTAGTATTCATGCTTATCTTTTCAAGAGCTTTTATTTAGTTGGTTGCTTGAACTCTATTTAATTACCATGGTCACCTTATTAAGAGAGTTTGCTTCCGTTGCATGGGTTAATGTGTCTATGATAAAGATGCTACTTTCATGATGGTGCTTAGTAGTTCAGGTTTTCTTTTGGTTAATCTCAAATAGCTGGGGGGTTCCCAATGTGTTATTGGAGTACCAACTTGGTTTGTTTGCCTATGATGTGGTATGGTTTAGTAATATCTTCCTTCGAGAATTTATTTTGATTGACTTGGCGTATGCTCACCCATATTCAAGACTGTAAAGAAAGTCTGTCAAGCCTTGATGATCTTTTGTTTCTAAGTAGCAATATAACTACCATGCCTGATTCAATATTGCTTTGTCGCTCTGCATGATTATGACCGTCATTGCTCTCTTAGTTGGTTGCTCCCAGTCTTTTGCTAACCTCCACCTGTACTAAGCAAACTAACCATGCAATACATAGCTTATGGGAAAGTAGCCTAAAAACTATTGTGGTAAAGAATATGTTGCTTATGTATCTTATTTCTTATAAGTTACTTGCTAAGCGGTAACCATGTTTCTGGGGACGCCATCAACTGTCACACTTTTGTTGAATATCATGTGAGTTGCTATGCATGTTCGTCTTGTCTGAAGTAAGGGTGATTTACCGTGGGTTGAATTAATATGCATATTGTTAGAGAAGAACATTGGGCCGCCAACCAAAGCCATGCATCATGGTGGAAGTTTTAGCTTGGACCTTAATCCTCAAACTCTTATGAGAATATGCTTATGCATTAAAGAGGAGTCCATCATCTATTTTCTATGTTGTCCCGGTATGGATGTCCTCAAGTTGAGATCTATCAAAAAACGAGAAATCAAATGCGATCTATCTCCTTGGACCTTTGTACAGGTGGCATAGATGTACCCCTTTGTGACACTTGGTTAAAACATATGTAATGCAATGATAACCCATGGGGATCCGAGCTAATTAGGACAAGGAGCGAGCACTATTGGTATTCGATGCATGAGGCTTGCAACTTATAGGATGTTTTATGCATGACACATATGAAGTACTACTACCGTTGACACAATTGCTTCCATGTTTTCAAAATAAAAAGCTCTAGCACATAACCATTCTTTTACCTTTATGTTGAAGCACCAACTACTGAGAGCATGATTGTCATTCTGAGTGTAATGTGCATTGTCCCAAAGTAGCATTGTCTTTTGCATGATTGTGATATCGTTTATTCTGAAATGATTGTATCTAGTCATCACTTAAACCTTGAAGGTGCCCCTGCATTTATGTTTTGCATCACTAAAGGGGGCAAGCTAGATATCACTTTATCATATTTGCACATCATGTTCATTGCAAATCTTTTTGATGTTTCAGTTTCATGTTGTAAAACTTTCAGTCATTTGTGATTTTCTCTTGAGGCAACTTAATTACTTTAGAATCATTGTCTCAGTAAGCTTTTGTCATATGACTATGAGAAAGTCCTATATGGTTAATAGCATGTCACCACAGAAATTATTCTTGTTATCATTTACCTACTCGAGGACGAGCAGGAATTAAGCTTGGGGATGTTGATACGTCCAAAACGTATCTGTAATTTCTGCTTGCTCCATGCCACTTTTGGGTGATATTGCTATGATATTCATACACTTCCATACACTTTTGATCATATTTGGACTAATTTACTAATCCAGTGCACCCCAGTGCCAGTTTCTGTTTTCGGCTGCTTTTGTATTTCAGGTTTTCACGTTTCGAGAACTGCCCAGAAAAATCCAGAAAAATTATATAAAAAATCAGCGTTCCGGAAACAACACTGCGTCCGAGGGGCAGCCTGGGGGGCGCACAGGGGCTCCAGGCGCCCTTTGGGCGCGCCCCCCCCCTGGGCCGCGCCGGGGGGGGGGGGCGCCTGGGCCCCCCGAGGCTCCCCCGATGCCCTACTTTGGCATATATTTAAAGGACCCTCCGAAACCCTCAGAAGAGGAACTCTTTTCGCGATCCCATCTCTGTTCCGCCGCCGCCGCCGCTTCCAAGATCGGGAGCACCAGGAGAACTCTTCCCGGCACCCTGCCGGAGGGGAGGATCACCACCGGGAGCTTCTCCACCACCATGGACGCCTCCCGGATGACTCGTGAGTAGTCTCCCTTGGACCATGAGTCCATGACCAGTAGCTATGTGATGTTCTCCTCCCGTTCTTGTGCTTCACTAATTAGTCCTCGTGAGGTGCCCTACATGATCGAGGCACCTATGTAATCCTTATGCTGTTGCTATGTTGAGTTTGCTGGGATCCGATGGATTATGAGATTATGTTCAGATTGATCTTGAGTAATATATTTGATTCACCTCTTTTATATTTTATTCCATAAGTAATTCTTGCATGTTCTCCGTTGTTACTTATTGCTTTGGCCGAGTAGTAGGTAGTGACTCCAAGAGGGAACGTTATGCTCGATTGTGGGTTCATGCCCCTCGATGACTAGCTTGAGTGACAGAAACATGAGTCTAGGGGATGTGCTGTTGCCACAAGGGGGAAAACAACGGTGCTTGTGCCCGCGGGTGCAAGGATTGTTTACTTTACGCAAAGTTCTTTTAATGCAGTTGTCTGTTGCATTGAGTTTACACTATGGGTGGGACTCGCAACTTAATACCAGCGAGATGTTCTGGATAGATATCTCAAGGTGGATGATTAGTAGTAGATATTGATGGATTTCGGTCTACTTACTTTGGCGTACCGCCCATGCTTTGAACCTCAACCTTTCTTGCAATGTAGTCAGCATTGGTTTGCGTTCGTGGTCCTGTCAATTGCCCAGCTGTAATTTGTTTACCTCACATAGCTGTTTTATCGTCTTTTGGGAGAGAGACATCACTAGTGAACATCATGAGACTCCGGTCCATATTACCATCATTGATCACATCCACTATTTACTTTTTGCTATTTATTTACTATTGCAAAAACTATCTATCACTACTATCATTGCTTTTAACCCTTTGTGAACTACAAGGCCGGAGGGATTGACAACCTCTCTGTACTCGTTGGGAGCAAAGTTATTTGTATTTGTGTGCAGGTCCACGTTGATTGCTAATTGCGCCGTTAGCAGTTGACACCTACTTGTTGAACCTAGGAGTCTCTGGGGAATCGATCCTTGGCATCTTTGCTAGGGGAAAACACTTCTACTTACTGCATCTTACACCTTCCACTTGGTGTAACCAACGAGGGGTTCGAGGCCCATCACTTTCCCATTGAATAAGAAGCCCACTAATGACAAGCAACAAGGGAAGAGGCCACAAGTTCAATACCATGCTCAACCGCAAGTTGAAGAAAGACCACTTCCCAAGAAGACTCAAGTTAATGCTTCTCATATTGAGAAATCAAGTAAGAAGAAAGTGAAGAGTAGATGTTGCTACTTATGTTGTGACAAAGGTCACATCGGTTCTTCATGCACTAGTGGTAACTTATCCAACCCAATTATTATTGATGATATCTATTATCTTGGGAAGGATAAGGTTGGCAATGTGTTTGCCAAGTTTGTTGGTACTCAAAGTGGTGTCAAGCAAAGAACCATTTGGGTATCCAAGCCTATTGTGACTAACCTCTTAGGACCCAACTTGGTTGGGGACCAACAAGCTCAAACTTGATCAATAGGTGTTGTTGGAGGATATTGGAGACTTGGCTACATTATAAAGAATTAAGGGGTCTTCATCATTCATATTGTCTCAAGCCAAGTCATTCGGATCATCAAGTTTCTATCTTATATCCAATGTTCCTCCTTGTGGTAACTCATGCTTAAATTATTTACATTGAAAGTTACTTGCCCCTTAGCATGTTGTGGTTTTGTACCTTGCATGTGCTTGTATATGATGTGCTTCCAATTTGATTATCTTGAGAAATCAAGTATGTGTATGTTGGTTTGCACATCATGTACGTGTGTGTCGTGTGTTGAGCCTTTTTGTAGCTTGTTTATATCTTAGTTGGCTCTTGTGAGAGATTAATGCAACATCCCATTTTGGGGGCGTGATGTGCTTTGTGCACCTCAGAATCCTAAAAATGTGTGTACATGAGGAATACCATCTAGTATTGATATTACAAGATTATCTAGTCTCTATGTGGTATGTCTTCTCATGAGAAATTCAAATTCTATTTGGTCCATTAATTGTCTCTTATTTGGTTCTCTTTTGCATCTTGTTAAGTCTTTCTTTGGTATCACATTATGGGGGAGTAATATGCTATGTGTATATTACAAGCCTAGAAAATGTGTACATTTGAAATATTGTCACCTAGAGTAGATATTGTAAATTATCTTGTTCCTAGGTGGCATGTTAGCTCTACAAGTTGCAAATTTGTTTATGTGTTTGGTGTTAAGATGATTTGGATATCTTTTAAATCTACCACCGGGAATTATTTCCAAATACCTCTTGTCTTTGAAAATTGGTAATCACTTATGTGGTGGAAATTATTGATCATCTTTACATTGTCTTTTGGTTTTATTTGTTGCCAAGATTGTGTCAACTCCCATTGCCTTCCGTGCCACTTGTGGATCTTGTTGTTTTATTTATTTTGTCGAGTGCTCTCTAGATATAGTGAAAGTGGTCATCCCACCTTGTGCATTTTGTATTCAAATGCAAATTATCTTTAATGCACAATTCTTGGGGGAGGGGGGCTATCCTATTTTTGATAGAACACTCATCTTGTGATCCATATCAAGTGGGTGTTGATTGGAGACAAGTTGTTTCTTTTTGGTACTTTGTGCCATCATGAAACTTTGTAGATGGGTTGGTTTGTTTGGAACCATCCTCTCTTTTGGGAGTCCGATATCTTTCCTTTTGCGTGTGTAAATGGATATCTCATTCCTTGATGTATCTTTTAAATAGATATCTTCCAAGTGATTATGCCTCCATTTGGTATCCTATTTTCACTTGTTTTTTTTCTTTTTCATTTGGTTTCGTTTCTTGAAAGTCTTGAGCATGCATATTTACTTCATGTATTTTCTTTGGCATGCATTATTTCTTTGACCCAATATATAGGGGAAACTCCACCTAGTCTCAATTTGGATGAGATATGCATGAAATTCATCTTCATATATAAATGCACATATGTGTGTGGAGTTTGTCCTATGTATTGGTGTTTCTAACTCTTTGGTCCCAATGAGTTTGGGTACCATTTTGTTTGTGTTGTTGTTCTAGGAACAATTGGAGATGCATTGGATGCTCGGCTCATTCGAAAGGAAGGTGGTGTCACCATGTGCTTATTGGAGTCAAGCTAGGATGATCAATGAACTACTATCTACCTTCAATTGGTATCTACTACATCCTACCAATGCTATCCCGGTAACAAGTATCTTCATCTACTTCATGCACACATTTCTTGCATCAACCTTGTGTAGGTTGTATCATGGCATGTAATTCTTTCTTTCCTGTGATAATTGTTTCCTTTCTCAAAGCATCCCAACAATGATCTCTTCCTGCTACTTGTGATGTCTTTGAAGTTCGTGTGGTCGGAATTCATTTGTATACAATAAGACCATATCTAGCCACGTGCTATGCTTTGAAGCAAATATCTTATTGGTATATTTATGACTTCCTTGTGGATATCTTTTTCTTTCCTTTTGTAACTATTTCGTGTGTGCATCCTTCTTTGTGGATTGATATCATCATGATTTTCATCTACCTAGAATCTTATACACTTAAGAGAAATTACATATCTAGAAGATATCATTTTCTTTCACGTCCACCTTGTCGTTCTTGTATTATTTCTTTGGTGGCTCCGTCAAAGTGTGTGCCTTGACTGTGGGTCTTATCTCGTTGCATCTTGATGCACTCTTGTGTGGTGAAGATATCTTTTCTCTTGCTTTTGTTGATGAGGCTTTTGCCATTTCGATTGGCGTGCCTCCTCTTGACTTTCTTTTCTTCACCATGGGTTGTCACAAGCATTGGTTATTCCTTTTGCATATTGAGTGTGCTTGTGAACCCCTTTGTGTGTTGTGTGTGGGAATGACATGCCTTGCACCGTGTATCTCATTTATTCAAGACTATATTGATGCTTAATTCTCATCCATACATTAGTCTTCTCAAGTGCTTTGACATGACTCACACACATCATTTTGGTTGAGTCTATTCTTAAGTTGCCTCTTTTATATGTTGCTCAATCGTTTGTTTGTTGCTTGTGCTAGGCTTTGTTTCCTACTTGCCCGCGTGTGCTTGTTGTGAGTTTCTATTGATTTTGGGGGAGTGATGATCCTATTTTGTGCACTTGGTATCCTAATGCAAATATTCTAAGGAGAGCACAAATCATGGGGAGCTTCACTAGTGTCTTTAGAACACTTCGTTGCTCTCTTGCACTTGTCTTGAGGTTCTATTGATCTTGGGGAAGTGACTATCCTATTTTGTGCTCATTGTATCCAATTACAAAAGTAAATTGTGCACAAATCATGGGGAGCTTCTCTAGTTTCTCTAGAACACTCCTTTGCTCATATCATAATATCTTTTATTCATGTGGCATGTAGGATCATTGGTCTAGTTAGTTCAATTGATATCTTTTGATAGCTTGCTTCAATTGGTATCCTTTGATTGCTTGATTGCTTGTTTCTCTCTTTGTTATGTCTTTGTGGCACATCATTCTTTTGCAACCTTTGGGTCTCAATATAGTTTGTCTTCCTCCAAGTATTTACCGTTGGATATGTGTATTGCATTCTACTCTCTTGTTGATAAATATACAAGTTATGGAGGAACACAATTTATATTGGCGTTGTAAGCTTTTCGCCCATTTTGGCAATCGATGCCAATGGGGGAGAAGTTTCAGAGAGTTTTGTGAGGAAGTTTAGAGAGTTGTTTCTTCTCTTCTTGCTTTGGTTTTGTTCCTAAGCTTTTGCATCTCATGCGCATACATTATTGTTGCATGGTATGGTGATGCATAATTCCTTAGATAAACTCTCTTGAAAGTTATTGTCATCAATTACCAAAATGGGGTAGATTAAAAGAACATGCGGTGCCCCCATGTTTGGTTTTGGTAATTGATGACAATCCCTATGGACTGATGGTTTCCTTGAGTTATATTTGAAGGGTATGTCCATAGGCTTTTCTTGGAGTCCATTTGTTGGTTTCAAGGAGAGTTTGTGATGACCAAGGTGCTATTAAGGAATTATCAAAAGATTGGTCATATGAGTGTTGAGCTTATAGCAAGCATGTCTTGAAGAAGAATAGTGTGTGATCATTCATGTTTACCTTCAAGACATCATCCAAATGAAGAGAGTTGAAAAGATTCAAGGTTGATCAAGACTAAGTCAAAGAGTGAATCAAGTTGATCAACACACAAAGCATAGAAGATGTACCAAGAGGGATCAAGCGATCCCATGGTATGGTGAGCATTATCAATTACGCTTTGTGTACTAACCCATGGTATTCGTGAGAGTTCTTTGTGGGGTTAGGTTGTGGTGTGTAAGTTCAAGTAAGATCATCACAAAGAGATATTATGATTGAAGCTTACCGTCCATTGTGGTGGCAATGGAGTTGTGAAGATGTGCCGAAGAGTAGCTCACCCATAGTGGAGTATGGGGAAGCAATCTACTAGTCTTCACCGAGCCAATGCAATCAAGAAAGGTGGTCCAGCTTGAGGGAGTCAAGATCGTAATCATCCAGCTCAAGTGGACTTTGTGCAAGGCAAATGTTTACCCTTGATAGGTTTTCTATTTTACCGGTCTCATGGTAGTTGTGGGAGACCGGGTTATAGGATCGATTGTCGTACTATCAAGGGGGGCTCTCGATGAGTAGCTTGATCGTATCGTTCGTAGAGAGCTCAAACCATTGCATCCTTGCATCATATTTATTGGTTCTTGTTTGGTTTTTATCCTTGTGAGATTTGGAGCTTATGGTCATCTTGATGGCAAGCTCGAGTTCATCGAAAACGGAGTTCACTCATGCATCTTCTATGATGTTTTCAATGTTGGAGGTTATGTCGGTTCTTCTTTGATGGAGGGTTCTTCGTTGTTTTGACGCTACTCGTCTTCCTCTATCCATCAAGCTTGAGTTTGCTCAATTCAGAGCTCATATGAAGAAGTTATGGCAGTTCTGGTTTTCTCCCTGCGGCAGTACCGCTGGGTAAGCGATAGTACCGCTCCAGTACCGCTCTACTACCGCCTCGATTTTCGGTCTTGCACTTTTCGTGTCGGGTTCAACAGTAGTTGCACGGCAGTAAAGCATGATAGTTCCGCCTATAAGTGGTAGTACCGCCCTGGTCGGACGGTAGTACCGCTACTGCATTACTGCCACCATACTCTGCTCTACCTCCTTTGGTCTCGTGTTCTGCTTCTCCAGCGGTACTACAGCTGGGTGAGCGGTAGTACCGCCTATAAGCGGCACTACCGCCCTAAGGTTCATGTTGTTTCTCCATTTTCCTGCTTCTACCGCCCGAGCGACAGTACCGCTCGTGGAGCGGTAGTACCGCTTTTGTGCGGGCTGAGCACATAATGGTTGGATTTTCTCCCCCCTATAAAAGGGGGTCTTCTTCCCCATTGAACCTCATCTCTTGAGCTCGTGTTCTTCCCCCATTGTTGACCTTCTTTGAGCTTGCTTTCTCTCCATCCATCCATGGATTCTTGCTAGTTTTTTTTGGGGGGGGGGGGGGGGGG
>LR738713.1:709101720-709163141 GCA_902687465.1 Secale cereale | reverse complement strand
CCCCCCGGTACTCCGATAATTACCCGATACACTTCAGAACACTTCCGGTGTCCGAATATTATCCTCCTATATATTAATCTTTACCTCTTGACCAGTTCGAGACTCCTCGTCATGTCCATGATATCATCCAGGACTCTGAACAACATTCGGTCACCAAATCACATAACTCATATAATACAATATCGTCATCGAACGTTAAGCGTGCGGACCCTACGGGTTCGAGAACTATGTATACATGACCGAGACACTTCTCAGGTCAATAACCAATAGCTGAACCTGGATGCTCATATTGTCTCTTACATATTCTACGAATATCTTTATCGGTCGAACCGTTATGACAACATAGATTATTCCCTTTGTCCATCGATAAATTACTTGCCCGAGATTCGATCGTCGGTATCTTCATACCTAGTTCAATCTTGTTACCGTCAAGTCTCTTTACACGTTCCGTAATACATCATCCCGAGACTAACTCACTAGTCATTTTCTTTCAAGGCTTATTATGATGTTTATTACCGAGAGGGCCCAGAGATACCTCTCCGATACTCGGAGTGACAAATCCTAATCTTGATTTATGAAAACTCAACAAACACCTTCGGAGATACCCGTAGATCATATTTATAATCACCCAGTTACGTTGTGATGTTTGATAGCACACAAGGCATTCCTCCGGTATCTGGGAGTTGCATAATCTCATAGTCGAAGGAATATGTATTTGACCTGAAGAAATCAATAACAATAAAAATGAACGACCATTATGCTAAGCTAACGGGTGGGTCTTGTCCATCACATCATTCTCCTAATGATGTGATCCGGTTATCAAATGACAACTCATGTCCATGGTTAGGAAACCTTAACCATCTTTTGATCAACGAGCTAGTCTAGTAGAGGCTCACTAGGGACATAGTGTTTGTCTATGTATTCACACATGTATTAAGGTTTCCGATCATACAATTCTAGCATGAATAATAAACATTTATCATGAATAAGGAAATACTCCCTCTGTCCCAAAATAAGTGACTCAAAAATGACTCAACTTTGTACTAACTTTAGTACAAAATTGGGTCACTTTTGAGTCACTTATTTTGGGACGGAGGGAGTATAAAATAACAACTTTATTATTGCCTCTAGGACATATTTCCTTCAGTATCCCACTTGCGTTGGAGTCAATAATCTAGATTACATTGTAATAATTCTAACACCCATGGAGTCTTGGTGCTGATCATGTTTTGCTCATGGAAGAGGCTTAGTCAACGGGTCTGCTACATTCAGATCCGTATCTATTTTGCAAATCTCTATGTCTCCCTCCTTGACGTGATCATGTATGGATTTGAAGCGTCTCTTTATGTGTTTGGCTCTTTTGTGAAATCTGGATTCCTTCGCTAAGGCAATTGCTCTAGTATTGTCACAAAATATTTTCATTAGACCCGATGCACTAGGTATTACACCTAGATCGAATATGAATTCTTTCATCCAGACTCCTTCGTTTGCTTCTTCTGAAGCAGCTATGTACTCCGCTTCACACGTAGATCTCGACACGGTGCTCTGCTTGGAACTGCACCAACTGACAACTCCACCATTCAATATAAATATGTATCCGGTTTGTGACTTAGAGTCATCCGGACCAGTGTCAAAACTAGCATCGATGTAACCATTTACGATGAGCTCTTTGTCACCTCCATAAACGAGAAACATATTCTTGGTCCTTTTCAGGTACTTCAGGATGTTCTTGACCGTTGTCCAGTGATCCACTCCTGGATTACTTTGATACCTCCATGCCAGACTTATGGCAAGGCACACATCAGGTCTGGTACACAGCATAGCATACATGATAGAACCTATGGCTAAGGCATAGGGAATGACTTTCATTTTCTCGCTATCTTCTGCAGTGGTCGGGCATTGAGTCTGACTCAACTTCACACCTTCTAACACAGGCAAGAACCCTTTCTTTGACTGATCCATTTTGAAATTCTTCAAAACATTATCAAAGTACGTGCTTTGTGAAAGTCCTATCAAGCGTCTTGATCTATCTCTATAGATCTTGATGCCTAATATATAAGCAGCTTCACCAGGTCTTTCATTGAAAAATTCTTATTCAAGTATCCTTCTATGCTATCCAGAAATTCTACATCATTTCCGATCAATAATATGTCATCCACATATAATATCAAAAATGCTACAAAGCTCCCACTCACTTTCTTATAAATGCAGGCTTCTCCAAAAGTCTGTATAAAAGCATATGCTTTGATCACTTCATCAAAGCGTATATTCTAACTCCGAGATGCTTGCACCAGTCCATAGATGGATCGCTAGAGCTTGCACACTTTGTTAGCACCTTTAGGATCGACAAAACCTTTTGGTTGCATCATATACAACTCTTCTTTAAGAAATACATTAAGGAATGCAGTTTTGACGTCCATTTGCCAGATTTCATAATCATAAAATGCGGCAATTGCTAACATGATTCGGTCAGACTTAAGAATCGCTACAGATGAGAAATTCTCATTGTAGTCAACTCATTGAACTTGTCGAAAACCTTTCGCGACAAGTCGAGCTTTGTAGACGGTAACATTACCATCAGCGTGAGTCTTCTTCTTGAAGATCCATTTATTCTTTATGGCTTGCCGATCATCGGGCAAGTCCATCAAAGTCCACACTTTGTTCTCATGCCTGGATCCTATCTCAGATTTCATGGCCTCAAGCCATTCATCGGAATCTGGGCTCATCATAGCTTCTTCATAGTTCGTAGGTTCGTCATGGTCTAGTAACATGACTTCCAGAATAGGATTACCGTACCACTCTAGTGCGGATTGTGCTCTGGTTGACCTACGTGGTTCGGTAGTAACTTGATCTGAAGTTTCATGGTCATCATCATTAGCTTCCTCTCTAGCTGGTGTAGGCATCACGAGAACGGTTTTCTATGATGAGCTACTTTCCAATTTGAGAGAAGGTACATTTACCTCATCAAGTTCTACTTTCCTCCCACTCACTTCTTTCGAGAGAAACTCCTTCTCTAGAAATGTTCCATTCTTAGCAACAAAAATCGTGCCTTTGGATCTATGGTAGAAGTGTACCCAATTGTTTCCTTAGGGTATCCTATGAAGACGCACTTCTCTGATTTGGGTTCGAGCTTATCAGGTTGAAGCCTTTTGACATAAGTGTCGCAACCCCAAACTTTAAGAAGTGACAACTTAGGTTTCTTGCCAAACCACAGTTCATATGGTGTCGTCTCAACGGATTTATACGGTGCCCTATTTAATGTGAATGCATCTGTCTCTAATGCATAACCCCAAAACGATAGTGGTAAATCGTTAAGAGACATCATAGATCGCACCATATCTAATAAAGTACGGTTACGACGTTCGGACACACCATTACGTTGTGGTGTTCCAGGTGGCATGAGTTGTAAAAGTATTCCACATTGTTTTAAATGAAGGCCAAACTCGTAACTCAAATATTCGCCTCCGCGATCTGATCGTACAAACTTTATTTTCTTATTACGATGATTCTCTACTTCACTCTGAATTTTTTTGAACTTTTCAAATGTTTTAGACTTGTGTTTCATTAAGTAGATATACCCATATCTTCTCAAATCATATGTGAAGGTCAGAAAATAACGATACTCGTCGCGTGCCTCAACACTCATCGGACCACATACATCGGTATGTTTCCAATAAGTCATTGGCTCGCTCCATTGTATCGGAGAACGGAGTTTTAGTCATCTTGCCCATGAGGCATGGTTCACAAGTATTAAATGATTCATAATCAAGTGAGTCCAAAATTCTACCTGCATGGTGTTTCTTCATGCGATTTACACCAATATGACCTAAACGGCAGTGCCACAAATATGTTGCACTATCATTATCAACTTTGCATCTTTTGGCATCAATATTATGAATATGTGTATCACCACAATCGAGATTCAACAAAAATAGACCACTCCTCAAAGATGCATGACCATAAAAGATATTACCTATATAAATAGAACAACCATTATTCTCTGATTTAAATGAATAACCGTCTCACACTAAACAAGATCCAGATATAATGTTCATGCTCAACGCTGGCACCAAATAATAATTATTCAAGTCTAAAACTAATCCCGAAGGTAGATGTAAAGGTAGCGTGCCGACGGCGATCACATCGACCATGGAACCATTCCCGGCGCGCATCGTCACCTTGTCCTTAGCCAATCTTCGTTCAATCTGTAGCTCCTGTTTCGAGTTACAAATATGAGCAACCGAACCAGTATCAAATACCCAGGTGCTACTACGAGCATTAGTAAGGTACAAACTAATAACATGTATATCAAATATACCTTTGTTCACTTTGCCATCCTTCTTATTCGCCAAATACTTGGGGCAGTTCCGCTACTAGTGACCAGCCCCTTTGCAGTAGAAGCACTCAGTTTCAGGCTTGGGTCCAGCTTTGGGATTCTTCCCGGGAGTGGCAACTTGCTTGCCATTATTTTTGAAGTTCCCTTTCTTCCCCTTGCATTTTTTCTTGAAACTAGTGGTCTTGTTAACCATCAACACTTGATGCTCCTTCTTGATTTCTACCTTTGCAGCTTTGATCATTGCGAAGAGCTCAGGAATTTTCTTCTCCATCCCTTGCATATTATAGTTCATCACGAAGCATTTGTAGCTTGGTGGCAGTGATTGAAGAACTCTGTCAATAACACTATCATCTGGAAGATTAACTCCCACCCGAGTCAAGTGATTATGATATCCAGACATTCTGAGTATGTGTTCACTGACATAACTGTTCTCCTCCATCTTGCAGCTATAGAACTTGTTGGTGACTTCATATCTCTCAACTCGGGCATTTTCTTGAAATATTAACATCAACTCCTAGAACATCTCATATGCTCCATGACGTTCAATACATCGTTGAAGTCCCGATTCTAAGCCGTAAAGCATGGCACACTGAACTATAGAGTAGTTATCTGATTGCGTCTGCCAGACGTTCACAATGTCTAGGTTAGCGGGAGGGGTCTTGTCACCTAGCGGTGCGTCAAGGACATAATTCTTCTGTGCGGCAATGAGGATAATCCTCAAGTTATGAACCTAGTCTGGGTAGTTGCTACCATCATCTTTCAACTTAGCTTTTTCTAGGAACGCATTAAAATTCAGGGGAACAGTAGCACGGGCCATTGATCTACAACATAGATATGCAAATACTATCAGGACTAAGTTCATGATAAATTAAGTTCAATTAATCAAATTACTTAAGAACTCCCACTTAGATAGACATCCCTCAAGTCATCTAAATGATACGTGATCCAAATCAACTAAACCATGTCCGATCATCACGTGAGATGGAGTAGTCATCAATGGTGAACATCTCTATGTTGATCATATCTACTATACGATTCACGTTCGAACTTTCGGTCTCTAGTGTTCCGAGGCCATGTTTGTATATGCTAGGCTCGTCAAATTTAACCCGAGTATTCCGCATGCGCAAAACTGTCTAGCACCCATTGTATGTGAATGTAGAGTCTATCACACCCGATCATCATGTGGTGTCTCAACACGACGAACTGTAACAATGGTGCATACTCAGGGAGAACGCTTTTACCTTGAAATGTAGTTAAGGGATCATCTTATAATGCTACTACCGTACTAAGCAAAATAAGATGCATAAAAGATAAACATCACATGCAGTCAACTTGTGCTTTTGATCTCATCTCCAAAGCATCGTCATGATCTCCATCATCACCGGCTTGACACCTTAATATCCATCATAGCGTCGTGGTCGTCTCGCCAACTATTGCTTCTATGACTATTGCTAACTCATAGCGATAAAGTAAAGCGATTACATGACACTTGCATTTCATAAAATAAGGAGACAACCATAAGGCTCCTGCCGGTTGCCAATAATTTACAAAACATGATCATCTCATACAATAACGTATAACTCATCATGTCTTGACCATATCACATCACAACATGCCCTGCAAAAACAAGTTATACGTCCTCTACTTTGTTGTTGCAAGTTTTACGTGGCTTCTACGGGCTTCTAGCAAGAACCGTTCTTACCTACGGCAGGAACCACAACGGTGATTTATCAAGTTTGTTGTTTTAACCTTCTTCAAGGACCAGCTGTAGTCAAATTCGATTCAACTAAAGTAGGAGAAACAGACACCCGCCATCCACCTTTATGCAAAACAAGTTGCATGTCTGTCAGTGGAACCGGTCTCATGTACGTGGATATGTAAGGTTGGTCCGGGCCGCTTCATCTTACAAAACCACCGAATCAAAGTCAGACGTTGGTGGTAAGCAGTATGACCATCACCACCCATAACTCTTTGTGCTCTACTCATGCATATCATCTACGCATAGACTTGGCTCATGATGCCACTGTTGGGGAATGTAGCATGCAATTTCACAAAAATTCTTACGCCCACGCAAGATCTATCTAGAAGATGCATAGCAACTAGAGGGGGAGAGTGTGTCTACGTACCCTCGTAGACCGAAAGCGGGAGCGTTTGACTACGCGTATATTGTAGTCGAACTTCTTCTAGCTCCGACTGATCAAGCGCCGAACATACGGCACCTCCGAGTTCTACACATGTTCAGCTCGATGACGTCCCTCGTCCTCTGGATCTAGCAAGATGTCGGGGAAGTAGATGAGTCCCGTCAGCATGACGGCGTGGTGATGGTGATGGTGAAGTGATCCGCGCAGGGCTTCGCCTAAGTGATACGTCCAAAATGCATCACTATTTTGTATCATAATTTATCCTTATTCATTGATATATTTCACGTTACGGTGATGTTCTTATGTTGTTTTGGTCTATTTTACACAGTTTGCAAACTCTCCGATGCCGGAACAGCAGACGCAGGATTCAGCAGTAAAAAGTGGACGCTGAGTTGCTGAAGAAGAATACCTCCAAATTACCTGAAAATCGACGGGAGTTATTTTTCAGATGAATCACGAAGACACGCAAAAGGGGAGCCAGAGGGGGGCCACGGGGTGCCCAGGCGGCCTGCTGGCGCCCCCCCCCCCCCCTGGCCGCGCCGGGGGGGCGCCTGGAGCCCCTGGCCCACCTCCGGATGCCCCCTTTTGCATATATATATTCTCCGTTCTCCGAAAACCCTAAAAAGAAGACTTTTTACGGAGTTCCGCCGCCGCTCCGAGGCGGAAACCTACAGAGAAGAAAAGGGCATCTCCGGCGGGCAAATTCCGCCGGGGAGATCACCTCCCGGAAGGGGAGATCGTCGCCATCGTCATCACCATCGTCACGGGCATCATCGAGATCATCATCAACATCATCCCCAACACCAGCACCATCTCCATCTTCATCCAAATCTCATCTTACAATCGTAACTTGCGTTGTAACTCGTACTACCTATCCTCTTTACTCTATCGGTGTTGATTATTGCCTTGTGGTGAATGCTATTGAGTTTTGTTGGAGAAATATTGTTATGTCCAGATTGTTTATCACCTATTTATCCCCACTGATTATGATCTCCTTTATGTCTCGTGAGTAGTTACCTTAGTTCTTGAGGCCATGGGGAAAGTCTTGTTGTTAGTAGTCATATGTTGTTGAAGTAATATGTGTTGTTTGATACTTAAGTTGCGTTGTCATTCTACTAGTGGTGTTGTGTGAGTCGAACACCCAACACTTCGCCTTATTAAGGACCTAGGGGAATACATTGTGTATAAAGAATGCTTATGGTGGGTTGCCGGAGTGACAGAAACCTGAACCCCAGTTCGCACGCTTTTGCATAAGGGAATAATGGATCCTCGATCGTAATGCTATGGTTAGGCTTTTGCCTTAAATTCTATCTTGTATTTGCGGATGCTTGCAAGGTGTTTAATCATAAGAGTGCACTCATCTTAGTCTAGAGAGTGTACTAGCATAGATCCACCCACTCAACACTTATCAACACATAACATAGTATCGATACGGAATATGGCGAAAGCACATGACTACCTCTCCCGTGTGTCCTCAAGAACGCTTTAGTCTTTATAAGTTCAGTTGCTAGGCCTCTCCTTTGCTAAGAAAGGATTGGGCCACTTGTTACTCTCAGTACCTTTTACATTACTTGCTTTTACTTACTTGTTGCTTATACCGAGGAAACCCCTAAAAGTTATCTTTCAGTGCTTGCAGTAATTTCTTGCTCAGAATCGCTTATCAATACCTTCTGCTCCTCGTTGGGTTCGACACTCTTACTTATCGAAAACGCTGCAATAGATCCCTTACGGTTGAGGGTCATCAAGTACCGTTTTCTGGCGCCGTTGCCGGGGCGCGTAGCGCTGTTGGTAAAGTGAAACTGGTAAGGAAGTTTTTATAATTCTGTTTTTGTTTTTGCTATTGCTGCTCTTTGTCCTTATGGATAACCCTGTTATTGGAGCGTTACTTGCGGGAAGATGCCCCACACCTGTGGTGGTTGATCCTCCCCCTACTGAAATTGTGCCTTATAAAATACCAGCTGGCATTATCGATTATGTTTTGACTAATCGTTATGCAGGAGACAGACATCCCGGTGAACACTTGATATATCTGTCACGACTATGTTCATTATTTAAGCTTGCAGGTGTATCGAAGGAGTTTGTCATGAGGAAATTGTTTGCCGTATCACTTATAGATAAAGCTTCAGATTGGTATGGGCTTCTTGATAACTCACACTTGCTGGACTGGCAGTTGCTTATGTCTCTCTTTTATACTAAGTTTTATCCTCTTCATGAAATTCATCGAGACAGGAATTATATCTATAACTTTAGGTCTCGTGGCGGAGAAAGCATTGCTCAAGCTTGGGGGAGATTGAAGTCCCTAATGCTCAAATGCCCTATTCATAAGCTTCCCAAGGAAATTATACTTACAAATTTTTATGCCAGGCTTTCTCGTCAGGATAAGGAGATGTTGGATGCCTCCTCTAGTGGGGTATTTCAGAAGAAGAGTGTTGAAGAAAGGTGGGATCTCATTGAAAGAATCCAGAGGAATACCGAAGATTGGGATATTGATAAAGGTATTGAACCCGCTATAAATTATGAACATGATTATATTGAGAGCTATGTGGAAACTGATTACTTCAATACTTTTTGCTCTAAGATTGGTCTTGATTCCCATCTAGTGATTGATTTGTGTAAGAATTTTGCCTCTCACGTTGACTCTTTTAAAAAGAAGAGAGACCAGCACCATGAACCTTTTAAAAAACCACCTATTCAAATTTATGTTGCTGACCCTATTTTGCCTGCAGTTATATATGAAAAGCCTCCTTTTCCCACGAGGATGAGGGAGCACTCTCTTGTGACAGGCATAATAAATAAAAGTCAGAGAAGAGTTGATGAGCCTGAGGACCAGATCAAAGTCGATCATCAAGTTGCATTGATTAAAGATCTTGCTACTAATGATGTTTTGGATTCCAATATAAGTTTTTGTGCTGTCTCCACTAACCTTGTCACAACCAAGAATAAAGGCCCAATTTCAGGTACTCCAGTGGTATCTGTTAAAATAGGAGATCACAATTATTATGGGCTATGCGATTTGGGATCGAGTGCAAGTGCTATCCCCTATTCACTTTATGAAGAAATCATCGGTGAGATTTCCCCTTGTGAACTTGAAGAAGTTGATGTTAGTATTCATCTTGCAAATAAAACAACTATCTCTCCTATCGGAATTGTGAGGGACGTTGAAGTCCTATGTGGAAAGGTAAAATACCCTACCGACTTTCTAGTACTTGGTTCAGAGAGGGACAATTTTTGTCCAATTATTTTTGGTAGACCTTTTCTTAGAACTTGTGGAGCTATAATAGATTGCAAGAAAGGTAAAGTTTATGTTGAATTCGATGGTGAGCCATATGAATTTAATTTTTCTAAGTTCTCTAAGCAGCCTCGTGGTACTGATTTACCTAGTGATGATAAGATTATTGGAAGTATTGCCTCTATTGCTATTCCCCCTAATGATCCTTTGCAGCAATACATGGAGGACCACGAGAATGATTTTCATATGTAGGAAAGAAATGAACTAGATGAAATATTCTTGAGGCAGCCCGCTATCCTGAAGCACAACCTTCCGGTTGAACCTTTGGGAATTTTATCAAAACCAAAAGAAGACCCGGTGTTCGATCTTAAACCTCTTCCCGATACGCTCAAGTATGCTTATTTAGATGAAAAGAAAGTATATCCTGTTATTATCAATTCTAACCTTTCAGGATATGAAGAGGAGCGATTATTGGAAGTACTTCGTAAACACCGAGGCGCAATTGGCTATACCCTTGATGATCTTAAGGGGATTAGTCCATCTATCTGTCAACATACTATCAACCTTGAGCCTGATGCTAAACCCGTTGTTGATCATCAACGACGGTTGAACCCGAAGATGATGGATGTCGTGAGAACTGAGATTCTCAAGCTTCTAGCCGCAGGTATTATCTACCCTATAGCTGATAGTAAGTGGGTAAGTCCGGTACATTGTGTTCCTAAGAAAGGAGGTACAACTGTGGTTCCAAATGATAAAAATGAATTAATACCTCAGAGAGTTATTATTGGATATAGAATGTGTATTGATTACAGGAAGTTGAACAAGGCAACTAGGAAGGATCACTATCCGTTGCCATTCATCGACCAAATGCTTGAAAGGTTATCCAAAAACACTCACTTTTGTTATCTCGATGGTTATTCTGGCTTCTCTCAAATTCATGTTAACACTGCCGATCAAGAGAAGACCACTTTTACTTGTCCCTTTGGTACTTATGCTTACAGGCGTATGCCTTTTGGTTTATGTAATGCCCCTGCTACTTTTCAAAGGTGTATGTCTGCTATTTTTCATGGTTTTTGCGGGGATATTATGGAAGTCTTCATGGATGATTTCTCCGTCTATGGAACTTCTTTTGACCATTGTCTTCACAACCTTAATAAAGTTTTGTAGAGATGCGAGGAGACAAATTTGGTACTCAACTAGGAAAAGTGCCACTTTATGGTTAATGAAGGAATTGTTCTTGGTCACAAGATTTCCGAAAGGGGAATTGAAGTGGACAAGGCCAAGATCGAAGCTATTGAGAGGATGCCCTATCCAAGGGACATCAAAGGTATTCGCAGTTTTCTCGGTCATGCAGGTTTTTATAGAAGATTTATTAAAGACTTTTCTAAAACCTCGAGACCCCTAACTAATCTTCTCCAGAAGGATGTTCCTTTTGTATTTGATGAAAGTTGTAAGGAAGCTTTTGAAGTCCTTAAGAAAGCTTTAATAACTGCTCCTATAGTACAACCACCTGACTGGAATTTACCTTTTGAGATTATGTGCGATGCAAGTGATTTTGCTGTTGGAGCTGTTTTAGGATAAAGGGTTGATAAGAAATTGAATGTTATACATTATGCTAGTAAAACCCTTGATAGTGCTCAAAGAAACTATGCTACTACTGAGAAAGAATTCTTAGCTGTAGTTTTTGCTTGTGATAAGTTTAGGCAGTATATTGTTGATTCCAAAGTTCTTATTCATACTGATCATGCTGCCATTAAGTATCTTATGACAAAGAAGGATGCCAAGCCAAGGCTAATCAGATGGGTACTCCTTCTTCAAGAATTTGATTTGCAGATTGTTGATAGGAAAGGGGAAGACAATCCGGTGGCGGACAATCTTTCAAGGATGGAAGATATACCGCACGACCCCATCCCAGTTAACGATAGTTTTCCAGACGAGCAACTTGCCGTTGTAAAAGTACAATCTCTTTCCGATCCTTGGTATGCAGATTATGCTAATTTTATTGTTGCAAAGTATTTGCCTCCAGGTCTAACGTTTCAGCAAAGGAAGAAGTTCTTTCATGATTTGAGGCACTACTTTTGGGATGACCCACATCTTTTCAAACAAGGTCCCGACGGGATCGTGAGAAGATGCATTCCGGAACATGAGCAGAAGGACATTCTCAAATGGTGTCATGATAGTCCCTATGGAGGACATCATGCCGGTGAGAGGACTGCACATAAGGTTCTTCAATCAGGTTTTTATTGGCCTACTCTCTTTAAAGATGCTAGAAATTATGTTTTAGCCTGTGATAAATGTCAGAGAGTTGGTAACATTAGTAGAAGGAATGAGATGCCTATGAATTACTCACTAGTGATTGAACCTTTCGATTGTTGGGGTTTTGATTTATGGGTCCTTTTCCTTCTTCGCACAAGTACACTCACATTTTAGTAGCTGTTGATTATGTGACCAAGTGGGTAGAGGCAATCCCCACTGAAAGTGCTGATCACAAAACATCTTTGAAAATGCTTAAATATGTAATTTTTCCTAGGTTTGGTGTACCAAGGTATCTCATGACCGATGGAGGATCACACTTCACGCACGGAGCTTTTAGAAAAGCTTTGGCCAAATACGATGTTAATCATAGAATTGCTTCACCTTATCATCCTCAAACTAGTGGGCAAGTTGAGCTCACCAATAGAGAGATTAAGTTGATCTTGCAGAAAACAGTAAACAGAAATAGGAAAGATTGGTCAAACAAGTTAGGAGATGCTTTGTGGGCATATAGAACTGCTTACAAAAACCCCATGGGCATGTCTCCCTATAAGATGGTGTATGGCAAGGCTTGCCATTTGCCATTAGAGTTAGACCATAAAGCTTTCTGGGCTGTTAGAGAGCTTAACGCTGACCCAAAACTAGCTGGTGAGAAGCGTCTCATGAACTTGACTTCTCTAGATGAATGGAGAAGTGAAGCTTACGAGAGCGCTAAAATGTTCAAGGAAAAGGTAAAAAGGTGGCATGGTAGGAAGATTCTGAAACGTGAATTTAATGTTGGTGATAAAGTTTTGTTGTTCAGATCCCGTTTCAGGTTTTCTCCAGGTAAACTACTTTCCAGGTGGGAAGGACCATTTCATATTGAAGAAGTTTATCGGTCCGGTGCAATTAAGATTAATAATTTTGAAGGCACCATACCCCAAGTTGTGAATGGGCAAAGGCTTAAACATTACATAGCAGGAGACCCTGTCGATGTTGATGTGAATATAATATACACAACAACCCACGAAGAACATGTTGCAGCCCTGTTTCAGACGCCAGCAGAGGCAGAATAAAGAAAAGGTATGTAGTACGGTAAGGAAACATAGCGAACCGCCATAAAAGTTCCGTATTACAAGTTTTTGTAAAATTAGTAAAATTCCGAGTATATGTGGAGCCGGAGACGACCTCCAGGGAGTCCAGGTGCCCCCCTGGCGCCCCCCCCCCCTGGGCCGCGCCGGGAGGCCGCCTGGACACCCGGGAGCCCGTCTCCGACCCCGCTTTGGTCCGTTACCTTCCTTTCTGTGCACAAATTTTTCCTATATATTTTCCCGGACTGTTCCGGCAACGTATCTTGCGATTTCGCGTGTTTTCTCTTCGATCTGTTTCTGCCAGGGAATCTTTCAGCTGAATTTAGGTGCCATGGCTTCTCCAAGTTCCCCCAAGGACGAGTTCGTCGTCAACGTCATCAACCCTTACCTCGCTGAGGTGAAGAAGCACCCTCAGGTTGTTCGGATGGAGGATGGTGTCCTTCATCAAGAAGATCTGAAGGGACCTATCAAGGAGGGGAGCATCCAGGCCAGGCTGGAAGAAGTGGAACAAGAAGTCTTCGAGTACAAGAAGATGATCGAGCGTGGTGTCGAAGCTAACTTTGACATCACCAACGAGCTGAAGAACTACTTCCTGAAGGAGATGAAGGAGATGCGGGAAAGAACCGCCGCTTCTGAAGACAGAATTATAGAAATCCAAGGGCAAATTAATGATCTACAAAACCAGAACTGTGAGTATGAACTAAGGTTTCTGCGCATGGGTTTGGGTGCTGAATGTAGGATTCAGGAGACGAGCTTCTCATATGAGACTGGAGAACCCCTACCATGGAAGCGTTTCGCCAAGGACTACTTGATCAACGCCAACAAGGATGATGAGTAAAATCTCCTGGGGTAATGGCATTCCCTTGGCTTGTTCCAAGCTTGGGGGAGTGCCCGGTATCTTTATCTTTACCTTTTGTCATTTAGAGTCAAGTAGAGTTGTATCATGTCTAGGGAGGTTATTATATGAGATAGGTGTGTGCATTGAGGTCTATCGCTCCTTCGGTGAAGAATCGTATCCGTGAGTGTGGAGTCGTCCATGATGGAATATTAATGAGAAGTTTATTGGTTCCTTTGGTGCACTCGGTATTCTCTTCACGCAATCAACCTTATATGATGGTTCTTATGAGGAGTATTGACCTTATGTCAGGTATGGCTATCAAACTTTATTTAATCTTGGCAAACATAGCTTTGGTCATAACAACAAGCATGATTTTCTTAAAGTAGCAACATAGCCAAAACCTTTATGTTATTATGCTTGAAGTGTTATGCTGACAAGGAAGACAACTTGATGTGTTATGCTTATTTCAATGTTCATGCTTTATATAGCTTTGCATCTTAGTCATCATCAATTGTCTGTTCTCTCAAAACCTTTGCTAGCCTAACTCTGTACTAAGCGGAATTCTGCTTGTGCATCCATACCCTTAAGCCAATACCTTCCATATGAGTCCACCATACCTACCTATCCGTGGTATTCCACTACCACCTCCTAAAGTATATAATTTATGTGTTATTCTTAAATGTTCAAAATCTTTTGTTTTGTGCCTCTGTTTCAGCTCATGAGGAAGTAATAGCTAATTCATAGTCTTCTTGAGTTGGACAAGCTTCACCCCGGGATTGCATGTCTAATGTGCAAACCCGTAATACGAGAAGGAACTGGCAAAGAGTGCGCCCGGCTTAAAAATAATAACAAACAAACCCTCCTTCGCGCTTTGTTCATGAGAAATCAGAAAACTTTGGCAGTGATAAACAAGGAGAATAAGAGGATGTTATCATCCTCGTGCGAGAGCCGTTCCTCGAAACTTGTCCAGCTGAAAAGGCAATTGAGTTATCTATTAGCATTCGTTGACAAATCATGCACCCCTAAAACTTGTTTTCATTCTGTTTGATTTGAGGATAGCACATGAGTTTTCCCTACCACCCTAGAGCAGGGCCTATCTTTTAATTTTAAGTCGAGTCAGTTACTCCTACTTCCTTCTATTTCTCAAAGAGAGCAGACGCTTGATGTTGATAAGGATTCATTCATATAATGCTGCATTAAGATTTGTCATATCATATCCTTGTTGACATTATCATTCGATAAGTAAGTTGTTTGTCATGCCCAGCTAAGGCAAATATCTTCCTTTGTGTTAACATTGTCACTTCTTGCCTATTAACATGTTATCTCAAAAAGCTTCAATTGATCTCACCAAAATATAAGCAAAAGTTAAACCTATTTGTTGTTTTTTGACCAAAGGACATGTTTGCCATGATATAATGAGTTCCCTTAGCCCTACTTTCGAATATAAGTGTTATCACTCTCTCATAAGGGCCTTATGAGTTGAAGATTGCTGTTGAGGATATTTGAGTTGGTAAAGAAACTATGATGCTTCTTGTCCGTATTCTATTTATCGACACTTCACTCTCTAAACTTGTGGACAGGTTTACCGAGTTCATATTCGCTTGGGGACAAGCGAGGTCTAAGCTTGGGGGTGTTGATACGTCCAATATGCATCACTATTTTGTATCATAATTTATCCTTATTCATTGATATATTTCACGTTACGGTGATGTTCTTATGTTGTTTTGGTCTATTTTACACAGTTTGCAAACTCTCCGATGCCGGAACAGCAGACGCAGGATTCAGCAGTAAAAAGTGGACGCTGAGTTGCTGAAGAAGAATACCTCCAAATTACCTGAAAATCGACGGGAGTTATTTTTCAGATGAATCACGAAGACACGCAAAAGGGGAGCCAGAGGGGGGCCACGGGGTGCCCAGGCGGCCTGCTGGCGCGCCCCCCCTGGCCGCGCCGGGGGGGCGCCTGGAGCCCCTGGCCTACCTCTGGATGCTCCCTTTTGCATATATATTCTCCATTCTCCGAAAACCCTAAAAAGAAGACTTTTTACGGAGTTCCGCCGCCGCTCCGAGGCGGAAACCTACAGAGAAGAAAAGGGCATCTCCGGCGGGCAGATTCCGCCGGGGAGATCACCTCCCGGAAGGGGAGATCGTCGCCATCGTCATCACCATCGTCACGGGCATCATCGAGATCATCATCAACATCATCCCCAACACCAGCACCATCTCCATCTTCATCCAAATCTCATCTTACAATCGTAACTTGCGTTGTAACTCGTACTACCTATCCTCTTTACTCTATCGGTGTTGATTATTGCCTTGTGGTGAATGCTATTGAGTTTTGTTGGAGAAATATTGTTATGTCTAGATTGTTTATCACCTATTTATCCCCACTGATTATGATCTCCTTTATGTCTCGTGAGTAGTTACCTTAGTTCTTGAGGCCATGGGGAAAGTCTTGTTGTTAGTAGTCATATGCTGTTGAAGTAATATGTGTTGTTTGATACTTAAGTTGCGTTGTCATTCTACTAGTGGTGTTGTGTGAGTCGAACACCCAACACTTCGCCTTATTAAGGACCTAGGGGAATACATTGTGTATAAAGAATGCTTATGGTGGGTTGCCGGAGTGACAGAAACCTGAACCCCAGTTCGCACGCTTTTGCATAAGGGAATAATGGATCCTCGATCGTAATGCTATGGTTAGGCTTTTGCCTTAAATTCTATCTTGTATTTGCGGATGCTTGCAAGGTGTTTAATCATAAGAGTGCACTCATCTTAGTCTAGAGAGTGTACTAGCATAGATCCACCCACTCAACACTTATCAACACATAACATAGTATCGATACGGAATATGGCGAAAGCACATGACTACCTCTCCCGTGTGTCCTCAAGAACGCTTTAGTCTTTATAAGTTCAGTTGCTAGGCCTCTCCTTTGCTAAGAAAGGATTGGGCCACTTGTTACTCTCAGTACCTTTTACATTACTTGCTTTTACTTACTTGTTGCTTATACCGAGAAAACCCCTAAAAGTTATCTTTCAGTGCTTGCAGTAATTTCTTGCTCAGAATCGCTTATCAATACCTTCTGCTCCTCGTTGGGTTCGACACTCTTACTTATCAAAAACGCTGCAATAGATCCCTTACGATTGAGGGTCATCACTAAGCACCGCGATAGTATGACCGAGGGTGTAGTCTGTGGAGGGGGGCGCCACACAGGGCTAACAATTGATGTCGTGTGTTCTAGGGCGCCCCACACAGATATATAGGTGGGGGGAGAGGGAGGCAACCAGGGTGCGTCTGAAGTAGGATCTGAATCCTACTTGGGGTTTCCCCAAGTGGTGCCCCCTACCTTATTACATAAGACAGAAAAGGGAAGGGGGAATAGAGAATGGAAGGGGGCTGATGGCTTCTCGCCCCTCGTTGGTTACCCCAAGTGGAAGGTTTGAGATGCAGTGTAGCGGTAGTTTTCCCTTGGCAAAGATACCAAGGATCGAATCCCCTGAGACTCCGAGGGTCAACAAGAAGGTGTCAACTGCTAGCGGCGCAACTTAGCGATTGACAGGACCTGCACAGAGATACAAATAACTTTGCTCCCAACGAGTACAGAGAGGTTGTCAATCCCTCCGGCCTTGTCGTTTACAAAGGATCAAACGTAAGAGATAATAGTGATAGGTATGACTGCAACTAGTAAGTAAGAACAGAAAGTAAATAGCGGGTGTGATCAGCAGTGCACATAGCATTTTATCATAGACTAACCATAAGAAAACATGAACTACTAAGCACCATTATGCACATAGCATTTTTATCATAGACATATCAACCAGTGCAACAACATCCAACTCTATTAACAAGATAAGCATGATAACTCAAGAGAGTTCCAGCGACCAACTAAACAAAAGCTCTTTAAAAAGTAAAGCATGAAAACTAAGAGCTGAACATGATAGTAGCTATTGAAAGACAAAGAACATACACAGCAAAGATAAACATGAAAATCCCATGTTATGTTCTAGGTTGAAGTGGAGCGTGTTTCTCTCCCACACAAAGAAAGATGGGTTCCAACTTGTTATGAACGGCAAGCAAAGCTAAAGAAAACTAAAAAGGAAACTAAAAGCAAGACGCTCCAAGCATAGCACATAACACATGAAGTGATTAAAATATAGTGGAACGAAAGACAAACTGATAATTGTTGATGGAGAAGGGGATGCACGGGGGCATCCCCAAGCTTAGACGCTTGAGTCTTCTTGAATATTTCTTGGGGGTGCACGGGGGCATCCCCAAGCTTGAGCGTTTGACACTCCTGAATCTTTTTATCATCTTCCCCCGCACACTTGAAAACTCCCTTCATACATAACTCATCATAATCTGATTAGCAAGGTTAGTACCGATAATAAAATAATTTTTCCTTGCTGGAAATAAGGATAATCTTGAAGGTCTACTGTTTCTCAAGATTTCCAAAAGGTTTTTGCAAAGAAAAAGCAAGCTCAAGGTTTGCAAAACGAAGGAAAGGCAAAACAGGATAGAATCTGTGAAAAACAGACCAGCAGGTAGTAAATAATTTTTTCGGGGCACTTCTGCAACTCAAATCAAAAAACTCAAAACAGACGCCCGAAAATCAATTGTATAGAGCACGATGTCGAAACAATTCAGACCAAAAAGATGATCTGGTGATTTTATACGAATTTTTCTGTCCAAGGACAGATTCTGTTTCCTGGACAGCACGTCACAACTTTTGAACTTTCTTGCAATCAGAGGCTAAACTTGGCACAAAGCTGAAAAGTAAAGATACAATGATGATGCTACTGTAGTAACAAACATCAAGACACAACAAAAGCAAAATAAAATTTTATTCATTGTGGGCTGCCTCCCAAAAGCGCTTTCTTTTATGCCTTTAAGCTAGGCATAATGCAAAGAGGAATCAATAATCATCATAATAATCGGAGTTATAAATTGCTTCAAATGGTTCCTCAACAAGTTCACTCTAATTCCTTCTAGGAAAGGGGTACATACCTTTTGCCTTCCCACGTAGGCGGATTTGTCCCTTACCTATATCGATGAAGCCTTTTATAGCTCGGAGGAAGTCCCTTCCAAGCACTATATTTCCTTGATTTGGCTTCATGATGAAGAAATCAACCATTGCAATCCCTTTAAGGAATGTGACTGGTACGTCTTTTATTCTTCCCTGGATCTCAGAAATATCTCCATTAGCATGTTCATGATAGGATGATAATCTATCCATGTTAAATTTTAAAGAATCATGAACACTTTTTGTCATAGTAGAAACCATAGATCCAATATCACAATAAGCAAGGAAGTCTTGATTAGAGATGCTAATCCTAACAAAAGGCTCCCAATCATTGTCTATTTCCAAAATATCTCTCTTATTGGGTTTGGGTTTCTCTACCTTCATCAAGTCTAGAGCATCCATTCTTTTCTCAATAGTAGCAAGTCTATCTATGACAGTATCAAAACCATGATCATAAACAAAGTAACTAGATAGACCATGTATAATTTCAAGAGCTCTAGCTTCATCACATTCTAGGAAATCTCCTTCAGCTATAATATCAAGAGAGTGTTTACACCATTTAAAAAGACCATGGTAAAAATTTCTAAGCACAATTTTTATAGGTATCCAAGGCATTATTCTCCTATGTGCATCAGAAATTATGTCCCATGCCTTCTTCATATTTTCTCCATCCCTTTGATGGAAATCTAGAACTTCTGATTCCCTCAAAGCACCGAATCCCAACATGATTGACTAAACAAAAAGGACTACTAACAGAAAAGCAAGTAATGTTTTTGTGATTTTTGATAGAAGACACTAAAGGAAAACTGAAAGGTAAACTAACAATACTAAAAAGCAAAGGTAAAAGATAGCGTGCAACTCCCCTATCTTGAAGAGTGGAGTCCCCGGCGACGGCGCCAGAAAACTTTGCTTGATGGCTTCTCGCCCCTCGTTGGTTACCCCAAGTGGAATGTTTGAGATGCAGTGTAGCGGTAGTTTTCCCTTGGCAAAGATACCAAGGATCGAATCCCATGAGACTCCGAGGGTCAACAAGAAGGTGTCAACTGCTAGCGGCGCAACTTAGCGATTGACAGGACCTGCACACAGATACAAATAACTTTGCTCCCAACGAGTACAGAGAGGTTGTCAATCCCTCCGGCCTTGTCGTTTACAAAGGATCAAACGCAAGAGATAATAGTGATAGGTATGACTGCAACTAGTAAGTAAGAACAGAAAGTAAATAGCGGGTGTGATCAGAGATGGTAATATGGACCGGGGTCCCATGATGTTCACTAGTGATGTCTCTATCCCAAAAGACGATAAAACAGCTAAGCGAGGTAAACGAATTACAGCTGGGCAATTGACAGGATTATGTGCGCAAACCAATGCTAACTATGCTGCAAAGAAAGGTAGAGGCTCAAAAGCATGGGCGGTATGCTAAGGCAAGTAGACCGAAATCCATCTGCATCTACTACTAATCATCCACCTTGAGATATCTATCCATAACATCTCGCTGGTATTAAGTTGCGAGTCCCACCCATAGTGTAAACTCAAAGCAACAGACAACTGCATTAAAAGAACTTTGCGTAAAGTAAACAATCCTTGCACCCGCAAGTACAAGCACCGTTGTTTTCCCCCTTGTGGCAACAACACATCCCCTAGACTCATGTTTCTGTCACTCAAGCTAGTCATCGAGGGGCATGAACCCACAATCAAGCATAACGTTCCCTCTTGGAGTTACTACCTACTACTTGGCCAAAGCAATAAACAGCAACGGAGAACATGCAAGAATTACTCAAGAACATAAATATAAAAGAGGTAAATCAAATATATTACTCACACACAATCTGAACATAATCTCATAATCCATCGGATCCCAGCAAACTCATCATAGCAACAGCATAAGGATTACATATGTGCCTCGATCATGTAGGGCAGCTCACGAGGTCTAATCGGTGAAGGACAAAGAGGGGAGGAGAACATCACATAGCTACTGGTCATCGACCCATGGTCCAAGGGAGACTACTCACAACTCATCCGGGAGGCGTCCATGGTGGTGGAGAAGCTCCCGGTGGTGATCCTCCCCTCCGGCGGGGTGCCGGGAAGAGTTCTCCTGATGCTCCCAATCTTGGAAGCGCGGCGGCGGCGGAAAAGAGATGAGATCGCGAAAAAGGGTTCCGTCCTCGAGGGTTTCGGGACGCGGTGTAAATATATGCCAAAGGGGGGCGTCAGAAGAGGCCAGGGGGGCCCAGGCGCCCTGGCGGCGCGGCCAGGAGGGAGGCCGCCCCCTCTGGCCGCCTGGAGCCCTGGTGGCCCCCCTCTGGCCCTACTTTGGCCGCATGGAAGCTTCCGGAACGCTGATTTTTTATATATTTTTCCCGGGATTTTTCTGGCAATTTACGTAATGGGAAAACCTGAAATACAAAAACAACAGAAAACAGAAACTGGCACTGGGGTGCACTGAGTTAATAGGTTAGTCCAAATATGATCAAAAGTGTATGGAAGTGCATAAATATAATAGCAATATCACACAAAAGAGGCATGGAGCAAGCAGAAATTATAGATACGTTTTGGACGTATCAACATCCCCAAGCTTAATTCATGCTCGTCCTCGAGTAGGTAAATGATAACAAGCATAATTTCTATGGTGACATGCTACCAACCATATAAGGACTTTTCACATTCGCATGACAAATGCTTACTGAGATAATGAATCTGTAGTAATTAAGTTGCCTCATGAGAATATCACAAAGAACTGAAAGTTTTACAATATGATACTGAAACACTCAATAGATTTGTAGTGAGCATGGTGTGCAAACATGACAAAGTGGTACCTCGCTTGTCCCCTTTAGTGAAGCAAAACATAAATGCAGGGGCACCTCCAAAGTTTAAGTGACGACTAGATACAATGATTTCAGAATAAACGATATCATAATCATGCAGAAGACAATGGTACTTTGGGACAATGCACATTATACTCAGAATGACAATCATGCTCTCAATAGTTGGTGCTTTAAAGAAAGAAGGTGGAGACTCTCGAACTGTGGCTTTTGATGGCAAGGTTGAAAACCCGTGGTCGGAAACAAAAACTAAACATGTACAAGAGCTCTTGGTTTTAAAAAACAGAGGTAAAAATTATTTTTGGGATATGCATATTTCGTCAATGAATGCTAGTAGATAACTCAATTACTTCTTGAGCTGGACAAGTTTTGAGGAACGGCTCCCGCACGAGGACGATCACATCCTCTTAATCTCCTTTGTTTATCACTGTCAAAGTTTTCTGATTTCTCATGAACAAAGCGTGAAGGAGGGTTTGTTTGTTATATATTTTTTAATGAGCCGGGCGCACTCTATGCCAGTTCCTTCTCGTATTAGGGGTTTGCACATTAGACATGCAATCCCGGGGTGAAGCTTGTCCAACTTAAAAAGATCATGAATTAACTACTACTTCCTCATGAGCTAAAACAGAGGCACAAAAGAGAAATGCTTTTTGATTAATTTCGAGATGGTACACGAAAGTCTTCGTTAGGAATGGCAAGTAAATACCATGTATAGGAAGGTATGGTGGACTCATATGGCATAACTGGTTTAAAGGATTTTTGATGCACAAGCAGTCAGTCCGCTTAGTACAGGCGAAGGTTAGCAAAAGACTGGGAGCGACCAACTAAGAGAGCAATGACGGTCATAATCATGCAGAGCGACAAAGCAACATTGAATCGGGCATGGAAGTTATATCGCTGCTCAGAAATTAAAGATCATCAAGGCTTGATAGACTTTCTTTACAGTCTTAAATATGCGTGAGCATATGCCAAGTCAATCAAAATAAATTCTTGGAGGAAGATATCACTAAACCATACCACATCATAGGCAAAGAAATCATGTTGGTACTTCAATAACACATTAACAACCCCCCAGCTATTTGAGACTAACCATAAGAAAACATGAACTACTAAGCACCATTATGCACATAGCATTTTTATCATAGACATATCAACCAGTGCAACAGCAGCCAACTCTCTTAACAAGATAAGCATGATAACTCAAGAGAGTTCCAGCGACCAACTAAACAAAAGCTCTTTAAAAAGTAAAGCATGAAAACTAAGAGCTGAACATGATAGTAGCTATTGAAAGACAAAGAACATACACAGCAAAGATAAACATGAAAATCCCATGTTATGTTCTAGGTTGAAGTGGAGCGTGTTTCTCTCCCACACAAAGAAAGATGCGTTCCAACTTGTTATGAACAGCAAGCAAAGCTAAAGAAAACTAAAAAGGAAACTAAAAGCAAGACGCTCCAAGCATAGCACATAACACATGAAGTGATTAAAATATAGTGGAACGAAAGACAAACTGATAATTGTTGATGGAGAAGGGGATGCACGGGGGAATCCCCAAGCTTAGACGCTTGAGTCTTCTTGAATATTTCTTGGGGGTGCACGGGGGCATCCCCAAGCTTGAGCGTTTGACACTCCTAAATCTTTTTATCATCTTCCCCCGCACACTTGAAAACTCCCTTCATACATAACTCATCATAATCTGATTAGCGAGGTTAGTACCCATAATAAAATAATTTTTCCTTGCTGGAAATAAGCATAATCTTGAAGGTCTACTGTTTCTCAAGATTTCCAAAAGGTTTTTGCAAAGAAAAAGCAAGCTCAAGGTTTGCAAAACGAAGGAAAGGCAAAACAGGATAGAATCTGTGAAAAACAAACCAGCAGGTAGTAAATAATTTTTTCGGGGCACTTCTGCAACTCAAATAAAAAAACTCAGAACAGACGCCCGAAAGCCAATTGTATAGAGCACGCTGTCGAAACAATTCAGACCAAAAAGATGATCTGGTGATTTTATATGAATTTTTCTGTCCAAGGACAGATTCTGTTTCCTGGACAGCACGTCACAACTTTTGAACTTTCTTGCAATCAGAGGCTAAACTTGGCACAAAGCTGAAAAGTAAAGATACAATGATGATGCTACTGTAGTAACAAACATCAAGACACAACAAAAGCAAAATAAAATTTTATTCATTGTGGGCTGCCTCCCAAAAGCGCTTTCTTTTATGCCTTTAAGCTAGGCATAATGCAAAGAGGAATCAATAATCATCATAATAATCGGAGTTATAAATTGCTTCAAATGGTTCCTCAACAAGTTCACTCTTATTCCTTCTAGGAAAGGGGTACATACCTTTTGCCTTCCCGCGTAGGCGGATTTGTCCCTTACCTATATCGATGAAGCCTTTTATAGCTCGGAGGAAGTCCCTTCCAAGCACTATATTTCCTTGGTTTGGCTTCATGATGAAGAAATCAACCATTGCAATCCCTTTAAGGAATGTGACTGGTACGTCTTTTATTCATCCCTGGATCTCAGAAATATCTCCATTAGCATGTTCATGATAGGATGATAATCTATCCATGTTAAATTTTAAAGAATCATGAACAATTTTTGTCATAGTAGAAACCATAGATCCAATATCACAATAAGCAAGGAAGTCTTGATTAGAGATGCTAATCCTAACAAAAGGCTCCCAATCATTGTCTATTTCCAAAATATCTCTCTTATTGGGTTTGGGTTTCTCTACCTTCATCAAGTCTAGAGCATCCATTCTTTTCTCAATAGTAGCAAGTCTATCTATGACAGTATCAAAACCATGATCATAAACAAAGTAACTAGATAGACCATGTATAATTTCAAGAGCTCTAGCTTCATCACATTCTAGGAAATCTCCTTCAGCTATAATATCAAGAGAGTGTTTACACCATTTAAAAAGACCATGGTAAAAATTTCTAAGTACAATTTTTATAAGTATCCAAGGCATTATTCTCCTATGTGCATCAGAAATTATGTCCCATGCCTTCTTTATATTTTCTCCATCCCTTTGTCGGAAATCTAGAACTTCTGATTCCCTCAAAGCACCGAATCCCAACATGATTGACTAAACAGAAAGGACTACTAACAGAAAAGAAAGTAATGTTTTTGTGATTTTTGATAGAAGACACTAAAGCAAAACTGAAAGGTAAACTAACAATACTAAAAAGCAAAGGTAAAAGATAGCGTGCAACTCCCCTATCTTGAAGCGTGGAGTCCCCGGCGACGGCGCCAGAAAACTTTGCTTGATGGCTTCTCGCCCCTCGTTGGTTACCCCAAGTGGAATGTTTGAGATGCAGTGTAGCGGTAGTTTTCCCTTGGCAAAGATACCAAGGATCGAATCCCCTGAGACTCCGAGGGTCAACAAGAAGGTGTCAACTGCTAGCGGTGCTACTTAGTGATTGACAGGACCTGCACACAGATACAAATAACTTTGCTCCCAACGAGTACAGAGAGGTTGTCAATCCCTCCGGCCTTGTCGTTTACAAAGGATCAAACGCAAGAGATAATAGTGATAGGTATGACTGCAACTAGTAAGTAAGAACAGAAAGTAAATAGCGGGTGTGATCAGCGATGGTAATATGGACCGGGGTCCCATGATGTTCACTAGTGATGTCTCTCTCCCAAAAGACGATAAAACAGCTAAGCGAGGTAAACGAATTACAGCTGGGCAATTGACAGGATTATGTGCGCAAACCAATGCTAACTATGCTGCAAAGAAAGGTAGAGGCTCAAAAGCATGGGCGGTACGCCAAGGCAAGTAGACCGAAATCCATCTGCATCTACTACTAATCATCCACCTTGAGATATCTATCCATAACATCTCGCTGGTATTAAGTTGCGAGTCCCACCCATAGTGTAAACTCAAAGCAACAGACAACTGCATTAAAAGAACTTTGCGTAAAGTAAACAATCCTTGCACCCGCAAGTACAAGCACCGTTGTTTTCCCCCTTGTGGCAACAGCACATCCCCTAGACTCATGTTTCTGTCACTCAAGCTAGTCATCGAGGGGCATGAACCCACAATCAAGCATAACGTTCCCTCTTGGAGTTACTACCTACTACTTGGCCAAAGCAATAAACAGCAACGGAGAACATGCAAGAATTACTCAAGAACATAAATATAAAAGAGGTAAATCAAATATATTACTCACACACAATCTAAACATAATCTCATAATCCATCGGATCCCAGCAAACTCATCATAGCAACAGCATAAGGATTACATATGTGCCTCGATCATGTAGGGCAGCTCACGAGGTCTAATCGGTGAAGGACAAAGAGGGGAGGAGAACATCACATAGCTACTGGTCATGGACCCATGGTCCAAGGGAGACTACTCACAACTCATCCGGGAGGCGTCCATGGTGGTGGAGAAGCTACCGGTGGTGATCCTCTCCTCCGGCAGGGTGCCGGGAAGAGTTCTCCTGGTGCTCCCGATCTTGGAAGCGCGGCGGCGGCGGAAAAGAGATGAGATCGCGAAAAATGGTTCCGTCCTCGAGGGTTTCGGGACGCGGTGTAAATATATGCCAAAGGGGGGCGTCAGAAGAATCCGGGGGGGCCAGGCGCCCTGGCGGCGCGGCCAGGGGGGCCGCTCCCTCTGGCCGCCTGGAGCCCTGGTGGCCCCCCTCTGGCCCTACTTTGGCCGCATGGAAGCTTCCGGAGCGCTGATTTTTTATATATTTTTCTCGGGATTTTTCTGGCAATTTACGTAATGGGAAAACCTGAAATACAAAAACAGCAGAAAACAGAAACTGGCACTGGGGTGCACTGAGTTAATAGGTTAGTCCAAATATGATCAAAAGTGTATGGAAGTGCATAAATATCATAGCAATATCACACAAAAGAGGCATGGAGCAAGCAGAAATTATAGATACGTTTTGGACGTATCAGGGGCGAAACCCCTTTGTTCCTTATCCAATTCGGTCACATGCCAATGCGGGGTGCGCCACCCCTTGTGGGCTGGTGTGCTCCCCTCTTATGGCCCATATACCTCCCCCGAAGGTTCCCGTAACCCCCCGATACTCTGATAATTACCTGATACACTTCGGAACACTTCTGGTGTCCGAATACTATCTTCCTATATATCAATATTTACCTCTCGACCATTTCGAGACTCCTCGTCATGTCCATGATCTCATCCGGGACTCCGAACAACATTCCGTCACCAAATCACATAACTCGTATAATATAATATCATCATCGAACGTTAAGCGTGCGGACCCTATGGGTTCGAGAACTATGTAGACATGATCGAGACACTTCTCCGGTCAATAATCAATAGCGGAACATGGATGCTCATATTGGCTCCTACATATTCTACGAAGATATTTATCGGTCGAACCGTTATGACAATTCCCTTTGTCCATCGGTATGTTACTTGCCCGAGATTCAATCATCGGTATCTTTATACCTAGTTCAATACCGGTAGCATCAAGTCTCTTTACTCGTTCCGTGATACATCATCCTGAGACTAACTCATTAGTCATTTGCTTGCAAGGCTTATTATGATGTGTATTACCGAGAGGGCCCAGAGATACCTCTCTGATACTCGGAGTGACAAATCCTAATCTTGAGTTATGCGAACTCAACAAAGACCTTCAGAGATACCCGTAGACCATCTTTATAATCACCCAGTTACCTTGTGACATTTCATAGCACACAAGGCATTCCTTCGGTATCCGGGAGGTGCATAATCTCATAGTCGAAGGAGTATGTATTTGACATGAAGAAAGCAATAGCAATAAAACTAAACGATCGGTCTGCTAAGCTAACGGGTGGGTCTTGTCCATCACATCATTCTCCTAATGATGTGATCCCGTTATCAAATGACAACTCATGTCCATGGTTAGGAAACCTTAACCATCTTTTGATCAACGAGCTAGTCTAGTAGAGGCTCACTAGGGACATAGTGTTTGTCTATGTATTCATACATGTATTAAGGTTTTTGATCAATACAATTCTAGCATGAATAATAAACATTTATCATGAATAAGGAAATATAAAACAACAACTTTATTATTGTCTCTAGGGCATATTTCCTTCATTTTGTTGCCAGGGAGTTGTCAATATTTGCTGCTCCAAGTGTACCAAACTTTTTTGGTTTGTGAAGATGAAGAATTCAGCATGTTGCTAATATGGTCGCCATTGGTCAACCGCTACAATGATGGCCAAATATTCTTTCTCATAAGTAGAGAGATAAGGACTTGCTCATGAATGCGATCGGATGACCCCCCTGTTGGAGCACTGCCCCCACTCCTTTGTCACTAGAGTTAGTTTCCACGATAAATGGCTGAGCAAAGTTCGGCAGTGCCAAGACTGGTGCAGATATGAAGTGTTCTTTCAGTGTCTGGAACGTTGTTTCAGTAACTGCTGTCCAATGGAAAGGGGGGGGGGGGCTTTCTTGAGCAGATTGAAAAGTGGGCGAGCAATAACTCCAAAATTGCCCACAAAGCGTCTGTAATACCCGACAAGCCGAAGGAAACTACAGACACTCTTGACATTTGTTGGTGTTTGCCATGTCGACACTGTTGTGATCTTCTCCAGATCGGTTGCTACCCGCACGAGAGCTCACCACATGACCAAGATAAGAAATCTGTTGTTGCACGAAAAGACACTTACTTAGCTTCACTTTCCACTGGTCCCGGTGCAACAACGCTAGGAGTTGTTGCAAGTGGTCCGTATGGTCAGAGAGGGTCTTGCTGAAATCAGGATATCATCAAAAAAGAGCAAGACACAGTGACGATTCACATGTTTCAATGTGGTATTAATAGCTCCGTCGAAGGTGGTCGGTCCTCCTGCTACTCCAAAAGGAATCACTTTAAACTCATAATGTCCAGAGTGACTTTGGAATGTTGTTTTCTATTCTTCCCCTTTGGCCAAACAAATTTGGTGATAACTGGCGCGTAGGTCCAACTTAGAAAACCATTGGGCGCCTTGTAGCTCATCCAAAAGTTCTTCTATGACTGGGATAGGAAACTTCGCGATACAAGTCAGAGCATTCAAATAACAATAGTCAATGAAAGGACGCCAAGTGTCGTCCTTCTTCTTGACCAAGATGACAGGTGAGGAGAAGGGACTCGTGCTTAACTAAATGATGCATGTCTTCAGTAGTTCTTTAACAAGACGCTCGATTTCATCTTTGTGGTCCGGCTTGTGTCTGCAGGGTATGATACTGAATGGTTGAGCCCCTGGGATCAGTGGTATGTGGTGATCACAAGATCGTCGTGGTGGAAGACCAATTGGCGCGCCAAAGACATGTGCAAATTCAGTTAAAACTTCCTGCAAACACTCAGGTGTTGGGTTGTGACTTTGCCCGTTGTCATCAGTAACCACATACAACTGCAAACAGTGGGTAATCGCATTGTCTCTGCACAAACCAAGTAACTGAGTAGTGTTGATAAGGTGGCACTGGGTATACTCTGCATCATGGCCTCACAACGAGACAGTGCCGTGAGGGCCGGCAAAATCAAGATATTTAGCACGCCAATCCGTTCCAAGGATTGTGTCTTACACTCACAATGTTAGCACGTGCAAATCTATGATGAACTCATGGCCTTGAGAGAACCAATGAAAGCTGGGTACAATAGTAGAGCAGACTAGCTCACCGCCATCAGACACTCGCACATTGTCAGGGATATTACTAGCAGATATAAACCGGCTAGTGTAAACCGGATTATGGTAATATAGTTGTGTAATTATAAAACTCAGTAGAGGTTACAGCCCATGAAGGCTTAGGGCCCGTGTATAGAGTTACAGTTTGTAAACCGTCCGATTGTGTAACTTGATAGATGATACGTCCAAAACGTATCTATAATTTATGCTTGCTCCATGCTTCTTTTGTGTGATATTGCTATGATATTGATGCACTTCCATACACTTTTGATCATATTTGGACTAACCTATTAACTCAGTGCACCACAGTGCCAGTTCCTGTTTTATGCTGTTTTTCTATTTCAGGTTTCCCCCATATTAAAAGTGCTCCAAAAATTCCAGGAAAAATATAGGAAAAATCAGCATACAGGAAGCTTCGCGAAGAACCAAAGATGGGCCAGAGGGGAGCCAGGGGAGGCCCAGGCGGCCACCTGGCGCGCCCCCACCCCTGGCCACGCCAGGGGGGCTCCTGGGGCCCCTACTCCGCCTATGGCTGCCCTCCTTCGCATATATATCCCTCTCGTCCCGAAACCCTCGAGGACAGAACCTTTTTTCGCGATCTCGCCTCTGTTCCGCCGCTGTAGCGCTTCCAAGATCGCGAGCATCAGGAGAACTCTTCCCGGTACCCTGCCGGAGGGGAGAACCACCACCGGGAGCTTTTCCACCACCATGGACGCTTCCCGGATGAGTCATGAGTAGTCCACCTTGGACCATGGGTCCATGATCAGTAGCTATGTGATGTTCTCCTCCCCTTTTTGCTCTTCATGGTTTAGACCTCGTGAGCTGCCCTACATGATCGAGGCACATATGTAATCTTTCTGCTATTGCCTTGCTGAGTTTGCTGGGATCTGATGGATTATGAGACTATGTTCAGATTGTGTTTGAGTAATATATTTGATTCACCTCTTTTATATCTTTTTTCTTGAGTAATTCTTGCATGTTCTCCGTTGCTGTTTATTGCTTTGGCCAAGTAGTAGGTAGTAACTCCAAGAGGGAGCGTGATGCTTGATTGTGGGTTCATGCCCCCTGATTACTAGCTTGAGTGACAGAATCATGAGTCTAGGGGATGTGTTGTTGCCACAAGGGAGAAAACAACGGTGCTTGTACTTGCGGGTGCAAGGATTGTTTACTTTACGCAAAGTTCTTTTAATGCACTTGTCTGTTGCTTTGAGTTTACACTTTGGATGGGATTCGCAACTTAATACCAGCGAGATGTTCTGGATAGATATCTCAAGGTGGATGATTAGTAGTAGATGCAGATGGATTTCGGTCTACTTGCCTTGGCGTACCGCCCATGCTTTTGAGCCTCTACCTTTCTTTGCAGCATAGTTAGCATTGGTTTGCACACATAATCCTGTCAATTGCCCAGCTGTAATTTGTTTACCTCGCTTTGCTGTTTTATCGCCTTTTGGGAGAGAGACATCACTAGTGAACATCATGGGACCCCGGTCCATATTACCACCGCTGATCACACCTTCTATTTACTTCCTGTTTTTATTTACTAGTTGCAGTCATAGCTATCATTATTATCTCTTGTGTTTGATCCTTTGTAAACAACAAGGCCGGAGGGATTGACAACCTCTCTGTACTCGTTGGGAGCAAAGTTATCTGTATCTGTGTGCAGGTCCCGTCAACCGCTAAGTTTCTGGCGCCGTTGACACCTACTTGTCGACCCTCGGAGTCTCACGGGATTCAATCCTTGGTATCTTTGCCAAGGGAAATTTGCCGCTACGCTACATCTCAACCTTCCACTTGGGGTAACCAACGAGGGGCAAGAAGCCATCAAGCAAGTTTCTGGCGCCGTTGCCGGGGACTCCACTCTTCAAGATAGGGGAGTTGCACGCTATCTTTTATCTTTGCTTTTTAGTCTTGTTAGTTTACCTTTCAGTTTTTGCTTTAGTGTCCCTTACCAAAAATCACAAAAATAGTTATCTTGCTTGCTGCTGCTATGGGTTCCACCGAGAACACCAAGTTGTGTGACTTCACTAGTCATAACAACAATGACTTTATCTACACGCCTATTGCTACACCTGCCACTTCAGCACCTTCTTATGAGATTAAACCTGCTTTGCTGAACCTAGTTATGAAAGATCAATTCTCCGGTGCTGGAGATGATGCTGCTTTGCACTTAAATAATTTTGTTGAGCTCTGTGATATGCAAAAGTACAAAGAAGTAGATGGTGATATTGTTAAGCTTAAGCTTTTTCCTTTCTCCTTGAGAGGAGGAGCTAAAATCTGGTTTCAATCCTTGCCTCGGAATAGTATAGATTCTTGGGACAAGTGCAAGGATGCCTTTATTGGGAACTACAATCCCCCTGCTAAAATTATCCAATTAAGGAGTAACATAATGAATTTTAAACAGTTGGATAATAAACACATTGCCCAAGCTTGGGAACGCATGAAATCTCTTGTCAAGAACTGCCCTACTCATGGTTTGACTACTTGGATGGTTATCCAAACTTTTTATGCAGGCTTGAACTTTACCTCGCGGAACTTATTAGATTCGGCCGCGGGAGGAACCTTTATGTCAACTACACTTGGTGCTGCCACGAAGCTTCTCGACGAGATCATGACCAATTATTCCCAATGGCACACCGAACGCGCTACAACAGGTAGGAAGGTAAACTCTGTCGAGGAGATTTCCTCCCTAAATGAAAAAGTTGACTTGATCATGTCTCTACTTTCCAAGCAATCTTCTATTGATCCTCATGATGTTCCTTTAAATTCTTTGATTGCTCAAGATCAAGTAGATGTGAACTTTATCTCTAGAAACAATTTCAATAACAATGCTTATAGGAGTAATTTTGGTAGCAACCCTAGACCGTTCCCCTCTAATTCCTATGGGAACAACAATGCTTATCCTAGCACCAAGAACTCCACTTCTGAACTAGAGATTATGCTTAAAGACTTCATCACTACCCAAAAGGCCTTCAATAAGAGTAGAAGAAAAACTAGACAAACTAGATAATCTCTCTTCGAAGGTAGACAATTTAGCCCATGAGGTAGAGTTGCTTAAAATTAGAACTTCTCCTCTTGAGGAGAGGAAGACCACTCCTATGAATGCTATTCAAGTGCAAATTAATGAAAACATTAGGATGATGGCTAAACTTAAAAAGAGATGGGCTAGAGAAAAGGAGGAAGAAGATAGAATTAAGAGCCTTCCTACCCACCACACTGTTGCTACTATTCAAATTGTTGAGGATATCCAAACTCTTAGCTCCCAATGCACTCCTAGTCCCATTGGACCTATTAATGGTGATGCTATGACCTCAACCGTAGAAGAAGAAACTCCTATGACCATAGAAGCTACCAAACAAGTGAGCCTAAAGGACACCACTACCACTTTACTTGATAGTAGTGACCTTGATTTTGATAATTGCACCCTTTCTGAAGTTATTGGTTTTCTTCACAAGATGTCTAGAGATCCCCACACTAGCACACTTAATCTTGCCTTCACGGGGCATATCACTAATGCTCTCATCAAAGCTAGGGAGGAGAAGCTTAGGGTAGAAGCCTCCATACCTAGAAAGCTAGAAGATAGTTGGGATCCTATGATTAAAATTAAGTTGAATAACTTCTCTTGCTATGCTTTATGTGATGTTGGAGCTAGTACCTCCGTTATGCCCAAAAGAATGTATGATATGTTTGAATTGAAACCTTTTGATCCTTGTTCTTTTGGTGTTCGTCTTGTTGATTCTTCCGTAAAGAAACCTTTGGGGAAGATCGACGATGTTCTTATCATTGTCAATGACAATTATGTTCCCGTTGATTTTACTATTATGGATATTGAATGTGAACCTTCATGTCCAATTATTTTGGGACGTCCTTTTCTTCGCACCATTGGTGCTATCATTGACATGAAAGAGGGGAATATAAAATTCCAATTCCCTCTCAAGAAAGGGATGGAACACTTCCCTAGAAAGAATATTAAGTTGCCTTTTGAGTCCGTTACACGGGCTAGCTATTCTCTTACTCTTGATAAGACTTGATCTTCTCTTTTTGCATCATGCCTAGCTTAAAGGCATAAAAGAAAGCGCTTTTGGGAGGCAGCCCACAACGAATTAGGTTTTATTTTGCTTTTGTTGTGTCTTTATGTTTGTTACTACAGTAGCATCATCATTGTATCTTTTCTTTCAGCTTTGTGCCAAGTTTAGCCTCTGATTGCAAGAAAGTTCAAAAGTTGTGACGTGCTGTCCAGAAAACAGATTCTGTCCTTGGACAGAAAAATTCGAATAAAATCACCAGATCATCTTTTTTATCTGAATTGTTTTGACAGCATGTTCTATACAATTGGCTTTCGAGTGTCTGTTCTGAGTTTTTTGATTTGAGTTGCAGAAGTGCCCCGAAAAATATTATTTACTACCTGCTGGTCTGTTTTTCACAGATTCTGTCCTGTTTTGCCTTTTCTTCGTTTTGCAAACCTTGAGCTTGCTTTTTCTTTGCAAAAACCTTTTGGCAATCCTGAGAAACAGTAGCTCTTCAAGATTATTTTTATTTCCATCAGGGAAAAATTATTTTATTGTGGGTACTAACCTTGCTAATCAGATTATGATCAGTTATGTATGAAGGGAGTTTTCAAGTGTGCGAGGGAAGATGATAAAAGAAGATTCAGGAGGGTCAAACGCTCAAGCTTGGGGATGCCCCCGTGCACCCCCAAGAAATATTCAAGAAGACTCAAGAGTCTAAGCTTGGGGATGCCCCCATGCATCCCCTTCTCCATCAACAATTATCAGTTCGTCTTTCGTTCCACTATATTCTTATCACTTCATGCGTTATGTGCTATGCTTGGAGCGTCTTGCTCTTAGTTTCCTTTTTTTAGTTTTCTTTAGCTTTGCTTGCTGTTCATAACAAGTTAGAACCCAGCTTTCTTTGTGTGGGAGAGAAACACGCTCCACTTCAACCTAGAACACAACATAGGATTTTCATGCTTATCTTTGTTGTGTGTGTTCTTTGTCTTTCCATAGCTGCTGTCATGTTTAGCTCTTAGTTCTCATGCTTTTCTTTTTAAAGAGCTTTTGTTTAGTTGGTTGCTGAACTCTCTTGAGTTTTCATGTTTATCTTGTTAAGAGAGTTTGCCTGTTGCACTGAGTTGTGTGTCTTAACTTAAAGTAGGTAATTGAGGTTGCTATTTAATTTTACTAGTAACTTGCAATAGTCTTGAGGTATTGCCATGAGTAATGTCTGAACTTTTGGTGTCAAGAGCTTTAGCCTATTAGTGATAGATGTCGTATTTTGGGCAATCCGTGTTTATTTTCGAAAACCTACAAAATAGTTGAGAACTTTAGATACTAGATGGATCACTAATCTTTGGAGGGATCGAATATTAGAGTACACTCACGTACCATGAGTCGAGGATGCACAAGGATAACCAAACCCCCATACACTCCTCCTCGGGGTACTTGTCTCTTTGTGAACCTCCTAATTAGATTGAGAGTTACCGATAATAAGTGCATGAGTTCTTCGGACTAATGTGAGTATTCGAAAGTTGACACTTCCACCTAGCCATATTTTCTAGCCTCTTCGGCACCGTGCATTGCCCTTTCTCACCTCGAGAGTTGGCGCATACTTCGTCGGTGCATCCAAATCCTTGGCACGATACGCTCTGTCATCATAAGCCTCATTATATCCTTCCTCAAAACAGCCACCATACCTACCTATCAAGGCATTTCCATAGCCTTTCCGAGAAACATTTCCATGCAACATCCATCTTCTCATGACTTGATCTTCATGTCATACATGATTTTTGCTTGATCGATGAGCCGCATGCTAGTTGGGCCTTGCCCTAATCATTGCTACATGACGCGCTAGTATCATTGCATATCCTGCTACACTGGCAGAGGCATACATTTGCATACATCATGATAGTTTCATCTTCTTTATGTTGAGTACTTTTGTAAAGTGTGAAAGATCTTCTATACTTCTTGTAATACATAGAGTGTTGCCCCTAAAGTGAGGAAAAGATCCCAAAGAGGACAAAATCAAAAGATCCCAAAGAGGACAAATGAGAGTTAAATAGAAAGAGCCATTGAGGCCACAAAAAAATAAAAAAAAAGAGAAAAAAGAGAAAAAGAAATAAAAAGAGAGAAGGGGGCACACTACTATTCCTTTTGAGAGATCCACACTCATACTTCATCTTATACCTTGTACTCCATAGAGATTATCATTCATGCATATAGCTATGTGGGGACCTTCACACTATAGAACTTGGCTTGTATATTCCAATGATGAGCCTCCTCAAAAGAGCTCTAGGTCTTCTTGAGCGAGCAAGTTCGATGCACCCCCACTAGTTCCATTGGAGAGCTTACCTTAGCTCATATGTGCATCCGTTGCATGGCAATCCCTACTCCTCACATCATATCTATCATTTGGCTTTCTCTCGCCTATGATTGTCCTCGTTGATGTGAGCCTTTCACACCTTTTTTGTCTTCCCCCTTCATCATTTTTCTCTCTTTGCCATCCTAAGTGTCAACTTTCTTGCTTACGCTCATCCATTGCATGAGTGCTCAAAATATCGAAAGGGAGTGGATCATTTTGACTTGTACCTGGCTAGTGGTCTGGGGATGAGTCAAGATAAGATTCCAAAGAAGACCAAGTGTGAAACTTTAGTAGATTAAGTTCTCAACAATACAAAAACTATGTTTTACTCTCTCGTATATCCCTATCCCCTTTCTTGCACGCAAACACCATTTGGAGACATTCGAGTCACGGACAGCGAGAGCTCTTGCACCTTTATGTTCTTATGTTGCTTGTTACAATGCTAATATCGACTCTTGCTTGTTAAGACTTGAATTGAATTACATGCCTTGATTGCTTTACTTAAAAAGTTCTTATATGGTTGGTAGCATGTCACCACATAAATTATGCTTGTTATCATTTACCTACTCGAGGACGAGCAGGAATTAAGCGTGGGGATGTTGATACATCCAAAACGTATCTATAATTTCTGCTTGCTCCATGCTTCTTTTGTGTGATATTGCTATGATATTGATGCACTTCCATGCACTTTTGATCATATTTGGACTAACCTATTAACTCAGTGCAACACAGTGCCAGTTCCTGTTTTCTGCTGTTTTCTATTTCAGGTTTCCCCCATATTAAAAGTGCTCCAAAAATTCCAGGAAAAATATAGGAAAAATCAGCATACAGGAAGCTTCGCGAAGAACCAAAGATGGGCCAAAGGGGAGCCAGGGGAGGCCCAGGCGGCCACCTGGCGCGGCCCCACCCCTGGCCGCGCCAGGGGGGCGCCTGGGGCCCCTGCTCCGCCTCTGGCTGCCCCCCTTCGCATATATATCCATCTCGTCCCGAAACCCTCGAGGACAGAACCTTTTTTCGCGATCTCGCCTCTGTTCCGCCGCCGCAGCGCTTCCAAGATCGGGAGCATCGGGAGAACTCTTCCCGGCACCCTGCCGGAGGGGAGAACCACCACCGGGAGCTTCTCCACCACCATGGACGCTTCCCAGAGGAGTCGTGAGTAGTCCACCTTGGACCATTGGTCCATGATCAGTAGCTATGTGATGTTCTCCTCCCCTCTTTGCTCTTCATGGTTTAGACCTCGTGAGCTGCCCTACATGATCGAGGCACATATGTAATCTTTCTGCTGTTGCCTTGCTGAGTTTGCTGGGATCTGATGGATTATGAGACTATGTTCAGATTGTGTTTGAGTAATATATTTGATTCACCTCTTTTATATCTTTGTTCTTGAGTAATTCTTGCATGTTCTCCGTTGCTGTTTATTGCTTTGGCCAAGTAGTAGGTAGTAACTCCAAGAGGGAGCGTTATGCTTGATTGTGGGTTCATGCCCCCTGATGACTAGCTTGAGTGACAGAAACATGAGTCTAGGGGATGTGCTGTTGCCACAAGGGAGAAATCAACGGTGCTCGTACTTGCGGGTGCAAGGATTGTTTACTTTACGCAAAGTTCTTTTAATGCAGTTGTCTGTTGCTTTGAGTTTACACTTTGGGTGGGATTCGCAACTTAATACCAGCGAGATGTTCTGGATAGATATCTCAAGGTGGATGATTAGTAGTAGATGCAGATGGATTTCGGTCTACTTGCCTTGGCGTACCGCCCATGCTTTTGAGCCTCTACCTTTCTTTGCAGCATAGTTAGCATTGGTTTGCGCACATAATCCTGTCAATTGCCCAGCTGTAATTTGTTTACCTCGCTTTGTCGTTTTATCGTCTTTTGGGAGAGAGACATCACTAGTGAACATCATGGGACCCCGGTCCATATTACCACCGCTGATCACACCTTCTATTTACTTCCTATTTTTATTTACTAGTTGCAGTCATAGCTATCATTATTATCTCTTGTGTTTGATCCTTTGTAAACAACAAGGCCGGAGGGATTGACAACCTCTCTGTACTCGTTGGGAGCAAAGTTATCTGTATCTGTGTGCAGGTCCCGTCAACCGCTAAGTTTCTGGCACCGTTGACACCTACTTTTCGACCCTCGGAGTCTCACGGGATTCGATCCTTGGTATCTTTGCCAAGGGAAATTTGCCGCTATGCTACATCTCAACCTTCCACTTGGGGTAACCAACGAGGGGCGAGAAGCCATCAAGCAAGTTTCTGGCGCCGTTGCCGGGGACTCCACTCTTCAAGATAGGGGAGTTGCACGCTATCTTTTATCTTTGCTTTTTAGTCTTGTTAGTTTACCTTTCAGTTATTGCTTTAGTGTCCCTTACCAAAAATCACAAAAATAGTTATCTTGCTTGCTGCTGCAATGGGCTCCACCGAGAACACCAAGTTGTGTGACTTCACTACTCATAACAACAATGACTTTATCTGCATGACTATTGCTACACCTGCCACTTCAGCACTTTCTTATGAGATTAAACCTGCTTTGCTGAACCTAGTTATGAAAGATCAATTCTCCGGTGCTGGAGATGACGCTACTTTGCACTTAAATAATTTTGTTGAGCTCTATGATATGCAAAAGTACAAAGAAGTAGATGGTGATATTGTTAAGCTTAAGCTTTTTCCTTTCTCCTTGAGAGGAGGAGCTAAAATCTGGTTTCAATCCTTGCCTAGGAATAGTATAGATTCTTGGGACAAGTGCAAGGATGCCTTTATTGGGAAGTACTATCCCCCTGCTAAAATTATCCAATTAAGGAGTAACATAATGAATTTTAAACAGTTGGATAATGAACACGTTGCCCAAGCTTGGGAACGCATGAAATCTCTTGTCAAGAACTGCCCTACTCATGGTTTGACTACTTGGATGGTTATCCAAACTTTTTATGCAGGCTTGAACTTTACCTCGCGGAACTTATTAGATTCGGCCGCGGGAGGAACCTTTATGTCAACTACACTTGGTGCTGCCATGAAGCTTCTCGACGAGATGATGACCAATTATTCCCAATGGCACACCGAACGCGCTCCAACAGGTAGGAAGGTAAACTCTGTCGAGGAGATTTCCTCCCTAAATGAAAAAGTTGACTTGATCATGTCTCTAATTTCCAAGCAATCTTCTATTGATCCTCATGATGTACCTTTAAATTCTTTGATTGCTCAAGATCAAGTAGATGTGAACTTTATCTCTAGAAACAATTTCAATAACAATGCTTATAGGAGTAATTTTGGTAGCAACCCTAGACCGTTCCCCTCTAATTCCTATGGGAACAACAATGCTTATCCTAGCACCAAGAACTCCACTTCTGAACTAGAGATTATGCTTAAAGACTTCATCACTACCCAAAAGGCCTTCAATAAGAGTGTAGAAGAAAAACTAGACAAACTAGATAATCTCTCTTCGAAGGTAGACAATTTAGCCCATGAGGTAGAGTTGCTTAAAATTAGAACTTCTCCTCTTGAGGAGAGGAAGACCACTCCTATGAATGCTATTCAAGTGCAAATTAATGAAAACATTAGGATGATGGCTAAACTTAAAAAGAGATGGGCTAGAGAAAAGGAGGAAGAAGATAGAATTAAGAGCCTTCCTACCCACCACACTGTTGCTACTATTCAAGTTGTTGAGGATATCCAAACTCTTAGCACCCAATGCACTCCTAGTCCCATTGGACCTATTAATGGTGATGCTATGACCTCAACCGTAGAAGAAGAAACTCCTATGACCATAGAAGCTACCAAACAAGTGAGCCTAAAGGACACCACTACCACTTTACTTGATAGTAGTGACCTTGATTTTGATAATTGCACCCTTTCTGAAGTTATTGGTTTTCTTCACAAGATGTCTAGAGATCCCCACACTAGCACACTTAATCTTGCCTTCACGGAGCATATCACTAATGCTCTCATCAAAGCTAGGGAGGAGAAGCTTAGGGTAGAAGCCTCCATACCTAGAAAGCTATAAGATAGTTGGGATCCTATGATTAAAATTAAGTTGAATAACTTCTCTTGCTATGCTTTATGTGATGTTGGAGCTAGTACCTCCGTTATGCCCAAAAGAATGTATGATATGTTTGAATTGAAACCTTTTGATCCTTGTTCTTTTGGTGTTCGTCTTGTTGATTCTTCCATAAAGAAACCTTTGGGGAAGATCGACGATGTTCTTATCATTGTCAATGACAATTATGTTCCCGTTGATTTTACTATTATGGATATTGAATGTGAACCTTCATGTCCAATTATTTTGTGACGTCCTTTTCTTCGCACCGTTGGTGCTATCATTGACATGAAAGAGGGGAATATAAAATTCCAATTCCCTCTCAAGAAAGGGATGGAACACTTCCCTAGAAAGAAGATTAAGTTGCCTTTTGAGTCCGTTACACGGGCTAGCTATTCTCTTACTCTTGATAAGACTTGATCTTCTCTTTTTGCATCATGCCTAGCTTAAAGGCATAAAAGAAAGCACTTTTGGGAGGCAGCCCACAACGAATTAGGTTTTATTTTGCTTTTGTTGTGTCTTGATGTTTGTTACTACAGTAGCATCATCATTGTATCTTTTCTTTTCAGCTTTGTGCCAAGTTTAGCCTCTGATTGCAAGAAAGTTCAAAAGTTGTGACGTGCTGTCCAGAAAATAGATTCTGTCCTTGGACAGAACAATTCGAATAAAATCACCAGATCATCTTTTTGATCTGAATTTTTTTGACAGCGTGCTCTATACAATTGGCTTTCGAGCGTCTGTTCTGAGTTTTTTGATTTGAGTTGCAGAAGTGCCCCGAAAAAATTATTTACTACCTGCCGGTCTGTTTTTCACAGATTCTGTCCTGTTTTGCCTTTTCTTCGTTTTGCAAACCTTGAGCTTGCTTTTTCTTTGTAAAAACCTTTTGGCAATCTTGAGAAACAGTAGCTCTTCAAGATTATTTTTATTTCCTGTAGGGAAAAATTATTTTATTGTGGGTACTAACCTTGCTAATCAGATTATGATGAGTTATGTATGAAGGGAGTTTTCAAGTGTGCGAGGGAAGATGATAAAAGAAGATTCAGGAGGGTCAAATGCTCAAGCTTGGGGATGCCCCCGTGCACCCCCAAGAAATATTCAAGAAGACTCAAGCGTCTAAGCTTGGGGATGCCCCCATGCATCCCCTTCTCCATCAACAATTATCAGTTCGTCTTTCGTTCCACTATATTCTTATCACTTCATGCGTTATGTGCTATGCTTGGAGTGTCTTGCTCTTAGTTTCCTTTTTTTAGTTTTCTTTAGCTTTGCTTGCTGTTCATAACAAGTTAGAACCCAGCTTTCTTTGTGTGGGAGAGAAACACGCTCCACTTCAACCTAGAACACAACATAGGATTTTCATGCTTATCTTTGTTGTGTGTGTTCTTTGTCTTTCCATAGCTGCTGTCATGTTTAGCTCTTAGTTCTCATGCTTTTCTTTTTAAAGAGCTTTTGTTTAGTTGGTTGCTGAACTCTCTTGAGTTTTCATGTTTATCTTGTTAAGAGAGTTTGCCTGTTGCACTGAGTTGTGTGTCTTAACTTAAAGTAGGTAATTGAGGTTGCTATTTAATTTTAGTAGTAACTTGCAATAGTTTTGAGGTATTGCCATGAGTAATGTCTGAACTTTTGGTGTCAAGAGCTTTAGTCTATTAGTGATAGATGTCGTATTTTGGGCAATCCGTGTTTATTTTCGAAAACCTACAAAATAGTTGAGAACTTTATCTACTAGATGGATCACTAATCTTTGGAGGGATCGAATATTAGAGTACACTCACGTACCATGAGTCGAGGATGCGCAAGGATAAGCAAACCCCCATACACTCCTACTCGGGGTACTTGTCTCTTTGTGAACCTCCTAATTAGATTGAGAGTTACCAATTATAAGTGCATGAGTTCTTCGGACTAATGTGAGTATTCGAAAGTTGACACTTCCACCTAGCCATATTTTTCTAGCCTCTTCGGTACCGTGCATTGCCCTTTCTCACCTCGAGAGTTGGCGCATACTTCGCCGGTGCATCCAAATCATTGGCACGATACACTCTGTCATCATAAGCCTCATTATATCCTTCCTCAAAACAGCCACCATACCTACCTATCAAGGCATTTCCATAGCCTTTCCAAGATACATTGCCATGCAACATCCATCTTCTCATGACTTGATCTTCATGTCATACATGCTTTTTGCTTGATCGATGAGCCGCATGCTAGTTGGGCCTTGCCCTAATCATTGCTACATGACGCGCTAGTATCATTGCATATCCTGCTACACTGGCAGAGGCATACATTTGCATACATCATGATAGTTTCATCTTCTTTATGTTGAGTACTTTTGTAAAGTGTGAAAGATCTTCTATACTTCTTGTAATACATAGAGTGTTGCCCCTAAAGTGAGGAAAAGATCCCAAAGAGGACAAAATCAAAAGATCCCAAAGAGGACAAATGAGAGTTAAATAGAAAGAGCCATTGAGTCCACAAAAAAATAAAAAAAGAGAAAAAAGAGAAAAAGAAATAAAAAGAGAGAAGGGGGCACACTACTATTCCTTTTGAGAGATCCACACTCGTACTTCATCTTATACCTTGTACTCCATAGAGATTATCATTCATGCATATAGCTATGTGGGGACCTTCACACTATAGAACTTGGCTTGTATATTCCAATGATGAGCCTCCTCAAAAGAGCTCTAGGTCTTCTTGAACGAGCAAGTTGGATGCACCCCCACTAGTTCCATTGGAGAGCTTACCTTAGCTCATATGTGCATCCGTTGCATGGCAATCCCTACTCCTCACATCATATCTATCATTTGGCTTTCTCTCGCCTATGATTGTCCTCATTGATGTGAGCCTTTCACACCTTTTTTGTCTTCCCCCTTCATCATTTTTCTCTCTTTGCCATCCTAAGTGTCAACTTTCTTGCTTACGCTCATCCATTGCATGAGTGCTCAAAATATCGAAAGGGAGTGGATCATTTTGACTTGTACCTGGCTAGTGGTCTGGGGATGAGTCAAGATAAGATTCCAAAGAAGACCAAGTGTGAAACTTTAGTAGATTAAGTTCTCAACAATACAAAAACTATGTTTTACTCTCTCGTATATCCCTATCCCCTTTCTTGCACGCCAACACCATTTGGAGACATTCGAGTCACAGACAGCGAGAGCTCTTGCACCTTTATGTTCTTATGTTGCTTGTTACAATGCTAATATAGACTCTTGCTTGTTAAGACTTGAATTGAATTACATGCCTTGATTGCTTTACTTAAAAAGTTCTTATATGGTTGGTAGCATGTCACCACAGAAATTATGCTTGTTATCATTTACCTACTCGAGGACGAGCAGGAATTAAGCTTGGGGATGTTGATACGTCCAAAACGTATCTATAATTTCTGCTTGCTCCATGCTTCTTTTGTGTGATATTGCTATGATATTGATGCACTTCCATACACTTTTGATCATATTTGGACTAACCTATTAACTCAGTGCACCACAGTGCCAGTTCCTGTTTTCTGCTGTTTTTCTATTTCAGGTTTCCCCCATATTAAAAGTGCTCCAAAAATTCCAGGAAAAATATAGGAAAAATCAGCGTACAGGAAGCTTCGCAAAGAACCAAAGATGGGCCAAAGGGGAGCCAGGGGAGGCCCAGGCGGCCACCTGGCGCGGCCCCACCCCTGGCCGCGCCAGGGGGGCGCCTGGGGCCCCTGCTCCGCCTCTGGATGCGCCCCTTCGCATATATATCCCTCTCGTCCCGAAACCCTCGAGGACAGAACCTTTTTTCGCGATCTCGCCTCTGTTCCGCCGCCGCAGCGCTTCCAAGATCGGGAGCATCGGGAGAACTCTTCCCGGCACCCTGTCGGAGGGGAGAACCACCACCGGGAGCTTCTCCACCACCATGGACGCTTCCCGGATGAGTCGTGAGTAGTCCACCTTGGACCATGGGTCCATGATCAGTAGCTATGTGATGTTATCCTCCCCTCTTTGCTCTTCATGGTTTAGACCTCGTGAGCTGCCCTACATGATCGAGGCACATATGTAATCTTTCTGCTGTTGCCTTGCTGAATTTGCTGGGATCTGATGGATTATGAGACTATGTTCAGATTGTGTTTGAGTAATATATTTGATTCACCTCTTTTATATCTTTGTTCTTGAGTAATTCTTGCATGTTCTCCGTTGCTGTTTATTGCTTTGGCCAAGTAGTAGGTAGTAACTCCAAGAGGGAGCGTTATGCGTGATTGTGGGTTCATGCCCCCTGATGACTAGCTTGAGTGACAGAAACATGAGTCTAGGGGATGTGCTGTTGCCACAAGGGAGAAAACAACGGTGCTTGTACTTGCGGGTGCAAGGATTGTTTACTTTACGCAAAGTTCTTTTAATGCAGTTGTCTGTTGCTTTGAGTTTACACTTTGGGTGGGATTCGCAACTTAATACCAGCGAGATGTTCTGGATAGATATCTCAAGGTGGATGATTAGTAGTAGATGCAGATGGATTTCGGTCTACTTGCCTTGGCGTACCGACCATGCTTTTGAGCCTCTACCTTTCTTTGCAGCATAGTTAGCATTGGTTTGCGCACATAATCCTGTCAATTGCCCAGCTGTAAGATGGATTTCGGTCTACTTGCCTTGGCGTACCGACCATGCTTTTGAGCCTCTACCTTTCTTTGCAGCATAGTTAGCATTGGTTTGCGCACATAATCCTGTCAATTGCCCAGCTATAATTTGTTTACCTCGCTTTGTTGTTTTATCGTCTTTTGGGAGAGAGACATCACTAGTGAACACCATGGGACCCCGGTCCATATTACCACCGCTGATCACACCTTCTATTTACTTCCTGTTTTTATTTACTAGTTGCAGTCATAGCTATCATTATTATCTCTTGTGTTTGATCCTTTGTAAACAACAAGGCCGGAGGGATTGACAACCTCTCTGTACTCGTTGGGAGCAAAGTTATCTGTATCTGTGTCCAGGTCCCGTCAACCGCTAAGTTTCTGGCGCCGTTGACACCTACTTGTCGACCCTTGGAGTCTCACGGGATTCGATCCTTGGTATCTTTGCCAAGGGAAATTTGCCGCTACGCTACATCTCAACCTTCCACTTGGGGTAACCAACGAGGGGCGAGAAGCCATCAATAGACAAGGAAGAAAGAATAGAGACCGAGGCGGACACAAATATGAGCCGGCCTCGGGACTCTGTAAAGCGGACCGGGCGTCACCTCTATATAAAGGGGCGACCCGGCGGTGGTTCAAGGACAAGAAACAACCCGTCGAGACACAGGCAAGCGATCCGCTCCTTGTTCATCGACGCCCAAGCAATACCAAACCAAACTAGACGTAGGCTTTTACCTTCATCGAAGGGGCCGAACTAGTATAAACCCTCTGTGTCCTTTGTGTGCTTTTAACCCCTTCAAGCTAACCCGTGCGATGGTTCCTCAACTAAGTCTGTTAAACCGGACATCTGCGGTGTTAATTCCACGACAGTTGGCGCCCACCGTGGGGCTTGCGCACGATGGTTTCGAGTTCTTGAAGGGCAGCTTTGAAGGGCTCAAGGGTTACGCGGTCGGCCGGATGACCAAGAGTCGCCGCGGCTAGATCTACATCGACGATGCAGGCTGGGGACCGGAGGCCGATTCAATCGAATACGGGTACCGGGTTCCCTTCGGTGGCATCCACGTCTTCATCGGCAAAATTGGTGAACCGGGACCTGGGCCGGACATCTTCCCCAACATCGTCGAGCCGGCTCAGCGTGCAAGGTCGACCCGGATTCAACCAGCCATGAAGCATGTTTTCGTCAGAGCAATTCACGGGGTTCAAGTCGAGGACGGATCGGATTCCGGTGGCGAGACAGTTATCTATTCCGACGATGAATCTTCATCCGAGGAGACTGAGTCTTTGTATCAGTTGCGGGATGGCCGGTCTGAGGGTATGTCCGACGGAGACAGTATTCCGGACCCCTTTGATCCGCCAAACCGAGTGGCTGTCTTTATGGCCGGTTCACAACCTACGCAGCAGTCCACGGTGAACGGGGCGATGACAGCAGAAGCTGGTGTAGGGGGGAGCGGCCAAGCCCTCTCGCCCTCTGACGCTCTATCCACCTTGATCGAGGAGTTCACAACCCGAGCCATGGCAGAGGTGGCTCCAGCAGACAAGGCGCAACACGATGCAGAGCTCCTTCAGCTGAAGGGCCGGATCGATCAAGCAAAAGAAAATCTGAAGCCGGAGAAGGCTATGATAGCAATGAGGCAAGCAGAGTTGGATGATCAGGCTTTTCAGCTGAGGATGGAACAGGCCTCTACACAGGGAGTAAGGAATCGAAGGTACCAGTCTCGTCTACCGCCGGTTTACGAGGCGATGAATCTGTTCAGGACGCCAGGAGCGGGGACCAGCAATAATCCGGCGGTAAATCGGGGGGTGGCCCCGGCGAGGGATGAGCCGGTTCAGCAGCCCGTTGCGGAGCAAGATCGGCGGGTTATGACTGCGCCTCACGTCCCTACCCCTCCGGGTCATTATTCAAACCCTTTGGATAATATTGTTGTTGCCGCTTCGCGCCTGGCCGCTTTACCCATTGAGGGGACATCCCCCGTAGCAATGGAGGCACGCAGGGTTAAGGATCTGCTTAACACAGCGTTAACACAGCAGCAAGCATATTCTTATAGCAGGGAGAGGCTTCATTCAACACCACGCCACAGCCGGAGTTATACTAGGCATTGGGAAGAACCGGAGGTGTCTAGTAGTGAACGGAGGCGACACTGTAACAGACAAGATAATCCGGCAGACGCGGAGGCACAAGCTCAGGGGGTACAAGACCGGGTTAGATCTGCGGCTCGCGAGGAGGTCCGCCAAACGACGCCGGTTCACACAACAACAGCAGAAACAGGGGGCACGACGAGTTCCTTGGAGTGCAGTGTCTTATTCCCGCTTTACGGAGCATGAAGTTGCCCAAGGATTTTAAGGGTCCACGTAAGGTGCCTAATTACACAGCAGATTTGGCTCTGGAAGCTTGGGTTGAGAGTTACGAGATGGCCATGGAGATGCTGGACGTAGATGAAGCGGCTTGCGCAAAATACTTCACCATGATGCTTGAGGGTACAGCCCGGACCTGGCTAAAAGGCTTACCACCTAACTCCATCGGATCATGGGGAGAATTACGTCGCCAGTTTATCAAAAATTTCAAGGATACGTGCAAGCAGCCAATGTCAGTGGTGGATCTGGCAGCCTGTATACAAGGAGAACAGGAGTCTACAAGTGCATGGGTGCGGCGAGTATCAGAAATCTTGCACTCTTTGAACGGTATCAATCCCAGTACGGCAATAGTGACACTAGAAAACAATTGCCGGTTTGAGTCTATGAAGTTAAAACTGGGACGGCTCAAACGGGATTGTAATGACATGGGAACTCTCATGAGCGCTCTGGTGAAGTACGGAGACTCAGACAACACTAAGTATCCAGAAGCGGATGGAGATAAATCTGGAAAGGCAAATAAATTTGGTAAACCGGCGCAGGCTGGTCCGGTTGGCACAAGCTTCTTAGGCAAGCGAAAAGCGGAGGGTGGCTCCGATTTCGTGGCCAATACCCAGGTTCAAGGGGGCTTTCAGAGCAATAAGGGTAAGCCGCCTCCACAATCCGGCGGAGGGCCCGCTACCTGGGAGCAAGAATTGAATGAGCCTTGCCCGAAACACGGATCAAGGGAACGTCCAGCTAAACACACTATAGGAGAATGCAAGGCCATGATGGAAGCCATGAGCCGGTTCAGATCTAACAACAGGCCACCTGGCGGCGGATCAGGCCCCGGGTTTTACGGTCCGGGTCACCAGGGGAACGGCGCCGGATCAGGATACCGTGGCAACAACGGTGGTTATAATAACCAAGGCAATAACCAATATGGTCAAAGCGGTTATAATAACCAAGGCAATCAGTAGCATGGTCAAGGTGGTTACAATAACCAAAACAACCAGTAGCAGGGCCAAGGTAATCACGGTAACCAAAGCAATCAGCAGCGCCAGCAGCAGCAGCAGCAATCCGGATATCAGAGTAATCCGAAGGAGTTGAGTAGTGGGTAGTATCATGTGTTCACTACGAGTTTGTGTAAACGGGATCAAAAAGTTTTAAAGCGGGCGGTCCACGCGGTTGAACCGGCGACGCCACAATTCCTGCGCTGGTCAGAGCAGCCTATTGTGTGGAGCAGGGAGGATCACCCGCTGCGAGTTGATAATCCGGGCCATTTGGCCCTAGTGGTAGCACCACAGGTGGGTGGTTACAAATTCACTAAAGTCCTCATGGACGGCGGCAGCAGTATCAATATCTTATATTCTGAGACTTTCCATCGCATGGGGCTGACAGATAAAAAGCTAAGACAGTCAAACACGGTGTTTCATGGAGTGGTGCCAGGTAAATCAGCTTACCCAGTTGGAAAAATTGACCTAGAAGTTACCTTTGGAGATGAACAGGATTCCAGGTCAGAGATGATAACCTTTGAAGTTGTCAAGATCCGGAGCCCTTATCATGCTCTGTTTGGAAGGACGGTTTATGCTAAGTTCATGGTCAGGCCGTGTTATGTGTATCTACATCTCAAGATGCCGGGTCACAAAGGAACCATCACGGTTCATGGAAGTCGCAAGATTGCGTTGGAGTGTGAAGAAGGAGACGCTGCTTACACGGAAGCAGTATGCGCTACGGAGGAGTTGAAGTTTTACAAGGACAATGTCGATCCGGCAGATATGTCCCCGTTGAAGAAGCCAACTACAGAGCATGATCCGGCGTTGAAATTCAAATCGGCAGAGGAAACCAAGCAAGTTGACTTTGTGCCAGGCGATTCGTCCAAGCAGTTCACTATCAGCGCTAACCTTGATCCTAAATAGGAAAGCGCACTCATCGAGTTCATTCGTGAGAACCGGGATATCTTGGCATGGAAACCTTCTGACATGCCAGGTATACCGAGGGAACTCGCTGAGCACAGTCTTAACATTGATCCGAAATTTAAACCGGTCAAGCAGTATCTGCGCCGCTTCAACGAAGAAAGGCGCAAGGCTATAGGAGAAGAAGTGGCCAGGCTTTTGGCCGCAGGGTTCATAGTTGAAGTTTTTCACCCGGAGTGGTTGGCCAATCCGGTGCTGGTGTTGAAGAAGAATGGAAAGTGGAGAATGTGTGTAGATTACACAGATCTAAACAAAGCATGTCCAACCGATCCTTTTGCTCTTCCTCGTATTGATCGGATCATTGATGCTACAGCGGGATGTGAGCGGCTAAGTTTTTTGGATGCATATTCAGGGTATCACCAGATCAAGATGGCAGTTAAAGATCAGGAGAAGACGTCCTTCATAACACCTTTTGGTGCCTTTTGCTATGTTTCTATGCCCTTTGGGCTCAAGAGTGCCCAAGCAACTTATCAGCGTTGCGTGCAGAATTGTCTTAAGGGGCAGATAGGGAGGAATGTTCATGCCTATGTGGATGATATTGTGGTAAAATCAAGGAAGGAGGAGACGCTGATAGAGGACCTCAAGGAGACTTTTGACAATCTTCGAGCCTATAAAATGATGCTTAATCCGGAGAAGTGCGCTTTCGGTGTTCCGGCGGGCAAGCTCCTTGGATTTTTGGTGTCCAACAGAGGAATAGAAGCCAATCCGGAGAAGATCAAGGCAATTACATCTTTGACTAAACCGGCTTGCATTAATGATGTTCAGCGTATCGCCGGCCGGATCACAGCATTAAGCTGGTTTATCAGCCGTCTGGGGGAGAAGGCGAATCCGCTTTATCAGATGCTTAAAAAGACAGACCGGTTTATATGGAGTGATGAGGCAAACACTGCGTTTGAGGATTTGAAGCGGCAGCTGGCAAAGCCGCCGGTCCTCGCTGCCCCTGTTGACAATGAGCCATTGCTGTTATATGTCGCCGCCAATGCACGGGCAGTCAGCGTGGCAATCGTGGTTGAGCGCAAGGAAGCAGGAAAGGAATACCCAGTTCAACGTCCAGTCTATTATGTCAGTGAAGTTCTCATTGAGTCCAAACAAAGGTACCCGCATTGGCAGAAGCTGGTATATGGTGTGTTCATGGCAAACTGGAAGTTGAAACATTATTTCCAAGGCCACCCAATAACTGTTGTTAGTTCAGCACCGTTGGGGGATATAATCCAGAACAGGGAAGCTACGGGCAGAGTAGCGAAGTGGGCCATTGAGCTTAGCCCACACGAATTGAAATATGTGCCACACACCGCTATCAAATCTCAAGCATTGGTGGATTTCATCAATGATTGGACAGAACTGCAAACACCAGAGGAGAAGCCGGATCTTACATACTGGACGATTCACTTTGACGGTTCAAGGCAATTAGAAGGCTCGGGGGCTGGAGTTGTTTTAACTTCCCCGCGAGGGGACAAGTTTTGTTACATCCTCCGTCTATTGTTTCCTTGTACTAATAATGCAGCAGAGTGTGAAGCATTGCTTCATGGTTTACGGATGGCCAAGGGAATGAATTTGAGCCGGGTCAAGTGTTTTGGCGATTCAGATTTAGTGGCACAGCAAGTATCCGGTAAGTGGGATTCAAGAGATCCTCTCATGGCAGCTTACATACGAGAAGTTGAAGCGGTCGCAGGATATTTCAAAGGGTATCAGGTGGATCACATAGATCGGTGAAGAAATGAAGCGGCCGATGCTTTAAGCCGGCTGGGTTCCCAGCGTAAACCGGTACCATCGAATACTTTTTTGGATGAGCTGCACAGTCTATCAGTTCAAGTACCATCGGAGGAAGACCTGGCTGTTCCTGATCCGGAGGCACAGCTAGTTGCAGCAATTCATGTTATTCCGGATTGGACGCTGTCATATTTGGCGTATCTAAGCCGGGGAGAGCTGCTGGACGACGAGATCGAAGAAAGACAGATAATCCGACGCTCTAAGTCCATGACAATTGCAAACGGAGAACTTCATCATCGCAGCGTTTCTGGAGCGTTTCAGCGGTGTGTGTCAGCTGAGGAAGGTTGTGATATTCTTCGTGAGATCCATGAAAGGGATTGTGGCCATCACGCCGGTTCAAAATCCTTGGTGGCTAAAGCTTTTCGACATGGGTTCTATTGGTTGACAGCCCATGCTAATGCGGCGGATCTAGTCCGGAAGTGTGATGCTTGTCAGAAGTTTTCACGACGTGCTCTTGTTCCGGCACAGGAGCTCCGGATGATACTGATAACCTGGCCGTTTGCGACTCGGGGGCTTGATATGGTTGGGCCCTTCAAACGATCCCAAGATCAGAAAACTCATCTACTGGTGGCTGTGGATAAGTTTACAAAATGGATTGAGGCAGAGCCTATGAGCAAGTGTGATGCGGCAACAGCGGTTAAATTCATCAAAAAGGTAATTTTCCGGTTTGGCTTTCCACACAGCATCATCACACACAACGGTACCAATTTATTTAAAGGAGAGATGGAAGAGTTTTGTCAACGGGAGCATATCCGCCTAGACGTGTCTTCTGTAGCTCACCCTCAATCCAATGGTCAAGCTGAAAGAGCGAATCAGGAGATTTTGCGAGGTATCAAACCCCGGCTTATGACTCCCCTGCAAAGAACACCAGGGTGCTGGGTTGAGGAGTTACCTTCTGTTCTCTGGAGCATCAATACTACGCCGAACCGGTCCATAGGGTATACACCTTTCTTTATGGTGTATGGTGCTGAAGCAGTCCTTCCAAGTGATATCCGTCATGATTCGCCATGGGTGACGGCCTATGTTGAAGCGGCCAATGAGCAGGCGTGACAGGACAGTTTGGACCGGCTGGATGAAGAGCGTGATATAGCAGCAGCACGGTCTGCAATTTATCAACAAGACTTGCGCAGATATCACAGCCGCCGGATCAAGACCAGGACGTTCCAGGAGGGAGATTTGGTACTCCGGCTCATCCAAGATCAAACAGATATGCACAAGCTATCCCCGCCTTGGGAAGGGCCCTTTGTGGTCAGCAAGAATCTGCACAACGGTTCATATTACCTGGTGGACGTTCGAGAACACAAGGACTCACGGACATCAGAGGAAGAGACAAAGAGACCGTGGAACATCGCCCTCTTGCGTCCCTACTATACCTGAGCCATGAGCTCTGCTGTATCCTATGTATATATTATGCTTAATGAATAAACCGGCACCCTCGGTAAACCGGGGGATCAGCCTTTTTCCAATACAAAGTGTCTTATGGTGATAACCATACATTTCTTATTATATGTTACATTTTAAAACACTTTGATCAGTCTAACTGGTTGTGCAGGACAATTGCCGTATATGCACTCTGGAGCAGTGACTACTGAAGGGGTTCCTGTTCAAACATAGGTCGTATTCGAACCAAAGAGAACATACCCAAACTTACTGAAGGGATTCCTGTTCAAACATAGGTCGTATTCGAACCAAAGAGAACATACCCAAACTTACTGAAGGGATTCCTGTTCAAACATAGGTCGTATTCGAACCAAAGAGAACATACCCAAACTTATTGACGGGCTTCCTGTTCAAACATAGGTCGTATTCGAACCAAAGAGAACATACCCAAACTTATTGACGGGCTTCCTGTTCAAACATAGGTCGTATTCGAACCAAAGAGAACATACCCAAACTTAATGAAGCCATTCTGTTCAAACATAGGTCGTATCCGAACCAAAGAGAACATGGCAAAGGCCAGTAGGGGGCAGGATCGTATCCGAATCCTAGCTTAGCCCCTATGGTCCGGTTTGTATGGTCGTATCCGAACCATAAGATCAATGGATCGTATCCGAATCCATTGCTTGGCTAAATTTTTAAGGCCAGTAGGGGGCAGGATCGTATCCGAATCCTAGCTTAGCCCCTATGGTCCGGTTTATATGGTCGTATCCGAACCATAAGCTCAATGGACCGTATCCGAATCCATTGCTTGGCTAAACCTTGCTTTGGAGCCTGGCAGCTCGCAAAAAGCCTCGACTACATGGTTTTATTTGCAAACTTGTATTTCTGGTATTTGTGTTTTATGGTTCTTTGATCCGGAGTGGGACAATTCCAGAGTTGACCGCGTATCTTTAAATGTCTGGACAGAGCTCCAGTATGATCTAAACCGGTAGCTTCTATAAAGCCCGGAATTATTATTGGGTCTATCAAAGGCTCCCTCAGAAAATTACAGATTTCGCCGGATTAAGAATATCAAGCATACTTGATCACAGGTATGAAGTTATTTCTGGTACAAACAAACACTTGTTTGATGTATTTTGTGAGCAACTTAATTGGTCCAGTGGTAAACCGCTAGGACATCTTTTAAGTGTTATCCATGCAGAAACAGATAATATGCAAGATCAACCACATCAGGCCAGATTTAAATTGGCAAACGTCAAAGCAAGAAGTTGGGACATCCGGATCAAGACGAACACTGTTTTATGCTATCCTATTACAAAGGCATAGCAAGCCTGAAACGGATTAAAATCTTTCAGCAAATTGAGATTGCAACTACAAAGTTAAATTGTATGGCCTACGCTTCCTCCTGCTGCGACGGCTGGGGATCAACTTGTTCCGGAGCATCTTCCTCTTCTTGAAGCGGCTGAAAGTCAGGGACGCACCAATCGATTTTCGTTAAAGCACGGAAGTACATCTCTTCCGTAATAAGTTCAGACGGATCAACATCTGGAGCAAAAGTATGGGGGCGCACTGGTGGGATTAGATTCACGGTATCATAAACCGGCCGATCCACCCGCTCATTCTGTAAATCATACCCCGGATGATACCTGGTCAAGTATGTTTCGGCAGCCAGCTTGCTAGCAAGCGGACGCATTTCCTTAGTCAAAGCGTGCAGGTCTTTGGCAGTGAAAGCTGATCCGTCTTCTTTAGTGCTGGGATACCCATTCAAGGCTTCTTCCGGATCAAAATCTGGAACCCACGCTTTGGCTCTGGTAAGCGCCATGAGAGAACCGGCTCGGGCTGCAGACTTCTTCACTTCCTCCAAGCGTGCTGGCAAGACAGAAAGCTTCTCTAGTGTGCCTTGGATAGTAGTGGGAGCCGGTTTCTGGAAAGACATTGCGCTTATGATCCTTAGAGCGCCGAAATACAGCTGCTCGACCAGAGTATAAGACGCCTTGAGTTTCTTCCGTAAGTCATCCCCAAGATGGGTAACACGGCGCCCTACATATGGATCATTACAGTTAAACCAGACCGGAATACAGATTGAAAGGATGAAAGCATGAGTACAGATTAAGCACTTACCAAAGACAGCGGAAGTCATCAGTTCTATTTGCCGCTTTAAACCGGTTAACTCTTCAGTCACCGGATTAAGGGCTTCCTCAGCATCCTTTGCTCTTTTTTCCAGATCATTCTTTTGCACTTCAAAGGCTGCCCGCTCCTCTTCAAAAAAATTCTTCAGCTGTTCAGCAGTAGTTAAGCTCAGCGCCAAGTCTTTCTTGGCCTTAGCAGCAGCAGATTCAGTTTCAGCAAGCCTGTTCCGGAGTTCAGTGATTTCTTCGGACCTCCGGTTCAAATCAGCCTGCAAGGAAAATCAAGTGGAATAAAGGCAAAATTCAGACAAGTCTCAAGCATATAACCAAGTTATCCACTTGACACTTGGGGGCTAATGGGCAATTGAAGTGTCAAAGAGTGGCAATTCAAAACAAGTCTCAAGCACACAAACATGTTGTCTACTTGACACTTGGGGGCTAATGGACAGTTGAAGCATCAAAGGGAAAAATTCAGACAAGTCCCAGGCACATAAACCGAATTATGCCCCTGGCACTTGGGGGCTAATGTAAAGATCAGTTGCTTGAATTGGAAGTACCGGTTCACCTTCTAAAAATAGCTAAACCGGAACTTGGGGGCTACCATGATATAGACTGAAACACAACAAAGGTAAAAACAAAGACAAGGGAGATACCTCGTATTTTTCCTTCATCATGCTGATTAAACCCGCTTCATAATCCTGACCAGTATGAAGCCGGTTCAGATACCCGGAATAGAGCTCCTGGGCACTCAGCTCGGCGAAGCTAGATAAGTCAGTGCTCCACTTGCCCTTCTCTTGATGGAGTTTTTCCGCTTTAGCTGTATGCTGGGCTAAAACAGTGGGCTCAGCAGGAGCGGTGTAAGCTGTGCCGGTTATTTGAACATCCAGAGAAGGAGCAGTTGCCGGTGGTGGAGTAGCAGTGTGAACCGGGCTAGCGGGAGCCGGGCTAGTCCGAGGAGGGTTGACCCGGGCAGGACTCACCGGTTCATGGACGTTTTCAGTGTTGGGGTTCTCAGGAGCAGTAGTGTGCTCCATGGGAGCAGGATCTTCAAGTTGAACTATGGGGTCACCTTCCGGAGGGACAGTTATATCCGGATCGACCGCCGGATCATCAGTGGCAGTCTCAGCAGCCGTTTTGTTGGCCTTTGCCTTTTTGCTAGGCTTAGGCTTGCTGAGAGAAATAAGAAAATAAATCAGAGTCACAGAAGAAAATACAATCATAAACCGGATAAGATAAAGGACTTACCCAGGGACAGTCTTCAGAGGAGGAACTTGTGTGGCAGTAGATTCGCCAGAGGAAGATAAGGGAGTCTACTGATAATTAGGGTCAGACGGTTTAAGCGGTTTGCGTATAAGCCCGGCCTTGGGATGAAGAAGAGTTGGAGAAAGTATAACCTCAGAGCGGCGCCTCCGAGCCGGAGTAAGAGATATTCCGGACGATTCAACTACAAGGCCACTATGGCGTGTAGCCCGGCGAGCTTCATGTTGCTGTTTCTTCAAAAGAAAATTGGGGTCCAGTTGAGCGTAAGGATGAGAAAATTGATATTTCCGGACTACCCGACGAATTTTTGGTGGAGGCGGTTCCGAGTCTGAAGAAAGAATAGTTACCTCAATTTCTGCCGCTTTATCTCCTTCAGCCAAATCCTTTGAAGAGACACCGTTAACACAAGTCTGGATGAAAGTGAAACAAATCATAGCCGGATTAACTCATACCTCAGAATCCGGATCATCTTCTTCAGCATGTGAACCGGAGCCAGCAGCCGCTTTTCTCTTCTTGATAACGTAAGTTTTCCGGCGTGGCTGTTTGCCTGCCTTTTCCTGAGGTTTTCTTTTCCAGAAAGGATCGTCGGCCTGTTCAAAGGATGAAAGATAATTAGAAAATGATTTAAATGAACGGATTACAAACATACGGAAAAGATTAAGACTTACTGCATGCAGCTTGTTCTTCTTATAGTACGGAGCCAATCCGGTTTTGCCACATTCTTCCAAAGAGACGTTGAGCATCTTCTTGGCAGATTCAATGACCTCCAATTCAGAAAGCGTATCTTTGGAAAACCGCTGAGGATCATCCGGTTTTCCGGAATACTTACACATCAAACTGGAGCGTGGGCTCAAAGGGAGGATACTCCAGGTAAGCCAGCAGCGCATAAAATCAATTCCGGTTAATCCGTTGGCCATAAAGGCCTTGAGCTTGGCGAGTTGAGAAGCGAACCGGGGCCGTTCTGAGGAGCTGAGACGTTGCAGCAAAGGATGATCTTCAGGGAGCCTATGCTCGCGATAACCCGGCAGCGGGTTTTCTCCTTCAGGTGAAGTGTCAAGGCAATAGAACCAAGACTTATTCCACTCTTTCGGGTGTGTATGGAGAGCGGCATGAGGAAAGACTGCATCTCTTCTCTTTTGGATGCTGACCCCGCCCAATTCTTGATGAGGACCGCCAGTAAACTCAGTTCGCCAGTTCAAATGGAAAAAATCCCGGAACAAGTCGACCGAGGGCTCCTCTTGCAGATACACCTCTGAGAACACTTGGAAATCGCAGATGTTTGAAATAGAGTTTGGGCCTATATCCTGAGGGTGCAGTTGAAAAGCGGCAAGTACGTCCCGGAAGAATTTTCAACCGGGAGGAGTGAAACCTCGAGCCATGTGATCAAAGAAGACAATAACTTCCCCTTCTCTGGGAGTAGGGGGACATTCATTTCCTGGGGCCCGCCATTTTAGGACTGATTGAGGGCCCAGAGTGCCAATTGCAGCCGCATTAATTAAATCTTCTTCCGTAACAACGGAAGGGACCCAGTCGCAAGAAACAAATTGTTTGGCAGACATAGTGGCAGAAAGAAAGTGCTGAAAAGGCGAAGTGTAAAGACCGGATTATTCAAGTGCAGAGATGTAAACCGGATAACATATGCAAAGTCACACCGACGGTTTAGACAAGGGACTAATGACATTGCTAACCCGGCAGCAAGCACGAAACGCACTACTACCGGTTCATGGTAACAAAAGAGAGCAGCTAAACCGTCGCGATCATTGTTGATACATTACGGAAGCAATATATTACTGACTAAACCGGCGGATATAGTACAGATCTATAAGGATGAAGAAACAAGTTTCTATGGAAAGATAAGGTAAAACAGATCTAAGCGGTAAGGAAAAAAGAAAGCTTATGCAGGTTTATTACAGAAAGATCTACAGGGGTCTTATACAGAGCGGACGAATCTAAAGATCGAATTTAAATTCCGAAATCTAAACATAAGGCAGCGGAGCAGAAACAGTTTTCAAAGACAAAACTAAAGGTTGAAGCCACGGCGAGCATGGCGTATCGGACGAACAGATGAAGCTTTCCTAGGTCTAATGGCGGAGGCACGGGAAGAACCCTAAGGATACAGATCTACAACAAGGGAGGAAAAATACCTGAGACAGCAGAAAGCGGCGGCGGAGTTATCTTGTCGCACTCAGGTTGATGCAGCGGCCGGCGACGGCGAGTTTGACAGACGACGGCGGAGGCTTGAGCTCGGGCGGCAGAGGAAGAAGACGAGCGGAAGGAGATGAGGAAGAGAGGTGGCAGTATTTATAAAGGGAGAGAGACGAAACGGCAGGCGCAAGATTTGAGGAAGAGAGAGATTGGATAAAGATTCCCTGTCGCCTCGATTTTCGGGATGGCCTTTAAACAAAAATAACAGACAGCTGCGCGCGTTAAATGCGAAAGTGATGTCACAGTCGAATTAAGTGATTTCCAAAGATGACGTCATCGCCGGTTTACAAACCTGAGAAGACACAAGGAAGAAGATCATGCAAAGATTGAGAAGACTGATATGAACAAGTTCAAATCATTCTGGGGCCTAATGTCAGGGATATTACTAGCAGGTATAAACCGGCTAGTGTAAACCGGATTATGGTAATATAGTTGTGTAATTATAAAACCCAGTAGAGGTTACAGCCCATGAAGGCTTAGGGCCCGTGTATAGAGTTACAGTTTGTAAACCGTCTGGTTGTGTAACTTGATAGACAAGGAAGAAAGAACAGAGACCGAGGTGGACACAAATATGAGCCGGCCTCGGGACTCTGTAAACCGGACCGGGCGTCACCTCTATATAAAGGGGCGACCCGGCGGCGGTTCAAGGACAAGAAACAACCCGTCGAGACACAGGCAAGCGATCCGCTCCCTGTTCATCGACGCCCAAGCAATACCAAACCAAACTAGACGTAGGCTTTTATCTTCATCGAAGGGGCCGAACTAGTATAAACCCTCTGTGTCCTTTGTGTGCTTTTAACCCCTTCAAGCTAACCCGTGCGATGGTTCCTCAACTAAGTCCGTTAAACCGGACATCTGCCGTGTTAATTCCATGACACACATGGGTATTGGCGTGGTAATGGTTGAGTACCAGCAATTCTTTTCGCCAAAGACTGGTTGATGAAGGATGTAGTACTGCCAGAATCAACTAGCATAAGCACTTCTCTACCTTGTATCCATGCTCGAAGCTAGAATGCTTGAGCTGAAACTCCCTCGGACACTGCTAAATGAGATATGGCCATGCCGGTATCCTGGACTTGTTGATCTGGTGGATCGATGGTGTCGTCGAGGCTGAAGAGGTCGAGCAGTTCTTCTACGACATGTAACTGGACAGGCGTGGGGCACACATGGTTGTGTCCCCACCTCTCGCCACACTTGAAGCAGAGGTCGCGGGTGCGGCGGTAGTCTCGCAGTGTCTTCAGTTTCGTTGAGTCCGCTTGTGCGGCATTCATGCTGCGACGATCAGTAGCGCCCGTCGATGCCACTGGCCGCGGGGGAGGCGGTGGTAGTGGTAGAGGAGCAGCAACACGCGGCATGACCCCTGGTGGCTTCGGTGGAACGACGAATGTGGCATCTGCCATCTCTTCTTGGAGCAGCGCGAGTGCGCATGTTGTATCCAAATCCGGCGGTCGTTGAACAAGCACCACCGCTCGAATATCCTTCCGCAAGACCTCCACAAAACGAGTGAGAAAGTACTCCCTCCGTCCAGGTGCATTGGGCGCCTAAGGAGCTGCACTATGATCTAGGTGTGATGGGATTGGCCGTAATATTAGATGTAATTAGCACTAAAACTCTTGTAACTTGAGCTAATTGATTGCAATTCCTTGGCCTTACCAATCAACATTCAGCGGGAAACGCATGCAACCAGAGTTATTGCCCATGAGGTTAAAAAGTTATGCATGAGGGTGGAGCAAACGAGGTACGTGAATAGTACGAGGCTGATTTAATTCCTTGGCGCCTTACTCATTTGGAAATTTTCAAATCGCTAAGATGCCCAATGCACCTGGACGGAGGGAGTAATAAGGATGGATGGAATCAGAGTAAGAGCTCAAATGATTGATAGTCAACTCGAACTTCTCGATATAATCAGCTACTGGAGTAGTTTGCTGGACAGTGTAAAACTGGTGTATTAACATCTGATGGCGATCTCGACCAAAACGGGTGGACGATAAGGCAGTAAAAGAATCCCAATCAAATTCTGATAGCCGTTTCTGGATCGTTTGCAACCAAACAGATGCAGTCCCAGTAAAATTCAGTGCGCCATCGGGACCCAAAAAGTGGCATGAATTCCAAACATGTTGAAATACTGCTCACAAGTGTCTTCCACAAATTCGGGTTCTCGCCCGTGAATTGTGGGAAGGAGATCGATGGGTGAGCTTGCCCCAGACCAACAAGCATTTGACTGGTGTGGGCAAAGGGAGACCGTATGGGGGGAGACACGAGGGAATCAGGCTGACCGCTTGCCTGGAGCGGCGGCGGCGTTTAGAAGCCCCCGTGGTAAGTTGAAGACGCCGTGGCCAACGGGCCCTTGAGGTTGTGTCGCCACGCCAATCATGGGTCCGGAGTGGACACCGTCTGTCGTTGGTGGTTGGTGGAGCTGGGCCTTGGTTGTTTGAGTCTCCGCACCGTCCTTGGGAGGCTGCAGTTGCATCACTTGCAGCGCTGCCACTGCATCGCTGAGATCCGCGACGCGTCCCTCGAGATCGGGGCGCCAGGTGAGGAGATCATCGATCTTCGCTGCAGTAGCTTGTTGTGCCTTGGTGTTGTTGTCGAACTTGGCCTCGAACCTGTCGAGGAAGGCCTTGATGCTTGGATCCGTCGTCTCCAGGAGCTCGCGGCCTTGACGCGGCGCTCTCGTCTCCACCAGATACGCCAGGACGAATCGGAAGGGTAGTGGTGTGGTCTCTGATACCAAATGATAGGTACAAACTAGGAGAATCGATTAGCAGTAGCAATTTCGCTCAGGATTGAGTATATGTGGCGGATACAGACTGAATTACAGAGTTGGTAGCTAGGGTTCTAAGAGGGAGAAAGGGGAATTAGTCGATGCCGCCGTCGTGATCCTCTGGAAGCTTCTTCCTGTGGCAGGTGGCTGGTAGAAGTAGAGCAGCGAGTCGGGCCTCCCATTGGACCCAGTCTGGCCCAGTAACTCGTGGGTTGTGCTTCTTTGGCCTTGCTGGACGCTGGGCAGCGTGGCTGGTTGCTGGGTCGTTGTCCAGTGGGGTCTTCATGTCATGGACCCTGACAGTATATACCCTTTTGTATTACAGTTTTCTTACATATGTACATATTTGCTGCTACTGAACATTGCCCTGGCTGCTGAGGTCAATTAAAAGGACGCCATGGATGAAACTACGGGCCGGGTCTGGCCAGCAAAAAACTGCGTGCCCGATCCCAACTGCTCACCCGTCAGGCCAGGCTCCCGTCGTCGTACTCACAAAACCTACGTACTACTCCACAAAGAAATAAGAAAAACATATACTACAACTACCTTCGTTATGGTTTATTGGTCTCCTTTATAATTTATGTCAAATTTTGATCAAATATTTAATTAACAAAATATTAATGCATGTTAACAAAAATTGTATCGTTCGATTGTATTTGAACATAGTTTACAATGATATAATTTTTTGTGACATGTATGAACATTTTCTTAGTTAAATTTATGATCAATATTTTGCACAAAATACAATGAAGATCAATAAATCAAGACAAAGATAGTAGAAACCAAAATCAAGTCTTCCGGAGCCCCCAATAATTGGCCCGGGACACGGCTGTCATTCCCGGCTCGAACGGGAGCGCCGGCCGGGCCGCCGTGCAGGGGACGGCAGGCAGAATTTTCTACTGTTTGCACTACTGTTTGCAGCACCAACGCACCGACTCTGCAGCAGGTTACGTACTACTCCTCCGAGTAGCTAGTCTGATTACGGCGACATCTCCCGTCGTTTTCCCGTCGTTTTCCCCGTCGTTTTCCAGACTGGCCAGACGCCGCATTACGGCGACATCTCCCGTCGTTTTCCCCGACGTGGCGGGAGACGACCGGGGAAACCTGCTGCGGCACGCGTGGGTGGGACTGTGGGGGAAGCAAACGGTTCTTGTTTTCTTTGAGATGAATTTCAGAAGCAAACGGTTGGGGGCCGAGAAAATGGAGAAACACCGAAATCAAGAAATGGGCCAATCAAAGGATCGTTTTTTCTTTAAAGTCTGTCGACGCTGAATGTTTCTGTTCGAACAGGGGGGGGG
>LR738713.1:709035248-709101618 GCA_902687465.1 Secale cereale | reverse complement strand
GGGGGGATCAATGATTGAATCCTGTGTGACCCAGCACCTCCCGTTGGTCGACAGCAAATCCACCTGCCATTCATCATGGAATCCGTCCCTGTGTGCATACCTCTCGCTAGTAGTAATTGGGTACGGTACGGTTCGTCGCCACACACATGTACACAAACTCACACAACAAGACGCCCAGCCCAGCCCAGTGAAAGCATGAAAACGATCGCAAACTCTCATTACAAAAAGAAAAGAAATATTTGGTGTAGTAAAACCGAAGACAGGGACCTCCGGTTTTGGAAGCAAGCAGAGCACACACAAACCAAACCAAACAAACCAAGGGTGACATCAGTGGAGTGTGAGAGGGGGAGCCCGGCCCTTCTTTAAGATCGCCACCCGCCCCCATTGCCCTCTCCCACACCTCACCTCACCTCATCTTCGTCTTCTTCTCGCCCGGTCACACTCGCGACGGAAGGAACAATTCACCAGCCAGCCTGAGCTTGCTTGCTCTTCTCTGCTGATCGGTTCTCTCATCTTTCCGGGAGGGAAGCCGTGGTTCTGTCAGGCTGGCTCTTGACATGTTCAGATCCAAGGTCCAGGAGATGATCCTCAGGAGGAGGTCCAGGCCCATGAACGGCGCCGCGCAGCACGCCGGCGGCAACTCGCCCACGGCCTCGTGCGACGCCGGCGGGGGCGGCAAGGGTGCTGCCCGCGCGCCGTCGTTCGCCGCGCCGAGGCTGCTGCACTCGTCGTCGCTCCCGGCCGGCGGGCGCGCCGCGGTCGTCATCGGGAGCCCCGCGCGGGACCCCGAGGCGATGTTCGCCTACGCCATGAGCCCGACCTCCGTGCTCGACGCGTCCGCGGCCTTCGGGTCGCCCGGCCCGGCCGTGGACGCCGGCGGGGGGAGCAAGCGCCGGCCGTGGTGCGACGGGTGCGCGGGCCCGCACGGGCTCGCCGACGTGCTGGACTGCGCCCACGAGGCCCAGCGGAGGAAGAGCGTGCTCCGGGGCGCCGTGAGGGCGCAGGCGCCGGCCCTTGTGCGATCGTCCTCCCTGGACCGGCGCGTGGAGTTCGGCGTCAAGAACAAGAGCTCGTGGCTGCCGCTGCGCGCCGCCCGCGCGGGCGCGGCGGAGGCGGAGGAGGACGGGCCGTCGTCCGAGGACTACACCTGCGTCATCTCCCGCGGGCCAAACCCCAGGACGGTGCACATCTTCGGCGACCGCGTCGTGGAGGGCGACCGCGCGCCGGAGAGCCCGCCGCCGGCGCCGGCGCGCCAGGGCAGAGGCGTCCTCAGCCTGTGACGCCATGCCATGCACGCCACCGATAGTAGTACAACCTCCGTCCATGATGCGTGCGTGCGTGCGTGCTCCGGTAAAAGTAGTAAGTCTTGTTGATGCTGTCAGTATTTTCTTCTTGGATCGATCGATCTCGATGAGATGATCAGGCAGATGCCTCCTCGATCAGATGATCAAACGGATTGGGTTTTGTCTGTAATATAGGAATTCCATCTCTTTGCTGCGACAACATGTTTGTACGTACCAGAGTAAGATAAGATCCGAACATGTAAAATTAGTGGCTTATGAATGAATTGATCGTTGAAAATGCACCGAATTTCTCGATCCCTGGCCAGGGCCTGTGATCAGAAAGAACAGTAGCTTCCTGAATGAACTGAACGTTGAAAATGCACTGAATTTCTCGGTTGCGAGAGCTTGTGATGAGAATCTTGGAACCATTTCCAATGAAGCTAGTTGCAATCAATCTACTCCTCTACTCTACTCTACCTCAGCTAGCCTCAGCTGCAAGATGCTCACTGCATCTCCAATAATTGGTGGTTTCTTGAGCAGCAGTGCTAGCAAAAAATAGGGGCATGGCAATGATTGATGTCCCCTGCGCCGGGCCCCTGGCTACTTGAGAAACTTGAGAGCACGGTGGTGCCTTGTCCTAGTCAGGGGCCCGGATTTGGCATACGGTTGCAGCTAACCACTGCGGCGGCGGGCCCGGCCTCCTCTCGTCTCATCTGATCCGATCCGATCAGATCGTCTCCCCCCTCCCCTCTCCTCTCCTCTCGACTTGTGTTTCAGTTTCTTTTTCGTGACGCCGATGGAATTGATGCCCACTCCGCCTCCCCATCACATCTTTTTTCTTTCTGGTGATCAATGCGCTCATGGTCTCATGCTATCAGCTGATGTGGACTGTGGTGGGCATCTAATGAGTTCTTCTCAGCCCACTTTCTCGCAGGGCATAGATAGATAGATCAAGTGGGTGATGAAGAACAAATTTATACAGTGTGTGATGACCGGTGACAGCGAGAGTTAGGGCAACTTGAAGGAATTTTAGAGAATTTCAGCTTCAGTTTGTGCTATAAAATTATTGTAGGATGGTGAAGTAGTATATATATTTGTTGATTGGATGGTGATTTGTTCCTGGGAAACATTTTTTACTTGCTGTAAGAGTTGGATTAGGAGGCCATATGTAGCAGCACTCAAGTTGCAGTTGTTTCTTGTTTGACAGGCATACGACCTCCTGCATCATCCACAACGCAACCCTCTGGTAAATATTATATACTCCCTCCATCCCAAAATTCTTGTCTTAGATTTGTCTACATACGGATGTATATATTCACATTTTAGTGTTAGATACATCTGTATGTAGATAAATCTAAGACAAAAAATTTGGGACGGAGGGAGTACTTAAGAAAAATAAGTGTGCAGAGTCTGGGGATGAACAGAACCAGATCTTGAGCCCAACATACGCCTGATCCAGCACTGCTCACAAAAACAAAAACACAACTGTTCAGTATTCAAAGCTTGCTCTGGTTCATCATCATGCATCCGACAAAATAAAACATCATACCTACAAGACCACTCCATATTAGTCTGCCAAATCTCAAGCTGAACCTGGCAAGACTAGACGAAGCCCCATACAAAGACAACAACCGGAGTAAAAAAAAAAGTGTATTCATATGCAATGTACTCCACTTAGTTTGTTAGAGGAAGCATCTAATAATAACCAGATAAAGCCAATGCTATTTTCGTCCATGCTGGCTAAGCTTCGCGATGGCGAATGGGTTACATCCACTAATTTGCCATAAGAAATAGAAACCCACGGACGTATCCGCAAATGCACATGTTAAACCCTACAGAAACTTGAATTGTGTCGAAGAACTCGCAAACCCATCATTTTAGCAGCAACAGATGACAGAAATCCCCCTAAAAACATACAGAGAGGAAAGCAGATGACCGTACCGTGCTGCCAGTTTTGATAATTACAATTGAATTAGACACTAGCTAAGTCATTTACACGCAAATGAGTGTCCTCAAGAATGGAGCAATACCATATTGAAGCGAAACTCTCCACATCCTGGTTTGGATGACCGACGGAAACACAGGTCTCAAGCCCATATATGAATATGATTCTTGTCGGCGGTGGCAAGAGGTCCAAACTCAGACCATGCACTTGTAACAACCGGCAATGAATGGCCCTCTAGGATGGTCGGCCCCTCGTTCTTCGATCTCGACCATATGCAAACAGACCCATCAGAGGAGCCAGCCGCTATGCAGTTCTCATCCGGGCTTATACAAGCTCTGCCCCAGCTGCCAACCAATCTGTTACTCGGGGCCCTGAATGTTCCACAAATCTCCACTACCTCCGTCGGCATTCTAACATCAAAAAGCTTGTGCAGACCCTCTCTCCCACTTGAAAGAACATGGTTTTTGCCCCGGGTTACACAGATCGAGCTGACATCAGCATGAGCTGCTACCGTGGCAAAGCATTTTCCACTGCGGATATCGTGGAACTTCAGGCTTCCATCCCTATGACCTGAGCAAATGGCATCGCCATGGATGAAAGCTAGTGTATTGGGGTTGCTTGCTGACATTATGGTGCTTTTACAGAATCCCGTCTGGAGATCCCAGATCTTGATAGTGCGGTCATTGGATGAACTAGCAATGACCAAACTTTTCACCCAGCTTGCGTCTACAGAACAGACATTTTTTGTGTGGCCAGTCAGAGTGTGACGAGGACGCCCCCCATTAATTTCCCATACAAACAACTTGTTAGAGCTACAGGCCGCAATCACAAACTTGTTATCATTGGTCACAGCAAGATCGTTGACAGTTCCCAAGCAACCCTGCAGAGTGGAGGTTAAAGCACCGGTATGTGCAGACCATATCTTGACAGTTTGATCCTGGCCACCACTGATTAGCTTATCTGTGTTATTCTGGAATATTATAGATCCACACCCACCATCATGAGCACGGATGGTGATCCTGCATGTAGATGGGATTGGTGTTTCCATGACGTCGACATACCCAGCTTCGGATCGACGAATGACACCATCAGCTTCTTGTTGTGCATGGTGTTGTATTCCGCCAGCGCCAAGCCCAGCTGCCTTGAGCTTTAGGACCATCTCCTCGTACATCGCATTGGCCTGAACAATTTTCTCACCAGTTAAAGCAGCAGTTTCTTGGTATATACAAATTCTATGGGCACAGTTATATCTATGTAAGAAATACTGCTAAATAAAACATCTCTGACAGCTAAAACAACCATAAACCAATAAGCTATTAGTTCTCCTATTTCCACTCTTGCTACGGCAGCGAAAGAGTTTCAACATCACATACAATTCCGAGAGGAGTCGAAGTTTCATGGATAAAAGGAGCACCACTGTTATCATGTAAACTTAAAGAGCTGAAGTATTTTAACAATAAAAATTGGGACTGAAGCAAAAGATCACTATATATAGTACAGCAAGTCTCTTGTGGTATGTCATGGTACACAACTAAGCATGGTGTGGTACTTGAGGTATCTCATCGTAGATCCACCGGGGACTATGGTAGGGAAATATGCATTGTTAACAGGGGAGAAGATTTTTTTGTGTGTCATCATAGTGGGCCTAACAGGTGCTTAATAGGCAAGGGCGATCCTTGAACAATCTTCAATTTGCGATAGGTTGTACAAGAACGGTGAGGTCATAGCAATAGTGAAAAGGGACGACAGGGTACCTCATTAAGCTTCTCTGCCTCCACCATCTTCGCTTGCATCAATCGCTCGACCAGCTGCGTGTTCTCATGCTCCACAGCTTTAAGTTTTGTTAGCACCCGTTCCAGTTCAGCTTTAGCCGCCTGGTGCTCCTGAATTAGAAGATCTAAAGCGTTTGTCTTCTCTTCAAGTGACTGTTTTAGCTGTACGTTCTCTTCGCTGCAAAAGTTTCATCCGGAAATCAACGGCAATGTTCATACTCAATTAAACACAGCAGCAAAACTATCCATCACATTCAATACCTAGTCTGCTGAAGTTCACTCTGCAAAGTCGTAATCAGCGCCTCCTTCTCTTTGAGCAGCGCTTTCGATGTTTTCCCCTCGTTTATCTCGGAAACGAGCTGCTCAGACAACCGGGACTGAGCCTTGTAGCACTGCTGCAGCTCCAACTCGTTCTTCTCGGCCTTTTCTTTCCACTCCAAAGCCTGCAAAGAGGGGGTCAGCAAACCAGTCACTACACGCAGAAGACACCACAGAAGCTCCTAGTGCAAGGATTAGTACTTATTTTTGTGCATTATTACTGAGTGAAACTATTCGACATTGTGGTTGTGCTACTCCTACTTGAGCAGCAGTCACTGTTTCACCGCGAGAGAGCCGACCCCCACATTCTTTTTGAGACTATGTGGCTCGAAGGCCTGTTCATTGGTTTAGTCAAATTGGCCCGATTCGATCGAAGCTCGCAAGATCAGTAAGAAGGGGCCAGAGATTGGCACTTACGTGGGCGGCGAAGGGCCGGTTGAGCGCCTCGATGGCGGGGCGGTGGGCCCCCTCCTCGACGAGATGCCGCTGCCGCAGCGCCCGCAGCGCGCGCTGGATGGCCGCCTTGCCGGCATCTGCCTCCGCCTGCGTCCTGCACCACCAACCCCTAAGCAAACAACGGAGGAATCACGAGATTTGCTGCTTAGCTCGAGGAAAGCTCACATGCTCGCGTCGATCCCGTCGTCGTCGTCGGCGGCGGCGGCGGAGGTGGCGTGCCCGGCGGTGCGTGGCGTCGCGGCGAGGGCGACTGACTTGGGTGGAGAGGAAGACGAAAGCGAAAGAGGAACGAAGCCGATTGGGGTGGCGTGTCCGGGCCGCGAAGGGAGCCCGCCCGGTTCGATATGGACTGGACACACGACGCTAGAAGGTGGGCTCGAATCGGATACGGGCTGGGGAGGAGGAGTTGGGCCTGAAGCCCGCCGCGGAAGCAAACTGGGCCGAGCGAGATGCAGGTGGGGGCGGAATATTCCGGCCTTGGCGACCACGCGAAGAACCGTCTTGACCAGCGACAGCGAGAGGCATCTCCGCCTCCCACGCCGCCTCGCTTCCCGGCGGAAGCCACGGCCGTCCCCGCCTCCCCCTCCTCCGCCCCCACCCCGCATGCCGTGCTCCGCACGTTAAGCTCATTAGCATTGCATCAGCGCCTTCCTCCCCTCCCCCTCTGCGACGCCGGGCTGGTGCTGGCGCCCCGCCGTCTGAGTTGCGCCACCGAGGCGAGCATACGGCGAAATGGCGGTTGCCGCGCTCCTGCGCCGGGGGGCGCTCTCGTCGTCGTCGTCGTGCCGCCACGGTCAGTGCCCGCTTTCCTTGAATGGCCTGTTGGGTTGCTGCTCTGTTGTGGGTTGTTCGCCGGCGCACGCGCACGGTCTGTGTTCGGCGGAATGCCAGAGGCCGGGCGCGATATGCGGCATTAGTGGTGTCGCCGGTCGGTGTCCATTTGGAGGTCGGCTTCATGCTGCATGTTTAATTGAAAGGAGCGGTCGAGTCAGGCAATCTGGCAATTGTTTGGGAGAATGGAAGAAATGGAGATGCCTTTCCTGTCGGTTGTGGCTGGGTATTGCTCTGATGGATATAGTGTAGCTTTGCATTTTCCTGTATGCAGAGTACTTCTCGGTTGCAAATAGACGTCCTAGGAAGCGTCCAATCAAACTTCTTTGACCATTAGTTTGAACTTGTTTTTTCTTCTTCTGATTTTTCTGTTTGTTACATTGGGGAAATTTGTTTTCTTGTACTTCATGCTTATTATGGAGGCATACATAAGCATCCATGCATCTTGTGCATAGATACATGCCTTTTGGACTCAGATGGTCAGATTTTATGTATGCATATGCTGCTATTAACCCGTGTAATGAGCTTAACAAGTACAGAGTTAGCTATTTTATGTATGCATATGCTGCTATTAACCCGTGTAATGAGCTTAACAAGTACAGAGTTAGCTCGCGAGTTAAGAGAGTAGGCCTGAGTTCATGTCAAAAAGCCGAGCCAAGCTAACTCGATATTTTACAATTAGGCTATCTTAATTTATCTTACCAACATATTCATATCGAAAATAGTGGACAGAGTTGCATTTTGCAAACTTTCATCTTGGATGGAGGGACTATAACCTTATGGGGTTATGATATTACTGCTTAACACAATGGAAACAGTTCTTTTTGGGGTGAATATGTCATCTATGTAAACCTAGTCTGTTGTGATTTGAACAATATTATTCACTTCTGTAAGCACATTGGACTCCGAGAGCTATCAGTCGCACATGCAGCTTCTCCTTACCATGCTAGGTAGAAAAAGCAGAGTCAGGAGATGGCGCTCGCCAGTGTGTTAGTCACTTGCATTGTGATTACCAGTGTGAACTGTTAGTCTCTGCAATATGCTTTATGGTGCCAAAACTTTGGTAGGTTGGTCTATTGTGCTAAGTTTTTTTTGTAACACTTTTTGTGTACAGATGTTTATATCAGTTGCCTTCTCTCCGCTTCTGATCTACATCCCTTGGTCAATTCTGTCAATTTGAGATTTTGGAGGGGCAACCACAACTCTGGGAAGTTTGATTTCACTGATATGACGTAAGAATACATTTCGCTCTCCTTTCACTACTTAATATCTAAGTTTCTTCTATTCGCATTTTTTTATAAAAAAAATCTAAGTTTCCTCTACATATTCTTGTCAGTGTATAATGTGTGCATTATGTACCAATGTGGGATGCTGGTTTCCAGTATGATTAATCTAATTAAGTGAAAACAAAAGTAGGCAATATTATTCATGTTTCAAATATGATAACTACTGACACAACAGTGGTGCACATGCTATTTTAGTTCATTTAATTAGCCTAAGCAATTGTCACACCAAAGTGCAATGTAACTTTTCGAGATTAATTATGTGCCAAAATATGCTATAAACACTGTTTTCCTCATTGTCCCATAAAGACTTGAATTAAGTTCTGTGCTAACTTGAGTAACAGGCATCCTCATTTATGGTATCCGAATGCCCGAGAAAAGAAGCGCAATGTATTTTTGCATGTTGGTCCTACAAACAGTGGGAAAACATATAATGCTCTCAAACGATTAGAAGCAAGCTCTTCAGGTACTGTTTTGATCTAGCCAGTCAAACTGAAAGAGCATACGGTTTAAATGACTGCTCTGATTTCTAACCAAATGATGTAGGTGTGTACTGTGGACCTCTAAGATTGTTAGCGCGGGAGGTAGCAGAAAGATTAAACAAAGCTAGTGTCCCCTGTAACTTGACTACTGGACAAGAAAGGGAAGAAATTGAAGGTGCAAAGCATAGCTCAGTGACGGTTGAGATGGCTGATGTGACGACTGAGTATCAGTGCGCTGTTATTGATGAAATTCAGGTATGTAGTGATCCACATTTTGCGCACTCGCTAGGAAAACGTATATTTGTACTATATTTTTTTTTATTATTATTATTTAAATAAACTAGTGTCTAATGATATTACAGATGAGAAAGAGACTTATGAAGCTATGTTTTCAATAAACCATCCAACTAACCATACCTTCAACTGTCTACGAAATATTATTTGGAATGTTTCTCATAATTCTCATTTCGTTTGCTTTGATGTAGTAGATGGTTGGCTGTAGAACAAGGGGTTGTTCATTTACACGTGCACTTCTGGGGCTTTGTTCAGATGAGCTTCATGTTTGTGGTGACCCAGCTGTTGTCCCTATTATTCAGCGATTGCTTGAAGCTACTGATGATGTGGTTACGGTAATTTAACCAACTCACGTAATTTCTGATGATTATTAATGTACCCAGCATGTAATGTCTTCTACACACATGATACTTGTCAATTGAATTGTATTAAGGTTGCCACTTATGTTCCTCTGCCAGGATAATACACTAGTTATGAAATTGATTTTTTCCCCACATGGACAGTGAATTTAATTCTTTGTACAAGAAGAGTAAGACGATGTAACTACTCAATATAGGTAGGTTGAAACAGTAGTAAATATCATGTCACATGTTTCCAAATGGTCTCCCAGTTCAAGCAGACAGTGATTTTCTGAACTGATCATATCTTCCACACACAATTTTGTATGATGGAATCATGAAAATCAGGGATAACAAAACCAGTCTATCTTAGGCCTTTGCCCAACGTATGCTTTCTAACCTGTTACTCAAGTAATGCTCTGTCATGTACCAGTTTTAAGCCTTTGCTTGAAATTTAGGTTGCAACCCTATTGTGTAGTAAGTAGTAAGTAGTAACACTAATTTTGGACCTCTGCATGAAAACTGTGTGTGGTCATGTGGATCTTTTTGTTAGAGTTGTGAGGCTGTTGTACGATTGCACACACTTTCCAAGTGAATTTTATAAACTTGTCCTGCCCATCGTGCTATGTAGTAGTTATTTTAGTGCTAATTCTGCTGAGTACTGATGCAAACATCTCGAGAACAATATGTCACATAGAAAATATCCTAACATGCTCATAGTCAAAAAAATATCCTAACATGGTGGGTCTATGTTGCTGAACAGATTCAATATTATGAGAGACTGTCTCCTTTGGTTCCTTTGAAGTCTACACTTGGATCTTTCTCAAACATCAAGGCAGGGGATTGCATGGTAACGTTCTCACGGCGTGAGATATATAAGCTTAAGGTTGGTATTCTTCAAGTGATATTCCAGCAATGGTTCATTATTTTGGGAACATTGATGCATCATTCTGTTATTTTATGGACTAGAGGGCTCTATATTTTATTATTTTTGTTAAAATCACACATCTGCCAGATAAAGTGAAATACAGAGCTTCAGCTACCCTTACATTGCAAATTTGCGTTCATGCAGAAAAAAATTGAAATGGCGGGAAAACATCTTTGCTCTGTAGTATATGGCTCATTACCACCAGAAACTCGCACGAAACAGGTAATTTGTAATACTTTATTTGGGTATGCTCCATCATATTAGTATTAGAACATATACCTCATTGAGTCATTATCATATATCTGTAGGTCCTAATCTAATTAGAAGTAAGGTGAAATATCATACCTTCCATTTGAATATGTTGACATGCATATCAGCACATTTTATTTAATAAACCTACTCATTGATATACATTGTGAACAATAAAGCATTTTTTTACAATCACAAGACCCATTCTATTGATGCTGCTGTAAATGCTTTGTAGTTGAGCACAATGTTCAATGTTTGGAACATGTAGTTTGGGTTATTATATTGTTGATTTGTACCTGCTATTTGTGAGGAGTTTTAATGAACACCACTTATATCTGTCTATATAATTTATTAATATAACAGGCTCACAACTCCTGGCCAGAATTAAAAGTTCACGAATTATGGTTGTAGGCAATAAATTCACTCTCTTGCTTGTCGTAGTTTATTCTCCATGATGGCATGATTGTTATGGATAAATTTATTGATATGCTCCCTAAGCTTCCAGGCGACAATGTTCAATGATGAAGCCAGTGACCTTAATGTGCTAGTGGCTAGCGATGCTATTGGAATGGGTCTTAATCTGAACATTTCTAGAATTATTTTCTCTACATTGAAGAAGTTTGATGGTATCTGCACCAGGGAACTGACTGTCCCTGAGATCAAACAGATTGCTGGTATTATCTTTGCTTTTCAGTTGTTTTACCCCTGGCAGTTTTCTCTTCCCTTATTACACAGCCCTCTTGAGCTGTGAATTGAGCTTGTCCTGCATGTCATATTCTTTTGGTAGGCAGAGCTGGGAGATATGGTTCTAAGTTCCCAGTTGGCGAAGTGACCTGTTTAGACGCTGAAGATCTCCCGTTACTGCACTCATCCCTGAAGTCACCTTCTCCCATTATAGAGGTGCCCACCCATTACTGAGCAACATAATGAATCCAACTGTTATTATATGATGAAACTTCAAGAAGCTCTGTATGACTCGTATTTGTAAAAGCTAACCACAGATGCTGCATTTATTTATCTGCAGCGTGCTGGACTTTTTCCCACATTTGATTTATTGTCTGTGTATTCACGATTACATGGAACTGACTTTCTTCACCCTATATTGGTAAGCTAAGTACTATCTTTTTCGTATTCATTGGTTCAAGCACAGAGCAGCTTCACACTTCTATAACATGTTACTTGTCAATGCCAAAGCTAAATGTTACAGTAAAAAATAGTTAGTGATGACAGCAATTTTGTTGTGCCAGTTTGTGTGGGGCAATGAGTTACTCAACAATTATTGTGGTTGGTGCAATCAGTTATGCGCATACAATAATTTAGCTATATTTTGAGGTATCTTGTATTTGTTTGGATTTCAGCTTGACATTGCTTGTTCACAAGTCTCAACAATTATAAATTAGAGTTTAGTTTTTCTCTATGTACTTCTTTTTCAGTAATGTGTTATCTTCTCTCCCATTGAATGAATCTCAATGCTTTGTGTGTATTTACAGCTATTTCCTCTGGACAGGACTCAAAAATATGTGTTATCCTTTTTTCATTCTGCTGCAGGAACGTTTCTTGGACAAGGCTAAACTGTCTCCGGACTATTTTATTGCCGATTGCGAAGATATGCTGGTATTTAATTTCATTAAGAAACACATTTTTCTCTCTTTGCTCAATGTCTAAAAGCTACATCTAAACAATGTAAATAAGATTACCTCGGTGGAAAAGCACTAACTGTTTGACTGCCTTCTTTAAGAAGGCAACAGCTTAGCATTATACTACTTAAATTAATATCGATAGACTAATAGTGAACTTTGTAACTGACTAACTGTAAGCTAGATTTATTTCTGCTATTGATTTGCGGTTCAATATTTTATCTAGTCATATTTCTTCCTCCCACTGTTAACAGAAAGTTGCTGCTATTGTTGATGAGTTGCCTCTTGCGTTGCACGATAAGTACGTCTTTTGTCAAAGGTGATTTACAATCTATCCCAGTATTAACATATACCTTTTCTAGATTATTTTGTTCTAATCTATTGTTGCCTATCTGGCATCCTGATCACTTTCTGACACTTCATACTGCAGCCCAGTGGATGTGAGGGATGATATATCTACTCAAGGATTAACACAGGCAAACATTTCTACCTCTATTGTTTATTTGTATGTTTTTGTAGAATCAGGAAACAGTTTCACTAAAATTTTCAAGATGCAGTTTGCAGAAAATTATGCAAAGAAAGGCACAGTTCGGCTTAAAGAAATATTTACACCTGGAACACTGCGGGTGCCCACAACACACAATCAACTCCAGGAGCTTGAATCGGTTCACAAGGTTATTCCATATTTTATTTCTCTAACAAATTACTCCCTCTGTAAAGAAATATAAGACCTTTTAGGTCACTAAAGAGGTATCAGAAGATAATACCTGTAATTTGCCAGTCAATATCAGTACTACTATATATCTTGTCAATGTTATTGTAATCACAAATTATTTTGCTCTTCAACATGTGCATTGTCTATTCTGCTGTGAAGGCAGTTTCTCTTCAGCATTATGTAAACTTCAAGTTAAAAATCAAACTTGGGAGTTCAAAGGATGGTACAACATACCATAGCGTAGACTACCACCTCAAATAGTGAACCGCAAACCAAAATGGTTTTCTGTGCAAACCAAAGTGGCTTCCGGAGAGTTCCAAGTTTCTACAGTGATTATTTAGATTCCATTTTTGCACCGCTGTCTCTAAACTGTTTCTAAAATGAGATTTATCAGCATCGCATTTGTGATCATTGCAGGTCCTAGAGTTGTATGTGTGGTTAAGCTTCAGATTTGACGACTCTTTCCCAGATCGTGAATTGGCGGCTTCCCAAAAGTCAATATGCAGCATGTGAGCTTTTTGTTCTTCTTTTTCGAGTTAGAATAATAATAAAAAGAGTTTATTTTTTTCATCTTTTTTCACAAATAATCTGAAGGTCTGATTGGCAATGTTAGGTTGATTGAAGAATACCTTGAGAGATCAGGATGGCAGCCACAAGGACAAAGAAGGTTTTTGCATACTCCACGGAAATTGCGACAAGAATATGATGCGTCACAATTGTATGATATATCTCTTCAGATGCCATATATTATTTGCATTCTAAACGATGAATCAATATGCTATAATTTGTGTAGCTAAAAGCCAGATTTCTCAACCTTCTGTAACTTCCATAATTCTGCGCCTCAACTACCCCCCCTTCAAATAAGTAGGGATGGTGACAAATAGAAGAATCTATCATGCATCTACTACAACCACGTGTACTTAGTCATTGTTGGTATTTCATCTTTTTTTGCATTTTACCTTTAAATATATAATTCTGCGCCTCAACTACCCCCCCTTCAAATAAGTAGGGATGGTGACAAATAGAAGAATCTATCATGCATCTACTACAACCACGTGTACTTGGTCATTGTTGGTATTTCATCTTTTTTTGCATTTTACCTTTAAATATATATTTTTCTTGGCCGACGCAGTTGATTTTCTCAAGTGGTTACGACTTGCGTTGTGTGTGCTTGCTTATGGGCTCATATTCTTTCCTTTTTTTTCCTTTATGTTTTGTGTGAGGAAGCATTCACTGTCTTGACATAAACAGGACTGTACTAAATTTCTAGAGGTTATTAAAAGTTTTGGGGTAGTGATATACTGCATCATGTATATAGAATTGTTGTTCTATCACTATGTGCTGCCATTACAATATATTTTCATGCCTTTCTCTTGATGTGTGCCTCTAATGCACTTGACCACATAATATTGTTTGTTAAAACTTAAGAAGGCACTATTGCTAAAAAAAATCTTGTTACCTCCGCAAAAAAGTGCTGTTACATAAGATGATTAATTTTAATATCATTGTTTTCCCTTCTATTTACAACATTTGTTTCTTAATGTAACCATCTTCTGGTTAATAAACAGGCGTGGGTATTTTCAAGAAATTGACGCAAGATCAAAATAGAGGCTGATTCAAGAAACAGTACCTTGCCATATTTGGTCAATATTTGAGCAAATGTCCAGGGCATGCATCTGACTATTCCTACTGGATATGTGAAATGTGATCACCGGCAAGCAGCGATAAAATGACACCTGTGTGACAGAAGATCTACTTGGGCTCGCCTTTCAACGTCATTGAAGTTGACCTTACGTAGTTAATGTGGCAGCACATAATATTATTCTCCATACATCAGATTTATACTAGTTCTTTCAGTAGCACTTTCTGTAACTAGTACAAATGGAATTGTACATTACAAGTAAAACAGGCATGAAGAACCATTTGTCATATTGCAATGTTCATTCCAAATTATTTGAAGTTCTAGCTTTGTCCTAAGTTGAACTTCTTTAAGTTTGACCAATTCTATTGAAAAAGTATATCAACGTCTAAAACGCCAAATTAATTTCAGTAGTCTCCTCATAAAATATGTTTCCATACTATATGTACATTTGATGTTGTAAATATTAGCACATTTTGCTATATGCATGGTCAAATATATAAAAGTTTTGATTTGGGACAAAGCTAGAACTTCATATAATTTGGAATGGAGGGAGTATATACAATGCCGATAATTTCCATGCCTGTAACTCTGTATGGTATCAGAAAAGCATCAATGTGTTTGCTCAACTGTTGGAAATTAAGGAGGCGTAAATAAGGCTGCTGATTTTGTGAAGTCTGAATGCTGTCCTATTTGATTTTACATGTCCAGGTGCATTTTCGTGAACAACCTCTGTAGGGCTTGCAGGAAACTGTTTATACAGGCTGAAACGCTTCATGATGAACCGATTCCACATTCTTTTTATATTGCAGACGTTGATGAAAAGGAATAAAATCAACACTTGGTAGGGGACTTGACCAATGTCCTTGCTGCTATGGAACTTCTGTTCTTTTTTCTGGTGTTGCGATTATAGTTCAATGTAGTAGAGCAACAGAACTGTAACAGATCAATGGCAGTGTAAAAAAGATTTTCCATTTCGACGAATGGATAGGTTGAATGACAAAGTTGTATTACTGGTTTTGTAGCTTCCCATTTGTCCTACTTTTCTGATACCAAATGACAAAAAAGATCTACTTGGACTCACCTTTCAACGTCATTGAAGTTGACCTTAAAAGTAGTCAATGTGGCAGCACATAATATTATTCTCAATCCATCAGATTTGTACAAGTTTTTTCAGTAGCACTTTCTGTAACTAATACAAATGGAATTGTACATTGCAAGTAGAACATGAGGTGAAGGCATGAAGTTGTCATATTGCACTGCTCCATTCCAATTTATTTTTAGTTCTAGCTTTGTCCCAAGTTAAATGTCTTTAAGTTTAACCAATTTTATTGAAAAACATATCAACGTCTACAACAACAACAAAGCCTTTATTCCCAAATAAGTTGGGAGTAGGCTAGAGCTGAAAGCCAAAAGATCTCGCAACCAACTCATGGTTCTGACACATGGATAGCTAGCTTCCACGCACCCTTGTCCATGGCTAGTTCTTTGGTGATATTCCAGTCCTTCAGATCTCTCTTTACGTACTCCTTCCATGTCAATTTTGGTCTACCCCGACCCCTCTTGACATTATCAACAAGCTTTAGCCGTCTGCTATGCACTGGAGAAAAATATATCAACATCTACAACACCAAATTAATTTCATTAATTTCCTCATAGGACATGCTTCCATACTTTATATATTTGATGTTGTAAATATTAGCACATTTTGCTGTAGACATGGTCAAATATATATAGAAGTTTGACTTAGAACAAAGCTGGATCTTCATATAATTTGGGATGGAGGGAGTATACGCAATGATGATAATTTCCATGCCTGTAACTCTGTATGGTATCAGAAAGGTGTTGATGTGTTTGCTCGACTGTTGGAAACATGGGAGGTGTAAATAAGACTGCTGATTTTCTTAATACTAAGTCTGAATGTTATCCTATTTGATTGTGTAAATAAGACTGCTGATTTTCTTAATACTAAGTCTGAATGTTATCCTATTTGATTGTACATGTCCAGTTAATTCTTCATAAACAGCCTCTGGTAGGGCTTGCAGGAAACTGCTTATATATATGCCAAAACGCTTCATGGTGAATTGCTTCCACATTTTTTTTGTATTGTAGACTTTGATGAAAAGGAATAAAATCAACAGTTTGGTAGGGGACTTGACCGATGTCCTTACTGCTCCATGGAACTTCTGCTCTTCTTTTTCTGGTGCTGCAAATATAGTTCAATGTATCACAACAACATAAGTGTAACAGATCAATAACAGTGTAAAGACTTCATTCCGATGAACGGGTAGATCGAATAATAAACTTATATTGCTGATTTTGTACCTTCCCATCTGTCCTAAGGTTCATCGTGACCAAAAGCGTTCGACAGTTCATCACAATGTCGTCCAGCAGTACCATCATTTCCCTAATAAGGGGAACCAGTGTGCTTCACAGTAGCTGCCCGCAGGGTGAGAAGTTGAACCTTTTTCTTTGCTGAATGGAGATTCGCCTTATCAAGCTTCTCTGTCACAAGATCAAACGTTTCTTTCTTCGGCGTAAAACCCTTCAGCACCATCTCCTCCAAAAACAGGCAAGATTGGGCGGGCTTCCCGTTTCGGCACAGCCAGGTTACCAACAAGGTATAGGTGCTGAAATCAGGGGTGATGTCCTTCCTGAACATGTGGCATATGAGGAACCGAAGTACCTTTATCCATTGCCTTTTGCAGCACAGCTTCAGCAATGGGGTGTACGTCTTTATGTCAGGCTTGCATGACTGCTCCTCCATCCTAACCAGCATCTTCAGGGCATTCTCTGCCTGGGAGTGGTCACAGGCAGCAGAAATTAGGGTGTTGAAGGTAGTGACAGTGGGGGGAACTCCAGTCATGCGCATCTTGTCGACAACAGAGTTTGCATCCTCCAGTCTCCCTGCTCTGCCGAGTATGTAGATGAGAGAGTTGTAGAAGGAAGCGTCTGGGGCACAGCCATCGCTCATCACCTTGTCAAATATATCCAAAGCTTCTTGCGTCCTTCCGTCCTTCCCTAGAGCGTGCATCACGATCGTGTATGTGATAACATTTGGAGGGCATCCTTTCAAGCGCATCTCGTTTAGGATGGCGTAGGCCGTCTGAAAATCTTTCTCCATGCAGTATGCTTCTATCAGGCTAGTGTAAGTTATCACTGAAGGCTTGAAGCCGTGTTCTTCCATCTCCTTCATTGTATCACGGGCTTCATTCATCATCCTTGCCTTGCACCACCCATGGACCAACGTGTTGAAGCTACTCTCGTCAGGAGGTACCGATCCCCTCAACTCTTGGAACGCGCCTCTCGCACGCTTCACGCTCCTCTCCTTGCACAGCGTGTCTAGGAGCACATTCATAGCTGTGGTGTCTTTCACAACACCAAACTGGTCCATTTTGTTGAAGGCGTCTATGGCATCGGTCCATCGGCTGGCCCCAGCGAGCCTCCTCATCACCTTTGTCATCGTTGCCAGCGACACCAAACCACCAATCTCATCCATCTGAGTGATCAAGCCCCACATCAAATCAAACTGTTTGAACTTTCCTAGTATGTCAACCATCGAGTTGTATGAATCAGCAGAGTGGCAGTAGCCTTCCTGAGCACCAGCCCACATAAAGAACCCGAACGCAGCCACCCAATCGCTGCCAAACCTCCTTAGGATCTTGTCGACCATGCGGTCTGATACCCTGACAGGGCAGCAGTCCATGGCTATCACGATGGCCTCCGGAGACGCAAAGCAAGAGGTCAGGATCCTGCTGGCTTCGTCGAAATCAGCCTCGAACTCGGCATCCTCGTGGGAGGCAGCCTCGGGGCGGATCGACAGAGGTTTGGAGCTGCCTCCATGGCTCCGTTCCTCCACGGAATTGGACTTGATCGGGAGCACAAATTCGTCATGGTCATCATCATCAAAGGAGTCACCGTCCTTCTTTGGGTTCCTGAACCATTCGGGCAGCTCGAAGCCTGCAGTGCAGAACCGTGACGCGGCGCGGTTCCCTTTATGTGGCCGGAGCACAGGCGGCTGGGACACAATGACCCGGCAGCATCGTTGCATTCTTCAGCTCAGAAGCCAGAACAGGCAGGCAATTCGTCGAGCACCTTGTCCGCGCGGCCACGCGCTCTGCCACAATAGCAGCCAAAGACGCACCGTCGGCGCTAATCCGGGTTCGGCCGCAGGGCGATCACTAGCACCCTGAAAGAGCTGCGGGGAACTTGGCGGCGACGCAGCCGTAGGGGTTGTGAATGGTCTCTGGTGGGCTGCTAGCTAGACGCCATGTGCGGCGAGGAGGGCGCCGCGGCGGGGAAGGGGAGCTTGAGTGGAGGAAGTTGTGAATAGTCTGTGCTGGGCTGCTATCTAGACGCGATGGGCGACGGGGAGAGTGCCGCGGCGGGCGGCGCGCGGCGAGTGGGCGGGCGGCGTGGTCTCGTCTCGCGGTCGGCGGCGAAGTACTAGAGCACCCGAAGTTTTGCGAGAAAACCAAAGACTCGAACCCCAAAATTTACTCAAAGATTACATGCACATATACTCCTCTGTTCCTATTTAAAAAAATAATAATAATGAACTATACATGCGAGAGAGTGAGTCTACACTCTAAACTTCGTTTATATTAAAATCTCTAAAAAGACTGATATTTAGGAACGAAGGGAGTATATATTTAGAAGGGATAAGTATATTTTTCGTCCTCGAACTCTCGGCAAAGTATAGAAATCGTCACTCAACTCCAAAACCACCAAAACTCAATTCCTCAACTATCAAAACCGGATAGTTTTCGTCCCTCGGGCGGTTTTAGTAGGCGGTCAACAGTAACTTGATGAACAGTAAAATTAAAAAAATATAGCAAAACAATTTAAAAAATCTGAAATTTTACAACATCGAAGATACTCTAGTGTGAAATACGCGTGCACAATTTTGCACTGTTTCGATATTCGAGCAGCTCGTGGCAAAAAAAACTGTAAATATGTACGTCGGTGAACAGTAAATTAAGAAAAATAGCAAATTATTTCGAAAAAATCTGAAATTTTTTGGCATCAAAGAGGCTTGGGTGCGTAACGTGGGTGCAAAATTTCGTGGTGTTTGGAGATTGTACGAACTCGTCGGGAAAAAAATTGGCTCAGATTTATTTTTTTTGAAAAAATATGATATTTTGTTTGTTTTTTTGCTAGAGCTCCTCGTATGTCATTTGATCACGAACTTTTGTACGCATCGTCTGAACTTTTTTGGCATCAAAGAGGCTTGGGTGCGTAACGTGCGTGCAAATTTTCGTGGTGTTTGGAGATTGTACGAACTTGTGGCAAAAAAATTAAAATTGGCTCAGATTTATTTTTTTTTGAAAAAATGCGCTATTTTTTTTCTAGGGCTCCTCGTATGTCATTTGATCACGAATTTTCGCACGCATCTTGCGTACCTGAGCATCTTTGATGCCAAAAAGTTTCATGTTTTTTTGATTCTTTTTGCTATTTTATTTTATTTATTGTTCACCGAGGTACATATTTATAGTGTTTTCTTTGCCACGAGCTGCTCGAATGTAGAAACAACACAAAATTTTGCACAGGTCTTGCGCACCAGAGTATCTTCTAGGCTGTAAAATTTCATTATTTTTTTGAATTATTTCTATTTTTTCGATTTTACTGTACACCGCGTATTAAAACCGCCTAAGGGACGAAAACTATCCGGTTTTGATAGTTGAGGGACTGAGTTTTGGTGATTTTGGAGTTAAGGGATGATTTCTATACTTTGGCGAGAGTTTGAGGATGAAAAATATACTTATCCCTATTTAGAAAAAGGCCAGCACCCGTCGCGGCGCGGCCAATCGAGACCCCCACGCACCATTGGATCATGCCTCTCCCTCCCGAGCAGCCATTCCTCGATCCATTTCTTTCCCCAAATTCATCATCACATGCCCAATGCGCAGCGCGGTCATCTGCCTCCGTGGTCCGCGACCGTTTTCTGTGGCCACCGTCCTCACCTGCTGTCGGTGTACTAGAGTAGGGGTATCCTAGTATCCCGAACTTGTGCACGGGCAGTCGCAGCGTCCCGCGGCAAGGCTTGCCGGGTGACCGCCAAGGTCCTCCGTGTTTCCTTTGGAGCCATTCAAGAACAAAGTATTCAAGCCAAGGAGACGAGACCCCGGCAAGAGGAGCTTGCCGGGAAGGCCAACCAAGGCATCTCAAGGAACTTGCCGCGACGCGCCACGCGTCCCGGCAAGGCCCGGTGAGCGACAAGCTCCCAGACGCGACAAGGCAACGACCGCGGCAAGCTACCAGTCTGTACCCGCGCTCCAGCACATCCACCAACGTGTCGCTCTGGGACCTTTCCAGGCGTACGTGGCGGGAGGCTGTGCAGCCAGCGGTGCGCGGTGGCAAGCGGTGCTGACAAGATTGCCATCGTGGCAAGCGGTGGCGTCCCTGACGGTCCCTTTTTGCACTATTTGGGCGACGCAGACGGGCATTTAATGCCTTTGTCCCCTGCCGTCAGAGTTAGGTGTGATACACTGTAACAGGTAGTTGCACCAACCACAACACCTTTCCATTTTTGCCCTTGTCTACGTTGCCACCTGTCGGTGACCCCTTGAGCATATAAAAGGAGGCCCATGTGCAACGTAGAGGGGGGTTGGAAGGGGGAAGAACACTCACGCTCGGTCTCGTTAGCTGCTGGTGTGTACTGTAGCACTCAGCGCTCCCGAGCAAGAACTCAATACAAACCACAAAGCAGGAGTAGGGTTTTACGCACCCGTGCGGCCCGAACCTGGGTAAACTGCTCGTGTGCTTCGCCTCGATCCGCTCTTCGTGCGATCTTCGCCCCCGCCGAACCGAAAGGGGCTCGGTCCGCCGGTCCCCATAGGTGCTCGTGGATCAGTTTCCCCGACATCTTTGGCGCGCCAGGTAGGGGGCGTCGAGGTTGTGTGAACCTGATCCGGCGTTCACACGAGCTAGATCTTCATCATCTTCATCGACATGCCGCCGAAGAAGAAGGCTTCGGAAGTGGCAGCTCCGTCCGCGACGAACCCACCACCGCCGGGGCAAACGGCTGGTGGGGTAGATGCCGGCGGAAGAATGGGCGTCGACGAGGGAGCTCACGGTGCTGCCAGGTCCAAGGACAAGGCTGCGCTGCCCGTCGGCGGCGTAGCCGGCTCCCACAACGACCGGGCGCACTCCAAGACCTCGGCGTCCGTACATGCACCGCGCCCATCTCAGGAGGCGCGGGACCGGCAGCGTCATGGTACTCACGGTACCATACGTCTGCTGGACCAAGATCGAGCTGGTGGATCTCGGAGTGCTCAAGACCAGCGTGCACGCCAACATGCTGGCACGAGCGAGGCACGGTCGCCTGGACGGGATACTGCTCCTTCTAACATAGTTAGAAGTCCGAGCTGTTGGAAATATGCCCTAGAGGCAATAATAAAAGTATTATTATTATATTTCCTTGTTCATGATAATTGTCTGTTATTCATGCTTGAATTGTATTGTACGGAAACAGCGATACATGTGTGAATACATAGACCACAATGAGTCCCTGGTAAGCCTCTAGTTACCAGTTCGTTGATCAACAAATGGTCACGGTTTCCTGACCATGGACATAAGATGTCAGTGATAACGGAATCACATCATTAGGAGAATGATGTGATGGACAAGACCCAATCCTGAGCATAGCACGAGATCGTATAGTTCGTAATGCATAAGCTTTTCGGTGTCAAGTATTTATTCCTTAGACCATGAGGTTGTACAACTCCCGGATGCCGTAGGAATACTTTGGGTGTGCCAAACGTCACAACGTAACTGGGTGGCTATAAAGGTACGCATCGGGTATCTCCGAAAGTGTCTGTTGAGTTGGTACGAACCGAGACTGGGATGTTGTCACTCCGTATGACGGAGAGGTACCTCTGGGCCCACTCGGTAAGACATCATCATAATGAGCTCTATGTGACTAAGTAGTTAGTCACGGGATGATGGATTACGGATCGAGTAAGGAGACTTGCCATGACGAGATTGAACAAGGTATCGGGAATACCGACGATCGAATCTCGGGCAAGTACCGTACCGATGGACAAAGGGAATAACATACGGGATTGAGTGAATCCTTGACACGGTGGTTCATCCGATGAAGATCATCGAGGAACACGTGGGAACCAACATGGGTATACAGATCCCGCTGTTGGTTATTGACCGGAGAGTGGTCTCGGTCATGTCTACGTGTCTCCCGAACCCATAGGGTCTACACACTTAAGGTTCGGTAACGCTAGGGTCGTAGAGATAAATGCATGTGGAAACCCGAAAGTTGTTCGGAGTCCCGGATGAGATCCCGGACGTCACGAGGAGTTCCGGAATGGTCCGGAGGTAAAGATTGATATATAGGAAGTCAGGTTTCGGCCATCGGGTGATCTCCGGGGGTCACCGGGAGCGTCCCGGGACCACCGGAGGGGCCCCGGGGGTCCACCGAGTGGGGCCAACCATCTCGGTGGGGCCCCTAGGCCGCAAGGGGGAAGTGTCCAGCCCTAATGGGCTGGCGCACCACTTGGGCCCTCCTTCCCATGCGCCTAGGGTTGAAACCCTAGGGGGGAGGGGGCGCCACTTGCCTTGGGGGGCAAGGACTCCACCCTGGCCGCCGCCCCCCCCCCTTGCAGATTGCATCTGCAGGGGCCGGCGCACCCCCCTGGCCCCTATATATATGTGGGGAAGGGAGAGGGCAGCCACACCCTTGCCCTGGCTCCTCTCCCCCTCCCGTCACAACTCCGTCTCCTCAACGCAGGGCGCCCGGCGAAGCCCTGCTGCAATCTCCACTGCATCCACCACCACGCCGTTGTGCTGCTGGATCTCTGACGACTTCTCCTCCCCCCTTGCTGGATCAAGAAGGAGGTGACGTTGTTGTACCGGACGTGTGTTGAACGCGGAGGTGCCGTCCGTTCGGCGCTAGATCATCGGTGACGAAGAACGCGAAGAGTATGACTACTTCATCCACGCTTCTTCGAAAGCTTCCGCTCGCAATCTCCATAACGGTATGTAGATGCACTCTTACTTGCTCGTTGCTAGATGTCTCCTTAGTTGGGTCTTGGTGAAAGCGTAGAAATTTTTTGAATTCTGCTACGTTCCCCAACAGTGGCATCTGAGCTAGGTCTTATGCGTAGCATCTTGCACGAGTAGAACACAAAGCAGTTGTGGGCGTTTGAGTTTGTTCAACTTTCTTGCCGTTACTAGTCAATCTTGATTCGGCGGTATTGTGGGATGAAGCGGACCGGACCGACTTTACACGTACGCTTACGTGAGACTGGTTCCACCGACAGACATGCACTAGATGCATAAGGTGGCTGGCGGGTGTCTGTCTCTCCTACTTTAGTCGGATCGGATTCGATGAACAGGGTCCTTATGAAGGGTAAATAGAAATTGACAAATCACGTTGTGGTTTTGGCGTAGGTAAAGAAACGTTCTTGCTATAAAACCTATAGAAGCCACGTAAAAACTTGCAACAACAATTAGAGGACGTCTAACTTGTTTTTGCAGCATGTGCTATGTGACGTGGTATGGCCAAAACGAAGATGTGATGAATGATATATGTGATGTATGAGATTGATCATGTTCTTGTAATAGGGAATCACGACTTGCATGTCGATGAACTTGACAACCGGCAGGAGCCATAGGAGTTGTCTTAATTATTGTATGACCTGCGTGTCACTGAATAAACGCCATGTAATTACTTTACTTCATTGCTAAACGTTAGCTATAGTAGTAGAAGTAATAGTTGGCGTGACGACTTCTTCAAGACACGATGATGAAGATCATGATGATGAAGATCATGGTGTCGAGCCGGTGACAAGATGATCATGGTGCCCCGAAGATGGAGATCCAAGGAGCAAGATGATATTGGCCATATCATGTCACTTTAATTGATTGCATGTGATGTTTATCATGTTTATGCATCTTGTTTACTTAGAACGACGGTAGTAAATAAGATGATCTCTCACTAAAATTTCAAGAATTGTGTTTCCCCTAACTGTGCACCGTTGCTAAAGTTCGTTGTTCTGAAGCACCACGTGATGATCGGGTGTGATAGGTTCTAACGTTCGCATACAACGGGTGTAAGTCAGATTTACACACGCGATACACTTAGGGTTCACTTGACGAGCCTAGCATGTACAGACATGGCCTCGGAACATGGAAGACCGAAAGGTCGAACACGAGTCGTATAGAAGATACGATCAACATGAAGATGTTCACCGTTGATGACTAGTCCGTCTCACGTGATGATCGGACACGGGCTAGTCAATTCGGATCGTGTATCACTTAGATGACTAGAGAGATGTCATTCTGAGTGGGAGTTCATTAAAATTTGATTAAGATGAACTTAATTATCATGAACTTAGTTTAAATTCTTTACAATATCTCTTGTAGATCAAATGGCCCACGCACAAGTTTCCCTCAACTTCAACGCGTTCCTAGAGAAAACCAAGCTGAAAGACGATGGTAGCAACTATACGGATTGGGTCCGTAACCTGAGGATTATCCTCATAGCTGCCAAGAGATCATATGTCCTTGAAGCACCGCTAGGTGATGCACCTGCTCCCGATGCGGCCCAAGACGTTTTGAACGTATGGCAGTCACGTAGTGATGATTACTCCCTGGTTCAGTGCGGCATGCTTTACAGCTTAGAATCGGGGCTCCAAAAACGTTTTGAGCACCACGGAGCATATGAGATGTTCGAAGAGCTGAAAATGGTTTTCCAAGCTCATGCCCGAGTCGAGAGATATGATGTCTCCGACGCATTCTACAACTGTAAGATGGAGGAAAACAGTTATGTCAGTGAGCACATCCTCAAGATTTCTGGATTGCACAACCGCTTGTCTCAGCTGGGAATGAATCTCCCAGATGAAGCGGTCGTTGACAGAATCCTCCAGTCGCTCCCACCAAGCTTCAAGAGCTTCGTGTTGAACTTCAATATGCAGGAGATGGAGAAGTCCATTCCCGAGGTGTATTCGATGCTGAAATCAGCGGAGGTGGACATCAAGAAAGAACATCAAGTGTTGATGGTCAATAAAACCACTAAGTTCAAGAAAGGCAAGGGTAAGAAGAACTTCAAGAAGGACGGCAAGGGAGTTGCCGCGCCCGGCAAGCCTGTTGCCGGGAAGAAGCCAAAGCATGGACCCAAGCCTGAGACAGAGTGCTTTTATTGCAAGGGAACGGGTCACTGGAAGCAGAACTGCCCCAAATACTTAGCAGACAAGAAGGCCGGCAACGTCAAAGGTATATATGATATACATGTTATTGATGTGTACCTTACCAGCACTCGTAGTAGATCCTGGGTATTTGATACCGGTGCGGTTGCTCACATTTGTAACTCAAAACAGGAGCTGCGGAATAAACGGAGACTGGCGAAGGATGAGGTGACGATGCGCGTCGGGAATGGTTCCAAGGTCGATGTGATCGCCGTCGGCACGCTGCCTCTACATCTACCCTCGGGATTAGTTTTAAACCTTAATAATTGTTATTTAGTACCAGCTTTGAGCATGAACATTGTATCTGGATCTCGTCTTATGCGAGATGGCTACTCTTTCAAATCGGAGAATAATGGTTGTTCTATTTATTTGAGAGATATGTTTTATGGTCATGCCCCGCTGGTCAATGGTTTATTTTTGACGAATCTCGAACGTAGTGATACACATATTCGTAGTGTGGATGCCAAAAGGTGTAAAGTTGACAATGATAGTCCCACATACTTGTGGCATTGCCGCCTTGGTCATATTGACGTCAAACGTATGAAGAAGCGCCATTCAGATGGACTTCTAGAGTCTCTTGATTATGAATCATTTGACACGTGCGAACCATGCCTATTGGGCAAGATGACCAAGACTCCGTTCTCCGGAACAATGGAGCGAGCAACCAACTTATTGGAAATCATACATACCGATGTGTGCGGTCCAATGAGTGTTGAGGCTCGCGGAGGCTATCGTTATGTTCTCACCCTCACAGATGACTTGAGTAGATACGGGTATATCTACTTGATGAAACACAAGTCTGAGACCTTTGAAAAGTTCAAGGAATTTCAGAATGAGGTTGAGAATCAACGTGACAGAAAAATAAAGTTCTTGCGATCGGATCGTGGGGGTGAATATTTAAGTCATGATTTTGGCATACACCTTAGGAACTGTGGAATTGTTTCACAATTGACACCGCCCGGAACACCTCAACATAACGGTGTGTCCGAACGTCGAAATCGTACTCTGTTGGACATGGTGCGATCTATGATGTCCCTCACCGATTTACCGCTATCTTTTTGGGGTTATGCTTTAGAGACTGCCGCATTCACTTTAAATAGGGCTCCGTCGAAATCCGTTGAGACGACTCCGTATGAACTTTGGTTTGTCAAGAAACCGAAGCTGTCGTTTCTAAAAGTTTGGGGTTGCGATGCTTATGTCAAGAAACTTCAACCTGAAAAGCTCGAACCCAAATCGGAAAAATGCGTCTTCATAGGATACCCAAATGAAACGATTGGGTACACCTTCTACCACAGATCCGAAGGCAAAGTATTTGTTGCCAAGAATGGATGCTTTCTGGAGAAAGAGTTTCTCTCGAAAGAAGTGAGTGGGAGGAAAGTAGAACTTGATGAGGTGACAGTCACCCCTCCTGGACCGGAAAGTAGCGCAGCGCAGGAAATTGTTCCTGAGGTGCCTGCACCGACAAGGGAGGAAGTTAATGATGATGATCATGAAGAAACAGATCAAGTTACTACTGAACTTCGAAGGTCCACAAGGGCACGTTCCGCACCAGAGTGGTACGGCAACCATGTCCTGGAAATCATGTTGTTAGACAACGGTGAACCTTCGAACTATGAAGAAGCGATGGCGGGCCCGAATTCCAATAAATGGCTTGGAGCCATGAAATCCGAGATAGAATCCATGTATGAAAACAAGGTATGGACTTTGGTGGACTTGCCTGATGATAGGCACGCCATAGAAAACAAATGGATATTTAAGAAGAAGACAGACGCGGATGGTAATGTGACCATCTATAAGGCTCGGCTTGTCGCTAAGGGTTATCGACAAGTTCAAGGGATTGACTACGACGAGACTTTCTCTCCCGTAGAGATGCTGAAGTCAGTCAGAATCATGTTAGCTATTGCCGCATTCTATGATTATGAAATATGGCAAATGGACGTCAAAACAGCATTCCTTAACGGCTTCCTCAAGGAAGAGTTGTATATGATGCAACCGGAAGATTTTATCGATCCAGAGAACGCTAACAAGGTATGCAAGCTCCAGCGCTCGATTTACGGGCTGGTGCAAGCATCTCGGAGTTGGAATATTCGCTTTAATGATGTGATCAAAGCGTTTGGCTTTATACAGACTTATGGAGAAGCCTGTATCTACAAGAAAGTGAGTGGGAGCTCTGTGGCATTTCTCATATTATATGTGGATGACATATTGCTGATGGGAAATGATATAGAATTCTTGGAAAATGTAAAGGCCTACTTGAATAAAAGTTTTTCAATGAAGGACCTGGGAGAAGCTGCTTACATATTAGGCATCAAAATCTATAGAGATAGATCAAGACGCCTCATTGGTCTTTCACAAAGTACATACCTTGACAAGATATTGAAGAAGGTCAATATGGATCAGTCGAAGAAAGGATTTTTGCCTGTTTTACAAGGTATGAGATTGAGCAAGGCTCAGTCGCCGACCACGGCAGAAGATAGAGAAAATATGAGTGTCATTCCCTATGCCTCGGCCATAGGTTCTATCATGTATGCCATGCTGTGTACCAGACCTGATGTGAACCTTGCCATAAGTTTGGTAGGGAGGTACCAAAGTGATCCCGGTACGGAACACTGGACAGCGGTCAAGAACATCCTGAAGTACCTGAAAAGGACTAAGGATATGTTTCTCGTTTATGGAGGTGACGAAGAGCTCGTCGTAAAGGGTTACGTCGATGCTAGCTTCGACACAGATCTGGATGACTCGAAGTCACAAATCGGATACGTGTATATTTTGAACGGAGGGGCAGTAAGCTGGTGCAGTTGCAAGCAGAGCGTGGTGGCGCATTCTACATGTGAAGCGGAGTACATAGCTGCTTGCGAAGCAGCGCAGGAAGGAGTCTGGATGAAGGAGTTCATCACCGACCTAGGAGTCATTCCAAGCGCGTCAAGCCCGATGACTCTCTTCTGTGACAACACTGGTGCTATTGCTATTACCAAGGAGCCCAGGTTTCACAAGAAGACCAAGCACATCAAGCGCTGTTTCAACTCCATCCGGAATTATGTTCAAGATGGAGACATAGATATTTGTAAAGTGCATACGGATCTGAATGTTGCAGACCCGTTGACTAAACCTCTTCCATGGGCAAAACATGATAAACACCAGAACTCTATGGGTGTTCGATTAATCACAATGTAACTAGATTATTGACTCTAGTGCAAGTGGGAGACTGTTGGAAATATGCCCTAGAGGCAATAATAAAAGTATTATTATTATATTTCCTTGTTCATGATAATTGTCTATTATTCATGCTTGAATTGTATTGTACGGAAACAGCGATACATGTGTGAATACATAGACCACAATGAGTCCCTGGTAAGCCTCTAGTTACCAGTTCGTTGATCAACAGATGGTCACGGTTTCCTGACCATGGACATAAGATGTCAGTGATAACGGAATCACATCATTAGGAGAATGGTGTGATGGACAAGACCCAATCCTGAGCATAGCACGAGATCGTATAGTTCGTAATGCATATCGGTGTCAAGTATTTATTCCTTAGACCATGAGGTTGTACAACTCCCGGATGCCATAGTGAAAGTGCAACTAATCCCCGGGTGGTTTTGGTAATTAATAACAACATATATATCATTGAACTAATATTTTCTTGAGAATCATTTCAGAAAAGTTCGATGATATGGGTATGGAAATGTCTGAAGAAGTGGACCCCTCAAAATGCTAAGACAAGCATTGGCAAAAGCTCAAGACTCCATTTTTGGTTTAGTGATCAAAGATCACATTGAGTCCATAGGAAAGCCAATACTATTAAAAGGGGATGAGGTTGTGTTGATGATCTGGTTGCTCAAGTGCTTAGTGATTTAGCTCCTTCAACTATCAGCACCCTTCACTTTACAACACACTCATAAGTAATCTCGGACAAACCGATTCTTCCAACTCAGTCCCACCGAGATGAACCACTTCAGTTATTTCCCTAAACCCTAACTTTTCGGTCCATCCGATTCTGAGTCTCGGTCTCACCGAAATTGTTCTGCCAACCTTCTGTAACCAAATGACAGCATTTCGGAATATCCGAGTTGTTGTTTTCGGTCACACCGAGATGGCAAACCCTAACCTTTGACTCACTTCGGACAAACCGAGATGGTATTTTCGGTCCCACCGAAAATCCCAACGTTCACTATATTTGAACTTTCGGTCTGACCGAGTTTTCACTTCGGTCTCACCGAGATTGGTCAAATGTGTGTGTAACGGTTGGATTTTGTGTGGAGGCTATATATACCCCTCCACCCCCTCCTCATTCAGGAGGAGAGCCATCAGAAAGTACCACCACTTCTACCATACACTTTCTGAGAAGTGAACCACCTACCCTTGTGTTGAGATCAAGCCATTCCATTCCTACCATATGAAACTTGATCTCTAGCCTTCCCAAGTTGCTTTCCACTCAAATCTTTCTTCCACCAAAGCCATATCAGTGAGGAGAGTTGAGTGTTGGGGAGATTATCATCTGAAGCACAAGAGCAAGGAGTTCATCATCATCAACACCGTCTATTACCTTTTGGGGGGTGGTGCCTCCTAGATTGGTTAGGTGTCGCTTGGGAGCCTCCGTCTTTGAGATGTGGAGTTGAACCAAGAAGTTTGTAAGGGCAAGGAGATCGCCTACTTCGTGAAGATCTACCCCGAGTAAGGCTAGTCCTCCGTGGGCGTAGGCCGTGATGGAATAGACAAGGTTGCTTCTTCGTGGACCCTTCGTGGGTGGAGCCCTCCGTGGACTCGCGCAGCCGTTACCCTCCGTGGGTTGAAGTCTCCATCAACGTGGATGTACGATAGCACCACCTATCGGAACCACGACAAAAATCTCCGTGTCACCAAACTGCGTTTGATCTTCTCCACCTCTTTTACATGTGCAATTTACTTTCCGCTGCATATACTCTAGAATTGCATGTGTAGGGTGTTACTTGAATTGGTCTTAATTGTGAAACTGCCAAAAACATTGCATGATCTAAAGGCAGATTTTTTATATTGTCAAGTAGTCTAATCACCCCCCCTCTAGACCTACTTTCGATCCTACAAGTGGTATCAGAGCTTTGGTCTCCATTGCCTTGGTTTCCATTGCATTGGACTCCATAAGCTTGGTTTCACAACCTAGGAGAGTATGGCGTCTAGTGAGGGTAATTATCGTAGAGGTCCTTACTTTGATGGTACAAATTTTGCTAGTTGGAAGCATAAAATGAAAATGCATATTCTTGGTCATAACCCAGCCGCATGGGGCATTATTTGTGTTGGCATGCAAGGTGATTTCTTTGAAGAAGGAAAAGTTCCGGATCGCGAAGCTACACCCGAAGAGTTGAAGATGTTGCAAAACAATGCTCAAGCTTGTGACATTCTCTTCAATGCTTTGTGTCCCGAAGAGTTCAACAAAATCAGTCGTCTTGAGAATGCTAAGGAAATTTGGGATACTTTGGTTGAAATGCACGAAGGTACTGAATCTGTGAAGGAATCAAAGCTAGATATTCTTCAAGGTCAACTTGACAAGTTCAAGATGAAGGATGGTGAAGGAGTCGCTGAAATGTACTCTAGGCTTGCTCTCATTACAAATGAGATTGCTGGCTTAGGAAGCGAAGAAATGACCGACCGATTCATCATTAAGAAGATTCTCAGAGCTTTGGATGGAAAGTATGACACCGTGTGCACTTTGATCCAAATGATGCCAAACTACAAGACTCTCAAGCCAACTGAAGTCATTGGAAGAATTGTTGCTCATGAGATGACACTTAAGGACAAGGAAGAGCTTCACAACAAGTCAAGTGGTGCTTACAAAGCTACAAGTGATGCTCCTACTACCTCAAGTGACAAGCTAATTTCCAATGAAGAGATAAGCCTAATGGTCAAGAACTTCAACAAGTTCTACAAGAATAGAGGCAAAGAAAGAAGCTCAAAGTCTAGATCATATGATGGAAAGAGATCTTCTAGTCGTGATCGAAACTGCTACAATTGTGGAAGACCCGGACACTTCTCAAATGAGTGTACGGCTCCTCACAAGAGAAGAGAAGAATCTCCAAGAAGAAGAGCAAGAGATGAGTCACCTCGGAGAGAGAGAAGGAGTAGAGATGATCGTTATGAACGAAGACCCTCTCGGAGAAGCAAGGATTCGGAGAGGAAAGACAAGTCATCAAGGAGCTACACAAGAAGAAGACATCAAGCTCATGTTGGTGAATGGGTCTCCGGCTCCGACTCTGACAGTCAATCCGATGGAAGCTATCACTCCGACTCCGACTATAGTCAAGATGAAGGTGTTGCCGGACTTGCACTCGTATCCTCCAACTCCAACTCCTACGACTTATTTGATTCACCAAATGAGGGAATTGGAAGATGCTTCATGGCTAAAGGCCCCAAGGTAACACACCCTGAATTCATTGACTTTAATAGTGATGAGGATGACTTACTTGGTGAAGATGAGCTCTTGCATGATAAATCTAGTGAGCTTAGTAATGATGAAAATGCTAGTAGTCTTTATAGTCGAGAAGAGTCGAATGACAATGCTATGAAGGAGATTGAGCGTCTAACTAAAGAACTAAACACTCTTAAGTTAGCTCATGAAACAACTCAAGAAGATCATAGAGAGCTCCTAAGATCTCATGAGAAGCTACGCTTCGAGAAGCTCACTCTAGAGCAAGAACATGAGTTTCTAAAAGCGATCAATGACGATCTTCGAAAGAAGAGTTCTTCATATCTTGCCAAACAACTTCTCTTGTCTAATTTCTTGCCACCTATTAAGACTAAGCATGACAAGCATAAGAAAAATTCTTCCTCTAGTAGTAACAATAACAATGTTAAATCAAATGTTGTTACTTCTAGTAGTTCTCTTGATTCCACTAACAATGTTTCAAGCCAAGTTACACTTGAGCAAGAAAATAGCTTATTGAAGGAAATCATAGAGAAAGGTGTCTACAAGAGTCTTGCCGGAAGCAAGAACTTTGAGGAGATTGTTCGCAAACAAGGAAGACACCGGAAGAATCAAGGGATTGGTTTTGAGCGAAAGTTCAACGCCGAAGGTGTTGAGTGGGAAGAAGGTCAATACCCTACTCCACAGTTTGTCTCACAAAAGGAGAAGTATGATCCTACTTCTTCCAATGTGGAACAAGCTCAAGATGACCTTCCACCACAAGACCACAAGCTAAAGGCCAAGGACAAGCTTCAAGAAGAGATTGATGCATTCATTGAAGCACCTCAAGCCATGGTCAAGTGGGTTCCCAAGGACACATCAAGTTCTACTTCGTCAAGCTCAACTACGACACCAAGGATTCCCATCAAGATGATGTGGATCCCAAAGAAGAAGAACTAGTAGGTTCTTGAGGGTGACTCCGCCAACAAACTTCACTCATATTCTTTTTGGCAAGAACTTGTGCAATCAACTTCCACATCATGCACTTGTTCATGGAGTCACAAACCCTCTTGTTGGTAAGTCAAGGGACAAGGTAATCATTGCTTTCATGGACATCATCTTTTGTGTACTTCACTCTATGTCTATGGATATTCTTGTTTGTTCCTTGTGGGACTAACCCATGTAGGTATTGAAAGTGCTCTAATCCAAAGGATTGCTCCTAACTCATGATGATCTACATCAACATTGAGCATCCACATCTTCAACATCTACATGAAGTCTTCTACGACAACCCAAGGTTAGTTTGACCCTTTAAAAGGGGTTCTCACATCTAGGGGGAGCTTTGCTCTAAAAATTGGGCTAAAGCATCTCCAAGTGATGTGAACACATAAATGCTTTATGTAAAAGTGGTAACCCCACTTGTGCTTAAACGATGAGTATGACCTATGATCAAATGTTCTCATTTGGCTCCTAAGTCAATATACTCATATATAGATGACCTAGTCATCGACAAATTGTGTGCTAGTAGCTAGAGTGATTGGGTGTGCATGTTTGACACATATTTCAGTTGATATCTTATTGTGTGAGCATGTTGAATGCATGATTCTATTCATTCAAGGACATCCATTTGTGGTTTTGATTGTTTTGGTTTCTTTTTCTGGCCAAATGGATGGACAAGAATGCCTAAGCACCTTTCCCTAGCTATCTATGCTTTCTTGTCTCAAAACTCTATTCATGCTCATATCACAACTTTGAACAAGTCTTTTTCGGACAGTCCGAGTGAGGAGCACTCGGAACCACCGATTCGTCTAAGGCTGACTTCCAAAACCTTCTAAGTCCATTTCGGTCTGACCGGTTTCTCAATATCGGTCCAACCGAAACGCTTAGACTGATCTAGGTTTCATCTCGGTGAAACCGAGTTCAACCTCTCGGTCTGACCGATATGTGTAACTGCATAGCAGATATACATCTCGGTGACACCGAGTTTTTCAACTTGGTCCCACCGACAGCACGGGGTTATATATACCTGAGGGGCTGCGCGCGATTTCTTTCTTCAAACCGTTCGCCCCCCAAGACCCCTGCTGCCGCCGCCCTGGTCTACGGATCGTCGCCTTCGTCGCCTGTGCGCCCTCGCCGCAGGTCTCCGCCGCCGTCAACGGTAATCATCTCCACCGTTGCCGCCGTAGAGGGACACCACCAAGTTAGGGTGTGTCCCGATCCCTTTTCGTGCTCCACTGCTGATTCTTGCACGATAGGCTGCCATGATTCAATCCATGTTTGATATGTTCCCCACACAATAGTTCAGATCGTCTAGTTTCGAGGAAAATTCTTAGGTTTAGGTTTCCACGGAATGCATCTCGGTGAAGCCGATTTTTGAAATCGGAATGACCGATTTGGCCTCTGGCCATTGCACTGCATAGTTCGGTTTAACCGAGTTGTGCCAATCGGAACGACCGAAAAGAAGTTTCAGGGAAACCCTAAGTTTTCGGTAGGACCGAAACCCACTTCGGTCTGACCGAAAGTGGTGTGTAGGTTTCTGTTGAGCACTTCGGTTACACCGAAACCTAAAATCGGTTTGACCGAAATACATTCTGTGAAAACTCAAAACTAAGTTTTTAACTCATTTTTTTTGCAAGAACTTCTGCAGTTGTGATAACTCTTCCATTCTGCCTATACCTTATCTTTTCACAGGTCTTTCAGCCATGTCAGATGTCAGTGACAGCCAGAACAGGTCTGAATCACCGTTTGCTGAAATTCCAGAGGCAGATACAAGTCCTGCAAGCAGCTCTAGTGATGATGGTGAGAGGAGCACCCCTAGTGGTCTGCCTCCCGCAGCTACGAGAACCAGGAAGAAGAGAACTTCGGATGATGAGGACTCCGACTTTGTTGCTGAGGAAGTTACCTCCAAGCCCAAGAGGAATGTGGTTGCCAAAGAGCACCAAGGGCAGCAGCCAAGGAAAGGTACAAGCAAGGTAAAGCAGTCTGCAGTTGCTAAGAAGCTCAACTTGGAAGAGCCTGCTCCAAGCAAGGTGAAGAAGACTTCCAAAAGGAAGAGGGTTGTTTATGCTGAACCTCAAGTTGATGCTGAAGAAGAAGAAGAAGAAGCACCCCAGCCTCCTCCTCAGAAAGCTAAGTTTATGGGTGATGCTATTCGGGCTCAAGCCTCCTCTAAGCCCAAGAAGCCTGCTCCTTCCAAAGCAGCTCCAGCCAAGCCCAAGAGAACAACCAGAAGCATTCCAGCTTCTGAGAAGAACAAAGGAGAGATGCCACCGTCTGAATCAGATGAAGAGCATGTGTTGCTCAAGCTCCGTCCCAAGTTGCCACTCCACAATGATGCTCATCCTCAAGCTGAGGACATGAAGGCAAGGAAGGACAAAGGTCTCAGGCTATGGAGACAGTCTGATCCATATGCCGTAAGGAGAAGGACTGCTGTGGACCCCAGATTCCACACCAGAGAGCAGCAGGATTTCTATGAGACCGTGCTAATGGATAAGAAGCCCATTGTTGCTGACACCAGGTATGTTGACTGGAAGTACATTGACAGTGAAGAGCACCGGGACTTCTTTCCCCATGTGCATGAGAGCTTTACTGCATGTGGAGTTGCTGACTTCGTGGGTCAAGAGCTGACAGCCTGGAATGACGAGATGATCATGCAGTTCTATGCCACTGCCCACTTCTACCCTGATGGCAAGATCACCTGGACGACTGAAGGTCAAAGGTTTTCTTCGACTGTTGAAGAATGGGCAGAACTTCTGAACGCTCCAGTGCAGAGAGAGGACGACATTGATGTCTATGGGATTCCTAAGAAGAGTCATGATTCCATGAAGAATATGTACAAGGAGATCCCAGCTGCTGATTTAGAGGGATGGAAGCTCGGCTCAGTGTATTATCTCCAGGCAGGTCTGACCACCACTAACACTATTCCGAGGCATACTTTGATGCCTAAGTCAGGTGACCACCGGATGATACGAGGCTATTCTATCAACATGCTGCACATTCTCGATGAGAAGGCACCTTTTAAGGTGATGGACTTGATGGTAGAAACCATTAAGAGGACTGCAGCTGACCAGAAGAGGTCATGTGGGTTTGCACCGCAGATACAGATGCTCATCAACGCCAAATTTGGCACGGGCAAATTCATGTTGGATAGGAAGCACTTGCCACTGCAGCCAGAGCATGAGGACAACGTAGTTGTGATGGATGAAGAGGATCCCACCTCAGTTGAAGGGCAAGCCAAAATTGAAGCTGCGAAGAAAGCTAAAGCTGACAAAGAGGCAGCAGCTGCAGCAGCTAAGCCAAAGAGCTTTGGAGAACAAATTCTTGAAGCTACCCAAAGGATTGAACAACGCCTGGCCAGCATTGAGCAATCTCAGGAGAGCCTTGAGAGGATTGTCGAGGACAAGATCCATGCTCTGGATGTGAAGCTGACTGAGATTCAGGTGTCTGTCAACAAGCTTGAGGCAGACATGGAGGAGACTAGGCAGGAGAGAGCAGAGCTTATGCAGGATGATCTAGTCCAGGACTCTCATCGCCAGACTGCTCAGGTTCCCAGAGGATCCAGATCTGCAGCTATCCCAGTGACAGACTCCAGGGCTACCACTTCAGCACCAGCTACAGCTCCAGCAGTTCCTTCAGCTCCAGCATCCACTCCTCCACCGCAGACATCAGCAGAGGTCTTCACAGATGCAGCTATCCCTACACCGACATCAACCCAGACGGGAGCCGCCAGCAGAGCCCGCAGTGACGTTTAGCTCTATACCTTTTCGAACTTTTTGGTAACTTGTTGCCAAAGGGGGAGAAATTGTTATAGATCATAGGGCTTCGAGAGAGAGAGTGCTCTTTCGTCTTTTCGTTCTTTTGCCAGTTTTCCTTGAGATACATTGGTTTCTTTTGGTTCCAGATACTTTATGTGTGCTTGCTACTACGTTTGATGCTACCTTAATGAGTGCTTAGTCATACTATGCCTTAATGTGTGCTTATTGCTTATCATATGCTATTCCTTATTGTATGGCTATTTACTCTTGTCTTGGTGATTGAGTGTATGTTACTCATTCTTATCATTTTGTGCGCTCCACCAAGATGTATGTGACATGGAAGAGTGACCCATAATCCTAATCGATTGTGCATTTGCATTCAAACGCAAATTTCAAATAATGCACAAATTTAGGGGGAGCTCTTGTTTATCACATACTTCTCAAAGCGACGATATTATTCTTTGATTATATCCTTTGTCGAAGCTTTGATCTATATGTTGTCATCAATTACCAAAAAGGGGGAGATTGAAAGTGCAACTAATCCCCGGGTGGTTTTGGTAATTAATAACAACATATATATCATTGAACTAATATTTTCTTGAGAATCATTTCAGAAAAGTTCGATGATATGGGTATGGAAATGTCTGAAGAAGTGGACCCCTCAAAATGCTAAGACAAGCATTGGCAAAAGCTCAAGACTCCATTTTTGGTTTAGTGATCAAAGATCACATTGAGTCCATAGGAAAGCCAATACTATTAAAAGGGGATGAGGTTGTGTTGATGATCTGGTTGCTCAAGTGCTTAGTGATTTAGCTCCTTCAACTATCAGCACCCTTCACTTTACAACACACTCATAAGTAATCTCGGACAAACCGATTCTTCCAACTCAGTCCCACCGAGATGAACCACTTCAGTTATTTCCCTAAACCCTAACTTTTCGGTCCATCCGATTCTGAGTCTCGGTCTCACCGAAATTGTTCTGCCAACCTTCTGTAACCAAATGACAGCATTTCGGAATATCCGAGTTGTTGTTTTCGGTCACACCGAGATGGCAAACCCTAACCTTTGACTCACTTCGGACAAACCGAGATGGTATTTTCGGTCCCACCGAAAATCCCAACGTTCACTATATTTGAACTTTCGGTCTGACCGAGTTTTCACTTCGGTCTCACCGAGATTGGTCAAATGTGTGTGTAACGGTTGGATTTTGTGTGGAGGCTATATATACCCCTCCACCCCCTCCTCCTTCGTGAGGAGAGCCATCAGAAAGTACCACCACTTCTACCATACACTTTCTGAGAAGTGAACCACCTACCCTTGTGTTGAGATCAAGCCATTCCATTCCTACCATATGAAACTTGATCTCTAGCCTTCCCAAGTTGCTTTCCACTCAAACCCTTCTTCCACCACAGCCATATCAGTGAGGAGAGTTGAGTGTTGGGGAGATTATCATTTGAAGCACAAGAGCAAGGAGTTCATCATCATCAACACCGTCTATTACCTTTTGGGGGGTGGTGCCTCCTAGATTGGTTAGGTGTCGCTTGGGAGCCTCCGTCTTTGAGATGTGGAGTTGAACCAAGAAGTTTGTAAGGGCAAGGAGATCGCCTACTTCGTGAAGATCTACCCCGAGTAAGGCTAGTCCTCCGTGGGCGTAGGCCGTGATGGAATAGACAAGGTTGCTTCTTCGTGGACCCTTCATGGGTGGAGCCCTCCGTGGACTCGCGCAGCCGTTACCCTCCGTGGGTTGAAGTCTCCATCAACGTGGATGTACGATAGCACCACCTATCGGAACCACGACAAAAATCTCCGTGTCACCAAACTGCGTTTGATCTTCTCCACCTCCTTTTTACATGTGCAATTTACTTTCCGCTGCATATACTCTAGAATTGCATGTGTAGGGTGTTACTTGAATTGGTCTTAATTGTGAAACTGCCAAAAACATTGCATGATCTAAAGGCAGATTTTTATATTGTCAAGTAGTCTAATCACCCCCCCTCTAGACCTACTTTCGATCCTACACATAGGAATACTTTGGGTGTGCCAAACGTCACAACGTAACTGGGAGGCTATAAAGGTACGCATCGGGTATCTCCGAAAGTGTCTGTTGAGTTGGTACGAACCGAGACTGGGATGTTGTCACTCCGTATGACGGAGAGGTACCTCTGGGCCCATTCGGTAAGACATCATCATAATGAGCTCTATGTGACTAAGTAGTTAGTCACGGGATGATGGATTACGGATCGAGTAAAGAGACTTGCCATGACGAGATTAAACAAGGTATCGGGAATACCGACGATCGAATCTCGGGCAAGTACCGTACCGATGGACAAAGGGAATAACATACGGGATTGAGTGAATCCTTGACACGGTGGTTCATCCGATGAAGATCATCGAGGAACACGTGGGAACCAACATGGGTATCCAGATCCCGCTGTTGGTTATTGACCAAAGAGTGGTCTCGGTCATGTCTACGTGTCTCCCGAACCCGTAGGGTCTACACACTTAAGGTTTGGTAACGCTAGGGTCGTAGAGATAAATGCATGTGGAAACCCGAAAGTTGTTCGGAGTCCCGGATGAGATCCCGGACGTCACGAGGAGTTCCGGAATGGTCCGGAGGTAAAGATTGATATATAGGAAGTCAGGTTTCGGCCATCGGGTGATCTTCGGGGGTCACCGGGAGCGTCCCGGGACCACCGGAGGGGCCCCGGGGGTCCACTGGGTGGGGCCACCCATCTGAGTGGGGCCCCTAGACCGCAAGGGGGAAGTGTCCAGCCCTAATGGGCTGGCGCACCACTTGGGCCCTCCTCCCCATGCGCCTAGGGTTGAAACCCTAGGGGGAGGGGGCGCCACTTGCCTTGGGGGGCAAGGACTCCCCCCTGGCCGCCGCCCCCCCTTGCAGATTGCTTCTGCAGGGGCCGGCGCACCCCCTAGCCCCTATATATATGTGGGGGAGGGAGAGGGCAGCCGCACCCTTGCCCTGGCGCCTCTCCCCCTCCCGTCACAACTCCGTCTCCTCAACGCAGGGCGCCCGGCGAAGCCCTGCTGCAATCTCCACTGCATCCACCACCACGCCGTTGTGCTGCTGGATCTCTGACGACTTCTCCTCCCCCCTTGCTGGATCAAGAAGGAGGTGACATTGCTGTACCAGACGTGTGTTGAACGCGGAGGTGCCGTCCGTTCGGCGCTAGATCATCGGTGACGTAGAACGCGAAGAGTACGACTACTTCATCCACGCTTCTTCGAAAGCTTCCGCTCGCAATGTCCATAGCGGTATGTAGATGCACTCTTACTTGCTCGTTGCTAGATGTCTCCTTAGTTGGGTCTTGGTGAAAGCGTAGAATTTTTTTGAATTCTGCTACGTTCCCCAACACGAGCATATCCCGCTCCTCACACCGTTCGCCACCGCTACCCGCCACTTCAGCAGAAGCTTTGGCGCGAGCTCAACTGCTCCTGGACTACCCTCCAACAGCAGACAAGATCGACGACTGGAGGGCCACCATTCAGAGTCTCATCGGCTTCGCCAACGGCGACACTCCACGGCAGCCGAATACATCGCAGCCGCGGCAAGTCAGCCAGACACAAGCCGATGGCGACAAGACCGATGGGGGTGCAACCACCGTGCACTCTCCACCCCGAAGGCCAAGATCGCCGACTCGCCGGATCCACCTCGACAGCGACTCCACCGCGTCATCAGATCCACGAGCTCGTCGCGATCAGCGCCAAGTTCTTCACGAACGACAGCAAGAAGACGCTCGTACTCGCATCGAGCGCCGAAGAGAAGCGCGGCGTCAATCGGACCAGCATGCTGGGCCATCTGTCGACATGCAAGCGCCAGGGGAACCAGGCGACTTGCCGTACGCGGTAGGTTGCCCTGCGTTTACTCGTGAGCTGCGGCAAGTCCAGTGGCCCAGCAAGAAGAATTTCAAGCCAGACGTACCAGAGAAGTACGACGGCAAGACGCATCCGTCGGAGTTCCTCAGCATCTATACCATCACGGTGCAAGCTGCTGGGGGGCGGGACGACAAGATCCTTGCCAACTACTTCCCGCTGGTGCTCAAGCCCAACGTCAGGTCCTGGCTCATGCACTTGCCGGACAACTCCATATCCTCCTGGGCAGATCTATGACATCAGTTTGTCGGCGCCTTTACAGGCGGCCACAAACCTCATTGCCAAGAGAGTGACCTTCATCTACTCGCCCAGAAGGAAGGAGATCCCCTGCGCAAGTACATTCAGAGATTCAGCCGTGTACAACACAACATCCCAGATGTCCACCCTGCCGCGGTCATCAGCGCGTTCCATCAGAACGTGCGTAACCGCAGGATGTGGGAGGAGATGGCGATGTGCAAGATCAGGGACGTCAGCGAGCTGTATGCCCTGGCAAACAAGTGTGCACGTGCTGAGGAAGGGAGGAAACTCCCCGGAGAGAATACAGGAGCAGGAGGATCTGACAGCGAGGATGCTGCCCCGGCAAAGAAAAACCGGCGGCGGAACAACAGGAAGAAGAAAGGCAAAGATGTGCTAGTCATTGAGCAGTCCGGCAACGCAGGTGGCGCCAAGAAAGCCAAAGCTGGTAGCTCCGGCAAGGAGATTGCCGCATGCACCAACTGCCAGGCTGTGGCGTTAGCCGACAAGCAGGACGGCACCGACAAGCAGTACTGCAAGATCCACCGCACCAAGGGGCATGACCTCCAGAGCTGCAAGAAGGTCGAGCAGCTTGTCGAGCAGCAAAAGGCTGAATACGAGCGATGCGACAAGGAGAAGGCCCAAGGAGGTGCTGGAGGATCCGGCAAGAAGCGTCCCGGCCGGGGAGGACGCCGCGGCAAGGCCAAGCAGCGGCAAGGAGACAGACCTCCCCGCGGCCGCGACAAGGATGAAGATGACGACGACAAAGAAGATATGGATGATGTCGAGACCAGTGAGCAGGAGTTCCAGAAAGCCACAGAAGTCTTGTGCGTTGACGGCGGTGCTTCTCTGCATACTTCACACCGCCAACTCAAGCAGTGGGTGCGGTAAGTCAATGCGGCAGAACCACCTGTCGAGTCACGCAAGCTTCTGAAATGGTCCAGCACGCCTATCATCTTTGATATTGAGGACCACCCTGATCGCACAACTGCGGTCGGGTGCTTGCCGATGTTGGTTTCACCAACTATCCGCAACCTCAAGGTCACTAAGATGCTAGTTGACGGCGGGGCCGGCTTGAACCTGATCTCCTCCGCTGTACTCCAGAAACTCCAGATCCCTGACAGCGAGCTCGAAGAGACCGGCACATTCCAAGGAATCAACCCGGGAAGAAGCAAGCCAAAGGGGAAGATCACGTTGCCGGTGACATTTGGCAGCGAGTTGAACTTCAGGACTGAGAGGGTCACTTTTGACGTTGCTGATTTTCCATTGCCTTACAATGGGATACTCGGCCGTCCAGCACTCGCCAAGTTCATGGCAGCCTCTCACTACGCATACAACATGCTGAAGATGCCAGGCCCGATAAGTGTCATCTCTGTCCACGGCGACAAGAAGGATGCTCTTATCTGCGCCGACAAGATCTACCCGGAAGCAGCAGCCGCAACAGATCGCAAGTCACCTGCCGCTGAAGCTCCTGGGGGGAAGAAGAAGACCAAGTCCGGCAAGAGTTCTGATGCCCACTCCGGCAAGCGCACCTCTTCGGAGTGCTGCGCTACCGTCGAGGACGCACCATCGAGCTCCACCGGCAAGTGTAAGAAGACGATGGCAGCTCCGCCAGAGACCAAGAAGGTGTCCACCAAGGAGGACGACACTGGTGGTACCTTTACCATCAGTGCCACTCGACCCTAAATAGGAAAGCGCGCTCATTGCTTTCCTGCGGGCAAACGTCGACGTGTTTGCGTGGAAACCGTCTGACATCCCCGGTGTTCCCAGGAAAGTAATTGAGCACCATCTTGCCGTCTGTCCCCATGCGCGGCCCGTCAAGCAGAAGGTCAGGAAACAAGCAGTGGAGCGCCAAGAATTCATCGCAGAAGAGATCAAGAAGTTGGAAGCAGCAGGCCTTGTCAGAGGATTGCTCCATCCTACGCGGTTGGCCAATCCTGTAGTCGTGCGCAAGGCAAACGGGAAATGGAGGCTTTGTATTGACTTTACCGATGTCAATAAAGCTTGTCCCAAAGACCCATTTCCCTTGCCGCGCATTGACCAGATTGTTGACTCCACAGCCGGATGTGACTTGCTTTCATTTCTTGACGCATACTCAGGATACCATCAGATCTTCATGGCAGAAGAGGATGAGGAGAAGACCGCATTCATCACTCCATGTGGCACGTACTGTTTCAAATGGATGCCCTTCGGTTTAAAGAATGCTGGTTCAACATTTGCAAGGGTAGTCCATGTCGCTTTTGAGCCACAAATACACAGAAATGTGGAAGCCTACATGGATGACATAGTAGTCAAGAGCAAGGACAAGGCAACTCTGATTCAAGATTTAGACGAGACCTTTGCAAATCTGTGCAAGATCAGCCTCAAGCTTAATCCCGAGAAGTGTGTGTTTGGAGTTCCTTCCGGCAAGCTTCTCGGGTTCTTCGTGTCTCAACGGGGAATTGAAGCCAATCCTGACAAGATCAAGGCCATTGAGCAGATTGAAGCACCAAAGCGCGTCAAGGATGTACGAAGACTTACCGGTTGCGTGGCTGCTCTCAACAGGTTTATCTCTAAGTTTGCTGAGCGCGCCCTGCCGTTTTTCAAAATAATGAAAAAGGCAGGTCCAATGAAATGGACTCCGGAAGCGGAGGCTGCGCTGCAAGACTTGAAGAGATACCTGTCCTCCACTCCAATACTTGTCGCACCTAAGCCACAAGAGAAGTTGCTGCTGTATATAGCGGCAACCAATCAAGTGGTTAGTGCTGCGTTAGTAGCGGAGAGGGAGGCAGATGATGAGCCAGCAACCACAGCAGGCGCATCCAGCGACAAGCAGGGGGCTTCCCCGACAAGCTCTGGTCCCGACAAAGATGGATCTGCGCAGGCGAGCGAGCAGATACAGAAGAGAATGGTGCAGCGCCCAGTTTACTTTGTCAGTTCCCTTCTGCAGGGGGCTAGGTCAAGGTACTCTGGTGTGCAGAAATTGATTTTCGGCCTTCTCATGGCATCGAGAAAGCTGCGCCATTACTTCCAAGCACATGAGATCACAGTTGTCACTCGTTTTCCGCTGAAGAGGGTACTGCAGAATCCAGAAGCACATGCAGGATTGTCGAGTGGGCACTGGAACTGTCAAGCTTTGGCCTCAAGTTTGAGAGCACTTCAACTATCCAAAGCAGAGCATTGGCAGAATTCATAGCAGAGTGGACGCCAACACCAGATGAAGAAATTCTAGAAACGAGCATCCCCGTCAAGGAAGCAAGCAAAGAGTGGCTGATGTACTTTGATGGTGCCTTCTCGCTGCAAGGCGCCGGTGCTGGCGTGCTGCTTGTTGCACCCACCGGAGAGCACCTCAAGTACGTAGTCCAGATGCACTTTCCCAAGGAGCAAGCAACAAACAATACCGCAGAGTATGAAGGTTTGCTTGCCGGTCTCAGGATCGCGGCAGACCTTGGGATCAAGAAGCTCATTGTCAGGGGTGACTCGCAGCTTGTCGTCCGCCAAGTGAACAAGAATTATCAGAGTCCGTTGATGAAAGCCTACGTTGACGAAGTGAGAAAGCTAGAGGAGCGCTTTGACGGCCTACAGATGGAGCATGTTCCAAGAGCTCAGAATGACATTGCCGATGGCCTGTCGAAGTGCGCCGCACTTAAGTTACCTGTGGAACCTGGGATCTTTGTGCTCAAGCTGACTCAACCGTTTGTGACGCCATCAACTGGACAGAGCAGGAATACGAAGTTGATTTCTGGTGACTATTTTCCGGCAGAGCTTCCCGAAGCCGCCGCCAAGAAGGTCCCCAAGATCAACACCAAGAGTGCTGAGGAGCAGTCTGCTCCTGCAAGCCCTAGGGTTTGTTCCGTTGAAGCAGAAGCTCCCGACAAGTTTCGCTCCGGCAAGCTTGCGAGGGAACGTCAAGCTCTGGCTGAGCCGCAGGTTCTCGCCGTAGAAGCGGATGTTCCCGCAGCAGCAGATGTGCGTTTAGTCCTTGTTGTCGAGCCACAAGCTCCAGCATGGGCACAGCAGATTGTCCGTTTCCTCCAGACAGGAGAACTTCCCGAAGAGCAAGAAGAAGCGGAAAGAGTAGCCCGGCAGTCAAGTATGTACCAGTTTGTCGAGAACACACTGTACAGAAGAAGACTCAACGATGTGAAATTGAAGTGTATTCACCGGGAGGACGGACAAAAGCTGTTGGCAGAGATACATGGAGGCATATGTGGTCACCACATTGGCGCAAGAGCACTTGCTGGAAAAGCATTCAGGCAAGGTTTCTTTTGGCCGACAGCCCTCCAGGATGCAACTGCACAAGTAACCAAGTGTGAAGCATGCCAGTTCCAGTCCAAGCAGATACACCAGCCAGCTCAAGCTCTCCAGACGATCCCTTTATCCTGGCCATTTTCGGTCTGGGGGCTCGACATCCTCGTCCCCTTTCCCCGAGCAATCGGGGGCTTTGAGTACTTGTACGTTGCAATCGACAAGTTCACAAAATGGCCGGAAGTGGAAGCAGTGAGGAAGGTGACAGCACAGTCAGCAGTCAAGTTCTTCAGGTCGATTATTTGCCGCTTCGGGATCCCTAACAGGATCGTCACCGACAATGATACACAATTCACGAGCCACACCTTCATGCAGTACGTCCAAGATCTTGGCGCCAAGGTCTGCTTCGCTTCTGTTGCTCACCCCAGAAGCAACGGTCAAGCGGAGAGGACAAATGCTGAAGTGCTGCGTGGACTCAAGACCAGAACTTTCGACAGGCTGCGCAAGTGCGGAAGAAACTGGATTGAGGAGCTGCCGGTGGTTCTTTGGTCGATGAGGACGACGCCAAATCGAGCCACTGGCCAGACGCCTTTCGCTCTAGTCTATGGAGCAGAGGCAGTTCTCCCCACGGAACTCGTATACGGGTCACCTCGAGTGCTCTCTTATGATGAGCTTGAGCAAGAGCAGCTGCGACAAGATGACGCGCTGCTCCTTGAGGAAGACCGTCTTCAGGCTGCTGTACGAGCTGCTCGCTACCAACAAGCTTTGCGCCGCTACCATAGCCCCAAAGTTAACGCCAGAAGTCTCGAGGAAGGCGACCTTGTTCTTCGGCGCGTTCAGTCCGCCAAGAATTCCAACAAGTTGACACCGAAGTGGGAAGGCCCTTACCGGGTGAAACGAGTCACTAGGCCCGGCGCTGTCCGCCTTGGGACCGAAGATGGCATTCCGGTGAGCAACTCCTGGAACATTGAGCATCTTCGTAAGTTTTACCCGCAAGGCGCGGTTGCCGGAACCCGTTTCGGCAACCACCTTTTGTACAAGTCTTGCCGCTGTTGCATGTAATCGTTTGTACAAAGCCGGGCGCAGACCCCGTGCATAAGTAAAGGTCATGTGCTCCGCACATCTTGTCAATTTCATGCTTTCTATTTTTGCATGTGTTATCTGACACTTTGTGCAGCACCTACCCCTGGTAAGCAATAACGAGCCGTAAGGCTCCATATCTTTATTCTCTCTTCTTCCTTTTTCTCAAGGAAAGGAAGGTTCCCTCGCCCACAAGTTTGCCGGGGGGGGGGGGAAGGAGGAGACAATGGTATGCACCAAGCATCGTTCAAGAAAGTTTCGCCTTACCGGGAAGCAAACGACTGAAAAGCTAAGTTGCCAAAGTTTGAGCAATCAGATTTTTTAAAATTTTAAGTTATCTTCCTTGAACGACCGTGCTTTGTATGGAAAACCTGTGCGCGGAGGACCAACTCGTAGCTAGTTGCGCCCTTACTTTGTTTCGAGTCCACTCAACAACTTAAGTGAGCTGCGACTAGTTGCGACAAGGTTTCTTGTCGGTAACGGCACCGCCAGCAGGCTGCTGATGTCCCGCACTCAGCGCTCGCGGCTAAGGTGCTTGCGCCGGCAAGTTCCCTAAAAGCGTAGGGAAAAAACATACAAAGGAAGGAGTCAAGTAAAGGAAATAACATTGTAATCATTACCCAAAATAGAGTTATATTACAAGATAGCTTGTCGCGGCTCTAACAGATTGTTCTCATAACATGATCAACAGCGACAAGAAGAGAAGAAAACGGGCGGCCTAGTCTACGCGATCGCCCTCAATCCTCTTGATCCCGTCACCTTGTCCACAATGGGTGCGACAAGGGTCTTGAGCGCTTCCAGATCAGCATCCGGCGGCAGGGTCTTGAGGACGTTGGTGAGGTTGAGGCCCGGGTTGCGGAAGGCCACCTTCACCAACACTTTTTGAAGAGCTCCCGCGCAGATCTTGCGTGACTCGTCGGCCAGCTGCTTTGGAATCCTCTCCCGGAGTCGCTGGAGGGACGTCGCCACACCTTTGAAGAACAAGGTGAGCTTGGCGCTGGGTTGGAGGTTCTCATCGGAGGGATACCCGAGATCCTCCATCCCCAGCTGCGCCAGCTCCCTGTCGATATCTGTGGTAGCATCCACGAGATCCACCGTCCAGTGCTCCACATTCTACCTGAGAGAGTTCTGGGCGGCAGCAGCACTCGCCAACAGCGCCTCATCGGCCTTGATCTTCTTCTTCAAGGCCATCTCCTGCTCCTTGGCGCCGTCCAGCGTCTTGGTCAAAGTAGTCAGCTTCAACTCAATATCTGCATTGGAGTCCTGGGCGGCGCCAAGTTCCTTGCCCTTCTCGGCGAGACGAACCTGTAGCTCTGACAAGGTGTAGGTGTCCTTCTCCCGCTCATGCTTGAGCGCGGCAAGCTTTTCACCGCTCGCCTTGAGATCGGCCTCCAGCCGCGCCACCTTCGTCTCCAGCTCCTTCTTGGCGGCCTCGGCAGCTGCGGCAGCATCCTCTGCTTGCTTGAGGGCTCCACCGAGTGTTTGCTCGCGCGCAGTAAGCTCCTCCTCGTGGCTGTCGAGGTTAATCTTCCGCTGCGCCAGCTCGCCCTCCTGCGCAGATAGCTTCTCAGCGGCAAGCCGCTGTTGCTCTTCGACTTCAGCCTTCTCGAGGAAGAAGGCCTTTTGCTCCTCGGCAAGCTGCGCCCGCTCCTCTGCCAGGGACTGGAGAGCTTCCTGGTTAAGACACCGGAGCTCCTCCGCGTGCTTCTCGATGTCCACTCCCGCCTTCACGACAAGCACTTCTCGGGATTCCAGCTTGACCTGCCGGGCATGGTAGAGTGACACCAGCTTCCGCAGCAGCCGCTCCTCCTCAGGCTCGCCGCTGCTGCTGCTCGGCGCGTCAACCAGCGTCAGCCCAGCGGAGGCGAGCACCTCTCCATCGAAGCTTTCTCCTTCGACCGGCGCCCTGGAGAGTGACGCCCAGGGGAGGCTGATGAAGACGCCATCGCCGGCCTTCAAGTAGACGCCTGGCTGGGGCTCTTCGGAGCCTGACGCTGCGGCAGCGGCGGAGGGATCGGCGGTCGGCGTAGCGCCTGGCGGTCCTGCGGGCTCAGGGCCGTCAGTGCGATCGCCGGACCCCTCGCCAGCTGCTACGGCGGCAGCTTTGGCAGCCTCTTCGCCGGCAGGATCATCAGCGCCGGCTGCCTCTTCGGTGGTAGCGGCGTCGTCGACAGCAACCTTGATCTCGATCGGCTCCGCAGCAGATGGGCCTGACGGCCGGAAAAGGGAAAGTCAAGCAAATATCCAAAAAGAAGATCAAAAGAAGAAGAACCCAAGGGAAGTTTTGAAGCAAGAGGGTTACCTGTGCCGGGTTCTGCAGTCGTGGTCTCCGCCGCCGGAGGGCCGCTGGTGCTGCCGCTTGCTGCCGCAGCGCTGGCCGGCATCTTTCCTGCGCGAGACGGCTCCTCGGCAGAGTCCCTTGCTGGAGAACTCTCCTTTGCCGGGGACTCTGCCTTGCCGGAGAACTCCCACTTGTTGGAGAACTCTCCCTTGGCGGCGTAGTCAAAGCAGAAGGCTTGTCGGGGGCGGCCTCCGGGCGCTCCTGGTGGGGCTGCTCTGCTCCTACACAAACCAACGATCAGACGTCAGCAAGAAAGAGCGTCCATGCGCGCCTAACATCGGAAAGCGAATCATATACTTACGCTGGGGGCTGCTCTGGAGAGTAGATGCCGGGTCCGGTAAGGTGGTCTCGGGCGCACCCTCTGCTGTCGCGGTGGGTTCGTCCTCGACAATAATCACCTCCCTTGGACGCGCTGGGACCTTGGCTCTCTTCGCCGCTCTCTGGGCCAGTCCTAAAAAGGAATAAGTTCAGAGTAAAGCAAATGAGATACAAGACAAAACAGCAAGAATTGAAGAACTACAAGTACAGCAAAGAATCTTACTCTTCTTCTTCCTCGTCGGAGCTGTGCGCGGAGAAGTCGAAGTCCGAACCACCTCCGGCGCGAGGAGGCGGAGGAGTAGGGTCCCTTGGCCGCTTGGCGGGAGCAGTGGCGGTGGTCCGAGACGACCCCGCTCCGGCTGCCGCCGTGGCATGAGAAGCGGCAGGAGCAGAAGCGGTGGTCCGGGAGGACCCCGCTCCAGTTTCCGCAACAGCGTGAGGCGCTCCCGCGGCAACAGTGCTTGCCGCGGTGGAGCGTGTCGCACGTCGCAGCGGCTGTCGACTCGTCTGCCGCCCCGCTACGTCCCCGGCCTTGCGGAGATGCCTTCTTGGTGGAGCTGGGGGCTCTGCTTGCGGCGAGCTGCCTGAAGATGAGGAGGAAGAGGAGTTGATCTCCAGCGAGCCGCTCATATCCTCGGCGGGCTCGCTCGACTCGACATCATGCCCGGCAAGCTCTTCCTCGCCGGCAAGCCCCTCTCGCTGGGCAAGGCTTGCCGCCTCTGCTGCCTCTGCCTCCTCCACGGTGAATCCAAACTCACCCGCGACTGCGGCTACCGCCGCCTCTTCCAGCCTAGTGGCGATGCGTTTCATCTCCGCATCGGTGGTGGTGCGAGTGAGGCCTTTCTGTTCGTCAGAGCGGATCGGCACTTCTTCCAAGCCGTCAAAGAACTCCTGCACGACGTCGTCTGCAAGCTCTTGCCAAGTTGGGTCAATTCCATGCAGGTCGCACAGCGGCATCATTGCACGTATGCGGCTGAGGGCGGAGTTGTTGCACAGCGAAACGACACCCTTCGGCAACCTGAACACTTCGGGATGTTGAGGGTCATACTTGAACAGCTCCCGGAGCATTGCGTCAAGTTCCATGACAATGAAGTTGAAGTTGAGGCCCGGGCGCAACCTCATGATGTCCGCCGCATTCTCGAAGTCCCAAGCGGGTCTCCTCCTCTCCTGGAGAGGGGCGATGCGGCGGCGAAGAAAATATGCTCCGACCGCGCCTACAGTGAGCCCGGCAAGCCTAAGGCATTGGATCCGGGTGACGGCAGTCTTCAGCCTGTCGTCTTCCGGGGCCACGTTGCTCCAATCGATGCCGCGCGCTACTGGGGTTTGGCGCTGGGCGGTAAATGGCTGCGGGTTCTCCTCGACAATCCAGCACCAGTCTGCTCTCCATTACTCCCACTTGCCGCGGAACTCTCCCTCCAGATAAGCTTCCTTCTTGCCGGCTTTCGAGATCCAGGCGATTCCGCCGGATAAAGGCTCTCCTCTCTCAACTCGGGGCATGAAGAAGTAGCGAAAAAGGGCTACGTTTGGATAGACTCCGACAAAGTTTTCGCAGAGATGTGCGAAAACTGCCATGGTCAGAACGACATTGGGGGTGAAGCCAAGGAGGCGGAACTCGTAGGTGTTCATAATATCGCAGAAGAACTCAGAGAAAGGCGGGCAGAGCCCGCAGTAGAAGAACAAGGCGAAGAACATATATCCATTTGGAGCCATTTTCCAAGCGATGGTTGGAAGCGCCTTTGTGCGCGGATGCGCCCGCGTCTTCGTCGATCAGAAGAGGTAGTAATACTTCCTCAGCTCCTTCGCGGCGAGCTTGGGGGGGGGGATTGCCCGCTCCTTTCGCAGCGCTGCGAGCCGCTGCGCCTCGGACGACTTCACGACATTCCCCTTGTCGGCTTTCGGAGCCATGGCGGAAGTGGCGGGGGAGGTCGGCGGCGTTGGTGGTGCTGGTGGCGATGGGGGGCGGAGCGCTGCTCTTTTTCAGCTTGGGGGAGCGGCGGAGGTTTCTGAGATTGGAGTAGCAACTAGAGAATGGGCGAACTGCCCCTGTTTCCCCTGCTTATAAGGAGGGAGGGGGCAGACGTTCCGCCTTTCCGAATAAAGAAACCACCCACGATCTCTCCCACAACGCCGCATTCAACGCGTGCCGTTCGGGGAGGGCGCGGTAGATACGGAGTGAGATACGGCGGAACCCAGGCCGCGCGTGCCCGTGCCCTGTTTTGGGCCTAGCCCAATAGCGCTCGGCACCGTGTATGGCCCAGGCCTGGGGGCTCCTGTCGGTGTACTAGAGTAGGGGTACCCTAGTATCCCGAACTTGTGCACGGGCAGTTGCAACGTCCCGCGGCAAGGCTTGCCGGGTGACCACCAAGGTCCTCCGTGTTTCCTTTGGAGCCATTCAAGAACAAAGTATTCAAGCCAAGGAGACGAGACCCCGGCAAGAGGAGCTTGCCGGGAAGGCCAACCAAGGCATCTCAAGGAACTTGCCGCGATGCGCCACGCGTCCCGGCAAGGCCCGGTGAGTGACAAGCTCCCGGACGCGACAAGGCAACGACCGCGGCAAGGCGCTTGCCGCGGCAAGCTACCACTCTGTACCCGCGCTCCAGCACATCCACCAACGTGTCGCTCTGGGTCCTTTCCAGGCGTACGTGGCGGGGGGCCGTGCAGCCAGCGGTGCGCGGTGGCAAGCGGTGCTGACAAGATTGCCATCGTGGCAAGCGGTGGCGTCCCTGACGGTCGCTTTTTGCACTATTTGGGCGACACAGACGGGCATTTAATGCCTTTGTCCCCTGCCGTCAGAGTTAGGTGTGATACACTGTAACAGGTAGTTGTACCAACCACAACACCTTTCCATTTTTGCCCTTGTCTACGTTGCCACCTGTCGGTGACCCCTTGAGCATATAAAAGGAGGCCCATGCGCAACGTAGAGGGGGGTTGGAAGGGGGAAGAACACTCACGCTCGGTCTCGTTAGCTGCTGGTGTGTACTGTAGCACTCAGCGCTCCCGAGCAAGAACTCAATACAAACCATAAAGCAGGAGTAGGGTTTTACGCATCCGTGCGGCCCGAACCTGGGTAAACTGCTCGTGTGCTTCGCCTCGATCCGCTCTTCGTGCGATATCCGCCCCCGCCGAACCGAAAGGGGCTCGGTCTGCCGGTCCCCATAGGTGCTCGTGGATCAGTTTCCCCGACACCTGCCCCTCGCCACATCACCGTGGCTCGTTGATGCTCACCGTCGCAGTGTCGTTTGTTCAAGCATCTCTGTTGCAGGTCTCAACAAATTCCTTTATTGGATGCAGATCACAGTCTCACCTCTGGTCATAGCCCATCGTCCCCGTTGGTTGCAGTTCGCTTCCGTCGCATCTCGCCGCCTAAAAGAAAAAGGTGATGCAACTCCCCATCGTGCTTGTCCCATCGTCTATTGTAGCAAAAAAATTGCTGGTCACAGCTGCCCACGTTGCTAGTTCCATCAAAAACCAACGATGCAGCTTCCTGGCCGCGGCAAAAAAATGTCAGCAACAACTGCCCGCGTTGCCGATTCCAGCAAAAATAATGTGCTCCCCTGCTGCGCTCTGTTGGTCGTAGCACCGTGCGCTGCTGGTTGCAGCTCCCCGCAGTGTCGGTTCCAGCAAACGGTCGCACGCCGTCGTAGCTCTGGAGGGGCCCGTCCCAGGTTCCCATGGGGCCGGTTGAAGCAAAATCAGTGTGTGGTTTTGGCATGCAACGACGGCGGCCAATGCGAAGCCAAGACTCTAGTTCTAATTGTTGTAAGTATGTCCTAGATGCAATAATATTGTATTATTATGTTTTCATGTTCATGATGAAGAGTTTATATTCTATGCTATAACTGTATGATCTTGAAATATGCGATTCAACGAAAAACTCATATGCACGTGTAAAACGATAAACAGTGAAATAAGATTCATAGTCTTGCCTCTAAGACTAGCTCAAGTGTTGTTCATGACCGTGTTTTTGGATCTTGAGATATCTTTAAGAGTAACGACAGTCTCAAAACAACATTGAGAGTATGATGTTAGAAGGACGATCATATTGAATCGACTCAAACTTGTTTGTTATACTTTGAGATAATATCGTCATAAGTCAATTGTTATGACACGAAGTGTTAACGTGTGTTTTAGTTCCTTAGACCATGAGAGTATCATAGTCACTTCTTACCGTACGATGAGCTTTGGGGTTGCACAAACGTTATTTGCAACATGGTGATCATAACGACAACTTACGGGTTCATTGAAAAGTTTGACAAGGGACACGATAGTTTGAGAGTGAAGTTTGCTCCTCCGACGGTGGAGAGATATTCTTACGTCCCTCTCGGTGTGACGGCATCCATCATTGTCTGGCCAGACATAGGTGACAACATCACGGGAATGCCCGAACACGATGACGAGAAAGAAGAACACAAGCGGTAATGAGGAGACCGGTATAGTGAGCATGTGTATGACTCAAGAGGATACTAATATATCTCACCTAGGGTTTTGTAAGGTATCATGAAGCAAAGGGAACATCACATGATAATCAAAGGTTTACTTGAATATAATTCGTGTAATCATAGGGATCGATATGGACATCCACGGTTTCGCTATCGGTGATTGAATGAAGGGGTTTCGTTCGTTTCTATGATTTACCGAACTTACGGAGTCACAAACTTAAGGTAATCACGATCTATTGAGTGTTAGTAGGACGATAATATTGAGGGATTTATTTTTGGAATTGTTTCATTAATATTAGAAATAGTTCTGAGAGGAATTGGAAGCGCTTCAGGGTCACTGGAAGGGTTTCAGAGCTTATCGGGCAATACCGGGCATTCCCAATAAATAATATATAGGTGGAAAATGTTTCTAGTGATTTTAAATTAGTAATAAAAGGTTCTAGTAGCTTTTATGAGCCTTTTATATTTAATTTAATATCAGTGTGCCTTAAAAGGCCAAACGATGGAAGGCGACTTGGGCCACAAGGACCCATTATGGGTGGCGCTCTTTTGGGAACGTTGCATGGAAAACAAAAAAGTCTACGCACACGCAAGATCTATCCATGGAGATGCATAGCTACGAGAGGGGAGAGTGTGTCTATGTACCCTCGTAGACCGTTAAGCGGAAGCGTTTATCAACGCGGTTGATGTAGTCATACAACTTCACGATCCGCCCGATCAAGTACCGAACCGCCGGTGTACTAGAGTAGGGGTACCCTAGTATCCCGAACTTGTGCACGGGCAGTCGCAGCATCCCGCGGCAAGGCTTGCCGGGTGACCGCCAAGGTCCTCCGTGGTTCCTTTGGAGCCATTCAAGAACAAAGTATTCAAGCCAAGGAGACAAGACCCCGGCAAGAGGAGCTTGCCGGGAAGGCCAACCAAGGCATCTCAAGGAACTTGCCGCGACGCGCCACGCGTCCCGATGTCGGGGAGACATATTCGGGGAAACTGATCCACGAACACCTATGGGACCGGAGCCGTTTTCGGTACGACAGGGGGCGGAGAGCGCACGAAGAGCAGATCGAGGCGAACACACGAGCAGTTAACCCAGTTTCGGGCCGCACGGATGTGTAAAACCCTACTCCTGCTTTGTGATTGTATTGAGTTCTTGGCTCGGGAACGCTGGAAGCTACAGTACACTCCAGCCGCTAGCAAGACCGAGCATGAGAATGATCGATCCCCCTCTACGTTGCTCATGGGCCTCCTTTTATATGCTCAAGGGGTCACCGACAGGTGGCAACGAAGATGAGGGCAAAAATGGAAAGATGTTTGAGTTGGTACACCTACTTGTACAGTGTTCCATACCTAACCCTGACGGCAGGGGACAAGGGCATTAAATGCCCATCGCCGTCGCCCAAACAGTGCAAAAAGTGACCGTCAGGGGCGCCACCGTCCGCCACGACGGCAGCCTTGTCATCATCGCTTGCCACCGCGTACCCCATGGCTGCACAGCCTTCCGCCACATGTGCCTGGAAGGGTCCCAGAGCGACACGTGGGTGGATGCGCTGGAGCGCGGGTACTGAGTGGAAGCTTGCCACGGCAAGCGCCTTGCCGCGGTTGCTATCTTGTCGCTTCCGTGAGCTTGCCGCTCACCCGGTCTTGCCGGGACGCGTGGCGCGTCGCGACAAGTTCCTTGAGACACCTTGGTTGGCCTTCCCGGCAAGCTCCTCTTGCCGGGGTCTTGTCTCTAGGCTCGAATACTTTGTTCTTGAATGGCTCCAAAGGAACCACGGAGGACCTTGGCGGTCACCTGGCAAGCCTTGCCGCGGGACGCTGCGACTGCCCGTGCACAAGTTCGGTGTACTAAGGGTACCCCTACTTTAGTACACCGACAGGAGCCCCTGGTCCTGGGCCATACACGGTGCCGTGCATTGTTGGGCCAGGCCCAAAATAGTGCACGGGCACGCGCGGCCTGGTTCACGCCGAATCTTTCTCCGTATCCGCCGCGCCCTCCCTGAACGGCACGCGTTGATTGCGGGGTCGTGGGAGAGATCGTGGGCGGTTTCTTTAATCGGAAATGTGGAACGTCCGCCTCCTCCCCCCTTATAAGAAGGGGAAGCAGGGGTAGTTCGTCCATCCGCCCGTTGTTGCTTCAATCCTCAAAAACCTCCGCCGCTCCCCTTCTTCTCGAAGCCGAAAGAGAGCAGCGCTCCGCCCCCCATCGCCACCAGTCACCACCAGCGCCGCCGACTTCCCTCACCGCCTCCGCCATAGCTCCGAAAGGCGAGAAGGGGAAGGCCGCGAAGTCTGCCGAGGCGCTGCGGCTCGCGGCGCTGCGAAAGGAGCGGTCCGTCTTCCCCCCAAATCTTGCCGCGAGGAAGCTGAGGGAGAACTACTACCTCTTTTGGTCGGGGGAGACGCGGGCGCATCCGCGCACCAAGGTACTCCCAGCCACTGCTTGTAGGATGTATCCGAACGGATACACATTCTTCGCCTTGTTCTTCTACTGCGGGCTCTGCCCGCCTTTCTCTGAATTCTTCTGCGACATCATGAACACCTACGGGTTTCACCTCCTTGACTTCACCCCCAACGCCGTTCTGACCATGGCAGTTTTCGCACACCTCTGCGAAAACGTTGTCGGAGTCCTCCCCGATGTAGCTCTTTTCCGCCACTACTTCATGCCCTGAGTAGAGAGAGGAGAGCCTCTGTCCGGCGGAGTTTCTTGGATCTCGAGGGCCCATAAGAAGGAGGCTTATCTGGAGGGGGAGCTTCGCAACAAATGGTTGGAGTGGAGGGCCAATTGGTGCTGGATCGTAGAGGAGAACCCGCAGCCATTCACCGCCCGGCGCCAAGTCCCAGTGTTGCGCGGCAACGATTGGAGTGACCTGGCCCCGGAGGACGGTAGATTGAAGATTGCCACTGCCCGGATCCGACGCCTCAGGCTTGCCGGGCTCACCGTAGGCGCAGTTGGCGCAGACTTCCTTCGCCGCCGCATCGCCTCCTTGCAGGAGAGGAAGAGGCCTGCCTGGGAGTTTGAGAACGCGACAGATATCATGAGGCTGCACCTGGGCCTCAATTATAACTTCACTGTCCTGGAGCTCAACGCGATGCTCCAGGAGCTGTTCAAGTATGACCCCGACCATCCCGAGGTGTTCAGGCTGCCGAGGAATGTCGTCCCGCTATGCAATAACTCTGCGCTCAGCCGCATCCGCGCGATGATGCCGCTGTGCGACTCGCACGGGATTGACCCAACTTGGCAAGAGCCTGGCGCCGAGGCCGTGTAGGAGTTCTTCGACAACTTCGAGGAAGTGCCGATCCGCTCGAACGAGAAGAAGGGCCTCACCCGCGACACCACTGACAAGGAGATGGCGTACATCGCCACTAGGCTGGAGGAGGCGGCGGCAACCAGGGCCGTGGGCGAGTTCGGGTTCACCCCGGAGGAGGCGGATGCGGCAAAGGCGGCAAGCCTTGCCGAGCGAGGGGAGCTTGCCGGCGAGAAGGGGCTTGCTGGGCAAGATGCCGAGTCGAGCGAGCCCGCTGAGCAGGGCGACGAGCCGAGTGAGTCCGCCGAGGACACGAGCGGCTCGCTGGAGATTGGCTCCTTTTCCTCCTCTTCAGGCAGCTCGCCACCAGCAGAGCCTCCAGCTCCACCAAGAAGGCGTCTCCGCAAGGCCGGGGACGTACCGGAGCGGCAGACGGGTCAATAGCCGCCGCGCCGCGCAACACGCTCCACCGCGGCAAGCAAGGCTGCTGCGGGAGCGCCTCGCGCGTCTGCTGCAACTGGAGCGGGGTCCTCCCGGACCGGCGCTTCTGCTCCTGCCGCTCCTCACCTCTCGGCGGCAGCCGGAGCGGGGTCTTCTCAGACCACCGTCACTGCTCCCGCCAAGCGGCCAAGGGGGCCCACTCCTCCGCCTCCTCGCGCCGGGCGCGAGCCGGATTTCGACTTCTCCGCGCTCAGCTCCGACGAGGAAGAAGAAGAGTAAGATCTTGTTGTTCTTGCATTGCTTCAATTTTTGCTGCTTTGTCTTGTAGCTTATTTGCTTTTCTCCGAACCTTGTTCCTTTTCAGGACTCTGGCCCAGAGAGCGGCAAAGAGGGCCAAGGTCCCGGCGAGGAGGGAAGAGGTGATCATTGTTGAGGATGAAACCACCGAGACCACCTTGCCGGACCCTGTCCAATCTTTAGAGCAGCCCCCAGCGCAGCCCCCAGCGTAAGTGTGTGGTTCATCTCCCGCTGTTAGGCGCGCGTGGGCGCTTCTTCTTTACTAACGTCCTGTTCGTTGATTTGTGTCGGAGCAGAGCAGCCACCCCAGGAGCGCCCGGAGACTGCCCCCGATGTGCCACTTGCTTCAACTACGCCACCAAGGGAGAGCTCTCCGGCAAGGATTTCCCCGGCAAGGGAGAGCTCTCCGCCAAATGCGAATCCTCCGCCAAGGGCGAGTTCTCCGGCGAGGGACAGCATCAGTGGCCCTCCGCCGGCGGGGACTACAACTACGCCGCCAAGGGAGAGCTCCCCGGCAAGGAACCTTACCGAGGAGCCGGCCTGCGCAGGTAATCCCTTGGGCTTTTCTTCTTTTTGATTCTTCTTTTTTTGGATATTTCCTTGATTGTTTTTCTTTTTCGGCTGTCAGATCCATCCGCCGCTGAGCCGATGGAGACGGAGGTTGTTGCTGACGACGCCGCCGTCACCGAAGAAACGGTCGGTGCTGACGGTCCCGCCGGCGCAGAGGCCACCAAGGCTGCCGCTGCAGCAGCTGGCGAGGGGGCCGGTGATCATACTGACGGCCCTGAGGCCGTAGGAGCGCCAGGCGCTACATAGACCGCCGAGCCCTCCGCCGCTGCCGCAGCCCCAAGTTCCGAAGAGCCTGAGCCAGGCGCCTACTTAAAGGCCGGCGACGACGTCTTCATCAAGCTTCCCTGGGCATCCATGTCCAGGGCGCCGGTCGAGGGAGAAGTCTTCGACGGAGAGGTGCTCGCCTCCGCCGGGCTGAAACTTGTCGACGCGCCGAGCAGCAGCAGTGGTGAGCCTGAGGAGGAGCGGCTGCTGCGTAAGCTGCTGTCGCTCTACCGCGCCCGGCAGGCCAAGCTGGAGTCCCGCGAAGCGCTGGCCGCCAAGGCGGGAGCCAATATGGAGAAGCGCGCAGAGGAGCTCCGGGGTCTTCACCAAGCAGCTCTCCGGTCCTTGGCGGAGGAGCGGGAGCAACTTGCCGAAGAGCAGACGGCCTTCTTCCTTGAGAAGGCCGAAGTCGAAGAACAGCAGCGGCTTGCCGCTGAGAGACTGTCTGCGCGGGAAGGCGAGCTGGCGCAGCGGAAGATCAACCTCGACAACCACGAGGAGGATCTTGCCGCGCGCGAGCAATCACTTGGCGGGGCCCTGCAGGAAGCAAAGGACGCCGCCGCAGCTGCTGAGACCGCCAAGAAGGAACTGGAGGCGAAGGTGGCGCAGCTCGAGGCCGACCTCAAGGCGAGAGGCGAAGAGATCGCCGCGCTCAAGGTTGAGCGGGAGAAGAACGCCCACAGCCACTCCGAGCTGCAGGTCCTCCTCGCCGAGAAGGGCAAGGAGCTCGCCGCCGCCAAGGACTCCAACGCGGATCTCAAGCTGAAGTTGACCACCCTAACCAAGACGCTGGACGGCGCCAAGGAGCGGGAGGCGACCCTGAAGGAGGAGATCAGGGCCGAGAAGGCGTTGCTGGCGAGTGCTGCCGTCACTCATAACAACTTTAGGCAGACCGTCGAGCACTGGACGGAGGGTCTTGTGGACGCTGCCGCGGATATCGACAGGGAGCTGGCGCGTCTGGGGGCGGAGTATCTCGGGTACTCCACCAACGAGAACCTCCACCCCAGCGCCAAGCTCACTCTATTCTTCAAGGGCGTGGCGACGGCCCTCCAGCAACTCCGGGAGAAGATCCCAGAGCAGCTGGCGGACGAGTCGCGCAAGCTTTGTGCGGGAGCCCTTCAAAAGGTGCTGATGAAGGTGGCCTTCCGCAATCCAGGCCTCAACCTCACCAATGTCCTCAAGAGCTTGCCGTCGGACACTGATCTGGACGCGCTCAAGGCCCTTGTTGCACCCATCGTGGACAAGGTGAGCGGAATCAAGAGAGTTGAGGGCGGCCGCGCGGACTAAGCTCGCCTATTTTCTTCTTTCCTTGTCGCTGCTTGTCACGTCATGAAAACAGTCTGTTAGAGCTGCGACAAGTTATCTTGTAATATAACTCTATTTTGGGTAGTGAATGCAACGTTATTTCCTTTACTTGACTCCCTTCCTTTGTATGTTTTTGCCCTACGCTTTTAGGGAACTTGCCGGTGTAGGCACCTTAGCCGCGAGCGCTGAGTGCGGAACTTCAGCAGCCTGCTGGCGGTGCCGCTACCGACAAGAAACCTTGTCACAACTAGTCGCAGCACACTTAAGTTGTTGAGCGGACTCGAAACAAAGTAAGGGCGCAACCCTAGTCATAGCACACTTAAGTCGTTGAGCGTACTCGAAACAAAGTAAGGGCGGGACTAGCCACGAGTTGGTTCCTCCGTGCACAGGTTTTCCATACAAAGCACGGTCGTTCAAGGAAGATAACTTAAAAATTTAAAAATCTGATTGCTCAAACTTTGGCAACTTAGCTTTTGTGTTGTTTGCTTCCCGGCAAGGCGAAACTTTCTTGAACGGCGCTTAGTCCATACCACTATCTTCTCTTCCCCCCGGCAAACTTGTGCGCGAGGGGACCTTCTTTTCCTTGAGAAAAAGAAAGAAGAGAAAATACAGATATGGAGCCTTTGGGCTCGTTATTGCTTACCGGGGGTAGGTGCTGCACAAAGTGTCAGATAACACACGCAAGAAATAAAAAGCATGAAATTGACAAGATGTGTGGAGCACATGAGCTTTACTGACGCACGGGGTCTGCGCCCGACTTTGTACAAAGGATTACATGCAACAGCGGCAAGACTTGTACAAAAGGTGGTTGCCGGAGCGGGTCACGGCAACCGCGCCTTACGGGTAAAACTTACGAAGATGCTCGATGTTCCAGGAGTTGCTCACCGGAAAGGCATCCTCGGTCTCAAGGCGGATAGCGCCAGGCCTAGTGACTCGTTTCACCCGGTAAGGGCCTTCCCACTTCGGTGTCAACTTGTTGGAATTCTTGGCGGACTGAACGCGCCAAAGAACAAGGTCGCCTTCCTCGAGACTTCTGGCGTTAACTTTGCGGCTATGGTAGCGTCGCAAAGCTTGCTGGTAGCGAGCAGCTCGTACAGCAGCCTGAAGACGGTCTTCCTCAAGGAGCAGTGCGTTGTTTTGCCGCAGCTGCTCTTGCTCGAGCTCATCATAAGCGAGCACTCGAGGTGACCCGCATACGAGTTCCGTGGGGAGAACTGCCTCTGCTCCATAGACTAGAGCGAAAGGTGTCTGTCCAGTGGCTCGATTTGGCATCGTCCTGATCGACCAAAGAACCACCGGTAGCTCCTCGATCCAGTTTCTTCCGCACCTGCGTAGCCTGTCGAAAGTTCTGGTCTTGAGGCCACGCAGCACTTCAGCATTTGCCCTCTCCGCTTGACCGTTGCTCCTCGGGTGAGCAACAGAAGCGAAGCAGACCTTGGCGTCAAGATCTTGGACGTATTGCATGAAGGTGCGGCTCGTGAATTGTGTACCGTTGTCGGTGATGATCCTGTTAGGGATCCCGAAATGGCAAACAATCATCCTGAAGAACTTGACTGCTGACTATGCTGTCACCTTCCTCACTGGTTCCACTTCCAGCCACTTTGTGAACTTGTCGATCGCAACGTACAAGTACTCAAAGCCCCCAGCTGCGCGGGGAAAGGGGCCGAGGATGTCAAGCCCCCAGACCGAAAATGGCCAGGATAAAGGGATCGACTGGAGAGCTTGAGCTGGCTGACGTATCTGCTTGGAATGGAACTGGCACGCTTCACACTTGGTTACTTGTGCAGTTGCATCCTGGAGGGCTGTCGGCCAAAAGAAACCTTGCCGTAATGCTTTGCCGACAAGTGCTCTCGCGCCAATGTGGTGACCACATATGCCTCCATGTATCTCTGCCAACAGCTTCTGTCCGTCTTCCCGGGGAATACACTTCAATTTCACACCGTTGAGTCTTCTTCTGCACATCGTGTTGCCAACAAACTGGTACATACTTGACTGCCGGGCTACTTTTTCAGCTTCTTCTTGCTCTTCGGAAAGTTCTCCTGTCTGAAGGAAGCGGACAATCTGCTGTGCCCATGCTGGAGCCTGTGGCTCGACAACAAGGACTAAAGGCACATCTGCTGCTACGGGAACGTCCGCTTCTATGGCTAGAACCTGCGGTTCAGCCGGAGCTTGACGATCCCCGGCAAGCTTGCCGGAGCAAAACTTGTCGGCAGCCTCTGCTTCAACGGAACAAGCCCTGGGGCTTGCCGGAGCAGATTGCTCCTCAGCATTCTTGGTGTTGATCTTGGGGACCTTCTTGGCGGCGGCTTCGGGAAGCTCTGCCGGAAAGTAGTCACCAGAGATCAACGTCCTCTTCTTGCTCTATCCAGTTGATGGTGTTACGGATGGTTGAGTCAGCTTGAGCACAAAGATCCCTGGTTCCACAGGTAACTTTAGTGCGGCGCACTTCGACAGGCCATCTGTGATGTCGTTCTGAGCCCTTGGAACATGTTCCATCTGTAGGCCATCAAAGTGCTCTTCTAGCTTCCTCACTTCATTGACGTAAGCTTCCATCAACGGACTCTGATAGTTCTTGTTTACTTGGCGGACAACCAACTGCGAGTCACCCCTGACAATGAGCTTCTTGATCCCAAGGTCTGCCGCGATCCTGAGACCGGCAAGCAAGACTTCATACTCTGCAGTATTGTTTGTTGCTTGCTCCTTGGGAAAGTGCATCTGGACTACGTACTTGAGGTGCTCTCCGGTGGGTGCGACAAGCAGCACGCCAGCACCGCGCCTTCCAGCGAGAAGGCACCATCAAAGTACATCAGCCACTCTTTGCTTGCTTCCTTGACGGGGATGCTCGTCTCTGGAATTTCTTCATCTGGTGTTGGCGTCTACTCTGCTATGAATTCTGCCAATGCTCTGCTTTGGATAGTTGAAGTGCTTTCGAAGTCGAGACCAAAGCTTGACAGTTCCAGTGCCCACTCGACAATCCTGCCTGTTGCTTCTGGATTTTGCAGTATCCTCTTCAGCGGAAAGCGAGTGACAACTGTTATCTCATGTGCTTGGAAGTAATGGCGCAGCTTTCTCGAGGCCATAAGGAGGACGAAAAGCAGCTTCTGCACCCCAGAGTACTTTGACCTAGCCCCCTGCAGAAGGGAACTGACAAAGTAAACTGGGCGCTGCACCATCTTCTTCTGTATCTCCTCTTGCATCTGCGTAGATCCATCCTTGTCGGGACCAGAGCTTGTCGGGGAAGCCTCCTGCTTGTCGCTGGATGTGCTTGTCGCGGCTGCTGGCTCATCGTTTGCCTCTGTCGGGGATATACCCCCGCGGTATGAACCGGCCGGAATTATAACCCGGCCGGACTTGGCGGTTTACACTTGGGGATTCACTGGCGATCCGTTATCACCAGACAGTTTACAAGCAACCTGCTTAAATAATATCACTCACTGGTAACCCGGCGTATGAATTATGGATGACAAGGCCCAAGGCCCAGAAGGCCGGTTCATATTAATAGTGGGCCGGTTTAATAATAAAGCGCAAGGAATATTCTCCATAAAGGAAGCAAGACTAGGACTCCTTGTAATAGATCAATCCTAGTCCTACTAGGACTAGTCATGTAAAGCCTCCCCTTCAACATATATAAGGAGGGGCAGGGCTCCCCAAAGAGGACAAGTTTTTAGAGTTACAAGTTAGAGGAGAAGTTTAGACAAGTTTCTAGGGTTAGACACCAAGAGCCGGTTTACCGGCGACACCATCATAATGAGACCTAGCCTCAAACAGCACGTAGGGTTATTACCGGATGATGTTTCCCGGGGCCCGAAGCTGTCTAAATCCGTGTCTTGCATCGCGTCTCTCGATTCCGCTCAACCCCTCTCAAGCTACTACATAGATGCGCACCTCACCACTAAGTCCGTAATCCGGACATCTGACGTGTTATTTCCACGACAGTTGGCACCCACCGTGGGGCCTGCGCACGGTGGTGTTGAGTTCTTGAAGGGATTTCTCCAGGGATCGGGAAATTCGCAAATTTTTTCGGATGAAAAAAGATTCAGCTCGGAGAGATCTGCATAGGCCTCAGGTTTTGTCAGTCCAGATTTGACAATCCATGAGATTTGAGATCAATGAAATTTTACGGTTGTGTTTTACGCGGCCGCCGCAAACATCGCGGAGATCCGCCGAATCAGAAAACGAATCAGTACGAGCTACAATAGCCATCATCACGTGTTGTGAAAAACATCAGCACGCCGGCAACTGGATGAATTTTTTAGGGCCTGCAGCCGCGTACACTGCGCGTCAACCGTGCCGGATCAAATCCACGGAACATAACTAGCAAGGGACTGCACAGATCCGGTCTCGGTTTCTAAAAGCAGGTTTTGAAGATAGATTACGGATTCCCATGGGGTTGCTTTCTTTACTCAAAAGTATATGTACAACAAGACAAGACACTACGTGGAGGAGGGGGACGAGACTTGCCTGCTCCCCTGGTGTGTGCCCATCCGTGCTCCCGCGTACGTGGCTTGATTTGATTGGAACAAAATTAAGCCCGGCCCCACCCCCTTAAAATCAGGGGGGGCGATGATTAGATTAGAAAGGAAAAAGGAGAAATGACAGCCGTAGGATGAAGTGGGAGCACGGATGGGAGCATGGAGAGGGAGCAGGCAAGTTTTGTCCGGAGGAGGGAGGATTGAATAAATCATGCCATTAAAGATAGATGACCGATTCTGTCTCAAAGAAGGAAAAAAGGGCTGCCTGGCTACGATCCGATCTGTTCAACTGGATGCGACCCGGAAGCGGAGACAGCGACGTCTCGGTCTCGTCGCGCTGTTTTTTCGCCTGCGTTGCTTCTGGGCTGTGGTGGTCAAGTCCCCGCCTGCAAGTTGCTGCCTCAGGCCGGCCCTGTCACCTGCGAACTTCCTCCTCGGCCAGGCCGCGCTGAACCGCCCCGGACTCGCCTTGTCGTCTGCAAGGCTCACCACTCCGGGTTACCGCCGTCTCTGACGTAGTTGAGTCGCCGCCGACGAGCAACCAACCCCACGGCCGTCCGAGCCGCCGTCAGGCTTGCCTCGCCGCCATCGTGCCAGTATAGAAAGTACCATGGTCAAGATGAAAAGTCAAACCAGCCACGACCAGGACAAGGATCAGAAGATGAAATTATAGGGGCCGCTTCGGTTTCCATCTAACTCCGTCGCAAGCAGTCACCAGGTCATCTCTGCGGTGCGCGGTCGCCGGGTTGCAGTCGCTATTCCTTCATCGTCTGCGCCACGCCGAGTTGCACGGAATCGGCTCCGGGTCGCCGCCTGGAGCGCCCCTCTGCCAGGCCGCGCTAAGCTGCCCCGGGCTCGCCGTCGCGGGCTTCCTCTGCCGCAGGCCCGGCTTTGCCATGTCGGCGTCCCCCCCTGCTACCGGATTGAGCTGACCTAGCCGCCATGAATCGCCGTTGATCTCAGGTCGCCCTTCGCTCGATGGGATACTACAAATCTGAGGCCGATGCCTGCAGTAAGCGACGTGTGCCTATAAACAATGCAACAGCAGTTACAGAGCAGATCCAGCAGCAAAAAGGATAAAATATTGTGCTACTGTGGTGGTCAAATCAGCCACAAGATTAAAGAAAAATACTATGCACCGCCATCTCCACTTTCTCACAAGAAGACGGAGGCAAAAGCAACTAGTACTTGTAGTACAGCCCATGATCATACGATCATCTGTCGTCTGAATACATCAGGTGATGTTTATCTGAATTTATCTTATTAAATACTTAGTGTTTTCATCAGAAAACAATTACTCTTGCACGTAATATTTTTTACGCATAACGATTACTAAAAGTGGCAGCCGAATCATCATTGGGGTATGCCACGGATGCACGTTCAGCTGAGTCGCGCGGCTTCGCGAGTATGTGTGTTGCAGTCCGGTTTACATTAACGCGCCGGCCGGTTCGTCTGCCCACGCCCACGCGCGCTGGCTTCCAACACCACGACCGACTCCCTCGCCAATGGACGAGCGCACGCCGCTGTTTTTTACGGTCCGGTCTACATCAACACGCCAGTGCCGTACCCGTCCTCGTAAACCGGCCCAACAGATACGCGTCTCACCGGTTTACAAATACCACGTCCGACTCATCTGTTGTCCGGGCGAATCAGGTGATATCTATCCTATTTATTTTTAATACATATTAATTCGTCCGAGCAAAATTCCTCGCCCTGCTGTATTTTATATGCAGAAAAATTATTTAAATGGTATTATACCACGGAAGAGGAGGCACGACAAACATTGTTCGACACAAGTGGTCGTCGTTATTCCACGGACTCCCGCGCCGGTTTACAAGCACCTTTGCCGTTTCTCACGACTGCGCCGGTTTACAACGACGTGGCCGTCTCGCGCGACAGCACCGGGTTTCAACGACGCGGCCGTTTCTCGCGACCGCGCCGGCCGGCCCATCTGTTCTTCAAACAAATCAGGTGTTATCTCTCTTATATACTCTATCAGGATATTTTTTCTCTGAGCACCATTACTCTGCCATATTGGTATTTTCATATACAGGTAAAATCATTGTTACACTGCGGAGATAAACACGCATTGGCCATATTTTACAACGGCGTTCTCCTTTGTGTCACATTACCTGATGAACGAACGGCCGGTTCACGCGTTCGCACCGGTTTAAAACACGGAGGATAACTCGTTCATCTCCGCCGGCTTACAATACTGCGGCCGATTCATATGTTTGCGCTATCACTGATACGGCAGTCGTTTACTATCCACCCTGTGATCCGGTCTATTCAACATACCGGTTCAAATACACTCAGGGCATATGCACAAAGAAGCGGTAGAACGCACAGGAACAAAAGATCACGTCCGGTTCAGGAAGAAGAAAGCCCTGTATAAAGAAAAAGGAAAAAGAGGAACATTAGAGGCCCCTGAGGACAGTGGTATCGTCCACACACCTCTTGAATGGCTATGTTATGAAATTTTGGGTTCCCTGAACAGTGGTATCGCCCACGTTCAAATGATGACCCGGCCCCTGAGGACAGTGGTATCGTCCACACACCTCTTGAATGGCTATGTTATGAAATTTTGGGTTCCCTGAACAGTGGTATCGCCCACGTTCAAATGATGACCCGGCCCCTGAGGACAGTGGTATCGTCCACACACCTCTTGAATGGCTATGTTATGAAATTTTGGGTTCCCTGAACAGTGGTATCGCCCACGTTCAAATGATGACCCGGCTCCCTGAACAGTTT
>LR738713.1:709002306-709033891 GCA_902687465.1 Secale cereale | reverse complement strand
CTATTTTCAATGGAGTATATACAAAGTCCCTGCTCATTATTGCATAATGACCCGGCACTTGGGGGCTATAGGTAATATGCATATAAAGGAGGAACATCTTCAAATTTTCAGTTCTGGCAAATCAGATTAATTGTGTGACCCGGCAATTTTGGCAATCATAAACCGGCAAGCTCTATATCTTCAAGCCGCTGGATATCAGTTGAATATTTCAAAGACCAACATTTTTTATCAAGTCAGAGCATTATAGGCCGATTCAAATGGATTCTTTATTTACAATATTTTTTATGCAAGCAAGTTGAATATGAAGTTGGTCTGTTGACCCGGATTTTCTAGAAGAAGGAAAGACAAGGACTTAAGGATGGTCAGATGACGGATTACAAGAAATTCTTAACCCGGAGCACAACCTATCAGTTTCGCTATTGTGTTTATTTTGCAGCATAAAGTTTACCATGGACACATCCAAGCTAAACTTGGGGGCTAATGTCGGGGATATACCCCCGCGGTATGAACCGGCCGGAATTATAACCCGGCCGGACTTGGCGGTTTACACTTGGGGATTCACTGGCGATCCGTTATCACCAGACAGTTTACAAGCAACCTGCTTAAATAATATCACTCACTGGTAACCTGGCGTATGAATTATGGATGACAAGGCCCAAGGCCCAGAAGGCCGTCATATTAATAGTGGGCCAGTTTAATAATAAAGCGCAAGGAATATTCTCCATAAAGGAAGCAAGACTAGGACTCCTTGTAATAGATCAATCCTAGTCCTACTAGGACTAGTCATGTAAAGCCTCCCCTTCAACATATATAAGGAGGGGCAGGGCTCCCCAAAGAGGACAAGTTTTTAGAGTTACAAGTTAGAGGAGAAGTTTAGACAAGTTTCTAGGGTTAGACACCAAGAGCCGGTTTACCGGCGACACCATCATAATGAGACCTAGCCTCAAACAGCACGTAGGGTTATTACCGGATGATGTTTCCCGGGGCCCGAAGCTGTCTAAGGCTGTGTTTGGTTGAGCTGCAGATTCTGTAAAAGCTGCTGTGAGCTGTGAGCTGTGAAAAAGCTGCTGTGAACTTTCAGCTGTTGAAAAGCTGGAAGCTGTTTGGCTGAAACAACTGTGAAACTGTAGATTTCACTGTGAATTGTCTGTACTGACCCTGGGTAATGAGGCAATATTTCTATGTGCAATTTGATCTTAAATAAGTGATATGTACATTGGTAGGCAATAGAACGACCGTTTTACAAACGAAAATCATGAAAACATTAGATGATTCATAGGTAACACATACGAATTCAACCATTGTACGTCCATGTTGCATATTACATATGAATACATACTGATCCCATAATAATATTACAAAAGGCATGCACCATAGAATATATATATATGGTTCACATGATGACCTCCATCCAGATAGCAACCTATGTTGCTATCGCAAGACAAGCATCGGCTATCCTACTACGAATAGTATCCATGGTATCTTCATTCTCCTCCTCTTCAACGGGATCCGCTTGTGTTTGTGCTACTTCACGTCGTAGCACTGGAGGTACATACTCATCATCGGCATCACATTTATCAAAAATTTTGTCACTCAACTTGCTATCACGGATGAAGTTGTGCAATGCCATGCAAGCAATGATGATATGCTTTTGCGTCCGAGGTGAGAAACTCGGGACCCCTTTCAATATGCGCCATTTTTGCTTAAGCACCCCAAAAGCACGCTCAACAACATTGCGAAGGGACGAATGTGAAAAGTTGAACAACTCGTACTTCCCTTGAGGTGGACGATCACGACGAAGACGAAATTCTGGTAGATGGTATGTACTCCCCTTAAAAGGAGCAAGATATCCTGTTCGGTTTGCATACCCAGAGTCCACAAGATAGTATTTCCCTAAAAACACCAAATTACCAAGTGAGCATCTCATATAAAAATATAATGAGTGATGACATGTGTTGTTATGTAATACCTTTGGGAGGTACAGGAAATGAAGAGAAGTGTGCTAATGCATGATTCAGGATCCTTGAGTCATGTGCAGAACCCGGCCAACCCGCAACCACGAAGGTAAACCTCATGTCAAAGTCACATATTGCAAGCACATTCTGAGATGTAAAACCATGCCGACATCTATGGTTAACCGCATCATCAGCAGGCACTGTCACCGGTACATGAGATCCATCTATGGCACCAATAGCACCTTTAAAATGAGGCCAGAAACGTTCTTCTCTAATCTTTTCATGCTCATCGCTAAATGTAGGATCTCTCGGTTTGATGTTATCTGTGGCTAACTTGCGCAAACATAGCAAAACTTCCTTAAACTTTGTGTGAATTGTGCAAAGGGAGCGTACAAAACGGTTTTCGGCTTGAGCAAATGATTGAGGGCCTCCAACAATCCATAAGAACATGGCCAATGACTCAATTGATGAAACATTACTAGTTGACGTCAAACCATATGTAGAAACTAGCAAATCATGAAGTGCCATGAAAACTTCCGGATTCATCCGAAACATTTTATAGAAGTATCTAGGCCGACCATAACACTCCATGACCCATTCTAGTCCAGTTTGCTTAGCATCTCTGTATGTTTTGTTCAAGTACCGCTGAACATAGAGGTTACCTAGGTTTCCCATGATAGCAGCCTCCTTTGCAAGTTCTGCCAGAAGTTTCATTCCCTCTTTTCCCTTTCTAGCCACTTCTTCCATCCTTGCATCCATCTACACAGGAATATAATAATGTTAACACAATCATCGTCAACAATGTAGAATTTTTGGTGTCCCAACATAGATACGGTTCAACAACATAAGCAAATATTCTCACAACATATATAGTTCACAAGACAAGCAAATATGATTGATATAAGCAAATAAGGTTCACAACATAAACAAATAAGGTTCACAACTTAATCAAATAAGGTTCTGCAATGGAAGGAAATGTACTTCTACAACATGAGAAAATTTGGTTCATAACACGTGCTTCAACATCTCCTTCTCATGCTCCCTCTCCAGAAAATCTAACCTCCCTTCATTTGTTTCAAGAACATTGAAGATTTCCCTAAACTCAGGCTTCACTATAAGAGTGAGGGTTGTGTGCATGAGAGCAGTTTTTTCTTTGACACCACAATCTTTCACCAACTTCATGACCTCCGAAATTGTAGGCACAAGGTTGGTTGCATGAGGAGCCGACGATGCTTCAACACTAGAGGTTATCTTCTCCACTCCACTTTCTATCTTCTCGCATGTCTGCTTGTACAATCGTAGGAAAGGACTCTTCTCTTCCTTCTCCTCATTTTTGATTGAAGGTTGCTTGCGCTTCTTTGTTGTTTTTGGTTTCTTCACAGATGCCAACTTCATTTCATCACTATCATCGGGTTTCTCCAAAAGAACCGCATTATCATCACTTGATTCATCCGATGATATATCTCCAGCACAAGAAGCACTAGCCCCTGTGACATGTACATTGTGAAAAATGACATGTAAATCTTCAAGATGCTTCGGTCCCTGCCGTTTGAACTTCAAATGATTGCATTTCTTTCCAGTGCTCGCCTGGCATCTCTGAAAAAGAATATACAAATTAGGTACTGCAATCATTCAAAAGCAAGACAAAAGTACAAATTAGGTAATGCTACACGTACCGCAACATGTTCATTCCACCATTCTTGAGAGCAAACAACGGTTCTCTTTGCATCATCCCATCCAAGCCCGGTTGCTTCATTTTTCAACTCCATGAAAAAAATATAGTCACTTTTTATTGCATCCCATTTGTTCTTGAATTTATCCTTGGGATACTTCTTTCCCGTTCTTGCTTCCCATTTCTCCAAAACATTGTTCCAACCCTTCTTACTTAAATAACTTATGGGCCTATTCCCATTTTCAACCTCTTCTCTGAATATATCTATGAGTTTCTTTAGATTTGCATCATTCCACACTGCTTTTTCAGTCATTCTTCAATCAAGCAAAATAATAACATAGCAATAGATCAATATTTGACAATGAGCAACAACAGAAATACTAGCAAAAAAAATATATCTATGAGTTTCTTCAACCACTACACAGGAACATATCTATGAGTATCTTCAACCACTACACAGGAACATACAACAATGAGCAACAGCAGAAATACTAGCAAAAAAAATCACCAGAATCATCCATTTCATCACTAACAGAAATAATACTTGTACAATAGATGGGAGGGGAATGGGGACTGTAGGAAAGGGAGTAACTACCTTCAAGACTGGCGGGAAGAGGTCGCGGCGGGGCTACCGGAGACGTCGCCGGCGGCAGCGCGCACGGTGGTGGAGGGCGGCGGCCTTGCTGGTTCCCACGACTTGGAGAGGCGGGGAGGCAGCCGGAGAGCTGCGGGGGAGGGAGGAGGTCGAGGCGGGGCTGCCGGAGACGTCGGTGGCGGCCGCGCGCACGGCGGTGGAGGGCGGCGACCTTGCTGGTTCCCGCGATGGGGAGAGGCGGGGAGAAGGACGCGGCAGGCTGGGAGGTGGAGGCGGGAGGAGGAGGCGGGAGGCGGGAGGCAGGAGGCGAGGAGGCAGAGGCGGGCAGCGGCGGTGGAGGGGCGGCGGCGGCGCTGGCGGCGGCTAGGAACCCTAGCTGCCGCTGGTGTCGATGGGATCGAGTTTTGCTGCCGATGGGGATCGAGGGAGATGCGTCCTTGACCAGCCCGATTGCCCGAACCGTTATCCACTTCGGAGTGGCAATGGTGGGTAAATACATGCCAACTAGCAGGGGACAGCTAAAAATACCATTCTGAAGTTGGGGTAACGCCTGCTTCGAAATTACACTACGAGAATCTGATAGCTTTTGCAACTTCTGCTTCTAGTTTTCTCCCTTTGGTTGGCTTCTAGCTTTGAGAAGCTGGAAGTTGGCTGAAAAAGCTCAACCAAACACAGCCTAAATCCGTGTCTTGCATCGCGTCTCTCGATTCCGCTCAACCCCTCTCAAGCTACTACATAGATGCGCACCTCACCACTAAGTCCGTAATCCGGACATCTGACGTGTTATTTCCACGACAACTACCCTTGCAAACATTGAACCAGCATTCTTCAATCCGAAAGGCATCCGTATGAAACAGTATGTGCCACATGGAGTGATGAATGCGGTCTTCTCTTCATCTTCTTCTGCCATGAAGATCTGATGGTATCCTGAATATGCGTCAAGAAATGAAAGAAAATCACATCCAGCCGTGGAGTCAACAATCTGGTCAATGCGCGGCAAGGGAAATGGGTCTTTGGGACAAGCTTTATTCACATCGGTGAAGTCGATACACAGCCTCCATTTCCCGTTCGCCTTACGCACGACTACAGGATTGGCCAACCACGTAGGATGGAGCACACCTCTGACAAGGCCTGCTGCTTCCAACTTCTTGATCTCTTCTGCTATGAACTCTTGGCGCTCCATTGCTTGTTTCCTGACTTTTTGCTTGACGGGCCGCACGTGAGGACAGATGGCAAGCTTGTGCTCAATTACTTTCCTGGGAACACCGGGGATGTCAGACGGTTTCCATGCAAACACGTCGTCGTTCGCCCGCAGGAAAGCAACGAGCGTGCCTTCCTATTTAGGGTCAAGTGTGGCACTGATGGTGAAGGTACCACCAGTGCCGTCCTCCTTGGCGGACACCTTCTTGGTCTCTGGTGGAGCTGCCATTGTCTTCCTGCACTTGCCGGTGGAGCTCGATGGTGCGTCCTCGACGGTAGCGCAGCACTCCGAAGAGGTGCGCTTGCCGGAGTGAGCCCCAGAGCTCTTGCCGGACTTGGTCTTCTTCTTCCCCTCAGGAGCTTCAGCGGCAAGTGTCTTGCGGTCCGTTGCGGCTGCTGCTTCCTGGTAGATCTTGTCGGCGCAGATAAGAGCAACCTTCTTGTCGCCAGGGACAGAGATGACGCTTATCGGGTTTGGCATCTTCAACATGTTGTAGGCGTAGTGAGAGGCTGCCATGAACTTGGCGAGTGCTGGACGACCAAGTATTCCATTGTAAGGCAATGGAAAATCAGCAACGTCAAAAGTGACCCTCTCAGTCCTGAAGTTCAGCTCGCCGCCAAATGTCACTGGCGACATAATCTTCCCCTTCGGCTTGCTCCTTCCCAGGTTGATTCCTTGGAATGTGCCGGTTTCTGCGAGCTCGCTGTCAGGGATTTGGAGTTTCTGGATCACAGCGGAGGAGATCAGGTTCAAGCCGGCCCTGCCGTCAACTAACATCTTAGTGACCTTGAGGTTGCGGATAGTTGGCGAAACCAACATCGGCAAGCACCCGACCGCAGTTGTGTGATCAGGGTGGTCCTTAATATCAAAGATGATAGGCGTGCTGGACCACTTCAGAAGCTTGCGCGATTCGATAGGTGGTTCTGCTGCATTAACTTCCCGCACCCACTGCTTGAGTTGGCGGTGTGAAGTATGCAGAGAAGCACCGCCCTCAACGCACAAATCCTCTGTGGCTTTCTGGAACTCCTGCTCACTGTTCTCAACATCATCCATGTCTTCGTCGTCGTCGTCATGTAACACTCCAAAATTTTGGTTTGGTTTTTACCAAATTCTTTATTTGATTTAAAGGAGGTTATTTGAAATTTTCCTTTTGAGAGACCCTCCTTCCCAAATTTTTGCTTCTGACAAATCTTTTGAGTCCTTCTCAATCTTGATTCTGGTCTTGAGGGTCTTTCTACTTATATGGGTTCAACACAAAAACTCTTGGATTGTTTTGCTAACTCTTTTGTTAAAAAGAATTCCTATCTTTTTTTTTATTCCCTCTCTACTCAAAAATGCACTCTTGCCATGACCTATGTTGAAAGCTTCCTCCCAAAGCCTTCCTCCCTACCTTGGGTCAAGTCAAGCATCAATTCCAGCAAGTTTCAACTTTCCCTAGTTTTTATTTCTATTTATTTAAACCACAAAATCTTTTTCTGTCATTTATTTGGACCTTAGTAGTTTACAAAGGAACTACTAGATCTCTTTTGAATCTTGGCTCCAAATAAATTCCTAGGGCTAGTCCTTAGTACCCTCAACTCATATCCATCAAGACCTACTGGTCATCAGTTCAAAATTTTCAAAATATGCTTGCTGCAAGTTTGGAGCAGATTTGCTATTTTTGGTGAATTTCATTATTTCTTCTTTCCAAAAAGTCTATGGTAATTCATGCAGCCTCCAGATGCATCAAGAGACCCCCTCACCAAGTCCCAGCTCAAGAAAAGTTTTCCACGTGCGTCAAACATTTCATCAAACAGCTTACATGCACTGTTCCTGTTAAGTTTCAGGGTTCAGTGTTAAACTTCAGTCGACAGTGTCGTTTCCGTCAGTTGATCGTCGACAATCTCACCAGTTCCTCGCTTGGCCCCTTGCTCCCTATTCCCCCTTCTTATCCAGTGCGCCGCGCAGTCGCTTGGCTGGTTGCGAGCGTCGGTGGCGAACTGTCGCGTCAGCTCCGGCGTCGTCCGCGGTGACAGTACCGCCCGTGGCGGCCATCAGGGGTGAGCCCTGCAGTACGGCGCCGCTCCGCACCGCCCAAGCCACCGGTGGCCTCCGCGTGTTCATTTCCCCCCCTGAGCACGCTGCAGAACCGTCGCCGTGGCTTGAGAAGCGCAGAGCGCGCTCTCTGCCGCCGACGAGCCCGTGAGCTCCGTTCCGTTGAAACCGCGGAGCAGGCTAAATGCGATCGAGCTTAGACGTTGAATGGAGCCAGTGGACCAATCCGAAGATGCCCAGTCACCTAAACCACCAGTCCGACCACTACCTCGCCGTAATCCCTCGCCGGAGATATTTCGCTCACGGCACCTCCCTCGCCCGCCTATAAATAGGACCCCAGAGGCGTTGTGAAGCCACCGCATCCACCACACCTCACCACAGCCTCGCCAAAACCCCTCAGAGGGCCTCGGAAGGGCCTTCTTCCCCGACTCCGGCCGCCCCGATCCGCTTCGGGCTCCGGCAAGATCCGCTCTGGTGAGAGCACCCCCGCTTCCCAAACTTGGTCAGCAACCTCCTGGTCCACCACCCCGTCTAACCCAAGCGTCATTTTGTAGTCAGAAGCCCCGTCCGGTGAGACCCATCATCGCCCGACGCCGCCGTCCGCCGTAGAGGAAGTCGCCGTCGCTGTGGTGCCTCCCGTCGGTCTCTTCCACCACCCACCGACGCGGAAGAACCTCCTGAACACGCCGATACCGAAGGAGGTGACGGAGCCGCAAACTTCGCCGAGCTAGACTCCGACTACTCCGAACCAGGCAAGCATGTTTGAACCTTTGATATGATGAGTGTTTTTCATGTTTGCTAGTGTGGTCTTTCTTAAGGCATGTTTATATAAGCATTTGGTGGATGTTATATTCCATGCACGGAAGTTGCAAGCGAGCTACAAAACTTGATGAGATCATATGATGGAGAACAACCTGATCATGTGGTGGCATGATAAGATGTAAGCTGGTATTGTTGGAGCATGCCAGTTCTATATCAACTATTTAACTACGGTGTTAACGTGGATCAAGTCTCGATCCCGTCCATTTCCCTTTTGTGCTACCACATGTTTTCTGCAAAGAATACGGTTTAGTAAGTTGCAAACCTCTTCCCTGGTACACACCAAATAGAGAGGCCGTGATGAAGGTTCCATGGCCCTGGATTAAAGCCGTCATCCGGTCAGGGGGCATGGGTGTTTCCGGTTGGGACCAAGAGGGGGGCACCCCTTAGAGCGCGCGGTATAAATTTGATCCCATGCTATTCGAGGAGTGACCTCCACGCCTCAGGAGTTTTGCTTGAACGCTGCCCAGGGTGATTCCTGGCAGCGGAATGTGGAATGGGTGTGTACTGGTTAGATGCGTTTTCTTCTAAAATACCGTGAATGGAACTAGCCCTTGGTGACTACTGAAATCCGTTGACTGTGGTAAAGTACAAACTCTACAGAGTCAAAACCATTCGCATAACCAAGTCCTTGGTCAAGGACGTTGGTTAACATATCCGTGTCAGTCTCAGTGTCAGTCTCTGTAGAACTAATACTTCTGACAGGGGTAAACCCGGTTGAATGTTTCTTCTGTGAATGGACTAACCTGTTTACTTTTATGTGCCGAGTATTCCTTAGGATGGTGCTACCTCGAGGAACTACTCAAATTTTTCCTTGTATGATATAAGCCCTTTATGTGATGTCGCTCAGACGTCCGACTGTGGCATTCTTGTTATTTACTTTTGATATAAGCCCTTTATGTGATGTCGCTCAGACGTCCGACTGTGGCATTCTTGTTATTTACTTTTGATATAAGCCCTTTATGTGATGTCGCTCAGACGTCCGACTGTGGCATTCTTGTTATTTACTTTTGATATAAGCCCTTTATGTGATGTCGCTTAGACGTCCGACTGTGGCATTCTTGTTATTTACCTTTGATATAAGCCCTTTCTGCGGTGTCGCCCTGACGCCCGACTGCGGCATGTTTATTCTATTTTACCTTCCGAGGCGTCGCTTCAGACACCCGATCGGTCTTCCGCTATTTATTTATATTGCAGTGCTAATTAAATTACTCACGTGTGCATTACTGCTCGTGTGCATCATGATTGCATTTGTTATATCTTATGTCCAAACTGTCTTGCGAGTACATTCAAAGTACTCACCTGGCTTGTTGATTTGGCCAGATGTTGACGAAGGCGATCTTATGGATGAAGAGTTCGATAGCGAGTCCGACGCCTAGAGGAGTCCCAGTCAGTCCCTTGCGATCCTGGAGTTGGTCACTTGTATTATATACGCTTCCGCCACCATAATAAAATCATCAAGCCTCACTCCGGCGCTTGATGAGTGTAAGATATTGGAGTCACGCCACCCACACCACTGTGACATATCCACTACCACTATATCCACGAGTTAGTAGTTATGCCACCATATCCCATTGTGTCATACCCGCCTTTATGTATGATATTGGCGTACTTGTAATAAATTGTTGAGCAGCTTCAGCTCAACCTTGTATAATATTTAGTGCTTCTGGATTTTCTGTATCAAGGATTTGTCTGCCAGTATGGAGGATTCCTCTATACTAGTTTGATGAAAGGGGCGATTTTTCAATAAGTGTTTTATTGGAAAACCGGTCCTGACAACCTTGGTATCAGAGCCAGGCTGACTGTAGGAAGCCACTAGATGCGCTCGCTAATCGGTTATTAGCGTAATAGGTGCTGTTTTAGCAAATTGCAATCGTAGCAATTTTTCTGTTAGTCATCATAAATTTATGATTTGACTATCTGGAATTTTTGTCTACTTTTGTAGATGGCTGGCCGCGACTGTGAGTCACAGGTGTTCGCCAATGTGCCTGAGGGGTTTATCAAACTCCTCGCCTCCATCGTCAAGATCGCGATCGGGCCATCGACTCGTCCAGAGTTCACACTCTACGAGCACAAGATCAGCGACAGCGTGTCTATGCACCAGGCTGCGGTGCAATTCAAGGGAGGGCGTTCTGAATTACGCCGCTTCCGATTTGTTGGGAGGGCCATGCCTACGGAGAAGCATGCCATGCAGATGGCTGCCCGTGAGGCAATAGCACGTCTCCGGGATGCTCTTCCTTCGATGAAGGCTCGTCGCTACCGCTACCTCCCCTGCCACGTGCCATACACTTGTCACTATGCATTCGCTTGCACTAGGGGAGAACGAGATGATGCTATTGAGATGCTTGTTGAGTATCTCAAGGCTCTTGAGGCAGCTTTTGATAACCTCGTGGACGACTTGGTGGCTGCCCGTATGGACTCAGTTCAGGGCTGTGTTGCCAACAGGAGGGAGCTGCTCCATACAGCACCACCACTGTCATACATCTCGTCCTCATCATCCTATGCACCTGCCATCCGAGCCACCGCTCGCCGCCTACCTACCACTGAGGAGTTTGACCAAGTCATTGCTCCTACCCCAGTTCGTGTTGCACCGCCTACCACACCCGTTTCAGCCGCACAACCCAGTACCCCGCGCCTGGAGCCTATTAGTGAGGAGGAAGTTGAGTCCCCAGCAGCACTGGGACTTACCCTCTGCAGGCCGAAGGAAATTTTTACCATCTCCGACTGAGTGCGCCGAGCAGCCGTGCGATGTACCTGCTTGTATGATATGTTTTATATGTATATAGGCTTGGTGAGAAGTAGTTTGTGTGCGCATCATGTAGGGACTGGGAGAAGTGCACTAGCCTAAATAACATGTCAGGAATGTGTATGCGCATCCTGAGTGAGGTATTGTATAATTATGGCTAGCTTGTAAGATACTGAGCGGTCCTTCTCCATGCGCAATCAAGTGTTTTTTTTGAAAAATCTTGGAGTTTTAAAATTCCTGCCTTTGCAAAATTATTTATTTTTACTACTCGGTTTTTCTCATGAGTTCTGCAAAATACCCCAGAGTGGAAAATGCATCGTCCCTGGACTCGTTCCATGCGAAGCCCGCCGGAAGAAAATAATGGTACCCAGGCAAGTAACAATTTCACACAGGGGCAGTCAAGTCAGCAAAACAGTGAAGCAGCATTTTCTCAAGTATGCCGCCTTTATGAGCAAAGCCAGCAGCAACATCAAGAAATGATGAGCCATATTATCAACATGAGAAATCACCGCGAACCATACCAGCAGCATTCCAAATTGGCTGAACTACAAAAGACGCGTCCCCCAACGTTCTCTCACACGGATAAACCTCTTGAGGCTGATGACTGGCTTCGAGACATTGAGAGGAAATTAATTATCGCACAATGTTCAGACCGTGAGAAAGTACTTTATGCACCTCACTACCTTACTGGAGCAGCTGCATCGTGGTGGGAAAATTTTCTACATATGCACCCCAATGAAAACAACATCACCTGGGAGGAGTTTAAGGAAAATTTTCGTGGGGCGCACATTCCCAGAAGTGTTATGAAGATCAAGAAAAGGGAGTTTGATGACCTCAAGCAGAGAAGCATGTCAGTGACTGAGTACAATAGTCAGTTTACTCAACTATCTCGCTACGCCAACGAAGAACATATGACTGAAAATAAAAAGATGGAAAAATTTCTGGACGGTCTGGCTCCAGCACTTAAATGCCAACTGCTCGTGCACACCTTTCCAGATTTCAAAACACTTGTGGACAAAGCTATTACCTTGGAGAATGAACGCCGCAGCTTGGAGGATTTTCGCAAGCGCAAGCGGGACAAGACTTCTCAATCTCGCGACAACCGGAACAAGATTGATTCTCGGAAAAATGGGGCGAACAAATCCGCAACCAGTGTTCCACGCTCAAACAAGAATTTTCATGCAAGGGATAAAGATTTTACGTATCACCCAGGCGTTACTTGCTTCGCTTGTGGAGAAGAGGGACACTATGCCAAGCAATGCCCAAAGCCAAGAAACTCGGCCCCCAAGACAAACAATGGTGGAAATAATTCAGCCCCCAAGCGTAACAACTTCAATCCCAGCAACAATCACAAGAAGGGTCACGTGAACCATGTGACCAAGGAAGAAGCGCAGAATGCTCCGGATATCGTACTCGGTACGTTTCCTGTCAACACAATACCTGCCACGGTTTTGTTTGATTCTGGAGCTTCTCATTCGTTCATTTCAAAGAAATTTGCTTTACAACATGATTTTTCAATTCTCCCCTTGGAAAATTCTATGACCATCAAGTCCCCCGGGATTAAGCAAATCACCCAGAGTTATTGCCAAGGTGTGATTATTGAGCTCGAGGGATTAAAGTTTCGAGCAAACCTCATTGTATTGGAAAATAAGGGACTGGATGTTATCCTAGGAATGGACTGGTTAACCACCAATAAGGGATTTATCGACTGTTTCAATCAGACTGTGATCCTCACTCATCACCACGGGAAGACGATAAAAATTGCAGCTCAAGTAAGACCAGTATCATTGCGACCAAGATTGAACAAGGTGGATATTTCAGATTTAAGTAAAGTTCCAGTGGTATGTGAGTTTCCTGATGTATTTCCTGAAGAGCTACCAGGCATGCCACGAGACCGAGAAATAGAATTCACTATTGAACTAGCGCCTGGAACCACTCCCATTTACAAGAAACCTTATAGAATGGCACCCTCCGAGTTGGTAGAAGTGAAGAAGCAAATAAAGGAATTACTGGACAAAGGATTTATCCGGGCCAGCTCCTCACCTTGGGGTTCGCCAGTATTATTTGCCAAGAAAAAGGATGGGACACTGAGATTATGTATAGACTATCGAGCACTCAACATGGTTACCATCAAAAACAAATATCCGATGCCACGGATCAATGATTTATTTGACCAGCTTGCACAAGCCAAGGTTTTCTCAAAGATTGATTTAAGGTCGGGATATCATCAGTTAAAAGTACGGACAGAAGATATCCCTAAAACTGCATTCACTTCCAGATACGGATTATATGAATTTACAGTAATGCCGTTTGGACTGACGAACGCCCCCGCATACTTTGTTCACCTCATGAACAAAGTGTTCATGAAATTTATGGACAAATTTGTTGTGGTGTTCATTGATGATATTTTGGTATATTCTAAGACACCAGAAGAACATGCTGAACATCTCAGAATTGTGCTGGGAGAATTAAGGAAGCATCAATTGTACGCCAAGTTCAGTAAATGTGAATTTTGGCTAAAACAGGTGGGTTTTTTGGGCCACGTATTAACCCAAGAAGGCGTTGCCGTGGACCCAGAAAAAGTCAAGGCCGTACTCGACTGGAGACCACCAGCCAACGTAACCGACGTACGAAGCTTTCTGGGAATGGCTGGATATTACAGAAGATTTATTGAGGGATTCTCCACCATAGCAAAACCTATGACACAGCTACTCAAGAAGGATAAGAAATTTGTGTGGACTGAGGATTGCGAGAAAAGTTTCCAAGAACTCAAAAAGAGATTAACAACAGCACCAGTATTGGTCATACCAGACATACACAAATTTTTTGAAGTGTATTGCGACGCGTCCCGGAAGGGCCTCGGATGCGTATTAATGCAAGAAGGCAAAGTAGTCGCATATGCTTCCAGGCAACTGCGAAAGCATGAAGAAAACTACCCCACTCATGACTTGGAATTAGCAGCAGTTATTCATGCACTCAAAGAATGGAGGCACTTTTTGCTTGGAAATCGTTGTGAAATATATACAGACCGTAAAAGCCTCAAGTATATTTTCACACAACCAGAACTCAATTTGCGACAACGACGCTGGTTGGAATTAGTAAAAGACTATGATGTTGGCATTCACTACCATCCAGGAAAGGCAAATGTAGTGGCAGATGCTCTCAGCCGCAATCCAAGCTCGAGCAACGACAATTCACAAAACTTGAGACCTGAGTTTCAAAGGGAGTTTGCCAGACTCAACATGGTGATGGCTACTGAAGGCACTGTGTCAAATTTGGAAATACAACCCACCCTAATGGAACAAATTAAGAAAGCTCAGCATGGACACCCCAGCATCGAAGGCATAAAAAGAAAAGTGAGTCTGGGCAAAGCCACAGAATTCGTCATGGACAGTGAGGGAATACTATGGTACGGAGACAGGCTTTGCGTGCCAAACGTAGAAGACCTCAAACAACAAATTTTGACCGAAGGCCATACCGCTCCATATTCCATCCACCCTGGAGGAACAAAAATGTACAAGGACATTCAGGAAAGGTTTTGGTGGCACGGTATGAAGAGGGATATAGCCACATTTATTGCCTGTTGTGATTCATGTCAGCGCATTAAAGCCGAGCACCAAAAACCAGCAGGACTATTACAGCCAAACAAGATACCTGAATGGAAATGGGACGAAATTGGAATGGATTTTATTGTCGGACTACCTCAGTCACGACACGGAAATGATGCCATATGGGTCATCACAGATAGGTTGACCAAGGTGGCACATTTTATTCCGGTAAAGACAACCCACACCACTCAGAAGCTTGCCAAGCTTTATCTCTCCCGTATTGTCTGTCTTCATGGAGTTCCAAAGACCATAATATCCGACAGAGGCACTCAATTCGTCTCTAGATTTTGGGATCATTTGCAACAAGCTCTGGGAACTCAACTGGTATTCAGCACGGCATATCACCCCCAGACTGGAGGACAGACTGAACGTGTAAACCACATTCTGGAGGACATGCTGAGAGCATGTGTCCTCACTTATGGAACCAGCTGGGAAGAAAGCTTACCATATGCCGAGTTCGCGTACAACAACAGTTACCAATCCAGTCTACAGATGGCACCTTTTGAAGCTTTGTATGGGCGAAGATGCCGTACCCCATTAAATTGGTCAGAGACAGGAGACAGCCGTATCTTCGGCCCAGACATGCTCAAAGAAGCTGAGGAGAAGGTTAAATTAATCAGGGATCGACTCAAGACAGCCCAAAGCCGACAAAAGAGTTATTATGACCAGAAACATCGTGGAGTCAGTTTTGAACCCGGTGACTATGTGTATCTAAGAGTATCCCCTATGCGGGGCCTGCAGCGATTCAAAATTAAGGGAAAGCTAGCACCACGTTTTATTGGACCTTTCCGTGTGACTGCACGAAGAGGCACAGTAGCCTACCAGCTAGACCTACCAGAAGAACTGTCAGACGTCCATGACGTGTTCCACATATCACAATTGAGGAAGTGTGTAAGCAACCCCGAAAAGCGTGTATCTCACGAAAACATCGACGTGCAACCGGACCTCACCTACAGGGAACGTCCAGTAAAAATATTGGAGAAGTCTGAAAGGAGAACCCGTCAGAAGACAATTAAGTTCTTCAAGATTCAGTGGAGCAATCACACCGAAGAGGAAGCAGCTTGGGAGAGAGAGGATTTTCTTCGAGCAGAGTACCCACACCTAATTGAGGATCAGCTGGAATCTCGGGGACGAGATTTTTCCTAAGGGGGTGGGTGTTGTAACACCCCAAAATTTTGGTTTGGTTTTTACCAAATTCTTTATTTGATTTAAAGGAGGTTATTTGAAATTTTCCTTTTGAGAGACCCTCCTTCCCAAATTTTTGCTTCTGACAAATCTTTTGAGTCCTTCTCAATCTTGATTCTGGTCTTGAGGGTCTTTCTACTTATATGGGTTCAACACAAAAACTCTTGGATTGTTTTGCTAACTCTTTTGTTAAAAAGAATTCCTATCTTTTTTTTTATTCCCTCTCTACTCAAAAATGCACTCTTGCCATGACCTATGTTGAAAGCTTCCTCCCAAAGCCTTCCTCCCTACCTTGGGTCAAGTCAAGCATCAATTCCAGCAAGTTTCAACTTTCCCTAGTTTTTATTTCTATTTATTTAAACCACAAAATCTTTTTCTGTCATTTATTTGGACCTTAGTAGTTTACAAAGGAACTACTAGATCTCTTTTGAATCTTGGCTCCAAATAAATTCCTAGGGCTAGTCCTTAGTACCCTCAACTCATATCCATCAAGACCTACTGGTCATCAGTTCAAAAATTTCAAAATATGCTTGCTGCAAGTTTGGAGCAGATTTGCTATTTTTGGTGAATTTCATTCTTTCTTCTTTCCAAAAAGTCTATGGTAATTCATGCAGCCTCCAGATGCATCAAGAGACCCCCTCACCAAGTCCCAGCTCAAGAAAAGTTTTCCACGTGCGTCAAACATTTCATCAAACAGCTTACATGCACTGTTCCTGTTAAGTTTCAGGGTTCAGTGTTAAACTTCAGTCGACAGTGTCGTTTCCGTCAGTTGATCGTCGACAATCTCACCAGTTCCTCGCTTGGCCCCTTGCTCCCTGTTCCCCCTTCTTATCCAGTGCGCCGCGCAGTCGCTTGGCTGGTTGCGAGCGTCGGTGGCGAACTGTCGCGTCAGCTCCGGCGTCGTCCGCGGTGACAGTACCGCCCGTGGCGGCCATCAGGGGTGAGCCCTGCAGTACGGCGCCGCTCCGCACCGCCCAAGCCACCGGTGGCCTCCGCGTGTTCATTTCCCCCCCTGAGCACGCTGCAGAACCGTCGCCGTGGCCTGAGAAGCGCAGAGCGCGCTCTCTGCCGCCGACGAGCCCGTGAGCTCCGTTCCGTCGAAACCGCGGAGCAGGCTAAATGCGATCGAGCTTAGACGTTGAATGGAGCCAGTGGACCAATCCGAAGATGCCCAGTCACCTAAACCACCAGTCCGACCACTACCTCGCCGTAATCCCTCGCCGGAGATATTTCGCTCACGGCACCTCCCTCGCCCGCCTATAAATAGGACCCCAGAGGCGTTGTGAAGCCACCGCATCCACCACACCTCACCACAGCCTCGCCAAAACCCCTCAGAGGGCCTCGGAAGGGCCTTCTTCCCCGACTCCGGCCGCCCCGATCCGCTTCGGGCTCCGGCAAGATCCGCTCTGGTGAGAGCACCCCCGCTTCCCAAACTTGGTCAGCAACCTCCTGGTCCACCACCCCGTCTAACCCAAGCGTCATTTTGTAGTCAGAAGCCCCGTCCGGTGAGACCCATCATCGCCCGACGCCGCCGTCCGCCGTAGAGGAAGTCGCCGTCGCTGTGGTGCCTCCCGTCGGTCTCTTCCACCACCCACCGACGCGGAAGAACCTCCTGAACACGCCGATACCGAAGGAGGTGACGGAGCCGCAAACTTCGCCGAGCTAGACTCCGACTACTCCGAACCAGGCAAGCATGTTTGAACCTTTGATATGATGAGTGTTTTTCATGTTTGCTAGTGTGGTCTTTCTTAAGGCATGTTTATATAAGCATTTGGTGGATGTTATATTCCATGCACGGAAGTTGCAAGCGAGCTACAAAACTTGATGAGATCATATGATGGAGAACAACCTGATCATGTGGTGGCATGATAAGATGTAAGCTGGTATTGTTGGAGCATGCCAGTTCTATATCAACTATTTAACTACGGTGTTAACGTGGATCAAGTCTCGACCCCGTCCATTTCCCTTTTGTGCTACCACATGTTTTCTGCAAAGAATACGGTTTAGTAAGTTGCAAACCTCTTCCCTGGTACACACCAAATAGAGAGGCCGTGATGAAGGTTCCATGGCCCTGGATTAAAGCCGTCATCCGGTCAGGGGCATGGGTGTTTCCGGTTGGGACCGAGAGGGGGGCACCCCTTAGAGCGCGCGGTATAAATTTGATCCCATGCTATTCGAGGAGTGACCTCCCCGCCTCAGGAGTTTTGCTTGAACGCTGCCCAGGGTGATTCCTGGCAACGGAATGTGGAATGGGCGTGTACTGGTTAGATGCGTTTTCTTCTAAAATACCGTGAACGGAACTAGCCCTTGGTGACTACTGAAATCCGTTGACCGTGGTAAAGTACAAACTCTGCAGAGTCAAAACCATTCGCATAACCAAGTCCTTGGTCAAGGACGTTGGTTAGCATATCCGTGTCAGTCTCAGTGTCAGTCTCTGTAGAACTAATACTTCTGACAGGGGTAAACCCGGTTGAATGTTTCTTCTGTGAATGGACTAACCTGTTTACTTTTATGTGCCGAGTATTCCTTAGGATGGTGCTACCTCCAGGAACTACTCAAATTTTTCCTTGTATGATATAAGCCCTTTATGTGATGTCGCTCAGACGTCCGACTGTGGCATTCTTGTTATTTACTTTTGATATAAGCCCTTTATGTGATGTCGCTCAGACGTCCGACTGTGGCATTCTTGTTATTTACTTTTGATATAAGCCCTTTATGTGATGTCGCTCAGACGTCCGACTGTGGCATTCTTGTTATTTACTTTTGATATAAGCCCTTTATGTGATGTCGCTCAGACGTCCGACTGTGGCATTCTTGTTATTTACTTTTGATATAAGCCCTTTATGTGATGTCGCTTAGACGTCCGACTGTGGCATTCTTGTTATTTACCTTTGATATAAGCCCTTTCTGCGGTGTCGCCCTGACGCCCGACTGCGGCATGTTTATTCTATTTTACCTTCCGAGGCGTCGCTTCAGACACCCGATCGGTCTTCCGCTATTTATTTATATTGCAGTGCTAATTAAATTACTCACGTGTGCATTACTGCTCGTGTGCATCATGATTGCATTTGTTATATCTTATGTCCAAACTGTCTTGCGAGTACATTCAAAGTACTCACCTGGCTTGTTGATTTGGCCAGATGTTGACGAAGGCGATCTTATGGATGAAGAGTTCGATAGCGAGTCCGACGCCTAGAGGAGTCCCAGTCAGTCCCTTGCGATCCTGGAGTTGGTCACTTGTATTATATACGCTTCCGCCACCATAATAAAATCATCAAGCCTCACTCCGGCGCTTGATGAGTGTAAGATATTGGAGTCACGCCACCCACACCACTGTGACATATCCACTACCACTATATCCACGAGTTAGTAGTTATGCCACCATATCCCATTGTGTCATACCCGCCTTTATGTATGATATTGGCGTACTTGTAATAAATTGTTGAGCAGCTTCAGCTCAACCTTGTATAATATTTAGTGCTTCTGGATTTTCTGTATCAAGGATTTGTCTGCCAGTATGGAGGATTCCTCTATACTAGTTTGATGAAAGGGGCGATTTTTCAATAAGTGTTTTATTGGAAAACCGGTCCTGACAACCTTGGTATCAGAGCCAGGCTGACTGTAGGAAGCCACTAGATGCGCTCGCTAATCGGTTATTAGCGTAATAGGTGCTGTTTTAGCAAATTGCAATCGTAGCAATTTTTCTGTTAGTCATCATAAATTTATGATTTGACTATCTGGAATTTTTTGTCTACTTTTGTAGATGGCTGGCCGCGACTGTGAGTCACAGGTGTTCGCCAATGTGCGTGAGGGGTTTATCAAACTCCTCGCCTCCATCGTCAAGATCGCGATCGGGCCATCGACTCGTCCAGAGTTCACACTCTACGAGCACAAGATCAGCGACAGCGTGTCTATGCACCAGGCTGCGGTGCAATTCAAGGGAGGGCGTTCTGAATTACGCCGCTTCCGATTTGTTGGGAGGGCCATGCCTACGGAGAAGCATGCCATGCAGATGGCTGCCCGTGAGGCAATAGCACGTCTCCGGGATGCTCTTCCTTCGATGAAGGCTCGTCGCTACCGCTACCTCCCCTGCCACGTGCCATACACTTGTCACTATGCATTCGCTTGCACTAGGGGAGAACGAGATGATGCTATTGAGATGCTTGTTGAGTATCTCAAGGCTCTTGAGGCAGCTTTTGATAACCTCGTGGACGACTTGGTGGCTGCCCGTATGGACTCAGTTCAGGGCTGTGTTGCCAACAGGAGGGAGCTGCTCCATACAGCACCACCACTGTCATACATCTCGTCCTCATCATCCTATGCACCTGCCATCCGAGCCACCGCTCGCCGCCTACCTACCACTGAGGAGTTTGACCAAGTCATTGCTCCTACCCCAGTTCGTGCTGCACCGCCTACCACACCCGTTTCAGCCGCACAACCCAGTACCCCGCGCCTGGAGCCTATTAGTGAGGAGGAAGTTGAGTCCCCAGCAGCACTGGGACTTACCCTCGGCAGGCCGAAGGAAATTTTTACCATCTCCGACTGAGTGCGCCGAGCAGCCGTGCGATGTACCTGCGTGTATGATATGTTTTATATGTATATAGGCTTGGTGAGAAGTAGTTTGTGTGCGCATCATGTAGGGACTGGGAGAAGTGCACTAGCCTAAATAACATGTCAGGAATGTGTACGCGCATCCTGAGTGAGGTATTGTATAATTATGGCTTGCTTGTAAGATACTGAGCGGTCCTTCTCCATGCGCAATCAAGTGTTTTTTTTGAAAAATCTTGGAGTTTTAAAATTCCTGCCTTTGCAAAATTATTTATTTTTACTACTCGGTTTTTCTCATGAGTTCTGCAAAAGACCCCAGAGTGGAAAATGCATCGTCCCTGGACTCGTTCCATGCGAAGCCCGCCGGAAGAAAATAATGGTACCCAGGCAAGTAACAATTTCACACAGGGGCAGTCAAGTCAGCAAAACAGTGAAGCAGCATTTTCTCAAGTATGCCGCCTTTATGAGCAAAGCCAGCAGCAACATCAAGAAATGATGAGCCATATTATCAACATGAGAAATCACCGCGAACCATACCAGCAGCATTCCAAATTGGCTGAACTACAAAAGACGCGTCCCCCAACGTTCTCTCACACGGATAAACCTCTTGAGGCTGATGACTGGCTTCGAGACATTGAGAGGAAATTAATTATCGCACAATGTTCAGACCGTGAGAAAGTACTTTATGCACCTCACTACCTTACTGGAGCAGCTGCATCGTGGTGGGAAAATTTTCTACATATGCACCCCAATGAAAACAACATCACCTGGGAGGAGTTTAAGGAAAATTTTCGTGGGGCGCACATTCCCAGAAGTGTTATGAAGATCAAGAAAAGGGAGTTTGATGACCTCAAGCAGAGAAGCATGTCAGTGACTGAGTACAATAGTCAGTTTACTCAACTATCTCGCTACGCCAACGAAGAACATATGACTGAAAATAAAAAGATGGAAAAATTTCTGGACGGTCTGGCTCCAGCACTTAAATGCCAACTGGTCGTGCACACCTTTCCAGATTTCAAAACACTTGTGGACAAAGCTATTACCTTGGAGAATGAACGCAGCAGCTTGGAGGATTTTCGCAAGCGCAAGCGGGACAAGACTTCTCAATCTCGCGACAACCGGAACAAGATTGATTCTCGGAAAAATGGGGCGAACAAATCCGCAACCAGTGTTCCACGCTCAAACAAGAATTTTCATGCAAGGGATAAAGATTTTACGTATCACCCAGGCGTTACTTGCTTCGCTTGTGGAGAAGAGGGACACTATGCCAAGCAATGCCCAAAGCCAAGAAACTCGGCCCCCAAGACAAACAATGGTGGAAATAATTCAGCCCCCAAGCGTAACAACTTCAATCCCAGCAACAATCACAAGAAGGGTCACGTGAACCATGTGACCAAGGAAGAAGCGCAGAATGCTCCGGATATCGTACTCGGTACGTTTCCTGTCAACACAATACCTGCCACGGTTTTGTTTGATTCTGGAGCTTCTCATTCGTTCATTTCAAAGAAATTTGCTTTACAACATGATTTTTCAATTCTCCCCTTGGAAAATTCTATGACCATCAAGTCCCCCGGGATTAAGCAAATCACCCAGAGTTATTGCCAAGGTGTGATTATTGAGCTCGAGGGATTAAAGTTTCGAGCAAACCTCATTGTATTGGAAAATAAGGGACTGGATGCTATCCTAGGAATGGACTGGTTAACCACCAACAAGGGATTTATCGACTGTTTCAATCGGACTGTGATCCTCACTCATCACCACGGGAAGACGATAAAAATTGCAGCTCAAGTAAGACCAGTATCATTGCGACCAAGATTGAACAAGGTGGATATATCAGATTTAAGTAAAGTTCCAGTGGTATGTGAGTTTCCTGATGTATTTCCTGAAGAGCTACCAGGCATGCCACCAGACCGAGAAATAGAATTCACTATTCAACTAGCGCCTGGAACCACTCCCATTTACAAGAAACCTTATAGAATGGCACCCTCCGAGTTGGTAGAATTGAAGAAGCAAATAAAGGAATTACTGGACAAAGGATTTATCCGGGCCAGCTCCTCACCTTGGGGTTCGCCAGTATTATTTGCCAAGAAAAAGGATGGGACACTGAGATTATGTATAGACTATCGAGCACTCAACATGGTTACCATCAAAAACAAATATCCGATGCCACGGATCAATGATTTATTTGACCAGCTTGCACAAGCCAAGGTTTTCTCAAAGATTGATTTAAGGTCGGGATATCATCAGTTAAAAGTACGGACAGAAGATATCCCTAAAACTGCATTCACTTCCAGATACGGATTATATGAATTTACAGTAATGCCGTTTGGACTGACGAACGCCCCCGCATACTTTGTTCACCTCATGAACAAAGTGTTCATGAAATTTATGGACAAATTTGTTGTGGTGTTCATTGATGATATTTTGGTATATTCTAAGACACCAGAAGAACATGCTGAACATCTCAGAATTGTGCTGGGAGAATTAAGGAAGCATCAATTGTACGCCAAGTTCAGTAAATGTGAATTTTGGCTAAAACAGGTGGGTTTTTTGGGCCACGTATTAACCCAAGAAGGCGTTGCCGTGGACCCAGAAAAAGTCAAGGCCGTACTCGACTGGAGACCACCAGCCAACGTAACCGACGTACGAAGCTTTCTGGGAATGGCTGGATATTACAGAAGATTTATTGAGGGATTCTCCACCATAGCAAAACCTATGACACAGCTACTCAAGAAGGATAAGAAATTTGTGTGGACTGAGGATTGCGAGAAAAGTTTCCAAGAACTCAAAAAGAGATTAACAACAGCACCAGTATTGGTCATACCAGACATACACAAAATTTTTGAAGTGTATTGCGACGCGTCCCGGAAGGGCCTCGGATGCGTATTAATGCAAGAAGGCAAAGTAGTCGCATATGCTTCCAGGCAACTGCGAAAGCATGAAGAAAACTACCCCACTCATGACTTGGAATTAGCAGCAGTTATTCATGCACTCAAAGAATGGAGGCACTTTTTACTTGGAAATCGTTGTGAAATATATACAGACCATAAAAGCCTCAAGTATATTTTCACACAACCAGAACTCAATTTGCGACAACGACGCTGGTTGGAATTAGTAAAAGACTATGATGTTGGCATTCACTACCATCCAGGAAAGGCAAATGTAGTGGCAGATGCTCTCAGCCGCAATCCAAGCTCGAGCAACGACAATTCACAAAACTTGAGACCTGAGTTGGTCACTTGATGAGTGTAAGATATTGGAGTCCCAGTCAGTCCCTTGCGATCCTGGAGTTGGTCACTTGTATTATATACGCTTCCGCCACCATAATAAAATCATCAAGCCTCACTCCGGCGCTTGATGAGTGTAAGATATTGGAGTCACGCCACCCACACCACTGTGACATATCCACTACCACTATATCCACGAGTTAGTAGTTATGCCACCATATCCCATTGTGTCATACCCGCCTTTATGTATGATATTGGCGTACTTGTAATAAATTGTTGAGCAGCTTCAGCTCAACCTTGTATAATATTTAGTGCTTCTGGATTTTCTGTATCAAGGATTTGTCTGCCAGTATGGAGGATTCCTCTATACTAGTTTGATGAAAGGGGCGATTTTTCAATAAGTGTTTTATTGGAAAACCGGTCCTGACACGTCGTCTTCATCCTTGTCACGGCCGCGGGGAGGTCTATCTCCTTGCCGCTGCTTGGCCTTGCCGCGGCGTCCTCCCCGGCCGTTGAATGGCCGCTTCTTGCAGGATCCTCCATCTCCTCCTTGGGCCTTCTCCTTGTCGCGCCGCTCGTATTCAGCCGTTTGCTGCTCAACAAGCTGCTCGACTCTCTTGCAGTTCTGGAGGTCGTGGCCCTTGGTGCGGTGGATCTTGCAGTACTGCTTGTCGGTGTCGTCCTACTTGTCGGCGGCTGCCACAGCCTGGCAGTTGGTGCATGCGGCAGTTTCCTTGCCGGAGCTACCAACTTGGGCTTTCTTGGCGTCACCTTCCTTGCCGGACTGCTCAACGACTAGCACTTCTTTGTTCTTCTTCTTCCTGTTGTTCCGCCGCCGGTTCCTCTTTGCCGGGGCGGCATCCTCACTGTCAGATCCTCCTGCTCCTGTATCCTCTCCGGGGAGTTTCCTCCCCTCCTCAGCACGTGCGCACTTGTCGGCCAGGGCGTACAGCTCGCTGACGTCCCTGATCTTGCACATCGCCATCTCCTCCCTCATCCTGCGGTTACGCACGTTCTGATGGAACGCGCTGATAACCGCGGCAGGGTGGACGTCTGGGATGTTGTGCTGGACACGGCTGAACCTCTGGATGTACTTGCGCAGGGGCTCTCCTTCCTTCTGGGCGAGCAGGTGAAGGTCACTCTCCTGGCCATGAGGTTTTTGGCCGCCTGTAAAGGCACCGACAAACTGATGGCACAGGTCTGCCCAAGAAGAAATGGAGTTGTCGGCAAGTGCATGAGCCAGGATCTGACGTTTGGTTTGAGTACCAGCGGAAAGTAGTTGGCAAGGATCTTGTCGTCTCGCCCCCCGGCAGCTTGCACCGCAATGGTGTAGATGCTGAGGAACTCTGACGGATGCGTCTTGCCATCGTACTTCTTCGATACGTCTGGCTTGAAATTCTTCATGCTGGGCCACTGGACTTGCCGCAGCTCACGAGTGAACGCAGGACAACCTACCGCGTATGGCAAGTTGCCTGGTCCCCCTGGCGCATGCATGTCGACAGCGGGCCCAGCGCGCTGGTCTGATCAACGCCGCGCTTCTCTTCGGTGCTCGATGCGGGTACGAGCGTCTTCTTGTTGTCGATCGTTAAGAACTTGGCGCTGATCGCGACGAGCTCGTGGATCCGATGACGCAGTGGAGTCGTCGTCGATGTTGATCTGGCGAGTCGGCGATCTCGGCCTTCGGGGCGGGGAGTGCACGGTGGTTGCACCCCACCGGTCTTGTCGCCATCGGCCCGCGCCTGGCTGACTTGCCGCGGCTGCGATGTGCTCGGCTGCCACGGAGTGTCGCCGTTGGCGAAGGCGATGAGACTCTGAATGGTGGCCCTCCAGTCATCGGCCTTGTCTGCCGCTGGAGGGAAGTCGAGGAGCAGTTGAGCCCGCGCTAGAGCTTCTGCTGGAGTGGCGGGTAACGGCGGCGAACGGTGCGAGGAGCGGGATATGCTCGGACTTCTAACTACGTTAGAAGGAGCAGTATCCCGTCCAGGCGACCGTGCCTTGCTCGTGCCAGCATGTTGGCGTGCATGCTGGTCGTGAGCATCCCGAGATCCGCCAGCTCGATCTTGATCCAGTAAGCGTATGGTACCGTGAGTACCATGACGCTGCCGGGCCCGCGCCTCCTGAGATGGGTGTGGTGCATGTACGGACACCGAGGTCTTGGAGTGCGCCTGGTCGTCGTGGGAGCCGGCCACGCTGCCGATGGGCAGCGCAACCTTGTCCTTGGACCTGGCAGCACCATGAGCTCCCTCGTCAGCGCCCGTTCTTCCGCCGGCGTCTACCCCACCAGCCGTTGGCTCCGGCGGTGGTGGGATCGACGCAGACGGGCCAGCTGCCTCCGAAGCCTTCTTCTTCGGTGGCATGTTGATGAAGACGATGAAGATCTAGCTCGTGTGACGCCGGATCAGGTTCACACAATCTCGACGCACCCCTACCTAGCGCGCCAAAGATGTCGGGGAGACAGATTCGGGGAAACTGATCCACGAACACCTACGGGACCGGAGCCCCTTTCGGTACGGCAGGGGGCGGAGAGCGCACGAAGAGCAGATTGAGGCGAACACACGAGCAGTTAACCCAGGTTCGGGCCGCACGGATGTGTAAAACCCTACTCCTGCTTTGTGATTGTATTGAGTTCTTGGCTCGGGAACGCTGGAAGCTACAGTACACTCCAGCCGCTAGCAAGACCGAGCATGAGAATGATCGATCCCCCTCTACGTTGCTCATGGGCCTCCTTTTATATGCTCAAGGGGTCACCGACAGGTGGCAACGAAGATGAGGGCAAAAATGGAAAGATGTTTGAGTTGGTACACCTACTTGTATAGTGTTCCATACCTAACCCTGACGGCAGGGGACAAGGGCATTAAATGCCCATCACCGTCGCCCAAACAGTGCAAAAAGTGACCGTTAGGGGCGCCACCGTCCGCCACGACGGCAGCCTTGTCATCGCCGCTTGCCACCGCGTACCCCCTAGCTGCACAGCCTTCCGCCATGTGTGCCTGGAAGGGTCCCAGAGCGACACGTGGGTGGATGCGCTGGAGCGCGGGTACTGAGTGGAAGCTTGCCGCGGCAAGCGCCTTGCCGCGGTCGCTATCTTGTCGCTTCCGTGAGCTTGCCGCTCACCGGGCCTTGCCGGGACGCGTGGCGCGTCGCGGCAAGTTCCTTGAGATGCCTTGGTTGGCCTTCCCGGCAAGCTCCTCTTGCCGGGGTCTTGTCTCTTGGCTCTAATACTTTGTTCTTGAATGGCTCCAAAGGAACCACGGAGGACCTTGGCGGTCACCTGGCAAGCCTTGCCGCGGGACGCTGCGACTGCCCATGCACAAGTTCAGTGTACTAAGGGTACCCCTACTTTAGTACACCGACACCCGGCAAGGCCCGGTGAGCGACGAGCTCCCGCACACGACAAGACAACGACCGCGGCAAGGCGCTTGCCACGGCAAGCTACCACTCTGTACCCGCGCTCCAGCACATCCACCAACGTGTCGCTCTGGGACCTTTCCAGGCGTACGTGGCGTGAGGCTGTGCAGCCAGCGGTGCGCGGTGGCAAGCGGTGCCGACAAAGATTGCCATCGTGGCGAGCGGTGGCGTCCCTGACGGCCCCTTTTGAACTGTTTGGACGACGCAGATGGGCATTTAATGCCCTTGTCCCCTGCCGTCAGGGTTAGGTATGATACACTATAGCAGGTAGTTGTACCAACCGCAACACCTTTCCATTTTTACCCTTGTCTACGTTGCCACCTGTCGGTGAACCCTTGAGCATATAAAAGGAGGCCCATGCGCAACGTAGAATGGGGGAGGAGAACACTCACGCTCGGTCTTGTTAGCTGCTGGTGTGTACTGTAGCACTCCGCGCTCCCGAGCAAGAACTCAATACAAACCACAAAGCAGGAGTAGGGTTTTACGCATCCGTGCGGCCCGAACCTGGGTAAACTGCTTGTGTGTTTCGCCTCGATCTGCTCTTCATGTGATCTCCGCCCCTGCCGAATCGAAAGGGGCTTGGTCCGCCGGTCCCATAGGTGCTCGTGGATTCGTTCCCCGACACGAACGCACGACACCTCCGCGTTCAACACATGTTCAGCTCGATGATGTCCTCTCCTTATTGATCTAGCAAGACGGGCGAAGTAGTAGATGAGTTTCGGTAGCACGATGGTGTGATGACGGTGGTGAAGCAACTATCTCCGTAGGTCTTCGTCGAGCACTATGAAAATATGACCAAGGATGAACTAGAGGGAGAGGGGCGCCGCACACGGCTTGGGGATCATGGTATGTGTTTCCCCTCTCCCTCCACACATATATAGGTGGAGGGGGAGGGAAGGCAGCCCTAAGCGCATCCCCAATGAGCTCGCGAATACCCTAGGGTGCCTGCCCTGGCGGCGCCCCTCCCCCTTCCATATTTGTGCATGGGGGAAGGAAAGGGGGTGGGCTGCCTTAGGGCGCCCCCCTTTCATTTTCCGCCTTTCTTGGCGCGTGGGCAGGGGTGGAGGGGCGCGCAAGCCCCCTTGTTATCTGGTGTGCTTCCTCCCTTTTGGCCCATAAGGCCCACCACTTACCGATGGCCTCCCAGAACCCCTTCCGGCACTCCGATAAATACTCGATGCTTCCAAAACTTTTCCGGTGACCAAATAGTATCGTCATATATATATATATATATATATATATATATATATATATATATATATATATATATATATATATATATATATATATATATATATAGGGTCACGCTATTTGCCACCCAGGGTGAAGAATACTTATTTCTCACCCCAGTCCAATCTCACGAGAAGACTTGAAAACATAAGAAATAAAATCCCTGAGGTAAGATTACAGTGGGAAGGAAAGAAACCCTCCGACCGTACAGAAATAGCAAACGTAATCTTACGAAATGCATGCTTGTAAGTTACCTCCTGTCCGTGAGAAACGTCCATCAAAATCATACTATAAAAACAAAATATAGTGTTGTAATCTTACGGCAATGAACGGGGAGGTGTTCATATTTTTTTAATATGATATAAGCAGCCTGCATTCCTATATTATAAGTATTTTTCTTTAAGTAATTTGATTGATGACACGTATAAAATAGCGTACATGAGGCATTTGGATGTCCAGGGCACAAGAAAAATCTGCACAGAAGGCATTTGGAAAACCATGACGTACGAAAAATCTGTAGTCAACTTACAGATTATGGGAACCTGTCTAAAAAGGGATAATCAGGCCCGTGAGAGGCCTTAATGTACATTAATTTGAGAGCCAACACAAGAAGTAGCCTGATGCATGGCCTTTAAATCATATACTCTAGCTAATCATTACTACACAACTGAATACTACTCCCTCCGTTCCTAAATATTTGTCTTTCCAGGCATTTCAACAAGTGATTACATACGAAGCAAAATGAGTGAATCTACACTCTAAACATGTCTACATGCATCTGTATGTTGTAACCATTTAAAATGTCTAGAAAGACAAATATTTAGGAACGGAGGGAGTACATGGCTAATTACACCAGGATGCGAAGAGATTTGGAGGCGCAACTTCAGTGCCATCGTACAGGTTTGAGCTTGGTCTTCATGCTGCTTAATTTGCAGGGGTCCGAATATTTCTCATTAATTTCATGTGCCCAACAATCTCTCTGCATTCCTATATTATAAGTATTTTTCTCTAAGTACTTTGATTGATGACCCATAAAAAATTTGTGATCACCATGCCGTGGAGCAGCACACCGGCATGCTAGCCAGCAAACCACCACACGGTCGAGTACAGATGCTGCTGCTCACGAGGCGTTGCTCCCGTGGGTGACTTGCCGCCGAGCAAATCCCCTAATCACCACGCCGCCTTTGACCTCCCGCTGTTCGCCGTCGAGACTCCTCAATCAGTTCGCAGGTCATGTTGGCACCAGATTAGAAAAATACGGGAACGTCGGCTAGATTACCTCGGTTCCAAGGTAATTTTACGACGTGCATTTAGTGGTTGGTTTTTTTTGAGGAATATGTAGTGGCTGGTAAACTTACCTCAGGGAGGCATGTATATTACGGCAGATGGGCTGATCGAGGATTGGGTGCGATTGGGCCGCCAATATTCTGGCTCGGTCAATTGACCAGGGTGAGGAATAAGTAATTCCTGACCCTGGGTGTCTAATAGAGAATATATATATATACATATATATACATCAATGAACAAAAAAAGTATGAAGAAAAAACCGCAGAGAGCAGAGCAGAGCAGGCCGGGGCGGCGGCGGCGGCGTGCGGCAAGCAGGGGCGGCGGCGCGCAGAGCAGAGCAGGCAGGGGCGGCGGCGAGGGGAAGGGAGTGCTCACTGGGTGGCGACAGCGAGGTTGAGGCAGAGGGCGACGACGGCGAGGTCGGGGCAGAGGGCGGCGACGGCGAGGTCGGGGCAGAGGGCGTCGACGGCGTGGTCGGGCAGAGGGCGTCGACGCGCGAGGTCGGGGCAAAGGCGGCGACGGCGAGCTCGGTCGGGCAGCCTGGCGGCGTCGGGGGCAACTGACGATGGAAATTTGAAAATTTCCCAAGTGTTGCTTATATAGCAAAGGATTTGGTCCCGGTTCGTGGCACCAACCGGGACCAATGCCCCCTTTAGTCCCGGTTCGTGGCACCAACCGGGACAAATGGTCAATTTTCAGCAGCCCAAAGTGCGGGAAACAGAGGCATTTGGTCCCGGTTGGTGGCACCAACCGGGACTAAAGAGTGGCATTAGTCCCGGTTGGTTTCACGAACCGGTACCAATGCGCCCCTTTAGTCGCGGTTTGTGCGACCAACCGGGACCAATGGCCCCGTGCTGCCCGTGGATGGCCAAAACTTTTAGTCCCACCTCGCTAGTTGAGAGGGGCGCGTGGTGGTTTATAAGCCCCACTATCGCATCCCTCTCGAGCCCCTCTTCATTGCACGCTTACGGGCCTAATTTGACACTACTATGCATGTGGGCCTACTGGGCCTTCTGCGGGCCTGAAACTTGGCCCACTTTGGGTTTTTAGTCGTATTCAGGCCGTGGTAGCCCAGTAGGTGGCGTGTTTTTTTCTTTGCTGCGTTATTTTTTAGTTTTGTTTCTACTTTCAACAAAATACTTACTGTTGCTATTATTTATATTAAAGTTTGTTTATTTTACTTTATTAAAGTTTATTTTGTTTCTACTTATTTATTTTATTTTTATTCTACTTATTTATTTTACTTTATTTTTTTGCTTTTTTATTTATTTTATGAAAATTCTTTTTCCTTTTAATGTTTTGAACAGAAAATACTTTGATAATTTTAGTTTTTTGGTTTTAATGTTTCAATAATACTAGAGGTTTAGAAAAGCTTTTTGGTTATTTCCTTTAGCTATTACAGTTTCATTAAAGTTTTCTAGTTCATTCTTTTTTCTATTAGAGTTTCATTAAAGTTTTCTAGTTAATTCTTTTAGTTTATTATTTTTGCTATTAGAGTTTCATAAAAGTTTGTGTCCTTTGCTAACTGCATCGTAACCATCATCATTATAGTTGTGGGTCTACCTGTACCCCGCCTCCTGACAGATTGACCCATTTGCACTTAAACAAAGGGACATTTAAACCATTTCTGACTTCATATGTTATTTTCATGCATTTACTGATTTTTTTGAGCTATAAGACCCTGAAATTGAAAAGCATTTCAAATGAACTCTGAAAAAGTTGAAAGTTGGCATGGTATCATCATTTCACCCACATAGCATGTGCAAAAAAGTAGAGAGGGTTACGGCAAAAACTGGATGCACTTCGTGTACAAAACGGACAATCTCTTTCGAGGTATCAGGGTTTCAGACGAAAACTCGTCTGTTACAAAGGGATTTCATTTTTTGAACTTATTTGAACAACATACTTTTTCTGTGTTCAAAATGCACCATTCAAAGCCACATCATCAATTTTCAACCATTTCTGACTTCATTTACTATTTTTCATGCATTTACTGAATTTTTTTAGCTATAAGGCCCTGAAATTGAAAAGCATTTCAAATGAACTCTGAAAAGGTTGAAAGTTGGCATG
>LR738713.1:708841548-709002172 GCA_902687465.1 Secale cereale | reverse complement strand
TGGATGCACTTCATGTACAAAACAGACAATCTCTTTCGAGGTATCAGGGTTTCACACGAAAACTCGTCTGTTACAAAGGGATTTCATTTTTTGAACTTATTTGAACTACATACATTTTGTGTTCAAAATGCACCATTCAAAGCCACATCATCAATTTTCAACCATTTCTGACTTCATTAGCTATTTTTCATGCATTTACTGAATTTTTTGAGCTATAAGACCCTGAAATTGAAAAGCATTTCAAATGAACTCTGAAAAGGTTGAAAGTTGGCATGGTATCATCATTTCACCCACATAGCATGTTCAAAAAAGTAGAGAGGGTTACGGCAAAAACTGGATGCACTTCGTGTACAAAACGGACAATCTCTTTCGAGGTATCACGGTTTCAGACGAAAACTCGTCTGTTACAAAGGGATTTCATTTTTTAACTTATTTGAACTACATACTTTTTCTGTGTTGAAAATGCACCATTCAAAGCCACATCATCAATTTTCAACCATTTCCGACTTCATTTGTTATTTCCATGCATTTATTGAATTTTTTGAGATATAAGACCCTGAAATTGAAAAGCATTTCAAATGAACCCTGAAAAGGTTGAAAGTTGGCATGGTATCATCATTTCACTCACATAGCATGTGCAAAAAAGTAGAGAGGGTTACGACAAAACTGGATGCACTTCGTGTACAAAACGGACAATCTCTTTCGAGGTATCAGGGTTTCAGACGAAAACTCGCCTGTTACAAAGGGATTTCATTTTTTGAACTTATTTGAACTGCAGACTTTTTCTGTGTTCAAAATGCACCATTCAAAGCCACATCATCAATTTTCAACCATTTCTGACTTCATTTCCTATTTTTCATGCATTTACTGAATTTTTTGAGATATAAGACCCTGAAATTGAAAAGCATTTCAAATGAACTCTGAAAAGGTTGAAAGTGGGCATGGTATCATCATTTCACCCACATAGCATATGCAAAAAAGTAGAGAGGGTTACGACAAAAACTGGATGCACTTCGTGTACAAAACGGACAATCTCTTTCAAGGTATCAAGGTTTCAGACGAAAACTCGTCTGTTACAAAGGAATTTCATTTTTCTTAACTTACTTGAACTACAGAGTTTTTCTGTGTTCAAAGTGCACCATTCAAAGCCACATCATCAATTTTCAACCATTTCTGACTTCATTTGTTATTTTTCACGCATTGCTGAATTTTTGAGCTATAAGAACCTGAAATCGAAAAGCATTTCAAATAAACTCTAAAAAGGTTGAAAGTTGGCATAGTATCATCATTTCACCCACATAGCATGTGCAAAAAAGTAGAGAGGGTTACGGCGAAAACTGGATGCACTTTGTGTACAAAACAGACAATCTCTTTCGAGGTATCATGGTTTATCAGGGTGCTTGGGTCAACCTTGACTTTGAAGGAGGGAATTTCATGAAACTGTTCATAATCTTCGAAAATGTCTGTCTTGCCCTCCACTCCCACGATACATAATTAAGCGTGTCAAAAGCCACTACAGAACATCATGGATCGATAAGTGATCAAATTAATATAAGTTCATCATCACATTAAATTCAAAGTACATGCATAGCTCTCTAGAGTATCTAATTAAATCATACATTGAAACTATGTAGAACATTTCAACGCAACAACAAATGCGATCATAATCGCAACCAAGGTAACAATTGATCCAACGGCATAATGATACCAATCCTCGGTATGAATGGCATATTTTCTAATCTTTATAATCTTCAAGCGAATGGCATCCATCTTGATCTTGTGACCATCGACGATATCCGCAACATGCAACTCCAATATCATCTTCTCCTCCTCAATTTTTTTGTTTTTCCTGCAAGTAATAGTTTTCTTCTTCAACTAAATTTAACCTCTTGACAATAGGGTCCATATTGATCTTGTGATCATCGACGACTTCCGCAACATGCAACTCCAATTCCATCTTCTCCTCCTCCATTTTTTCTAATTGTTTCTTCAAGGAAATGTTTTCCTTTTCAACTAAATTTAACCTCTCGACAAGAGGGTCGGTTGGAATTTCCCGTTCAACTACCTCCTAGATATATAAAAACATCTATGTCAGGTCGGTCGGCATAATTGTCATAAATACTAAAACAAATAGTTATAAATTAAAGATAATATACCACATCCGAATCGTAGACAGTACGATGGTCGACGTGGGCGGATATCAAAACCATCGCACTATATAATAACAAGCAATAATAAAAGTAAGAAAATTAGACAAATATCTATCTAAAGCAATAATAACAAGCAATAATAAAAGTAAGAAAAGCATAGACAGAACAAGAGGCTCACCACGGTGTCGGTGGGGGCAATCGACGACGGTGAAGACGGGGACGGGACGTGACAGACCGCTAAACCTAGACAAATCTCGAAGAAAATGGAGCTTGGAGTTCGAGCTTCGAGAGGAGAAAAGCTTAACTAGTGTGGCTCGGGCATTTCATCGAACACCTCATGTGCATAGGAGGTGAGCTAGAGCACCACAAAGCTCCCCCCTCGCCGGCCATAAAAAACAGAGCAGTGGAGTGGTGGGCGATGGGGTATATATAGGAAACTCATTGGTCCTGGTTCGTGGCAGGAACTGGGACTAAAGGCCCCCTTTCTGTCCCGGTTCCAGACACGAACCGAGACCAATGGGTGTGGGCCAGGAGCGAGGCCCATTGGTCCCGGTTCGTGTGTGGAATCGGGATAAATGGGTCTAGACCAACTGGGACAGATGTCCCACGAGGCCTGGCCGGCCCCCTGGACGCACGAACCGGGACGTATGCCCCCATGGGTCCTGGTTCGTGAGTGAACCGGGACTAATGGGCTTGCCAGGCCTGAACCAAAGCCCTTTTTTCTACTAGTGTAGGGAAGAAAAAGTTTTTTAGTGTCAAATAAGTAAACAAAATTTAAGATAGTGTTAAATAAGGAATCATTTCCTGTATCTGCATATGTGTGTCTACGTTCTTATTCTGGGCGTATTGATTCCAAAGCATGTTGTGAGATAGATGGAACCAAACACTATATATATGTCTTACTCAATCAAAAATGATGCAGATTGGTCCAACCAGTGTAAGGGTGCCAGACAGAATCAGGGACGAAGCTAGGAAATAAGTTTGATGGGGTCATGTACATTGCACTGGGTTCATCCTTCAAAAATATTAGTGATTAGTGCTAAATTAGTAAAGGGGTTTCAACTTTTATTGGGGTCAATTGACCCCAATGCCTATGAGGCAGCTCCGTCCCTGGACAGAATGATGCTTAGTCTCCTGTTAGAGCGGCTTAACATACCCGATGCAATCTACCGTCGAAGGCAATACTCACATGACACAATTAGCGTCTCCATACTCTTCTACACCTCTCCACCGATCAATGGAATCAATCTACCACAGATGACAATTACCGGTGTTTGCTCTGCCAATCAGGATGTGGCAGAAGATTCTGCGGCTGTGGCAGCCATCAGGTACATGGAAAATGCTACAAACACTGTCGTGATGGATCTAAACTATGCAGGGTTCAAAAGGATGCAGCAAGACAATGGTTATCCGAGGCTCGGGCTTGACGAGGCGTTTGAGACGATATATAGACTTTCTAAAGCTGCTTAATTGCTGTCAAATACATGTGTGCCTTCTCGGATCAGCTTCACAATTTTATCGCACATGGCTTTCCACCAACTCGTGTTGTAGACAAAAACACCAATGAAACCCTTATGAACGTTGAAGTGGCGGCGAATAATCTTAAGGACAAAAGCAACCATTTGGAGAAAAAAACTATACAAGGTCAAACGACAGGCTCAAGCGCGAGAGCACGAGATATTCGCACCGGTGTGGCTTACCGTGTATTCCTATTACTCATCATGCAAGTTTGATTTTACTAATAACCAATGAAACCTTCCTTACATAGGTCATTCGCCGGTGATGATCAGCAGGTGCCAAGAACAACTTGCTTCGTCGTTGTTGATGCTGCCACTATGTTTTAATTAGCTTCTATTCGAGGGTTCACCTTTTGCAATAGTGCCTTATGCTTCATGAAAACTGTTTGATGCCCAAGACTTTTGTACTAACACCTAACAACGTATGTTATGCTTAATATGGAAAATTGCAGTCCCCGTTAGACCTGTATGTGGTTTACTTGCTCAATATTCATCTCACTCTATCGCACTAAACTATATGCACTGCTTATTTCAATCAAGCTGTATACTTTTACTTTGTGCTTGACTCCTGTTGTTTTTAGTCAAGATAAATACTCAGCTCTTGCTGTTTTTAGTCATGATAGATACATGTACAGCTATACATGCTAAACTTACACGACTGGCGCGCGCGCTTGGTCACATCGTTTGTACCGGTCTAGTGGTTTTAGAAGGTTATAGAATGTTGCGGACATGTTTTCCTTTCTTCTTGTCTTTTGTGTGCCTCTCTATACTAGTTTTCTCATTTTTAATTAATTTTTGTTTTTAGTTCTTTTTTAATTTCCTTTCCCTTTCATTTTTTTTAAATTCTTGAACATCTATCTAAAATTAATGAACTTTTTAAATTAACTAATAATTAATGATTCATGAACATTCTCCTCTTTTTATATTATTTTTGAAAATATTTTTTTAATAAAATCAATATTAATGTGTTTTCAAATTTGTGATAACTTTTCAAATTTATATTTGTTTTAAAATTCTTGAATATTTTTTGAAGGGTGAATATGTTTTTGAGATTGCAATTTTTGTCACAATTCACGAATAATATCTTTCAAGTACGTGAATATTTTTCAAAATTGTCAAAGTATTTTAAGTTGGTGAATGGTTCTGGGGATTCCGTGATAATGTTAATTTGTTCAACCTTTTTAAATGATTGAAATGAACGAACAATTTTTTAATTCACAATACGTTTTAATCTGGAAAAGTCTGCTAATGGTTTTTTCGTATAAGGAAGGGAACACTTTTTTTTTTGAGAATCTGTAACCTTTATTATGTATCAATGTTTATTGGGATACTGATTAAATCAGGCAAAATAGAAAGCCACACATGGCGCCCAAAGGGTAGAGAAGAAGCCGCCTTTGCGAGGGAATGAGCTTCTCGATTATGTTCCCTTTTCTCGCGAATGATCTTGAGTACTCGAAACAAAGCCTCGCGATGATTTATCTCTCGGACGATAGTAGCATAGCGGCACGGAGTCCCGGTTTCAATGTCCGTGACAACCTTTGCACAATCCGAAGCAATGTAGACGGAGTCAATATGTAAGTCGATGGCAGGAGCCAGGGTTTCATACTTTCATTGCATGATTGAGCTTCTAGCGTCTCCGGGTCTACAAGGCCGTCGTAGACGACTGTAGAGGCCCCAATATATTGTCCATGCTTGTCTTGGTGTACTGCTGTTGTGCCTCGAGTGTTGCTCCTGGAGATGCCTCCATCAGCATTAATCTTTGCGTCATGTTTAGCTGAAGGGATCCAGTGTTTGCCTACAGCAGGTGGGTTGCTGGTATTTTGTGCTCCGGTCGTTACATGTAGGCCCCTGTCCGATGTATGCAAGCCCCTGGTTGTTGCATGCAAAACGTTGGTTGTAGCCGAGGCACGAGAAGGCACATATTTCGACTTCTCCAGAAATTTTGCAATGACACACTAGCTGACAGAACCAAGTTTAGGTTCCGGAGGGATGGAGGCACAGTCTCCTTCACTATATATATCTCGCGAGCAGGGGCGGAGCCAGGATTTCGATATAGGGGGGGGCCAAGTCAAGAAGTCAAGTTCATGATTTTTTTCTGCGCAGAAAAATAACTATAAACATATTGTATATGTGTGCCACACACTACAAACATGGATACAGTTGCATGAGTTTAAATTTACCTCCACAATTTCCAATAAGAGGAAAAAAAAAATTCGAAGAGAACTTACTTGCTAAATTTTCAACGTATATGATCATGCAATACTGAAGTAAGTCGTCTCCCATTTGGCGGCGCTTAAGGATAAATTAATATTTAGAGTGTTTGGGGGCTCTTCCCGGCTGATATGCCCCCTCAGATATATGAAAATGCCGAGCTTCATCTTGCTTATCTGGTGGCAACCCCTAATTTGATACAATTTTGCTTGTTCCGCAACATTTACATGTCCGGCTTTTCCTGAACATGAGTGTCAATTGGACTAGAATTTGTAACTCACACATCAGCCGCATTAACAATTTTAGTATGTTGAGAACTTTAAGCAACTGGCTTAGAATATAAATTAGTCTTAACGGTGTTTGGTGTCGCTTTTCTCTTCATAGCTGCTGAATTGGAATCTCACTATTAGTTATATTGGATAAGTTCGATATAGAAAAAAATTGCATCATAAATAGAAACTCATACGGAATAATTTGCATCACGATCACAATTTTTAGGATACGTACAAGATAGGAATTCTTCATAGAATCATAACTTCACAAATCACACAACCAAAACAAGTAAACAACAAAAGGCTGATGTGTATGTTCAACAATAATACAAGATGAGAATTGAAATTAATAGATGGTGTAATGCACTGATGTGTTAAACCTTGTTCCTTGGCTAGTTCCCCTATTTGGATCCAAAAGAAGACTGCGCCGCGTCGTCGCCGCATGAATAAGATCGAGAGCAGCAGGGCACAATCGGCGGCGGCAGGGCGTGCGAGGTCAGGGAACGGCGGCGGTTAATTTCTGCGTACTAATCCATGTAGACTTGAGAACGCAACTGCCAGCCCAGGAGATAAGTGGCAATCGCCCCAAAAATCTGGCTGCTAGTGGGCTTCACATGGACATGGGCCTTTTTTAGTTTCAGATAGGGGGGGCCGAGCATGTACATACGCGCGGAATACGTGCGTTTCTATCGCTAATTGTATAGCATCGCTTGATCGTTAGGGGGGGCCAGGCCCCTGCTCGTCCCCCCTTGGCTCCGCCACTGCTCGCGAGACTCATTTGGTTCCGGAGGGATGGAGGCACAGTCTCCTTCATTATATACCTAATCCTAGACCCTAACCCTAAACCCCAGAACGGCCACCACGGGGTGCACGTCCTCCACCTTGTTGTTCCGGTGCCTCTTCCCTTCTCTAGGCCAGAAGCAAGCTCCCCCATTGCTTGTGCTTTTCTTCCCACACGTCGTCACCGCACTCTTCATGGTTGTGCCCCATGAACCCACAAACTTGGCAGAAGTAAGGTATTTTATTTTTCATACTTGACCATGAGCATACAACGCCCTTCGCCCGTAACCCTGGCGAGAGGTTTGGCCACAAGAACACGTGCCCGAACCCGGACATGGTCTCCCTCATAGAACAACCTTGGAGCGAGCCGAACCTCTTTAACATGGCCAATGCGACGAGCAAGCTGGTCGACTATCCCGTGCATCCCGGTACATGTCCTGGGTGCCATGAATCTGAGCCGAGACGTATAGACCGTCGAACATCGCCTTAGTAGGATCCCACTTCCCATCATAGTCCTCCACCATCAACCCCATACCTCGGAACAACTAGGGGCCACCATGGACGACTTCTTCCAGTGTCCGAGATATAACATCTGGAAGACAAAGAGATTGGGTCCTGCCTCCCTATACTTTGGAACATGTGCGAGACTCCATACTGGTTTGAGCTTCTCGAACATTGCCGCTGAACTGAAGGGGCAATATGTGTTCAATGTACCAACTGCGAGCCATCTTGCATCTGCCTTAAACCTCTTCACATCCTCCTCACCTACGACCACATTGTTCAATTCGCCATCATGTAGATACCAGTGTTGGGGAACGTAGTATTTTCAAAATTTTCCTACGATCACGCAAGATCTATCTACTAGATGCATAGCAACGAGAGGGGAGAGTGTGTCTACGTACCCTCGTAGACCGAAAGCGGAAGCGTTTATCAACGCGGTTGATGTAGTCGTGCACCTTCACGATCCGTCCCGATCTAGTACCGAACGTACGGCACCTCCGTGTTCAGCACACGTTCAGCTCGATGACGTCCTCGCCTTCTTGATCCAGCAAGACGGGCGAAGTAGTAGATGAGTTCCGGCAGCACGACGGCGTGGTGACGGTTGTTGATGAAGAACAATCTCTGCAGGGCTTCGCCAAGCTCTACAGAAACTAGACGGAGGATAAACTAGAGGGTCGGGGTAGCCGGCACACGGCTTGGTGTATCTTGATGTGTCTTGGGTGCTAGCCCTACCCCTCTATTTATATGTTGAGCCCTGGGGTCGAAACTTGGAGCAAAAGCCTCCTCAAAGTCGGTTTTGCCCGAAAGGAAAGAGTCCCACTCGGACTCCAGGGCTAGACACCAGGGTTCCCGGCGTCTACCCCCTAGACGCCAGGGTTCCTGGCGTCTAGCCTCTGGTCTCCGCAAAACTTCCTTTTGCACTTTCCTAAAGCCTCGTGGGCTTTCCCCTTTGGCCCAAATAAAGTGTTCTCGTACCCAAACACTTCGGGAAACATCCGGAACCCCTTCCGGTGAATTCCGGAACCCTTCCGGAGGTCAAACACTATTATCCCATATATTAATCTTTATCTCCGGCCCATTCCAGAGTTCCTCGTCATGTCCGTGATCACATCCGGGACTCCGAATAACATTCGGTCACCAACATACATAACTCATTCAATATTATATCGTCAACGAAACGTTAAGCGTGCGGACCCTACGGGTTCGAGAACTATGTAGACATGACCGAGACATCTCTCCGGTCAATAACCAATAGCGGAACCTGGATGCCCATATTGGCTCCTACATATTCTACGAAGAGCTTTATCGGTCGAACCGCATAACAACATACGTTGTTCCCTTTGTCATCGGTATGTTACTTGCCCGAGATTCGATCGTCAGTATCATCATACCTAGTTCTATCTCGTTACTGGCAAGTCTCTTTACTCGTTCCGTAATACATCATCTCCTGACTAACTCATTAGTCATTTGCTTGCAAGGCTTATTACGATGTGTATTACCGAGAGGGCCCAGAGATACCTCTCCGACAATCGGAGTGACAAATCCTAATCTCGAAATACGCCAACCCAACAAGTACCTTCGGAGACACCTGTAGAGCACCTTTATAATCACCCAGTTACGTTGTGACGTTTGGTAGCACACAAAGTGTTCCTCTGGTATTCGGGAGTTGCATAATCTCATAGTCATAGGAACATGTATAAGTCATGAAGAAAGCAATAGCAACATACTAAACGATCGAGTTGCTAAGCTAACGGATGGGTCTTGTCCATCACATCATTCTCCTAATGATGTGATCCCATTGATCAAATGACAACTCATGTCTATGGTTAGGAAACATAACCATCTTTGATCAATGAGCTAGTCTAGTAGAGGCATACTAGGGACACTCTGTTTTGTCTATGTATTCACACATGTATTAAGTTTCCGGTTAATACAATTCTAGCATGAATAATAAACATTTATCATGATATAAGGAAATATAAAATAACAACTTTATTATTGCCTCTAGGGCATATTTCCTTCAGTCTCCCACTTGCACTAGAGTCAATAATCTAGCTCACATCGCCATGTGATTTAATACCGATAGTTCACATCGTTATGTGAATAACACCCATAGTTCACATCGCCATGTGACCAACATCCAAAGGGTTTACTAGAGTCAATAATCTAGTTCACATCGTTATGTGATTAACACCCAAAGAGTACTAAGGTGTGATCATGTTTTGCTTCGTGAGAGAAGTTTAGTCAATGGGTCTGTCACATTCAGATCCGTATGTATTTTGCAAATTTCTATGTGTCTACAATGCTCTGCATGGAGCTACTCTAGCTAATTGCTCCCACTTTCAATACGCATCCAGATTGATACTTAGAGTCATCTGGATTTAGTGTCAAAGCTTGCATCGGCGTAACCCTTTACGACGAACTCTTTATCACCTCCATAATCGAGAAACATTTCCTTAGTCATCCCGTTACTAAGGATAATTTTGACCGCTGTCCAGTGATCTACTCCTAGATCACTATTGTACCTCCTTGTCAAACTCATGGCAAGGTACACAACATGTTTGGTACACAGCATGGCATACTTTATAGAACCTATGGCTGAGGCATAGGGAATGACTTTCATTCTCTCTATATTTTTCTGCCGTGGTCTGGCTTTGAGTCTTACTCAACTTCACACCTTACAAGTCAGGCAAGAACTCCTTCTTTGACTGATCCATTTTGAACTACTTCAAAATCTTATCAAGGTATGTACTCATCGAAAGTCTTATCAAGCGTCTTGATCTATCTCTATAGATCTTGATGCCCAATATGTAAGCAGCTTCACCGAGGTCTTTCTTTGAAAAACTCCTTTCAAACACTCATTTATGCTTTCCAGAAAATTCTACATCATTTCCGATCGACAATATGTCATTCACATATACTCATCAGAAAGGTTGTAGTGCTCCCACTCACTTTCTTGTAAATACAGGCTTCACCGCAAGTCTGTATAAAACTATATGCTTTGATCAACTTATCAAAGCGTATATTCCAACTCCGAGATGCTTGCACCAGTCCATAGATGGATCGCTGGAGCTTGCACAATTTGCTAGCACCTTTAGGATTGACAAAACCTTCTGGTTGCATCATATACAACTCTTCTTTAATAAATCCATTAAAGAACGCAATTTCGTTATCCATTTGCCAGATTTCATAAAATGTGGCAATTGCTAACATGATTCGGACAGACTTAAGCATTGCTACGGGTGAGAAAATCTCATCGTAGTCAACACCTTGAACTTGTCGAAAACCTTTCGCAACAAGTCGAGCTTTGTAGACAGTAACATTACCATCGGCGTCAGTCTTCCTCTTAAAGATCCATTTATTTTCAATGGCTTGCCGACCATCGGGCAAGTCAACCAAAGTCCATACTTTGTTCTCATACATGGATCCCATCTCAGATTTCATGGCCTCAAGCCATTTTGCGGAATCTGGGCTCATCATCGCTTCCTCATAGTTCGTAGGTTCATCATGGTCCAGTAACATGACTTCCAGAACCGGGTTGCCGTACCACTCTGGTGCGGAACGAACTCTGGTTGATCTACGAAGTTCAGCAGAAACTTGATCTGAAGTTTCATGATCATCATCATTAGCTTCCTCACTAATTGGTGTAGGAATCACTGGAACTAGTTTATGTGATGTACTACCTTCCAATTCAGGAGAAGGTACAATTACCTCATCAAGTTCTACTTTCCTCCCACTCACTTCTTTCGAGAGAAACTCCTTCTCTAGAAAGGATCCACTCTTAGCAACAAAGACCTTGCCTTCGGATCTGTGATAGAAGGTGTACCCAACAGTTTCTTTTTGGGTATCCTATGAAGATTTACTTCTCCGATTTTGGTTCGAGCTTATCATGTTGAAACTTTTTCACATAAGCATCGCAGTCTCAAACTTAAAGAAATGACAACTTAGGTTTCTCGTCAAACCACAGTTCATACGGTGTCATCTCCACGGATTTAGATGGTGCCCTATTTAACGTGAATGTAACTGTCTCTAATGCATAACCCCAAAAGTGATAGTGGTAGATCAGTAAGATACATCATCGATCGCACCATATCTAATAAAGTACGGTTATGACGTTCGGGCACACCATTACACTGTGGTGTTCTAGGTGGCGTGAGTAGTGAAACTATTTCACATTGTTTTTACTGAAGGCCAAACTCGCTAACTCAAATATTTTACCTCTACGATCATATCATAGAAACTCTTATTTTCTTGTTACGATGATTCTCCACTTCACTCTGAAATTCTTTGAACTTTTTTAAATGTTTCAGACTTGTGCTTCATTAAGTAGATATACCCATATCTGCTCAAATCATCAGTGAAGGTCAGAAAATAACGATACCCGCCGCGAGCTTCAACACTTATTGGTCCGCATACATCAGTATGTATGATTTCCAACAAATATGTTGCTCGCTCCATTGTTCCGGAGAACGGAGTTTTAGTCATCTTGCCCATGAGGCATGGTTCACAAGCACCAAGTGATTCATAATCAACTGATTCCAAAAGTCCATCACTATGGAGTTTCTTTATGCGCTTTACACCAATATGACCTAAACGGCAGTGCCACAAATAAGTTGCACTATCATTATTAACCTTGCATCTTTTGGCTTCAATATTATGAATATGTGTATCACACGATCGAGATCCAACAAACCATTTTCATTGGGTGTATGACCATAGAAGGTTTTATTCATGTAAACAGAACAACAATTATTCTCTAATTTACACGAATAACCGTATTGCAATAAACATGATCAAATCATATTCATGCTCAACACAAACACCAAATAACACTTATTTAGGTTCAACACTAATCCCTAAAGTATAGGGAGTGTGCGATGATGATCATATCACTCTTGGAACTACTTTCCAATACACATCGTCACTTCATCCTTTAACTAGTTTCTGTTCATTATGCAACTCCCATTTCAAGTTACTACTCTTTAGCAACTGAACCAGTATCAAATACCGAGGGGTTGCTATGAACACTAGTAAAATACACATCAATAATCTTTATATCAAATATACCTTTGTTCACTTTGCCATCCTTCTTATCCGCCAAGTATCTAGGGCAGTTCCACTTCCAGTGACCATTTCCTTTGCAGTAGAAGCACTTAGTTTCAGGCTTGAGTTTAGCTTTGGGTTTCTTCATGGGAGTGACAACTTGCTTGTCATTCTTCTTGAAGTTCCCCTTCTATCCCTTTGCCCTTTACTTGAAACAAGTGGTCTTGTTAACCATCAACACTTGATGCTCTTTCTTGATTTCTACCTTCGCCGATTTCAGCATCGCGAAGAGCTCGGGAATTACTTTCGTCATCCCTTGCATATTATAGTTCATCACGAAGTTCTACTAACTTGGTGATAGTGACTAGAGAACTTTGTCAATTACTATCTTATCTGGAAGATTAACTCCAACTTGATTCAAGTAATTGTAGTACCCAGACCATCTGAGCACATGCTCACTGGTTGAGCTATTCTCCTCCATCTTGTAGGCAAAGTACTGTCAGAGGTCTTATACCTCTCGACACGGGTATGAGTATGAAATACTAATTTCAACTCTTGGAACATCTTATATGCTCCGTGACGTTCAAAACGTTTTTGAAGTCCCGGTTCTAAGCCGTAAAGCATGGTGCACTAAACTATCAAGTAGTCATCATACCGAGCTTTTGTCAAAATGTTCATAATGTCTACATCTGCTCCTGCAATAGGTCTGTCACCTAGCGGTGCATCAAGGACATAATTCTTCAGTGCAACAATGAGGATAATCCTCAGATCACGGAACAATTCCGCATCATTGCTACTAACATCTTTCAACTTAGTTTTCTCTAGGAACATATAAAATAAACGGGGAGCAACATCGCGAGCTACTGATCTACAACATAGATATGCTAATACTACCAGGACTAACTTCATGATAAATTAAAGTTCAATTTAATCATATTAATTAAAGAACTCCCACTTAGATAGACATCCCTCTGGTCATCTAAATGATCACGTGATCCAAATCAACTAAACCATGTCCGATCATCACGTGAGATGGAGTAGTATTAATGGTGAACATCTTATGTTGATCATATCTACTATATGATTCACGCTCGACCTTTCGGTCTCCAGTGTTCCGAGGCCATATCTGCATATGCTAGGCTCGTCAAGTTTAACCCGAGTATTCTGCGTGTGCAAAACTGGCTTACACCCGTTGTATTTGAACGTAGAGCTTATCACACCCGATCATCACGTGGTGTCTCTGCACGACGAACTTTCGCAACGGTGCATACTCAGGGAGAACACTTATACCTTGAAATTTAGTAAGGGATCATCTTATAATGCTACCGTTGTTCTAAGCAAAATAAGAAGCATAATAAGATAAACATCACATGCAATCAAAATATGTGACATGATATGGCCATCATCATCTTGTGCTTTTGATCTCCATCTCCAAAGCACCGTCATGATCACCTTCGTCACCGACGCGACACCTTGATCTCCATCGTAGCATCGTTGTCGTCTCGCCAACTATTGCTTCTACGACTATCGCTACCGCTTAGTGATAAAGTAAAGCAATTACATGGCGATTGCATTTCATACAATAAAGCGACAACCATATGGCTCCTGCCAGTTGCCGATAACTTTACAAAACATGATCATCTCATACAAAACCGTATAACTCATCATGTCTTGACCATATCACATCACAACATGCCCTGCAAAAACAAGTTAGACGTCCTCTACTTTGTTGTTGCAAGTTTTACGTGGCTGCTACGGGCTTAGCAAGAACCGTTCTTACCTACGCATACAAAACCACAACGATGTTTCGCCAAGTATGTGCTGTTTTAACCTTCACAAGGACCGGGCGTAGCCACACTTGATTCAGCTAAAGTGAGAGAGACAGACACCCGCCAGTCACCTTTAAGCAACAAGTGCTCATAACGGTGAAACCAGTCTCGCGTAAGCGTACGCGTAATGTCGGTCCGGGCCGCTTCATCTCACAATACCGCCGAAGCAAAGTATGACATGCTGGTAAACAGTTTGACTAGTATCGCCCACAACTCATTGTGTTCTACTCGTGCATATCATCTACGCATAAACCTGGCTCTGATACCACTGTTGGGGAACGTAGTATTTTCAAAATTTTCCTACGATCACGCAAGATCTATCTACTAGATGCATAGCAACGAGAGGGGAGAGTGTGTCTACGTACCCTCGTAGACCGAAAGCGGAAGCGTTTATCAACGCGGTTGATGTAGTCGTGCACCTTCACGATCCGTCCCGATCTAGTACCGAACGTACGGCACCTCCGCGTTCAGCACACGTTCGGCTCGATGACGTCCTCGCCTTCTTGATCCAGCAAGACGGGCGAAGTAGTAGATGAGTTCCGGCAGCACGATGGCGTGGTGACGGTTGTTGATGAAGAACAATCTCTACAGGGCTTCGCCAAGCACTACAGAAACTAGACGGAGGATAAACTAGAGGGTCGGGGTAGCTGGCACACGGCTTGGTGTATCTTGATGTGTCTTGGGTGCTAGCCCTACCCCTTTATTTATATGTTGAGCCCTGGGGTCGAAACTTGGAGCAAAAGCCTCCTCAAAGTCGGTTTTGCCCGGAAGGAAAGAGTCCCACTCGGACTCCAGGGCTAGACGCCAGGGTTCCCGGCGTCTACCCCCTAGACGCCAGGGTTCCTGGCGTCTAGCCTCTGGTCTCCGCAAAACTTCCTTTTGCACTTTCCTAAAGCCTCGTGGGCTTTCCCCTTTGGCCCAAATAAAGTGTTCTCGTACCCAAACACTTCGGGAAACATCCGGAACCCCTTCCGGTGAATTCCGGAACCCTTCCGGAGGTCAAACACTATTATCCCATATATTAATCTTTATCTCCGGACCATTCCAGAGTTCCTCGTCATGTCCGTGATCACATCCGGGACTCCGAATTACATTCGGTCACCAACATACATAACTCATTCAATACTATATCGTCAACGAAACGTTAAGCGTGCGGACCCTACGAGTTCGAGAACTATGTAGACATGACCAAGACATCTCTCTGGTCAATAACCAATAGCGGAACCTGGATGCCCATATTGGCTCCTACATATTCTACGAAGATCTTTATCGGTCGAACCGCATAACAACATACGTTGTTCCCTTTGTCATCGGTATGTTCCTTGCCCGAGATTCGATCGTCAGTATCATCATACCTAGTTCTATCTCGTTATTGGTAAGTCTCTTTACTCGTTCCGTAATACATCATCTCCTGACTAACTCATTAGTCATTTGCTTGCAAGGCTTATTACGATGTGTATTACCGAGAGGGCCCAGAGATACCTCTCCGACAATCGGAGTGACAAATCCTAATCTCGAAATACGCCAACCCAACAAGTACCTTCGGAGACACCTGTAGAGCACCTTTATAATCACCCAGTTACGTTGTGACGTTTGGTAGCACACAAAGTGTTCCTCTGGTATTCGGGAGTTGCATAATCTCATAGTCATAGGAACATGTATAAGTCATGAAGAAAGCAATAGCAACATACTAAACGATCGAGTTGCTAAGCTAACGGATGGGTCTTGTCCATCACATCATTCTCCTAATGATGTGATCCCGTTGATCAAATGACAACTCATGTCTATGGTTAGGAAACATAACCATCTTTGATCAATGAGCTAGTCTAGTATAGGCATACTAGGGACACTCTGTTTTGTCTATGTATTCACACATGTATTAAGTTTCCGGTTAATACAATTCTAGCATGAATAATAAACATTTATCATGATATAAGGAAATATAAAATAACAACTTTATTATTGCCTCTAGGGCATATTTCCTTCAACCAGGTGCTGAAGCATCTCCTCAAGATTCTTCCCGCTCCACCCCCTGATGATGAGGAACCCGCCATCTAGTTGACAACAGATCCGCCTCCCCTCAACCCCATCAGCATCAGTCAGGAGCTTCGCCGGAAGCGGCGTTGGGGTCACCGCTAGAGGAAAGTAAACCCTAAACTTATTATAAGGGGCTTCCTTTTGGAACGGGCGCAGTAGGTAACGAGCTAAATGGGCCGGTCCATGTAATGCCTTCAGGCGTTATAACAGCCCATATATATAATTAAAATGAGGAAAGCATCGGGCCCAGCCCATGATGGTCCGATACAACAAACACCACGGGGTGGTGGTGGACTGGTGGAGTGGTGGTGATAAGAGCATCTCCAACAGCCGCGCTTAGCGCCGCGCCCAAAAAAAGCATATGCCGAGCGCGCAAGGTCTGCTTTGCCGCGCCGCGCAGTGCTGGCTCCAGCAGCAGCGCTATAATGCAGCGCGCGCGTGCTGCTCCAGCGGTGCCTAAAAATACAGCGCACGCACACTATTTTTTTCATACGTAAAATTGCATTAAAATAAAAGGATACACAGTTATTTTACATATTGCAACTAGATAGGTAGTTCTAAAACATAGATAGATAGATAGATAGTTCGAAAACTTAAAAAAAACTAATCGCTCCAGTCATCTCCATCATCACCGGCTTCGTTGTTGCTGTCGTAGGAGGTTGACAACCAGACGTCCAACCAACGGTCATCTTCTGCGGCGAAGATCGTTCTCCCGCCTGCATCGCGGATGGCGCACTGCTGACACGCCAGTTCCCTCCGACGACGCCTGTCCTCGCGGCGACGTTCGCAGTACTGCTGCTCGGCGGCGACATCCTCCGGGTGGAGCCGGCGCCACTCCGCCATGCACCGCTCGTCCTCCTGGGCGACGAGGAGGCGGTTCTGCGACGCCGTGTGCTCCGCACGGTCTCGTGCGGTGTGTAGACGAGGCGACGGGGCGAGCTCCAACGCCTGCTCGAGCGTGCGGGCGTCGTCGAAATTCATCTGACGGCGCGGCCTGCCTAGGCGCCACGCCGCCGCGTCGAACGCGCGGGCGGCCTCGTGCGCCGTCTCGTAGGTGCCGAGGGGAAGCCGGAGATCGCCGGAGCGTATCTCGGCGTAGAAGCCGCCGCCGTTCGGGCGCTCGCGGACGCCGCGGTAGCCCGACGAAGAACGGCGGCGCGGCGGCATGGTGGCGCGTCGGGGGGCGGTGGCGGTGCTCCGGTGCGGCGGCGGTGCTCCGGTGCGGCGGCGGCGCTCGGGGGCGGCGGGCGCAAGCGGTGGCGCGAGAGGCAGGGAGAGAGAGGGAGAGAGAGCGCGGTGGAGCGAGGACAGCGCGCGCGCTGCGTTTTATAGGCGCGCGGGAGGAGCCGCCACAAAAAAGGCGCACGAGAGGTCGCCGTTTCACGCGCGCGGGGTTCTCGCACGCGCGTTTTTCCCGTCGCCGCTGGAGGGCGGAATTCTGCCCCGCGCGCGCGAAATCGCAATTTTAGCGCGCGTGCCTTTTTGCGCGCTTGGAGATGCTCTAAGGCGAGACGACCTAAACCTACCTCCCATTCCTATTCCCTCCATCCCGCCGCCGCCGCCGCCGCCGCCGCTCTGCACAGTGCAGCTTCTCCGCCGTCGCTCTGTTCTAGGTTCTGCTCCTGCCGCCGCCTGTAGATCTGTGTCAACTTGCTTCGATTTGCTTGTCCTTATTCTACTACTTGTTACCCTCCATCGCAGGCGCAGGTGATCGTCCGAGGGAGGAGGATGAGCGGCAGCATGCGGCGGATCCTGAACCTGGGGTTGTTCGACGGGCTCAAACGCGCGTATTCGCTGCGGCGCCTGGACCTGGAGCTCTCCAAAGTGAAGTTTTTCCACCCGACGGCACAAGAGGCGGCCGCTCATGGCAAGGTGCTGCCAACATTGACGCCCCCCCAGGCCGAGGCCACCAGCAGGACAAGGATCTGCAACACCGATCTGGCGACGGCGGAGGCGGCGGCGCCCGAGATCGATCCGCCAAAAACCGAGCTGGTTATAAAGCCACCGGAAGTCTCCTACTCCATCCGGTCTCCTCGCTGCGTTCATTTCTTGCCTACCGCCTCGGAGAGCAAGGTCGTCATGGCCGACCGCGGGAACCGCATGATACGCTTCAACATCGTCAATAGCCCCCACTACAACGATACCCAGGACGGCCAAGTCCCCAGGCACTCTGGCTACATCGATTCCATGCCAAGCCTCCACGGGTACAAGGAGGCGCCGCTGGCCATCTCGGTCCCTCCCACGTACTTACACCTCCTTGACGGCGAAGATGCAGGCGACCTCTACATCATCGATAGCGTCCTCCATCCCAACAAGGCGGAGGTACGCCCGCAGTTCGAGGCCCTGGTGTGGAGGGGGATCACCACGTCCCTCGCGTCTCACAGGTTCTGGCACTGCGACATCCTCCCGCTGCCCCCGTGGATCACACACCACAGGAATGCCTTCGTCTACGGTCACGCCCTCGTCGGCGACACCATCTGCTTCTCCATCTCTGGCTCAGAGGGCGATGGCACCTACTGCTTCCACATGGCGACTCGTGAGTGGAGCAAAGCTGGCGACTGGCTCCTGCCCTTCCATGGCAAGGCAGATTACGTCCCTGAGCTTGGACTCTGGTTCGGCGTCGCAGACGACCTCCCCTGCGCTGCTGATCTCTCTGGCATCGTCGGAGGGGAGGAGCCGCCGCCAGAAAAGATGCGGATCTGGGTGCATGATGACCTGCCAGAGGAGTGGCAGCCAAACAAATTTTTCAAGCCCAGGGTCGTCAGCCTTGGTTCTGGCAAGTTCATTGTCGTGGACTTCTTGGATCACATGCAATTCGACAAGGAATCTAACGAGATGTGTCTTGAGAAGCAATTTGCCCTCTTCACTGGTATGGAAGTAGCCTACAACGACGGCAAAGCCAAGAATAGCAGAAATGGTGCCATCAAAGACAATGACCACAGTAGTGGCACCGATTGCTCCGGCAACGATAGTGGCAACGAGAATGGCGGCAAAGGCAAGGGGATGATCCGCGGCCTCCGTATGATGAAGCACAAATCCGGTCGTTACATGTTCAACAACCAGCAGAGGATCGAGGAGGTGCTCTGAATGATTCTAGTATATGCAGGCATGCATTATGGATTTATGGCACTTAATTTGCTATCTATCAGTGTAGTGTTTCTGCTCCCTGTTTACAGCAAGGAGTATTGACTCTTCTAGTGCTAAGTCAGCTTAAATAATCCATATTATTGTATGATGAAACGTACCCTAATTTTAACTCCCTGGTGTTATTCTGGACCATTTGCATCTAGTATTCAGATTTGCTGCTGACCATATAGTGGTTTGATGTTAATTTTGAACTGTCGTGCTAGCTAAAGAATCCAATCTTCTAGGTAGAAACATAACTAAGTAGATCATATAGTATATACAGTAATACTGGTTCAGTTTCCAGATTTGATTTCACAGTTTGGTTATGAACAAAAATGCCAGCAGTTTGATCAAGTACAAGCTCTTCATCTTCAAGTCACTGACAAACTAAAAAAAATCATTCTTTTCACTTCAGGTAGGAGTATGAGAGTGGTAATGGAATGCAGCTTCCAGTTTATATTTCTTTTGGCCTGCTTTTCACCTGGGCGCTGGGTGTAATGGCTATAAACCACCATTTTCTTCCGTTTTGGACTATCATGGTGTAATTGGGTTGCAACCCTAACTTCTAGTGCTCTTTGGCAATATAAACCTAGCAAATTGAGCCAAACTTGCTCCGAATCTCTGAAATTCTAGTGTTAAATTCAGTTAACGATAGTTAGTTCCGGGCAAATGGTGTCTTAGAGCCAGTAAATCCTTGGAGGCGGCATGTATCTGGAGTATCAATGAGGTTGGGTTCTCTCATAAAATCCCTTGTCAAGCTTGGATTCCGGAGGTGTGGTTCCTTGTCAAGCTTTGGATTTGTCGGGTGGATTCAGTAGTTTAGCCTGGTTATTACTGGAGAACATCTCTTGGGTGGTAAAAAAAAACCCAGCCCCTGATATTTGATCCTGCACCATCGGAAGGCGGGTGGAGACGGTAAACAAAGGCAACGGTTTGGGAACGAAGAGCAGAACAATTTCCCTCACTGCCTGATCGTGTGTCTTTTTTTTTTTGCGGGGTAAAAACCTGTATTATATTAAACACAAGCATTGTCCTTGCTGATACAAGCTACAAGGAACACAGGAACGTAGTTAATCTATAAACATCTACGTCTAACTGGATTAAGCCTGCTTTGCGCAAAGATGTGCGGGCTCATTTGCTTCTCTCTTAGTAAACTGAAGTTGGAAGTGTTCCATGTTAGCATTAAGCTCCAGAACTTCATGCAGTGTCGCATCGATCATATGACACATATTCACTATCTGCAAATCATCAGATTCGAAGATTCAGAGACAGCCTCAGGTCCCCCGTGCCGCTCCCGCGAGCGGCCCGGGCGAAACCCTAGATCACCGCCGCCACCACCCTCTTCCTTGCCTTCCCCCTCCCTCGCCGCCGCCAGGAGACGCCGCCGGGCAAAGCCCGTGCGTGCGTCGGCGGCGGCGGGGCTCCTCCCCTCTCGCGTGGCTGTTTTCTTTTTTACTTTTATTTTTTCTACTTTTCTTTATACATTAGAATATTCTGAATATATACATTACAAAAAACACTCTTAAAAAAACCTTTGAAAAAATGTTAATAATGTATATAAAAATGTAACATGTATTTGTAAAATGTTCAACAAGTATTTGAAAAAAATGTTGATTATGTATTTGAAAAATGTTGAACAAGTATTCGAAAGAAATATTGATCATGTATATAAAAATGTTGAACAAGTACTTGAAAAAATGTTAAGCAAGTATTTGGAAAATGTTGAACAAGTATTTGAAAAAATGTTGAACAAGTATTTAAAGAAAATGTTGATCCTTAGGGCGCGCCGGTGATCGATGACATGTACTAGGGGCAGGGCCCTAGGCCTGACTTACATACCCTATCTTAAGGTAACACATACAAGAAGGCAGGTCCTTCAAAGCTAGGAAGAAGTCATTGACTGAAAGACCTGGTAGCTGCAAGCCACTCGACACAAGATCCACTCGGAAACTTCACCGTCACTCGACCGCTTCTATTCACTCGGAGCACCTGGAGCCACTCGGCGGCAGGAGACCGAAGGTCACTCTGGGATAGCAACGATCACGCGATCAGGTCGCCACCATTAAGAATACTTAAGGCCGACGTTACCTGTAACGCTCGCGCCTTTAATCCTCTCCATTGAACCCTTGGGCAACGGAAGCATTGATAAGGGGCCAGCGGACTCTATATAGGCTGCCCCTCTCCTCCTGCACAAGGGTTCACACCCTCTGTAACTCAACACTCCAGATAACAAAGCTCCCGCAGCACCGAGACGTAGGGTCTTTACCTTCTCTGAGAGGGGCCTGAACTCGTAAATCCTAGTGTACAACTTTGCCGTATGCAGACTCTGCCCTCACATACGTACCCCCACAATCTACTGTCAGATCTGTTCCCACGACAGTTGGCGCCCACCGTGGGACAAGCGTCTAGGCGACTTCTAGCGTAGTTGCGTTTTTCATCATTTCCGGCGGCGGATTGTCCCTGGGTCGCGAGATCCGATTCGGCGCACTCAGCTTCGTCGCCAACGACTCAGCACGAGCTCCTGCGGCGTCCTCCTCCGACATCCGTCGACTCAGTACCGGTCGACCCTGACGGCATTTTCCACTCCTGCCGCTCGCCGCCGCAGGCGATCCGTTCACTCACGACTCGAGCGGTGGGTGAAGCATGTGGTGTCTCGGCAGTCATCCGCACAGCAGATAGCGACAATCGATCCCGACGAGTCCCTCTATGGTCTGTTTGATCCGTCGACGGACCACTCTGATGTTCCTTCCGAGTGCACGAGCAGCGATCCTGCTACAGAAGTTCTCATGGTCGGATCTCATCCTAGCCCGCCCAGATTCTCCCACGATGCGGCTGTGTAACATCCCAAATTTTCAATTTGGAATGTTAAACATTAGATCATTATGCATATCATATTTTCTTGCTTTTGGTGATCCAAGAAAATCCTAAGCAACTCAAGGACCCTCAGAGAGAGTTGGGGATTTCTAATTTTTCATATTTGAGGTTTCTCAAATTTTGAAAATAGGATCGTTTGATTTTATTTATTTTTTCTTCAAGTATTTCTATTATAAAATATGAGAGCGGGAGTAAAATGACTCTCCCAAAAAAATAAAGAAATACAGAAGATTTAATAAAAAGATCAAACAAATTTTATTTGGAGTTTATTTGGATTTTTTTCGAATTAGGAAAAATTGCATGTTTTCAAAAATGCATTTTAGTGCCAAGAAAATGTTCATCTTGTTCTAAATATTTTATTTAGACGGTGAAAATTTGTTTTGGCAATTTCTAGTTTTATTTTATTTTCTAGAGTTGTTTTAGCGCCGGCGTAGTTGTTAAAAAAAATAGGGGACCGACCCGACTGGGCCGAAGCCCAGCCGAACCGGCCCGTCGCCAGCGCCACCACCTTCCCCGCGTCGCCCCGCCGTGGCCGACTCGGACACCGCCGCCGACCGCCATGGATTGCCCCTCCCCCAACCCAGCCACCCCCTCCTATATATAGCCACGCACCCCCCTCCAACCACCGCCGCCGCACCCCTCCCCTCGCCGCAGCAGCCCCGCCGCCGTGACGCCGCACCCCGCCGCCGCGACGCCCGCGCCTCGCCGTCGCCGTGCCAGCACGCCGCCGCCATTGCCACCCCTCGCCGCCGCTCGCCGTCGCCGGAAAGCCGCCACCGCCGGCAGTTCTCGAGATAGCCGATTTTCTCCAGAAAAACCGTTGTTTTTTTAGAACCCTAGCCTTTTTTTATTAGATCGGTTTTCTGTTTTATTTTTCTGGTTTAGTTAGTAGTAAACGTTCACCCGTTCGTTCGTTCTAACGAACGAATTCACCATTTAGTCTTAGCTGATGAACGTCCGTTCGTTAAGCTGTTTTAGTTTTCTTTTTCTAGTTTATTTTCTGATCGCGATCTCAGATCCGATCTTCGTTTTAGTTTAACTTTTCGCTCGTTTGTCGGAATCAGATGATTCAAGCGCCTGGAGTTTCGTATCGAAATTCTCTTTACGTTTAACCTAGTCACACAAGCGTTTGCCTCTGCTAAATTTGGACTTAGGTCCAGATTGGTTCGGTAGTTGTTTCTCTTTCGTCGTTTGCTCTTCATTGTTTCTTCTTTTGTCGTTTCTTTTGCAAACCGGAGTTCTTAAGTTGAACTTTCTGGTTAGATCTCTTATTCGAGTTTTACCCGTGCATTAGTAAAGTACTTATTGTGTGCTTGTTTGTTTGCGATAGAGTACCCGGAGTGCGCCGCTTGCTACTTTGAATCTCTAGGTTTTACGGATCATCAGCAAGGCAAGTAACACTTTGATCATACTTTCCAATTACCTAGTTTTCATTGCATTAGTCCCACCCTCACACATTGCATGAGTAGGACCAATTTAACTTGTGGGACTGGAAAGTAGATTGAGGTAGTACCTATTACCTGCATTACATTCAAACCTTGGGAGTTACTTCTACGTTTGCTGATATGACATGCTATGCTCGTAGACGTGGATTGGGTGAGCGAAATCCATGACAGATGTGAGTTTGTTAATTAATGGTTCAACTTAAGGTGGCAACATTAATACACATCTGGGTGGATTGAGGCATCTGGGTATTCCAGGGATTGCCTGTTTTTTTTCGGACCGCCACCCAGGCTCAAAGGGATCATGAGATTATTCATACTAGAAACTTCTGTGTGCAGCCACAATGCTATTATGGGCTCTAGCATAGTATGAGTAAGTCGCGCAGACATCTGCAGTGGTGAACTAGCAGATGTAGGGGATGTAGGTTAGTACGGTTCACCCGGTCGTAGGTGCTAGTGCTTCTGAAAGATTGTGTCTCGGTCATCCGTTTCTCAAACATCATGCAGTGCGAGAAATCGAACGGAGGAGACCGGGTCTTGTGGGGAAAAGTGCACAAACCTCTGCAGAGTGTACAAACTGATCATGATTAGCCGTGTCCCGGGTTACGGACGTCTTGAGTATCTAGTACTTGGATATCATGTGCATCTCAACATGTTACTCTAATTTAATACTGTTGGGTTTGATGATGAACTTTAATTGGGGTTGAGAGGATGTCTATCTTCTCAACGATGTTTCAACTAACATGATAGTTAATTAAAATGTATTCCTTTTGAAGTAGGGAAAAACCGGCTTTACGCAAAAACTGTAACCATAGAGCTTTCCACCAGCCATATTGCATATAGTATAGCTTTACTTTCAGTTGCTCTCTTGTGTTACTTTGCCAGCATATTCCATGTGCTGACCCGTTTTTCGGGCTGCAACGTTTCATGTTGCAGACTTTTCAGACGACGAGTAAGATGCCCTTTTAGGTCGTGGTTCTATACTCAGTGATGCCGCTGGAGTTGATGGACTCACTTATCTTCCAAGCCTTCCGCTGTTATCGTGTTGGATGGCCTTCAGCCATTTTTATTGTAATAAATTCATCGTTGGACTATCGATGTAATAAGTGTGTGATTGCTATTCAGTTATAAATCCTTCAAGTACTGTGCATGTCAGCATTACTGATCCAGGGATGACACTGATGCACAGAGATCAGACTGTTTGAGGTCTGGTCGCTACAAGATGGTATCAGAGCACACGTTGACTGTAGGACACGACCACTAAGCTAAAGCCCTAGAGCACTATTCACTCTTCTCTTTTCTGACTCCTCATCTTTTCTACTCTTTTAGGATGGTGGATGCAAAGAACAAGTTCATGCAGCCGGATGACGATACACCATTTGGACGACACCTGAAGGAAGTCACTAGATATCTAAACATTGGACTACCAAGTTTCACCGGAACCTACAATGCCACTCTACCTGAGGAGGAGCGTAGGTTGATTCAAGCCCAAGTTCCAGGAAGGACGTTCAAGCCCGTCACTGCACTCATAGCATTTTCCTTTAATGCGCCTACATGGAGCCTAGGCAGGAGCATGGCAGCCCACATCGCTATGGGAAGGATCGGAGAAGTCTACAAGCAGGAGCTAAAGGACACTATCTACCAGATTTGTGGACGCCGAGATGAGAATTGGGATATGATCAGCACCCGGAAGGATAGATCCATTGCAGCATTCATCCAGGAGTTGAACCATCACATCCGTGTAAGCCCTTGTTTGAAATTGATTTTGGTGTGATGAATTGTGTGTTTGCCTCATGTGCATATGGGTAGTGATTTTCCCTTAGACTTCTATTCTGTTCTAATCTCTTCCCTCTACACCCATCAGATGCCTCCAAGACGTGAATTTGAGTTTCCCCCTGAGCTCACCCAGTTGATCCAGCAGCAGAACACCCTGATGCAACTTCTTGTCCAGAATATTCAGAACAACCAGAACAACAACACCAACCCTCCACCACCACCACCCGTGGACAACCTCTCACGTTTCTTAAGGTTGCAACCACCAGTGTTTGCTAGCAGCATCGAACCAATAGTGGCTGATGACTGGCTACGCATGATTGGAAGGGATTTGACCACCGCCAATTGCTCGGATGTTGAGAAGGTGCGATTTGCCGCACACCAGTTATCTGGACCAGCCACAGCATGATGGGAGAACTACACATCCACTTACCCCATAGCCAATGTGACCTGGGATCAGTTTCAGCAAGCTTTTCGTACCGCCCATGTCTCAACTAGAGCTATGAGTATGAAGAAGCAGGAGTTTTGCAATCTACGCCAAGGAAATCGTACTATGACCCAGTACGTGGATGAGTTTAGTACCCTATCTCATTATGCCCCAGATGATGTGGCCACATATGTCGCTAAGCAGGAGAGATTCATGGAAGGGCTGAATGATGAGATGAGTGTACAGTTAATGGTGGCCACTTTCAATAACTACCAGGAGTTGGTTGACCGCACCCTAATGATTGAAAGGAAGCATCAATAGATTGAAAGTCGCAAGAGGAAGTATGGGCAAGGAAGGTATAACTCTGGAGCACAGCAGAAGCCCCGTTTTACCCCTAAGACGGTAGGACAGTTTCAACATACCCATGGAGGAGGTAGCTCGCACAATCACAATGGCACTAAGAATGGAAATGGGAATGGAGCCAATGGAAACCAGAACCGCCCTACACCGTCCACACCCACCAAGAAGGATTTCAGCCATGTCACTTGTTTCAAGTGCGGGAAGAATGGACATTATGCCACTGACTGCCCAGAAGCTAAGAATGGGAACGACAATGGTAGCACCGCGAAGAAGCCCAACCCCTTCAACAAAGGACAAGTGAATCACGTTAGCGTGGAGGAGGTTGAAGCCCAACCAGATGAAGTAATAGGTAAGTTCTTAGTTAAGTCCTTTACTGCACTCGTTCTTTTCGATACTGGTGCATCACATTCATACATTTCAAGGGGATTTGTGGATAAGTATAAGCTGCCAACCCAAGCCCTTAGATCGCCCATGTTAGTAACCTCACCAGGAGCGGAGTATATGGCTAAGTTATGGTGTGATCAGTTGCCCTTAAGGATTGGTAACTACATTTTCCCTTCGGACCTAATTGTGATGGCCTGACTTATTAGGGATGATAGACTACTCATATCAATAAGGAATTCCTTCTTTTCTGGGAGCCCATTCGGATAAAACTCCAAAGTTAAGCGTGCTCGGCTTGGAGTAGTTTCAGGATGGGTGACCGACTGAGAAGTTGCTCCCGGGTGCGCACGAGTGAGGACAAAGTGCGCAGAAAAGACTAGTATTGATATGTGAGGCCAATCTAGATCCCGCCAGGAGTAACGACCACCGGCGGGTGTGTCCGGGGCGTTACACTAATAGTATTGGAATCTCAAGGACTGGATGTTATATTAGGCACGGATTGGTTATCTAAGTATGAAGGGAATATTGAATGTGCCAGTAAGACCATTTTTGCTTACTACGCCGGAAGGAAGAAGGATCAAGTATGTATCCCGGCATGAGTCAAAGAGGAGCAGATTAAATTCTTTATCAAGAGTTGTTCAGGAGGAAGTGCCAGTAGTGAAGGATTATCCGGATGTGTTTCCAGAAGAACTGCCAGGAATGGCACCTGACAGAGATATAGAATTTTTGATTGAGCTTTTGCTAGGCACCAGGCCAATTTCCAAGAGACCATATAGGATGCCCACAAAGGATTTGGAGGAAATTAAGAAACAGATTAAGGAGTTACTGGATAAAGGATTCATACGCCCAAGTTCTTCGCCTTGGGGTTTGCCAGTACTTCTAGTGGAAAAGAAGGATGGATCGTTAAGAATGGTTGTTGATTACCGAGGATTGAATGTAGTAACGATCAAGAACAAGTACCCATTGCCGATGATCAATGATTTGTTCGATAGATTGCAAGGAGCTAAGGTATTTTCCAAGATCTATCTGCGATCAGGGTACCATCAATTGAAGATCCGAGAGCAGGATATACCTAAGACAGCCTTTACCACTAGGTATGGGTTGTACGAGTATACCATTATGTCGTTTGGTCTGACGAACGCACCGGCATACTTTATGAACCTGATGAACAAAGTGTTTATGGAGTATTTGGATAAGTTCATCGTAGTGTTCATAGATGATATTTTGATCTTCTCGAAGGATGAAGAGGAGCATGCAGAGCATTTGCGATTGGTATTGGAGAAGCTCAGAGAACATCAGTTATATGCCAAGTTTAGCAAATGCGAGTTTTGGTTGAAGGAAGTCGGATTCCTCGGACATGTTATATCTAGAGAAGGAATAGCAGTAGATCCCGCCAAGGTGGACACTGTGACCCATTGGGAAGCACCGACAACAGTTGGAGAGATCCGGAGTTTTCTTGGACTTGCAGGATACTACCGGAGATTCATCGAGAATTTCTCAAAGATTGCAAAGCCTATGACGGAGTTGTTAAAGAAGGACACCAAGTTCAGATGGACAGAAGAATGTGAGGCCAGTTTTCAGGAGTTAAAGAACCGTTTGGTCTCATCACCTGTGTTGATTCTGCCAGATCAACATAAGGATTACGAGGTGTACTGCGACGCTTCACGTCGAGGACTTGGAGCAGTTCTTATGCAGGAAGGAAGAGTTATTTCGTATGCTTCACGACAACTGAAACCTCATGAGTTGAACTATGCCACTCATGATTTGGAGTTAGCAGCCGTAGTACATGCGTTGAAGACGTGGAGACACTTTCTCATTGGAAACCATTGTGAAGTATATACGGATCACAAGAGTTTAAAGTATATATTCACTCAGAAGGAGTTGAATCTTAGGCAAAGGAGATGGCTGGAACTCATTAAGGATTACGACATGAGATTGCATTATCATCCCGGAAAGGCTAACGTAGTAGCCGACACGCTAAGCCGTAAGAGCCATGTCAATACCCTAATGATGGAAGAATTTCCAAAGGAGTTAGCCGAGGACTTACGAGAACTACGTTTGGAGATAGTTCCGAGAGGCTATGTAGCAACACTAGAAATCCAGTCTACCCTGATGGATAAAATCCGAGAAGCTCAGAAAACTGACAAGGAAATTGCCTCAATAAAGGAGAGGATGAGCGAAGGAAAAGCTAAAGGATTTCGTGAGGATGAACACGACACCTTATGGTTTGAGGACCGCGTCTATGTGCCTAATGACCCGGAGATCAGGAAGTTGATTTTACAGGAGGCCCATGATTCACCATACTCGATTCACCCAGGGAATACTAAGATGTATTTGGATTTGAAGGATATTTTCTGGTGGACCGGTATGAAGAAGGATATTGCGGAGTATGTAGCAGTTTGTGATGTATGTCAGAGAGTGAAGGCAGAACATCAGAAGCCGGCAGGATTGTTACAACCATTGCCAATACCCGAATGGAAGTGGGATAAACTAGGTATGGATTTTATTACGAGACTACCCAGAATTCGTTCTGGCTATGACTCGATTTGGGTTGTAGTTGATCGTTTAACGAAAGTAGCTCATTTCATCCCCGTAAAGACTACCTATACCAGTGCAAAGTTGGCAAAGATATACATGACCCGAATTGTATGTCTGCATGGAGTTCCGAGGAGCATCGTATCAGATAGAGGAACCCAGTTTACCTCAAAGTTCTGGAATCAGTTACATGAAACTTTGGGTACCAGGCTAGAGTTTAGCACAGCGTTTGACCCGCAGACATATGGACAGACTGAAAGAGTCAATCAGATTTTGTAGGATATACTGAGAGCCTGTGCACTAGATTATGGATCTAGTTGGGACGACAATTTCCCGTATGCCGAGTTTTCTTACAACAACAGTTATCAATCCAGTTTGAAGATGGCCCCTTTCGAAGCATTATACGGAAGGAGATGTAGGACTCCATTGTCGTGGGACGAAGTTGGAGACCGGCAGTTGTTTGGAACAGACTTGATCAAAGAGTCTGAGGAAAAGGTGAAGTTGATTCGAGATAGACTGAAGGTAGCTCAGTCCAGGCAGAAAAGTTATGCAGACTCGAAGCGTAAGGAGATAACCTATGAGATCGGAGACAGAGCATAATTGAGAGTATCACCTATGCGAGGAGTCAAACGTTTCGGAGTTAAAGGAAAGTTAGCCCCGAGATTTGTCGGACCTTACCGTGTTTTGGAACGCATGGGAGAGGTTGCCTACAAGTTGGAATTGCCCGAAGGATTGTCAGGAGTGCATGATGTGTTTCACGTTTCGCAGCTTAAGAAGTGCCATGCGGAGATGACCGACATACCGCTTAGAGACACAGTACCCCTCGAAGCGATTCAGTTAGACAGTGATCTGACCAACGAGGAGAAGCCTGTTAAGATCCTCGAATTTTCGAGCAGAGTTACCCGCAGCAAGGTTATCAAGTTTTGCAAAGTTCAGTGGAGTCACCACACCGAGGAAGAAGCCACCTGGGAACGAGAAGATGATCTACGCCAGGACCACCCTCACCTATTTTCTAGCCAACCCGAATCTCGAGGGCGAGATTCATCTTAAGGGGGGGTAGGTTTGTAACATCCCAAATTTTCAATTTGGAATGTTATACATTAGATCATTATGCATATCATATTTTCTTGCTTTTGGGGATCCAAGAAAATCCTAAGCAACTCAAGGACCCTCGGAGAGAGTTGGGGATTTCCAAATTTTCATATTTGAGGTTTCTCAAATTTTGAAAATAGGATCGTTTGATTTAATTTATTTTTTCTTCAAGTATTTCTATTATAAAATATGAGAGCGGGAGAAAAATGACTATCCCAAAAAAATAAAGAAATACAGAAGATTTAATAAAAAGATCAAACAAATTTTATTTGGAGTTTATTTGGATTTTGTTTTGAATTAGGAAAAATTGCATGTTTTCAAAAATGCATTTTAGTGCCAAGAAAATGTTCATCTTGTTCTAAATATTTTATTTAGACGGTGAAAATTAGTTTTGGCAATTTCTAGTTTTATTTTATTTTCTAGAGTTGTTTTAGCGCCGGCGTAGTTGTTAAAAAAAAATAGGGGACCGACCCGACTGGGCCGAAGCCCAGCCGAACCGGCCCGTCGCCAACGCCACCGCCTTCCCCGCGTCGCCCCACCGTGGCCGACTCGGACACCGCCGCCGACCGCCATGGCTTGCCCCTCCCCCAAGCCAGCCACCCCCTCCTATATATAGCCACGCACCCCCCTCCAACCACCGCCGCCGCACCCCTCCCCTCGCCGCAGCAGCCCCGCCGCCGCGACGCCGCACCCTGCCGCCGCGACGCCCGCGCCTCGCCGCCGCCGCGCCAGCACGCCGCCGCCGTTGCCACCCCTCGCCGCCGCACCCCGCCGCCGCTCGCCGTCGCCGACAGTTCTCGAGGTAGCCGGTTTTCTCCAGAAAAACCGTTGGTTTTTTTAGAACCCTAGCCGTTTTTTATTAGATCGGTTTTCTGTTTTATTTTTCAGGTTTAGTTAGTAGTAAACGTTCACCCGTTCGTTCGTTCTAACGAACTAATTCACCGTTTAGTCTCAGCTGACGAACGTCCGTTCGTTAAGCTGTTTTAGTTTTCTTTTTCTAGTTTATTTTCTGATCGCGATCTCAGATCCGATCTTCATTTTATTTTAACTTTTCGCTCATTTATCGGAATCAGGTGATTCAAGCGCCTGGAGTTTCGTATCGAAATTCTCTTTCCGTTTAACCTAGTCACACAAGCGTTTGCCTCTGCTAAATTTGGACTTAGGTCCAGATTGGTTCGGTAGTTGTTTCTCTTTTGTTGTTTGCTTTTCGTTGTTTCTTCTTTTGTCGTTTCTTTTGCAAACCGGAGTTCTTAAGTTGAACTTTCTGGTAAGATCTCTTATTCGAGTTTTACCCGTGCATTAGTAAATTACTTATTGTGTGCTTGTTTGTTTGCGATAGAGTACCCGGAGTGCGCCGCTTGCTACTTTGAATCTCTAGGTTTTGCGGATCATCAGCAAGGCAAGTAACACTTTGATCATACTTTCCAATTACCCAGTTTTCATTGCATTAGTCCCACCCTCACACATTGCATGAGTAGGACTAATTTAACTTGTGGGACTGGGAAGTAGATTGAGGTAGTACCTATTACCTGCATTACATTCAAACCTTGGGAGTTACTTCTAAGTTTGCTGATAGGACATGCCATGCTCGTAGACGTGGATTGGGTGAGTGAAATCCATGACAGATGTGAGTTTGTTAATTAATGGTTCAACTTAAGGTGGCAACATTAATACACATCTGGGTGGATTGAGGCATCTGGGTATTCCAGGGATTGCCTGTTTTTTTTCGGACCGCCACCCAGGCTCAAAGGGATCATGAGATTATTCATACTAGAAACTTCCGTGTGCAGCCACAATGCTATTATGGGCTCTAGCATAGTATGAGTAAGTCGCGCAAACATCTACAATGGTGAACTAGCAGATGTAGGGGATGTAGGTTGGTACGGTTCACCCGGTCGTAGGTGCTAGTGCTTCTGAAAGATTGTGTCTCGGTCATCCGTTTCTCAAACATCATGCAGCGCGAGAAATCGAACGGAGGAGATCGGGTCTTGTGGGGAAAAGTGCACAAACCTCTTCAGAGTGTAGAAACTGATCATGATTAGCCGTGTCCCCGGTTACGGACGTCTTGAGTATCTAGTACTTGGATATCATGTGCATCTCAACATGTTACTCTAATTTAATACTGTTGGGTTTGATGATGAACTTTAATTGGGGTTGAGAGGATGTCTATCTTCTCAACGATGTTTCAACTAACATGATAGTTAATTAAAATGTTGGGAAGCAGATCCAACATGAAACGATGCCCGAGTGGGCCACGAGGCAGGGGGACGCGCCCTGGGAAGGGGGGGCGCGCCCTGGGCCCTCGTGGCCACATTGTCAGGCAGTTGATGCCCTTCTTTCACCGCAAGAAAGCTAATATCTAGATAAAAATCGTTTCAAAAAAATCAGCCCAATCGGAGTTACGGATCTCCGGAAATATAAGAAACGATGAAGGGACAGAATCTGGGAACGCAGAAATAGGGAGAGACATAGAGATAGATCAAATATCGGAGGGGCTCTCGCCCCTCCGCCGCCATGGAGGCCATGGACCAGAGGGGAAACCCTTCTCCCACCTAGGGAGAAGGTCAAGGAAGAAGAAGAAGGAGGGGGGCTCTCTCCCCCTCGCTTCCGGTGGCACCGGAGTGCCACCAGGGCCATCATCGTGTGGCGGCGATCTACACCAACACCTCCGTCATCTTCACCAACATCTCCATCACCTTACCCCATCTATCTAGCGGTCCACTCTCCCGCAACCCGCTGTACCCTCTACTTGAACATGGTGCTTTATGCTTCATATTATTATCCAATGATGTGTTGCCATCCTATGATGTCTGAGTAGATTATCGTTGTCCTATCAGTGATTGGTGAATTGCTATGATTGATTTAATTTGCTTGTGGTTATGTTGCTGTCCTTCGGTGATTGGTTAAATTGCTATGATTCTCCCTCGACGCGCCACCATGCCGCCGCGCCACCATTCTACGTCGGGCTACCGCGGCGTCCGCGAGCGCCCGAACGGCGGGTTCTACGCCGAGATACGCTCCGGCGATCTCCGGCTTAGTCTCGGAACCTACGACATGGCGCACGAGGCCGCCCGCGCGTTCGACGCGGCGGCGTGGCGCCTAGGCAGGCCGCGCCGCCAAATGAACTTCCAGGACGTCCACACGCTCGAGCAGGCGTTAGACGTTGCCCTGCCGCCTCGTCTAAACTCCGCACAAGACCGTGCGGAGCACACTGCGCTGCAGAATCGCCTCCTCGTCGCCCAGGAGGACGAGCGGCGCATGGCGGAGTGGCGCCGGCGCCACCCGGAGGACGTCGCCTACGAGCAACAATATTTGGCAAGTTGCCGCGAGGAGGACACGCGCCGGCGCCGCGAGGAGCGGTTGGACAGGCGTCGTCGGAAGGCATTAGCGTGTGCGTAGTCCGACCTCGTCAATGCAGGCGGGAGGTCCTTCTTCACTCAAGAAGATGGGCGTTGGTTGGACTGCTGGCTGTCAACCTCTGACGACACCTACGACGAAGCCGATGATGGTGTAGATGACGGGAGCGACTGGGATTAGTTTTTTATGTTTTCGAACTATCTAGCGCCGAACTATCTATCTATGTTTTCGAACTACCTATCTAGTTGCAATATATATGTAAAATAACTTTGTATCCTTTTTATTTTAATGCGATCTATGTATTAAAAATATTGTGCGCGCGCTGCATTTTTGGGCACTGCTGAAGCGGCGCGCGCGCGCTGCATTATAGCGCGGCTGTTGGAGCCAGCACCTACCCCCGCGCTAAACCTGCCGAAGCGCGCGCGGCAAACGCTTTTTTTGGGCGCGGCGCGTAGCGCGGCTGTTGGAGATGCTCTTATAGCTCTAGTGCACCCCTTACATGGCAATCCCTACTCACTCACATTGATATCTATTGATGGGCATCTCCATAGCCCATTGATACGCCTAGTCGATGTGAGACTTTCTCCCTACTTTTGTCTACTACCACCTTCTATTCCACCCATAGTGCTATATCCATGGCTCACGCTCATGTATTGCGTGAAGAGTTGAAAAAGTTCAAAAAAGTAAAGTATGAAAACAATTGCTTGGCTGACACGGGGATGGGCATGAGGGGTACCTTGTGTTAAGAAAAGGGAAGCATAAAAGACTATACGATTTTGTAGGGATAATGTTCTTTAGCATTGATATTTTGAAAGACTTGATTGTTTGTTGGGATGCCCGAGTATTAAATTCTTCTATGTCAAATGATAGACTATTGCTTTGAATCACTCGTCTCGTAATATTCATGCCATGATTAGATTACATGATCAATATTATGCTAGGTAGCATTCCACATTAAATACTATGTTTTTTATCATTTACCTACTCGAGGACGAGCAGGAATTAAGCTTGGGGATGCTGATACGTCTCCGTCGTATCTATAATTTTTGATTGTTCCATGCCAATATTCTACAACTTTCGTATACTTTTGGCAACTTTTTATACTATTTTTTAGGACTAACATATTGATCCAGTGCCTAGTGTCAGTTCCTGTTTGTTGCATGTTTTTTGTTTCGCTGAATATCCATATCAAACGGAGTCGAAACGGAATAAAAACAGACGGAGATTTTTTTGGAATATATGTGAATTTTGGGAAGCGAAACCAACATGAAACGATGCCCGAGTGGGCCACGAGGCAGGGGGCGCGCCCTGGGCCCTCGTGGCCACACCGTAAGGCAGTTGATGCTCTTCTTTCGCCGCAAGAAAGCTAATATCTGGATAAAAATCGTGTCAAAATATCAGCCCAACCAGAGTTGCGGATCTCCGGGAATATAAGAAACGGTGAAGGGACAGAATCTGGGAACGCGGAAACAGAGAGAGACAGAGAGACAGATCCAATCTCGGAGGGGCTCTCGCCCCTCCGCCGCCATGGAGGCCATGGACCAGAGGGGAAACCCTTCTCCCACCTAGGGAGAAGGTCAAGGAAGAAGAAGAAGGAGGGGGGCTCTCTCCTCCTCGCTTCCGGTGGCACCGGAGTGCCACCGGGGCCATCATCCTGTGACGGCGATCTACACCAACACCTCCGTCATCTTCACCAGCATCTCCATCACCTTCCCCCATCTATCTACAGCGGTCCACTCTCCCGCAACCCGCTGTACCCTCTACTTGAACATGGTGCTTTATGCTTCATATTATTACCCAATGATGTGTTGCAATCCTATGATGTGTGAGTAGATTATCGTTGTCCTATCGGTGATTGGTAAATTTCTATGATTGATTTAATTTGCTTGTGGTTATGTTGCTCTCCTTTGGTACCCATCATATGAGCGCGCGCGTGGATCACACCATAGGGTTAGTTGTATGTTGATAGGACTACGTATTGGAGGGCAAGAGTGACAGAAACTTCAACCTAGCTTAGAAATTGATGCATACGGTATTGAAGGGGGACCAATATATCTTAATGCTATGGTTGGGTTTTACCTTAATGAACGTTAGTAGTTGCGGATGCTTGCTAATAGTTCCAATCATAAGTGCATAGAATTCCAAGTAAGGAATGACATGCTAGCAGTGGCCTCTCCCACATAAAACTTGCTATCGGTCTAGTAATGTAGTCAATTGCTTAGGGGCAATTTCGCAACTCCTACCACCACTTTCCACACTCGCTATCATTAACTTTATTGGTTCTTTATCTTAACAGCCCCTAGTTTATATTTACGTGCTCTTTATATTCTTGCAAACCTATCCCACAAAAACTACAGAATACTTCTAGTTTCATACTTGTTCTAGGTAAAGTAAACATCAAGCGTGCGTAGAGTTGTATCGGTGGTCGATAGAACTTGAGGGAATATTTTTCTGCCTTTAGCTCCTCGTTGGGTTCAACACTCTTACTTATCAAAATAGTCTACAACTGATCCCCTATACTTGTGGGTTATCACACTCCTATTGCTCCTATTACCGATGCTGAATCTTGTGAGATCAATGCTGCTCTGTTGAATCTTGTCATGAAAGATCAATTTTCTGGCCTTCCTAGTGAAGATGCCGCTACCCATCTAAACAACCTTGTTGATTTGTGTGATATGCAAAAGAAGAGGGATACGGATGATGATATTGTTAAATTGAAGCTATTTCCGTTTTCACTTAGAGATCGTGCTAAAACTTGATTTTCCTCTTTGCCTAGAAATAGTATTGATTCATGGAATAAGTGCAAAGATGCTTTTATCTCTAAGTATTTTCCTCCCACTAAGATTATCTCTCTTATAAACGATATTATGAATTTTAAGCAACTAGATCATGATCATGTTGCACAAGCTTGGGAGAGAATGAAATTAATGATACGTAATTGTCCTACACATGGTTTGAACTTATGGATGATTATACAATTTTTTTATGCTGGATTGAATTTTTCTAATAGAAATCTTTTAGATTCGGCCGTAGGGGGCACTTTCATGGAAACTACCTTAGGAGAAGCTACCAAATCCTAGATAATATTATGGTTAACTATTCTCAATGGCACACCGAAAGATCTACTGGTAAAAAAGTGCATGCTATTGAAGAGATTAGTGTTTTGAGTGGAAAGATGGATGAACTTATGAAATTATTTGCTACTAAGAGTGCTTCTTATGATCCTAATGATATGCTTTTATCCACGTTGATTGAAATAACAATGAATCTTTGGATGTGAATTTTGTTGGTAGGAATAAATTTGGTAACAATGCTTATAGAGGAAACTTTAATCCTAGGCCTTTTCCTAGTAATTCCTCTAATAATTATGGTAATTCCTACAATAACTCTTATGGTAATTTTGGTAAGATGTCATCTGAATTTGAAACTAGTGTTAAAGAGTTTATGATTTCGGAAAAGAGTTTCAATACTATGCTTGAAGAAAAATTGCTTAAGATTGATGAGTTGGCTAGAAACGTGGATATAATTACTCTTGATGTTGATTCTTTGAAACTTAGATCTATTCCACCAAAGCACGATATCAATGAGTCTCTCAAAGCCATGAGAATTTCCATTGATGAATGCAAAGAAAGAACCGCTAGGATGCGTGCTAAAACGGATTGCTTTATGAAAGCGTGTTCTTCTAGTTATCGTGAAATAAAGATGAAGATCTGAAAGTGATTGATGTGTCTCCTATTAGATCCTTGTTTTCTAGTATGAATCTTGATAAATATGGGACTGGAGACGAGTCTACTTTAGTTAAAAGGTGTCCCAATGATTCAGAGTTTTTAGATCTTGATGCTAAATTTTTTAAAGTGGGATTGAAGAGATTAAAACTTTGCATAGTGATGAACCCACTATTTTAGATTTCAAGGGATTCAATTATGATAATTGCTCTTTGATAGAATGTATTTCCTTTTTGCAATCTGTACTAAATTCTCCGCATGCTTATAGCCAAAATAAGGCTTTTACCAAACACATATTTGATGCTTTGATGCAATCTTATGAAGAAAAACTTGAATTAGAAGTTTCTATCCCTAGAAAGCTTTATGATGAGTGGGAACCTACTATTAAAATTATGATTAAAGATCATAAATGCTTTGCTTTATGTGATTTGGGTGCAAGTGTTTCTACAATCCCAAAAACTTTGTGTGATCTGTTAGGTTTCCATGAGCTTGATGATTGTTCTTTAAATTTGTATCTTGCGGATTCTACCATTAAGAAACCTATGGGAAGGATTAATGATGTTCTTATTGTTGCCAATAGGAATTTTGTGCCCGTAAATTTCATTGTTCTTGACATAGATTGCAATCCTTCATGTCCTATTATTCTTGGTAGACCTTTCCTTAGAACGATTGGTGCAATTATTGATATGAAGGAAGGAAATAGTAGATTCCAATTTCTGTTAAGGAAAAGCATGGAACACTTTCCTAGAAATAAAATCAAATTACCTTATGAATCTATTATGAGAGCCACTTATGGATTGCCTACCAAAGATGGCAATACCTAGATCTATTCTTGTCTCGTGCCTAGCTAGGGGCGTTAAACGATAGCGCTTGTTGGGAGGCAACCCAATTTTTTTTCTTTGTTTTTGCTTCTGTTTAGGAATAAATATTACATCCAGCTTCTGTTTAGATGTGGTTTTGTGTTTTAATTAGTGTTTGTGCCTAGTAGAACCTTTGGGAAGACTTGTGTGAAGTTTATATGATCATGCTGTAAAAAACAGAAAGTTTAGCGCTCACGAGATTAGCTACCATATTTTGCTGGAGAGTGCTATTTATTTGATTATTTTTGCAGACGATTGATAGAAAAATTCCTCACGTTTACCAATTTATTTCAATTTTTTGGAGTTACAGAAGTATTCGAAAGTTACAGATTAGTACAGACTGTTCTCTTTTTGACAGATTCTGTTTTTCGTGTGTTGTTTGCTTATTTTGATGCATCTATGAGTACTATTGGAGGGTATGAATCATAGAGAAGTTGGAATACAGTAGGTATAACACCAATATAAACAAAGAATGATTTCATTACAGTACCTTTGAGTGGTGGTATGTTTTCTTATACAAACGGAGCTCACGAGATTTTTGGCTAAGTTTTGTGTTGTGAAGTTTTCAAGTTTTGAGTATGGCTTTGATGGACTATGGAACAAAGAATTGCAAGAGCCTAAGCTTGGGGATTCCCAAGGCACCCCCAAGGTAAAATTTAAGGACAACCAAAAGCCTAAGCTTGGGGATGCCCCAGGAAGGCATCCCCTCTTTCGTCATCATCTATCGGTAACTATACTTGGGACTATATTTTTATTCACCACATGGTATGTGTTTTGCTTGGAGCATCATGTATGAATTGAGTCTTTGCTTTTTAGTTTGCCACAATCATCCTTGCTGGACACATTTTTTGAGAGAGATAAATATGGTTTAGAATTTATTAGAATACTCTATGTGCTTCACTTATATCTTTTGAGCTAGATAGTTTTGCTCTAGTGCTTCACTTATATCTTCTAGAGCACGGTGGTGGTTTTATTTTGTAGAAATTCTTGATCTCTAATGCTCCACTTATATCAATTAGAGAGTCTTTTAGAACAGCATGGTAATGTGATTTGGTAATAAAACTAGTCCTAATATGATAGGCATCGAAGATGGGTATAGTAAAAACTTTCATATAAAGTGCATTGAACACTAAGAGAAGTTTGATACTTGATGATTGTTCTGAGATATGAGGATGGTGATATTAGAGTCATGCTAGTAGAGTAGTTGTGAATTTGAGAAATACTTGTGTTGAGGTTTGCAAGTCCCGTAGCATGCACGTATGGCAACCGTTGTGTGACAAATTTGAAGCATGAGGTATTTCACTGCGTGTCATCCTTTGTGTGGAGGTCGAGGGCGCGCGATGGTTAACTCCTACCAACCCCCCCCCCCTAGGACCATGCATGTAGTACTTTGTTTTGATGACTTGTAGATTTTTGTAATAAGTATGTGAGTTCTTTATGACTAATGTTGAGTCCAAGGATTATACGCACTCTCACCCTTCCACCATTGCTAGCCTCTCTTGTACCGCGCAACTTTCGCCGGTACCATACACCCACCATATACCTTCCTCAAAACAGCCACCATACCTACCTATCATGGCATTTCCATAGCCATTCCGAGATATATTGCCATGCAACTTTCCACTGTTTCGTTTTTTATGACACGCTTCATATTGTCATATTGCCATGCATGATCATGTAGTTGACATCGTATTTGTGGCTAGGCCACCATGCATAATTTTTTCATACATGTCACTCTTGTTTCATTGCACATCCCAGTACACCGCCGGAGGCATTCATATAGAGTCATACTTTGTTCTAGTATCGAGTTGTATCAATATAAGTGTGATGATCATCATTATTAGAGCATTGTCCCAAAGAAAAAAATGAAAAAAAGGAAGGAAAGGCAAAAAAAGACCAAAAAAGGAAACAAAATAAAAGAAAAAGAAAAAAGAAAAAAAGAAAAAAAGGAAAGGAAAGAAAAGGGGCAATGCTACTATCTTTTTCCGCACTTGTGCTTCAAAGTAGCACCATGTTCTTCATGATAGAGAGTCTCATGTTTTAGTCATTTCGATATACTAGTGGGAATTTTCATTATAGAACTTGTCTAGTATATTCCAACGATGGGCTTCCTCAAATGCCTTAGGTCTTCGTGAGCAAGCAAGTTGGATGCACACCCACTTGGTTTCTTTTGTTGAGCTTTCATACATTTATAGCTCTAGTGCATCCTTTGCATGGCAATCCCTACTCACTCACATTGATATCTATTGATGGGCATCTCCATAGCCCATTGATACGCCTAGTTGATGTGAGACCATCTTCCTCTTTTGTCTTCTCCATAACCACCACTCTATTCCACATAGTGCTATGTCCATGGCTCACGCTTGTGTATTGCATGAAAGTTGAAAGAGTTTGAAAAAATTGAAGTATGAAACAAATGCTTGGCTGAAACCGGGATTTTGCATGATTGGAATATTTTGTGTGATGAAGATGGAGCATAGCCTAACTATATGATTTTGTAGGGATGAACTTTCTTTGGCCGTGTTATTTTGAGAAGACATGATTGTTTTGTTAGTATGCTTGAAGTATTATTATTCTTATGTCAATATGAACTTTTATCTTGAATCTTTCGGATCTGAACATTCATGCTACAACAAAGAGAATTACATTGAGAATTATGTTAGTTAGCATTCCACATCAAAAATTCTGTTTTTATCATTTACCTACTCGAGGACGAGCAGGAAATAAGCTTGGGGATGCTTGATACGTCTCCAATGTATCTATAATTTTTGGTTGTTCCATGCTATTATATATTCTGTTTTGGATGTTTAATGGGCTTTATTATGCACTTTTATATTATTTTTGGGACTAACCTACTAACCCAAGGCCCAGTGCAGATTGCTGTTTTTTTTTGCCTATTTCAGGGTTTCGCAGAAAAGGAATATCAAACGGAGTACAAACGAAATGAAACCTTCGGGAGAGTTATTTTTGGAACCGTATCTACCCAGAAGATTTGGAGTACACGCGAGGGAACGAAGGAGGTGGCCATGAGGGCCAGCTACCTCTTGAGCTTGCGTTGTATTCCCTCGAAGAGGAAAGGGAGATGCAGCACCGTAGCGTAAGTATTTCCCTCAGTTTTTGAGAACCAAGGTATCAATCCTGTAGGAGACCATGCACCAGTCCCTCGCACCTGCACAAACAAATAAGAACTTCGCAGCCAACGCGGTAAGGGGTTGTCAATCCCTTTACGGTCACTTACGAAAGTGAGATCTGATAGTTTATATTTTTGGTATTTTTACTTTATAAGAACAACAAAAAAAGCGATAAAAGTAAAGTAGATGTAGATTGATATGTTCAGAATAGACCCGGGGGCCATAGTTTTCTCTAGTGGCTTCTCTCAGGATAGCGATATTCTACGGCGGGTAAACAAATTACTGTCGAGCAATTGATAGAAAAACGAATAATTATGTGACTATCTAGGCATGATCATTGTATATAGGCATCACGTCCGAGACAAGTAGACCCACTCCTGCCTGCATCTACTACTATTACTCCACACATCGACCGCTATCCAGCATGCATCTAGTGTATTGAGTTCATAAGAACAGAGTAACGCCTTAAGCAAGATGACATGATGTAGAGGGATAAACTCAAGCAATATGATATAAACCCCATCATTTTATCCTCGATGGCAACAATACAATACGTGCCTTGCTGCCCCTACTGTCACTGGGAAAGGACACCGCAAGATTGAACCCAAAGCCAAGCACTTCTCCCACTGCAAGAACTATAGATCTAGTAGGCCAAACCAAACCAATAATTTGAAGAGACATGCAAGGATATTATGAGCACACATAAAAAGTTCAGAGAAGAACCAAATATCTTTCATAGATAACCTTGATCATAAACTCACAATTCATCGGATCTCGACAAACACACCGCAAAAAGAGATTACATCGAATAGATCTCCTCAAAGACAGAGGAGAACTTTGTATTGAGATCCAAAGAGATTGAAGAAGCCATATCGATACTAGCTATGGACCCGAAGGTCTGAGGTAAACTACTCACAACTCATGGTGAGGGCGATGATGATGATGAAGAAGGCCTCCGTGATGGATCCCCCTCCAGTGGAGCTCCGGAACAGGCTCCAAGATGGGATCTCCACGGGAACAGAAGGTACGACGGTGGAATTAGGGTTTTTCTCTCTGTTCACGGAGTTTCTGGGGTACATAGACTTATATCGGAAGAAGGAGGGCACCGGGGGACACTCGAGGGGGCCATGAGGCAGGGGCGCGCCCTGTGAAGGGTAGCGCGCCCCCACCCTCGTGGGCTAGCCCTCCGTCCCCTGACGTGGTTCTCAAGCTCCGCGTGCGTGATTTTCTCCAAAAATATCTCTCGCGAAGATTTCATTCCGTTTGGACTCCGTTTGATATTCTTTTTCTGCAAAACCCTGAAACAGGCAAAAAACTGCAATCTGGACTGGGCCTTTGGGTTAGTAGGTTAGTCCCAAAAATGATATAAAAGTGAATGATAAAGCCCATTAAACATCGAAGACTTCATAAATAATAGCATGGAACAATAAAAAATTATAGATACGTTGGAGACGTATCAAGCATCCCCAAGCTTAATTCATGCTCGTCCTCGAGTAGGTAAATGATAAAAGAAAGAATTTTTGATGTGGAATGCTAACCAATATAGTTTTTCAATGTAATTCTCTTAATTGTGGCATGAATGTTCAGATCTGAAAGATTCAAGATAAAAGTCTATATTGACATTAGAAATAACAATACTTCAAGCATACTAACAAAGCAATCATGTCTTCTCAAAATACTATGGCTAAAGAAAGTTATCCCTACAAAATCATATAGTCTGGCTATGCTCCCTCTTCATCACACAAAATATTCATATTATGCACAACCTCGATTTCAGCCAAGCATTTGTTTTCATACTCTATCTTTTCAAACCTTTCAACTTTCACGCAACACATGAGCGTGAGCCATGGACATAGCACTATGGGTGGAATAGATGTGGTTGTGGAGAAGACAAAAAGGAGGAAGATAGTCTCACATCGACTAGGTGTATCAACGGGCTATGGAGATGCCCATCAATAGATATCAATGTAAGTGAGTAGGGATTGCCATGCAACGGATGCACTAGAGCTAAATATGAATGAAAGCTCAACAAAAGAAACTAGTGGGTGTGCATCCAACTTGCTTGCTCACGAAGACCTAGGGCATTTGAGGAAGCCCATCGTTGGAATATACAAGCCAAGTTCTATAACGAAAATTCCCACAAGTTTATGAAAGTGACTAAGCATGAGACTCTCTACAATGAAAAACCTGGTGCTACTTTGAAGCACAAGTGTGGAAAAAGATAGTAGCAATTGTCCCTTCTCTCTTTTCTCTCATTTTTTTGGAGGGACTTTCTCTTTTTTTTATCAGCCCCTCTCTATTTTTTGGGCCATCTCCTTTTTTTATTGGCCTTTCCTCCCATGGGACAATGCTCTAATAATGATGATCATCACACTTTTATTACAACTCGAAATTACAACTCGATACTACAACAAGTATGACCCTACATGAATGCCTCCGGCGGTGTACCGATATGTGCAATGAAACAAGAGTGACATGTATAAAAATTATGCATGGTGGCTTTGCCATGAATACGATGTCAACTACATGATCATGCAATGGCAATATGACAATATGATGCGTGTCATATAAATGGGACGGTGGAAAGTTGCATGGCAATATATCTCGGAATGGCTATGGAAATGCCATGATAGGTAGGTATGATGGCTGTTTTGAGGAACAATATGGTGGCTATTTTGAGGAAGGATATATAGTGGGTTTATGGTACCAGCGAAAGTTGCGAGGTACGAGAGAGGCTAGCAATGGTGGAAGGGTGAGAGTGCGTATAATCCATGGACTCAATATTAGTCATAAGAACTCATATACTTATTGCAAAAATCTACGAGTCATCAAAACAAAGCAATCAGCGCATGCTCCTAGGGGGGAGGTTGGTAGGAGTTAACCATCGCGCGCCCCCGACCTCCACACAAAGGTTGGCACTCTACAAATACCTCATGCTCTAACTTCGTCACATAGCGGTTCACCATACGTGCATGATACGGGAATCACTAACCTTAACACAAGTATTCCTCAATTTCATAATAACCCCACTAGCATGACTCTAATATCACTATCCTCATATCTCAAAACAATTATCAAGCATCCAAGATCTCATTCTATTCAGTGCACTTGGTGTGAAATATTTTACTACATTGACATTGGATGTCTATCATGTGAAGACTAGTTTCTTTAGCCTAAACACATTACCATGCTGTTTTAATAGACTCTCAAAAGGAAGTGAAGCATGAGAGTTCAAAAATTTCTACAAAATATTACCACCACCGTGCTCTAAAAGATATAAGAGAAGCACTAGAGCAACAACTATTCAACTCAAAAGATATAAGTGAAATACATAGAGTGTTCTAACAATTTCTAGGCCATATTTAACTCTCTCAAATAGGTGTGTCCAGCAAGGATGATTGTGGCAAACTAACAAGCAAAGACTCAAATTATACAAGACGCTCCAAGCAAAACACATAACATGTTGCGGAAAAAAATATAGCTCCAAGTATAGTTACCGATGGATGAAGACGAAAGAGGGGATGCCTTCCCGGGGCATCCCCAAGCTTAGGCTTATCTTGAATTTACTTGGGGTGCCATGGGCATCCCCAAGCTTAGGCCTTTGCTACTCCTTATTCCATAGTCCATCAAAGCAATACTCAAAACTTGAAAACTTCACAACACAAAACTTAGACAAAAATTCTCGTGAGCTCCGTTAGTATAAGAAAGCAAACCACTACTCAAAGGTGCAGCAATGAATTCATTCTTTGTTTATATTGGTGTTAAACCTACCGTATTCCAACCTCTCTATGGTTCATATCCTCCAATACTACTCATAGATGCATCGGAATAAGCAAACAACACACGAAAAACAGAATCTTTCAAAAACAGAACAGTCTGTAGTAATCTGCAGGTTTCACCTACTTCTGAAACTCCAAACAATTCAAACTAAATTGGTAATTTTGAGGAATTTTTTTACCAATCATCTGAAAAAAGAATCAACTAAAAAGCACGCTCCAGTAAAATCTGAAGACTACTTTAGTGAGCGCTAACGATTCTGTTTTTCACAGCAAGATCACATAAACTTCACACAAGTCTTCCCAAAGGTTCTACTTGGCACAAACACGAAACAAAACATGAAACCACATCCAATCAGAGGCTAGATGCAATATTTATTCACTAACAGCAACAAAAACAAAAAACATAAAATTGGGTTGCCTCCCAACAAGCGCTATCGTTTTACGCCCCTAGCTAGGCACGATACAAGATAAATCTAGGTATTGCCATCTTTGGAAGGCAATCCATAAGTGTCTCTCACGATAGATTCATATGGTAGTTTGATTTTCTTTCTAGGAAAGTGTTCCATGACTTTCCTTAATGGAAATTGGAATCTAATATTTCCTTCCTTCATATCAATAATTGCACCAATCGTTCTAAGGAAAGGTCTACTAAGAATAATAGGACATGAAGGATTGCAATCTATATCAAGAACAATGAAATCTACGAGCACATAATTCCTATTGTGAACAATAAGAACATCATTAATTCTTCCCATAGGTTTCTTAATAGTGGAATCCGCAAGATGCAAATTTAAAGAACAATCATCAAGCTCATGGAACCCTAGCAAATCACACAAAGTATTTGGGATAGTGGAGACACGAGCACCCAAATCACACAAAACATAGAATTCATGCTCTTTTACTTTTATTTTGATAGTAGGTTCCCACTCATCATAAAGCTTTCTAGGTATAGAAACTTCCAACTCAAGTTTTTCTTCATATGATTGCATCAAAGCATCAACTATGTGTTTGGTGAAAGCTTTATTTTGACTATAAGCATGCGGAGAATTTAGCACGGATTGCAACAAGGAAATAGAATCAATCAAAGAGAAATTATCATAATTGAATCCCTTGAAATCCAAAGTAGTGGGTTCATCACTATGCAAAGTTTTAATCTCTTCACTCCCACTTTTAGAAATTTTAGCATCAAGATCTAAAAACTCCGAATCTTTGGGATACCTTAAAGCAGAATCATCTCCAATCCTATCTTCATCAAGATTTATACTAGAAAACAAGGATCTAATAGGAGACACATCAATAACTTTCAGATCTTCATCTTTATTTTCGTGATAACTAGAAGAACACGATTTAATATAATCTTCTCTTTTAGCACGCATTCTAGCGGTTCTTTCTTTGCATTCATCAATGGAAATTCTCATGGCTTTGAGAGACTCATTGATATCATGCTTAGGTGGGATAAATCTAAGTTTCAAAGAATCAACATCAAGAGTAATTCTATCCACACTTCTAGCCAATTCATCAATTTTAAGCAATTTCTCTTGAAGCAAAGCATTGCAATTCTTTTGCGAGATCATAATCTCCTTAACACTAGTTTCAAATTCAGAAGGCATCTTTCCATAAGAGTTGTTGTAGGAATTACCAAAATTATTAGAGGAATTACTAGGAAAAGGCCTAGGATTAAAATTACCTCTATAAGCATTGTTACCAAAATTATTCCTACCAACAAAATTCACATCCAAAGATTCATTGGTATTCTCAATCAAAGTGGACAAAGGCATATCATTAGGATCAGAAGAAGCACTCTTAGCAGCAAATAATTTCATAAGTTCATCCATCTTTCCACTCAAAACACTAATTTCTTCGATAGCATGCACTTTTTTACTAGTAGATCTTTCGGTGTGCCATTGAGAATAATTAACCATAATATTATCTAGGAGTTTGGTAGCTTCTCCGAAGGTGGTTTCCATGAAAGTGCCTCCGGCGGCTGTCGGTGTACTAAAGTAGGGGTACCTTAGTATCCCGACTTGTGCACGGGCAGTAACAGCCTCCCGTGGCAGGGCTTGCCACGCGCCCGCCAAGGCCCACTCTAGTTCCTTTGGAGCCATTCAAGAACAAAGTATTCAAGACAAAGAAACAAGGCCCCGACAAGCGGAGCTTGCCGGGAAGGCCGCTCTAGGATCAAGACTACCCCCATAGCACAAGACCCTGGCAAGAGGAGCTTGTCAGGAAGGCCAAACATGGCATTTCAGAAGACTTGTCGTGGCGCATCGCGCGCCCCGGCAAGGCCCGGAGAGCGACAAGCTTCCGGGCGCGGCAAGGTAGCCACCGCGGCAAGGCGCTTGCCGCGGCAAGCTCCCACTACGTGCCCGCGCTCCAGCTCATCTGGCCACGTGTCGCCCTGGGGCCCTTCCAGGTGCACGTGGCGGAAGGCTGTGCAGCCTGGGGTACACCGTGGCGAGCCGCGATGACGTGGTGTGACGCCCGAGACCGACGTCCCAGAAGATTCCAGAAGATTCCAGATGTTCCGGGATCTCCCGTGTGTTTTATTTTGCTTGTGTTATTTATTTTTGCATTGCATCATGTCATCATGCCATCATCTCATTAATTTTTGCAACTAAATAAATCGTGTGGACCTTCGGTCCATTTAAATCGAGGGAAGAATGTCTTCTCTTTAAAACATATAAAAGCCTCTCAATATTTAGGGAGCTATATTTAAAATATTCCAATTGGTTGGAATCACCGTAACACACTTGCAATATTCCCCATGCTTCTTTAATTCAAGTTTCACCTTCAAACCTTCCCTATAATTCTTTTCCTATTTATCGAGGTTCCTCCTAAAATCCTCAACATTTTTTGACACTTCTATATTCAAGTCTTAGTTCAAACCCATTTGATTAAATTCAAATAAGTTTGAATTATTTCTTCTGATCTTGCCTTTTCTATTTTTCTCGGACTTTGCTAATTTTATGATGCCCGAGAAAAATACTTCCATGTGTTATCTTTTCCCTAACCGTCCTCCTCATTCTCTTTTTCTCTCTTTTGTTTTTATCTGCTAAAAATCTAATATAAAAGGAAGAGGCCAACCAGCCTCTTGGGCCTCCTCTTCCCCTAGCCAGCCGGCCTCAAGGCCCATCTTTTGGCCCAACTCCTCCTACAGCCCGCATCCCCCCGTAACCCTAGCTGCCCGCAGCCTCTCGTTCCTTCCCTCTCCCGCAAGCCGCCGCCACTTCTTTCGCCCTCTGCTCGATTTTTTCCCCTCGTGCCCCGATCTCCCCGTTTCCCTCTTCCTCGCGATGCTGCCTGCACCCCTCGTCCACATCTCCCTCCTAGCCCGCAACCCCTCTCGCCTCCTTCCTCCCGCGGCCACGAGCGCCTCAGCGACCGCCCGGTCTCCCTCTTCGCGAAGCCCCTGCGGCCCTCCAGCCCGTCGGCGGGCCAGGAGCTGCGAGTCCAGCACCTCCCCTCCGTCCTCAGTGCGCCCTGCGCCAAGGCCGGCCCGCGTCGGTTGCCTCGCCTCCCGTCCCCGCACATCCATCCAGGCCCGCGGCCATGCACCTCCGCATCGCCCGACGACCTCCGCGCCTGGCACCTGCTAGGCCGAGCCCCGCGGCTCCCCTCTCCAGCCCCGCGAGCCGGCCCGGATCAGCCAGAGCGCCGGCCACCTGCCCGCCTCCCTTCGTCGCCTCCTCCCTCCTCCGATGCGACCTCCGTCGCCAGGGAGAGGATCCCCTCCGGCCGCTCCCTCCGTCTCCAGTCCCGGCGCGCGAAGGACCGCCTCCAGCCAGGCCTCCGTTCCTGCTCCGACCGCGGCCTCCCTCCTCCAGCGTGCTTCCTTCAGCGCGCCCGCGAGCCGGCCGCCCCAAGGCTCTGCTGCAGCCTCCCTTCGACCAGCGCCGTGCCCGCAGCTCCAGCCTCCATCGCCTCTTCGCCAAGTTGCTGCTGCCTCTGTCGAGGAGCACGAGTTCGGCGCCCCCAAGAACACCTAGTTGCTGCTGCCAGGCCTCGTCCCGCCTCTGCTCCGAGCGGGTGGACAAGAGGCGTCGTCCCGAGCAGCCTTTTTCCTTTTTTTGCTGTTTTGTTGCTGTTTTGTTATCTCAAGTAACCTTGGAGCAGCAAGTATAACTACTTTTGGACCCGAACGTCTACCGTCGCCCCGTGTACCTCTACGGCAAGTACCTCGACGACATGTACGACTACGGCTCACGTTCCTCTCCGATACGTCCAAGTACCACGACGACCGAACGACTACGATGACGAGTACATCTACGAACGTGAACAACTACCGTCGCAAACGAGAACCCAAGTACCACGACACCGACCCGAACATCTACGACTACGAGCTCCGTGAACGACTACCGTCGCCGTGTACCACTACCGTCGCCGAGACCGCTAGTACATCTACGAACTCGACGCCGGAACGACTACTTCCTCTACGACGTGAACGCCTTCTTCCTCTACTATCTCGAACCGCCCCGAAACGCACGCTTCGAAGGTATAACGAGACGACCCCATCGATGACTCGTGGAATGCTTGTTGTGGTTGTATGAAATGTTCCCTTGTGCTTCGTGCCCGTTGTGCCTCTTTCGTCATGTTCCTCGGTTGCCTCGTCACCGACTCGTGGGAACCCGGTAACGGGATCGCCCCACCTTTCATCTCGTTTGTCCCGCTCACACCATATTTCTTTTGCCCGGTCTCTCAACGAGTTATCGGAACCGATATGTTGCGTGGCATCATTTTCGGATCGTTACCGTGGCACCCTTTCCTTCCACCACGGTGACAAATGCTTCAACTTCTTGTTAACCTTCTAATAAAATTGCGTAAACTTGATCATGTCATCCGCATCATGTTACCAACACTAAATGTGTGAATTGTTGTTGCTTTAAATTAGTAAACATGCTCATGGGGATTTTCCGGATATGTTGTTGTTATTCTCCGGCCTCATTTAAATTGCCTAGTTAGTATAGTTTTATTATGCTTCACCTCTTGCCATGTTAAAAACATTTAATCTTGTCTTGTAATAAACGAGAGTCAATTAAATAATTATAATGTGGTGTTTCGTCAATATGCAACTCGTTGCATATTGAGCTCCACTTAACTTGTAGTATTTGTTTGTGCACTTGCCATGCCTTGCATATTTAAACCGGACATGCATCATACTTGTTTGTGCATCGTATGCCATGTTTATGCTTGTGTGTTTACGGTGTTGTTTGTTTCTTTCCGGTTTGCTTCTCTTGATAGCTTCGGTTTCGTTCCGGAGTTGTGAGGATTCTCTCGACTGTGTTGCTCCGTCTACTTCGTGGATCCGTTCTTCTCCCTTGTGGAATCCCAGGCAAGATGACCGAACCCGGATACCATTACTATCTTTGCCTATTGCTAGAGTATCGCTCTATAGTTTTGCCTCGATGCCCATGTTTTCCTGTCAGCCTCCTATTGTAACCATGAACCTGTTTAACCACCCTACCTATGCAAACCGTTGCTTGGCTAAGTACGCTTCGCTCAGCCCTTCTTATAGCATTGTTAGTTGCAGGTGAAGATTGAAGATGCTTGCTTCATGTTGAAGTTTGGTTGGGTTATATCACACTATATAAATGCTTAAATGAAATCATCTATATATTGGCAAGGGTGGAAGGCTAAGCATTTTGCTTGGTGATTTGTTCCCCTCATGCCGTTAGGAACCGTATAAACCGGTGTTATGTTCCTTGATTATGCGTTCCTAACACGGTTGGGGTGTATGGGACCCCCTTGATAAACCGCTAAGTGCTAAGTCTTTTCCAGCAAGTCCCAACATTGGTACTATTCGCCTAATAACTATTAAAACATGCATAAGGGTCTTTCAAACCCTCTTTTATTTTAATTCAACCCCCCGGGCCAGTGCTCCACATGAGTGTTGGTCCGAACTGGGCAACCTGCGGGGCCACCTCGAGGAAACTCAAGGTCTGGTAAAAACCCGTAGCTTGTCCCATCCGGTCGTGGCCTGAGACGAGATACGCGCGGCTACTATCAGGGTGTCGGCACGCCGGGAGGATTTGCTGGATTAGCCTTACCTTAGTTCGGTTTAACTCGAGCACGGGATTCCGAGAATACTCGGGTCTTCCCACCTATGGAGTTGTGACTCCGCGGATCGTGGGCTTGTAATGGGTCAAGTTGGAACACCCCTGCAGGGTTTGAACTTTCGAAAGCCGTGCCCGCGGTTATGTGGCAGATGGGAGCTTGTTAATATCCGGTTGTAGATAACTTGACACAATGTTCTAATACACTACCAGCGTGTGTACCGTGACTGTCAATTTCCGAATAGGGATTCGGGAGTTGAACACGGTGGGGTTATGTTTGACCGGCTTTAGCTAGGATCACTTCGTGATCATCTTTCGACCGATGCTCTTCTCTTCTCGCTCTCTATTACGTAAGATAGTGCTAGTTGCTGCTGCAGACTCTTGTTGTTCCTTCACCTCTCGTTCTTTCTTCAGCCTTGTCCTCACCCAAGGCTTAAATAGTCATGTTACCCGGGAACGGGATTGCTGAGTCCTCTCTGGCTCACAGTTACTTCACCACACCAGATGCAGGTTCAGCGGAGTTTGACGCAGGAGTTGGATCAGTTCTTCATCCGGAGCTCGATGAAGAGTCTGGCTGTTTGTTTGTGATGTTTCGACGATCAGTAGTGGTTCTTCTACTAGGATTCGATCCTGACCTGTGGCTTTTTGTTGTTTTGGTATCTTTCTTTTGATCTTCGCCCGTAGTCGGGTTGTGATGTTTTGAATGATGTATTGCTTATGTAATGTATTGTGTGAAGTGGCGAGTGTAAGCCAACTATCTCCTTTTGCAATTTAATCCCTCTTTTACATGAGTCGTGCAAAGATACCAAACTTGAGATCATTCTAGGATGGGCTTATACCTTTAAGTCGTGCCTCGACACGTAGGAGGTATAGTCCCATCCTGGGCATTAAAAGTTGGTATTCAGATCCTTCTCCGACCTAGAAGCCCCCACTGATTGATCGAATCGTTGACGGTTGAGTCTAGGCACACACTGAAAATATTTTGAGTCCTATATTATATCGGAGAGTAGGATTTCTTTGCTTCTCATCCCCTTTCTCTCTGGTGAGGACTCCTGACGACTACTCTTGTCTCTCCTATCTTCAAAAATTGCACAATTTTTTTTTAGGATCCCGCGAGTATTCTGGGATTGTTTCGATGTTCTTGTGACAAGGATATTGTTCTCGATGCCTCCTGTTCCCGGGGAGTTGAGCTTCGGGGTATTGTTGTCACAAGCATATCGCGGCAGTACTAAATACTTAAGACGGCCGACATCGAAAATCTCTTCTATACGGTTAGTGGCAAGATAACCCCGACATCACCCAGTACTGGGGAGGTAGTTCGAGAGTATTGCCATAGCTTGTATAGTGGATGCGTTTCGAAGGTCCGAGGTAAACAGTTTCCGAGAACAACTGGTTATGTGTTGAAGGATGGATACACCTGGATGTAGGTTTAGAGTTGATTGCGCGGTGCTTCCCGTGTATCCCCAATACCTGATTGCATAACTGGAAACTTTCGGAAATCTATAGGTGGGTTCATCAAGTAGTTCTAGGCATTCTTCCAACGAATGCACGCTATGAAGTTCGGGGTTCTACATTGAGTGAAGTGGTTTTATGGACTTGTTCTGATCGGGAGTTGCATCTTAAAGGGTCCTTGGCTATGCTGATCCGGGGATTGCAAAACCCTTTTGTAACACGTTCTATGAGCTTTCAACACGAAGATGTCGAACGAAGCTTCTATCTTGTATTTGTTCTATCTGATCCTTGTTCCTTTTATTTACCTTTTCCTTCTCCTAAGTGGCTTCTCGTCTAGTTGATGTACCTGCAGAATTCATTCGTTCAATTCTTTGTTCGGATGATATTATGAAGATTAGGCTGCTACACATCTATCCTTTGTTTTTGTTTTGATTCTGGTATTCGAGTTGCTTCGATGTCAAATGTTGATTCCATACCTTTCCTAATCGGTGTTCTCATATTTCTATGGGAGTGCTAGTCCTTTTTTAATCATCAAGATCTTCATGTTAATCCTTTTCAACCGGTGTGCCTTCTCTTCAAGTTATTCCATACGAACGTCGTTGAGAAATCTGACGATTTGTCTATTTCATTCATCCCAAGTTGTCTTTGTTTTTCCCCACCCTCCCACCCTTTTCTTCTTGGAGCCAGAAATTCTCAGATGAAGTATCCATTTTATTCATGTGATGTTTCTTCATTCTTTCCTTCAATGTTCTTATCCGGTGATTTATCGTGAAGATGCTCAAGAGCTTCAAGTTCATCATTCTTTTGTTCTCTAATTCTGTCGGTGGATGTAATTCAAGTTTTCGGTGTTGATCTTATCCTTTTCCTCTTTTCACAATGCTTTCTTATTCCGATGCACCAATTAATCATTCTCCTCTTGTTATTCATATCCGGAGTGCTGATGATTCATAATTCCATTCTTAATCCGTTCAAATTATTTTTGAGGATTGTCATCTTATTCAAGCCATTTAATTCAACCGATGCAATATCTCTTAAGCAATCTTTTCAACGGTGATTTCTTTTGAGTGGGCCCTAACCCACAGGTCTTTTCCCAGGATCTTACCTGACTCTTCTAATTAATTTTCTGGAGTTATACTCAAATTCTTTTCAATTGTGACGTAAGTATGAATCCCATCAGTCACAAGCCTTCTCCAAGATTGTTTCCAATTATTCTCATCTTTAGCTCTATCCTCCATCTTTTTATTCTTCCGGAGTATCTCGCAATTCTTCAAGGTGTTTCTCCTTGTCATTCTCAACATTTCGAGACCGAAGAAGAGTTTCTCTTAATCATTGGCATCCTCTTGAAGATTCGTGGTTCTAGCTTCATGCCATCCTCATTATTGTTACGATTGTGAGGAATTCTTTTTATACCCTTCCGAAGCATTTCATGAATTCTTCCCATTGTGATCCTCCGAAGGCCATCATTTCAGAAGATTTCTTCGTTCTCAGTTTTCAACTTCGTCCTCCAAATATTCTTCATTGATGCCTCTTCGTTCGTCTTCTATTCGTACGGTGGTTCTTTCAAGTTTACTCTTCCTTGTTATCGTATTAATTCATTTGTTCTTTTCATAATCCTACCGGTGGTTCGTTGAAGATCTATCCAAGTTCGTGCGAGATCTCTCTTTAATCCTTTCCAACGAGAATAAGTAGTATGCCAAATCCTTTGGTTGTCATCAATTTAAATTGGTGAAGGTTATGCATGACATAATTCTTATTCTTATTCCTTCAAGGTGATTTAATTCTTTTGTCTGGAGCTTGTTCATCATATCATATTCTCGGTTCTAAGTTGTTCATCTTGTTTTCGGGAGCTCCAAGTTATTTCAATTTTATCATTTCAAGCTCCATCTAATTCATCGCAGGCCTTGAATCTTATTCTTTTCATCTTTCGCTTCTCATGCTTTCATTACCGGAGTTATCATGGTGGTTCATCATGTTTTAATTCATCCTCGAAGTCTTCATCAAGATTCTTGTTGGAGCTCAAGCATTCTTCAGCATGCTTTCCAAGTGCAATTCTTTCTAACTTATCTTTTCAGATGGTGCTATGTCATTCTTGACAATTCCTTCATGTTTTATGATTCACGAGTTTCAAGAATGAGATATTTAAACCCATCATTTTCCTTGTTCAGGAGATCCTTTCAACCCTTCAATTTATTCATTGGAGTTATCTTGGGTTATATTTCACTTAAAATCTTTCCCTAAGGATTGCTGCTAATTATGGTGCTTATAAATGACCCAAGTTCTTCATTTATCATTCCGGTGATATAAGTTTATCGTCTCCTTGTTGATCTCAATCCAATCAAATGTTTTCGTTAGTGGCTGGTTGTCACCTCTTAATTTTGAGATGTTTTCCATAAGCCCACATCAAGCTTATTCTTTTCGTTGTTGATTTTCCAACAACTCCGTTCAACCCTTCTTCGTAAGGATGTTTTTTCATATTCATTTTGAGACAAGTTGTCATTTTCTTCTCCGTTCAAGTCTTTCTTTGATTTATATGCTATTCTTTCATTCCGGAGGCCTTGTGATGTTGCTCTCTCCAAACCATCATCTCGTTTTTATCAAGATCATGTTCTTTCCCTTGCTTATCATTTAACCGGAGTGTTATATTCTTCATTCTAGTTCCGTCATCTTATCTAGTTTTGCCTATCTTTTTAACCGGAGTGCTGTCTGAAATCTTTCTTAACCTTGTGCCATTCTTTTAATTGTTTCGGAGGCAGTATGTTGTTGTTTTCATCAAGTATCTTCCCATCTCCTCAAGTTCTTGTTCAGTTCCTTCCATTTTCAGATGGAGTGCTGTCCAAATTCTGTCATTCTTATTCCTTGGCTATACAGTTGCAGTTTCATATTCTTTTGTCATCCGTGAGCTCTTGTTTTATGTCTTTCAACCTACAAGGTTCTCGTAATGTTCCTTGTTCCTTTTTCTAACGGAGTTTTCATATTCATTCATCTCAGTTGTATTCTTCTTTCTTTTGTTCAACCTCTCAAGGTTCATTGGTTTCACTCGTCTGTCAAAGAAGCAACTTTGTTTTACCTCTTCCTCTTCTGTTTTTACCCGGTGATATCTCTAGGATCTCGGGTCGAGATCCTCTGTTAGTGTGGGAGAGTTGTGACGCCCGAGACCGACGTCCCAGAAGATTCCAGAAGATTCCAGATGTTCCGGGATCTCCCGTGTGTTTTATTTTGCTTGTGTTATTTATTTTTGCATTGCATCATGTCATCATGCCATCATCTCATTAATTTTTGCAACTAAATAAATCGTGTGGACCTTCGGTCCATTTAAATCGAGGGAAGAATGTCTTCTCTTTAAAACATATAAAAGCCTCTCAATATTTAGGGAGCTATATTTAAAATATTCCAATTGGTTGGGATCACCGTAACACACTTGCAATATTCCCCATGCTTCTTTAATTCAAGTTTCACCTTCAAACCTTCCCTATAATTCTTTTCCTATTTATCGAGGTTCCTCTTAAAATCCTCAACATTTTTGGACACTTCTATATTCAAGTCTTAGTTCAAACCCATTTGATTAAATTCAAATAAGTTTGAATTATTTCTTCTGATCTTGCCTTTTCTATTTTTCTCGGACTTTGCTAATTTTATGATGCCCGAGAAAAATACTTCCATGTGTTATCTTTTCCCTAACCGTCCTCCTCATTCTCTTTTTCTCTCTTTTGTTTTTATCTGCTAAAAATCTAATATAAAAGGAAGAGGCCAACCAGCCTCTTGGGCCTCCTCTTCCCCTAGCCAGCCGGCCTCAAGGCCCATCTTTTGGCCCAACTCCTCCTACAGCCCGCATCCCCCCGTAACCCTAGCTGCCCGCAGCCTCTCGTTCCTTCCCTCTCCCGCAAGCCGCCGCCACTTCTTTCGCCCTCTGCCCGATTTTTTCCCCTCGTGCCCCGATCTCCCCGTTTCCCTCTTCCTCGCGATGCTGCCTGCACCCCTCGTCCATATCTCCCTCCTAGCCCGCGACCCCTCTCGCCTCCTTCCTCCCGCGGCCACGAGCGCCTCAGCGACCGCCCGGTCTCCCTCTTCGCGAAGCCCCTGCGGCCCTCCAGCCCGTCGACGGGCCAGGAGCTGCGAGTCCAGCACCTCCCCTCCGTCCCCAGTGCGCCCTGCGCCAAGGCCGGCCCGCGTCGGTTGCCTCGCCTCCCTTCCCCGCACACCCGTCCAGGCCCGCGGCCATGCACTTCCGCATCGCCCGACGACCTCCGCGCCTGGCACCTGCGAGGCCGAGCCCCGCGGCTCCCCTCTCCAGCCCCGCGAGCCGGCCCGGATCAGCCAGAGCACCGGCCACCTGCGCGCCTCCCTTCGTCGCCTCCTCCCTCCTCCGACGCGACCTCCGTCGCCAGGGAGAGGATCCCCTCCGGCCGCTCCCTCCGTCTCCAGTCCCGGCGCGCGAAGGACCGCCTCCAGCCAGGCCTCCGTTCCTGCTCCGACCGCGGCCTCCCTCCTCCAGCGTGCTTCCTTCAGCGTGCCCGCGAGCCGGCCGCCCCAAGGCTCTGCTGCAGCCTCCCTTCGACCAGCGCCATGCCCGCAGCTCCGGCCTCCATTGCCTCTTCGCCAAGTTGCTGCTGCCTCTGTCGAGGAGCACGAGTTTGGCGCCCCCAAGACCACCTAGTTGCTGCTGCCAGGCCTCGTCCCGCCTCTGCTCCGAGCGGGTGGACAAGAGGCGTCGTCCCGAGCAGCCTTTTTCCTTTTTTTGCTGTTTTGTTGCTGTTTTGTTATCTCAAGTAACCTTGGAGCAGCAAGTATAACTACTTTTGGACCCGAACGTCTACCGTCGCCCCGTGTACCTCTACGGCAAGTACCTCGACGACATGTACCACTACGGCTCATGTTCCTCTCCGATACGTCCAAGTACCACGACGACCGAACGGCTACGATGAAGAGTACATCTACGAACGTGAACAACTACCGTCGCAAACGAGAACCCAAGTACCACGACACCGACCCGAACATCTACGGCTACGAGATCCGTGAACGACTACCATCGCCGTGTACCACTACCGTCGCTGAGACCGCTAGTACATCTACGAACTCGATGCTGGAATGACTACTTCCTCTACGACGTGAACGCCTTCTTCCTCTACTATCTCAAACCGCCCCGAAACGCACGCTTCGAAGGTATAACGAGACGACCCCGTCGATGAATCGTGGAATGCTTGTTGTGGTTGTATGAAATGTTCCCTTGTGCTTCGTGCCCGTTGTGCCTCTTTCGTCATGTTCCTCGGTTGCCTCGTCACCGACTCGTGGGAACCCGGTAACGGGATCGCCCCACCTTTCATCTCGTTTGTCGCGCTCACACCATCTTTCTTTTGCCCGGTCTCTCAACGAGTTACCGGAACCGATATGTTGCGTGGCATCATTTTCGGATCGTTACTGTGGCACCCTTTCCTTCCACCACGGTGACAAATGCTTCAACTTCTTGTTAACCTTCTAATAAAATTGCATAAACTTGATCATGTAATCCGCATCATGTTAACAACACTAAATGTGTGAATTGTTGTTGCTTTAAATTATTAAACATGCTCATGGGGATTTTCCGGATATGTTGTTGTTATTCTCCGGCCTCATTTAAATTGCCTAGTTAGTATAGTTTTATTATGCTTCACCTCTTGCCATGTTAAAAACATTTAATCTTGTCTTGTAATAAACGAGAGTCAATTAAATAATTATAATGTGGTGTTTCGTCAATATGCAACTCGTTGCATATTGAGCTCCACTTAACTTGTAGTATTTGTTTGTGCACTTGCCATGCCTTGCATATTTAAACCGGACATGCATCATACTTGTTTGTGCATCGTATGCCATGTTTATGCTTGTGTGTTTACGGTGTTGTTTGTTTCTTTCTGTTTTGCTTCTCTTGATAGCTTCGGTTTCGTTCCGGAGTTGTGAGGATTCTCTCGACTGTGTTGCTCCGTCTACTTCGTGGATCCGTTCTTCTCCCTTGTGGAATCCCAGGCAAGATGACCGAACCCGGATACCATTACTATCTTTGCCTATTGCTAGAGTATCGCTCTATAGTTTTGCCTCGATGCCCATGTTTTCCTGTCAGCCTCCTATTGTAACCATGAACCTGTTTAACCACCCTACCTATGCAAACCGTTGCTTGGCTAAGTACGCTTCGCTCATCCCTTCTTATAGCATTGTTAGTTGCAGGTGAAGATTGAAGATGCTTGCTTCATGTTGAAGTTTGGTTGGGTTATATCACACTATATAAATGCTTAAATGAAATCATCTATATATTGGCAAGGGTGGAAGGCTAAGCCTTTTGCTTGGTGATTTGTTCCACTCATGCCGTTAGGAACCGTATAAACCGGTGTTATGTTCCTTGATTATGCGTTCCTAACACGGTTGGGGTGTATGGGACCCCCTTGATAAACCGCTAAGTGCTAAGTCTTTTCCAGCAAGTCCCAACATTGGTACTATTCGCCTAATAACTATTAAAACATGCATAAGGGTCTTGCAAACCCTCTTTTATTTTAATTCAACCCACCCGGGCCAGTGCTCCACATGAGTGTTGGTCCGAACTAGGCAACCTGCGGGGCCACCTCGAGGAAACTCAAGGTCTGGTAAAAACCCGTAGCTTGTCCCATCCGGTCGTGGCCTGAGACGAGATACGCGCGGCTACTATCAGGGTGTCGGCACACCGGGAGGATTTGCTGGATTAGCCTTACCTTAGTTCGGTTTAACTCAAGCACGGGATTCCGAGAATACTCGGGTCTTCCCACCTATGGAGTTGCGACTCCACGGATCGTGGGCTTGTAATGGGTCAAGTTGGAACACCCCTGCAGGGTTTGAACTTTCGAAAGCCGTGCCCGCGGTTATGTGGCAGATGGGAGCTTGTTAATATCCGGTTGTAGATAACTTGACACAATGTTCTAATACACTACCAGCGTGTGTACCATGACTGTCAATTTCCGAATAGGGATTCGGGAGTTGAACACGGTGGGGTTATGTTTGACCGGCTTTAGCTAGGATCACTTCGTGATCATCTTTCGACCGATGCTCTTCTCTTCTCGCTCTCTATTACGTAAGATAGTGCTAGTTGCTGCTGCAGACTCTTGTTGTTCCTTCACCTCTCGTTCTTTCTTCAGCCTTGTCCTCACCCAAGGCTTAAATAGTCGTGTTACCCGGGAACAGGATTGCTGAGTCCTCTGTGGCTCACAGTTACTTCACCACACCAGATGCAGGTTCAGCGGAGTTTGACGCAGGAGTTGGATCAGTTCTTCATCCGGAGCTCGATGAAGAGTTTGGCTGTTTGTTTGTGATGTTTCGACGATCAGTAGTGGTTCTTCTACTAGGATTCGATCCTGACCTGTGGCTTTTTGTTGTTTTGGTATCTTTCTTTTGATCTTCGCCCGTAGTCGGGTTGTGATGTTTTGAATGATGTATTGCTTATGTAATGTATTGTGTGAAGTGGCGAGTGTAAGCCAACTATCTCCTTTTGCAATTTAATCCCTCTTTTACATGAGTCGTGCAAAGATACCAAACTTGAGATCATTCTAGGATGGGCTTATACCTTTAAGTCGTGCCTCGACACGTAGGAGGTATAGTCCCATCCTGGGCATTACACGTGGCCACCCTCGTGGCGAATGGAGGCGCCCTGACGGACACTTTTTGCACTGTTTGGGGGCGACGGCGACAGGCATGCAATGCCCTTGTCCCCCACCGTCAGGGTTAGGTATAGACCACTGTGCATACACTGTTCCAACTACCACCACTTTTACATTTTTGCCCTCACCTACGTTGCCGCCTGTCGGTGACCCCTTTGACCTATAAAAGGAGGCCCATGCACAACGTAGAGGAGGTTCCGATTCCATATCACTCTCGCGCTCGGTGTAGCTAGCAACCAGTACTGTAGATCTTCTTGCTCCCGAGCCAAGAACTCAATAGCAAACCAAGGCAGGAGTAGGGTTTTATGCATCCGTGCGGCCCGAACCTGGGTAAACTGCCCGCGTGTGCACCTCGATCCGCTCTTTGTGCTCCCTCCGCTCCCTTGCCGTACCGAAAAGGGGCTCCGGTCCCATAGGTGTTCGTGGGCGATCAGTTTCCCCGACATCTTTGGCGCGCCAGGTAGGGGCGTCGAGGTTGTGCGAACCTGATCCGGCGTTCACGCGGGCGCAGCCTTCAGCAACTTCATCAACCTCATCAACTTCATCGACATGCCGCCGAAGAAGAAAGCTTCGGAGGTGGGAGGCCCGTCTGCGTCAGTCCCACCAGCACCAGAACCATCGGTTGGTGGGGTAGATGCTGGTGGAAGGACGGATGCCGGCGAGGAAATTCACGGCGCCGGCAAGTCCAAGGACAAGACGGACGACCGAGCGCACTCCAAGACCTCGGCGTCCGTGCACGCACCGCGCCCCTCTCAGGAGGTGCCGGAATGGCAGCGGCGTGGTACGCTGGGTACCATCCGCCTGCTGAGCCAAGGACAAGTTGGTGGGTCGCGGGACGCTCAAGGCCAACGCGCTGGCACGAGCAAGGCGCGGTCACCGGGACGAGACCCTGCTCCTTCTAACGCTGTTAGAAGTCCGAGCATATCTCGCTCCTCGCATCGCTCGCTACCGCTCCCCTCCACTCCAGCAGAAGCTCTAGCTAGAGCTCAGCTGCTCCTCGACTTCCCTCCAGCGGCAGACAAGGACGAATACTGGAGGGCCACTATCCAAAGCCTCATCGCCTTCGTCAACAACGACACGCCGCAGCAGCCGGCAACGTCGCGGCCGCGGCAAGTCAGCCAGGCGCGGGCTGATGGGGACAAGACCGCCGGGGGTGCAACTACCGTGCACTCCCCGCCGTGAAGGCCGAAATCGCCGACTCGTCGGATCAACATCGACGACGACTCCACAGCGTCGTCGGATCCACGAGCTCGCCGCGATCAACGCCAAGTCCTCGACGACAGGCGACAAGAAGACGCTCGAACTCGCATCGAGCGTCGAAGAGAAGCGCGACGACAGTCCGACCAGCGCGCTGGGACCGCTGTCGACATGCACGCACTCGGAGAACCAGACGACTTGCCGTACGCGACAGGTTGCCCTGCGTTCACCCGTGAGCTGCGGCAAGTCCAGTGGCCCAGCATGAAGAACTTTAAGCCCGACGTACCCGAGAAGTACGACGGCAAGACCCATCCCTCGGAGTTCCTTAGCATCTACATCATTGCGGTGCAGGCTGCCGGGGGACGCGACGAGAAGATACTAGCGAACTACTTCCTGCTCGTGCTCAAGCCAAATGTCAGATCTTGGCTCATGCACTTGCCGGAGAACTCCATCTCTTCTTGGGCAGACCTGTGCCACCAGTTTGTCGGCGCCTTTACGGGCGGCCACAAGCCCCATGGCCAGGAAAGTGATCTCCACATACTTGCCCAGAAGGAGGGAGAGTCCCTGCGAAAGTACATCCAAAGATTCAGCCGCGTCCAGCACAACATCCCGGATGTCCACCCTGCCGCGGTTATTAGCGCGTTCCACCAGAACGTGCGTAACCGCCGCATGAGGGAGGAAATGGCGATGTGCAAGATACGAGACGTCAACGAGCTCTATGCCCTGGCCGACAAGTGCGCGCGCGCTGAAGAAGGGAGGAGGCTCCCCGGAGAGGATGTTGGAGCAGGAGGAACGGACAGTGAGGATGCCGCCCCGGCAAGGAAAAACCGGCGGCGGAACAATAAGAAGAAGAAGAACAAGGAAGTACTGGCCGTCGAGCAGTCCGGCAAGGAGGCTGGCGCCAAGAAAGCTCAGGCTGGTGGCTCCGGCAAAGATGCTGCCCCTGTAGCCGCCGTCGACAAGCCGGACGGCTCCGACAAGCAGTATTGCAAGATCCACCGTACCAAGGGCCACGATCTCTAGAACTGCAAAAGGGTTGAATACCTCGTCGAACAGCAGAAGGCTGAGTACGAGCGACGCGACAAGGAGAAGGACCAAGGAGGCGGAGGAGAGTCCGGCAAGAAGCGGCCATTCAATGGCCGGGGAGGACGTCGCGGCAAGGCCAAGCAGCGGTAAGGAGATAGACCTCCCCGCGGCCGCGACAAGAACAAAGATGAAGATGACGACGAGGACATGGACGACGGAGACAACAGCGAGCAGGAGTTCCAGAAGGCCATAGAAGTTCTGTGCGTCGATGGAGGTGCCTCTCTGCATACTTCCCACCTCCAACTCAAACAATGGGTGCGGGAAGTTAATGCAGCAGAGCCACCCGTCGAGTCGCGCAAACTCCTGAAGTGGTCCAGCACGCCCATCATCTTCGACATTGAGGACCACCCTGACCGCACAACTGCGGTCGGGTGCTTGCCGATGTTGGTTTCGCCAACCGTCCGCAACCTCAAGGTCACCAAGATGTTGGTTGACGGCGGGGCCGGCCTGAATCTGATCTCCTTCGTTGTGATCCGGAAGCTACAGATCCCCGACGGCGAGCTCGAGGAAACTGGGACATTCCAAGGGATCAACCCGGGAAGGAGCAAGCCGAAGGGGAAGATCACACTGCCAGTAACCTTTGGCGGAGAGCTAAACTTCAGGACCGAGAGGATCACCTTCGACGTTGCCGATATCCCATTGCCATACAATGGGATACTTGGCCGTCCAGCGCTCGCCAAGTTCATGGCAGCCTCTCACTACGCTTACAACATACTCAAGATGCCAGGCCCGATAAGCGTCATCTCTGTCCCCGGCGACAAGAAGGACGCGCTTATCTGCGCCGACAAGATCTACCGGGACGCAGCAGCTGCGACGGATAGCAAAACACTTGCCGCTGAAGCTCCCGGGGGGAAGAACAAGACCAAGTCCGGCAAGAGATCTGGGGCCCACTCCGGCAAACGCACCTCTTCGGAGTGCTGCGCTGCCGTCGAGGACGCACCATCGAGCTCCACCGGCAAGTGCAAGAAGGGAATGGCAGCTCCACCTGCAACCAAGAAGGTGTCCGCCAAGGAGGACGGCACTGGTGGTGCTTTCACCATCAGTGCCACGCTTGATCCTAAATAGGAAAGTGCGCTCGTTGCTTTCCTGCAGGCGAATGTCGACGTGTTTGCTTGGCAACCGTCTGACATCCCCGGCGTTCCCAGGAAAGTGATTGAGCACAAGCTTGCCGTTTGTCCTCACGCGCGGCCCGTCAAGCAGAAGGTCAGGAAGCAAGCAGTGGAGCGCCAAGAGTTCATCGCTGAAGAAATTAAGAAGCTGGAAGCGGCAGGCCTTGTTAGAGGTGTACTTCATCCCACATGGCTGGCCAACCCTGTTGTCGTGCGCAAAGCTAATTGGAAGTGGAGGCTTTGTATAGACTTCACTGATGTGAATAAAGCTTGTCCCAAAGATCCATTTCCCTTGCCGCGCATTGACCAGATCGTTGACTCCACGGCTGGATGTGAGTTGCTTTCATTTCTTGATGCTTACTCCGGGTACCACCAGATATTCATGGCCAAAGAGGATGAAGAGAAAACCGCATTCATTACTCCATGTGGCACTTACTGCTTCATACGCATGCCCTTTGGATTGAAGAATGCGGGTTCAACATTTGCAAGGGTGGTCCACACTGCTTTTGAGCCGCAGATACACAAGAATGTAGAAGCTTACATGGATGATATAGTGGTCAAGAGCAAGGACAAGGATACCCTGATTCAAGACCTAGATGAAACTTTTGCAAACCTGCGCAAGATACAACTCAAGCTTAACCCCGAGAAGTGTGTGTTCGGAGTCCCCTCCGGCAAGCTTCTCGGGTTCTTTGTGTCCCAGAGGGGGATTGAAGCCAATCCCGACAAGATCAAAGCCATGGAGCAGATCGAAGCTCCAAAGCGCGTCAAGGATGTACGAAGGCTTGCTGGCTGCGTGGCTGCCCTCAGCAGGTTCATTTCTAAGTCCGCAGAATGTGCCTTGCCATTTTTCAAAATCTTGAAAAAGGCGGGTCCAATGAGATGGACTCCGGAAGCGGAGGCAGCACTGCAGGGCCTGAAAGGATACCTGTCCTCCACTCCAATACTTGTCGCACCTAGGCCACAAGAGAAGTTGCTGCTGTACTTAGCAGCAACCAATCAAGTGGTTAGTGCTGCGTTAGTAGCGGAAAGGGAGGCAGATGAGGAATCCACAGCCCCGACAAGCACATCCAGCGACAAGCAGGGGGCTTCCCCGACAAGCTCTGGCCCCGACAAGTTTGAGTCTGCGCAGATGCAAGAAGAAGTGCGGAAGAAGATGGTGCAGCGGCCAGTCTATTTTGTCAGTTCCCTCCTGCAGGGGGCTAGGTCAAGATACCCTGGGGTGCAGAAGCTGCTTTTCGGCCTCCTCATGGCCTCGAGAAAGCTGCGCCACTACTTCCAGGCACATGAGATAACAGTGGTCACTCGCTTTCCGCTCAAGAGGGTATTGCAAAGTCCAGAAGCAACGGGCAGGATTGTCGAGTGGGCGCTGGAGCTGTCAAGCTTTGGCCTCAAGTTTGAAAGTACTTCAACTATACAAAGCAGAGCATTGGCAGAGTTCATAGCAGAATGGACACCAACGCCAGACGAAGAAGTTCCAGAGACAAGCATCCCCGCCAAGCAAGCAAGCAAAGAATGGGTAATGTACTTTGATGGTGCTTTCTTGCTGCAAGGCGCCGGTGCTGGTGTGCTGCTTGTCGCACCCACCGGCGAGCACCTCAAGTACGTCGTCCAGATGCACTTTCCCAAGGAGCAAGCAACAAACAATACTGCAGAGTATGAAGGTTTGCTTGCCGGCCTCAGAATTGCAACAGAACTTGGGATCAAGAGGCTGATTGTGCGGGGAGATTCGCAGTTAGTTGTCCGACAAGTGAACAAGAGCTACCAGAGCCCATTGATGGAAGCTTACGTCGACGAAGTGAGAAAGCTTGAAGAACACTTTGAAGGCCTATAGATGGAGCACATTCCAAGAGCTCAAAACGACATCGCAGACGGCCTGTCAAAGTGTGCTGCATTGAAGCTACCTGTGGAACCAGGAACCTTCATGCTCAAGCTAACTCAACCATCCGTTACACCATCAATTGGGCAAAACAAGAAGAGAAAGTTGGTCTCCGGTGACTACATGCCGGCAGAGCTTCCCGAAGCCGCCGCCAACAAGGTCCCCAAGATCAACGACAGAGTTGCTGAGGAACAACCTGCTCCTGCAGACCCTAGGGTTTGTACAATTGAAGCAGACGTTCCCGACAAGTTTTGCTCCGGCAAGCTTGCCGGGGAGCGTCAAGCTCCGGCAGAACCACAGGTCCTTGCCGTAGAAGCTGACGTTCCCGCAGCAGCAATGATGCCTTTAGTCCTTGTTGTTGAGCCTCAAGCTCCAACATGGGCACATCAAATCATCCGTTTTCTTCAAACCGGAGAACTTCCCGAAGAGCCAGAAGAAGTAGAGAGAATAACCAGGCAGTCAAGTATGTACCAATTCGTCGGCAACAAACTGTATAGAAGAAGACTCAATGCTGTCAGGTTGAAGTGCATTTCCCGGGAAGATGGGCAAAAGCTGTTGGCAGAGATACATGGAGGCATATGTGGCCACCACATTGGCGCAAGAGCACTTGCCGGGAAGGTGTTCCGGCAAGGTTTCTTTTGGCCAGAAGCCCTCCAAGATGCAACTGCACAAGTAACCAAGTGTGAAGCATGCCAGTTCCATGCCAAGCAAATACATCAGCCAGCTCAAGCTCTCCAGACGATCCCTTCGTCCTGGCCATTTTCGGTCTGGGGGCTCGACATCCTCGACCCCTTTCCCCGCGCAGTCGAGGGCTTCGAGTACTTGTACGTCGCCATCGACAAGTTCACGAAGTGGCCGGAAGTGGAGCCAGTGAGAAAGGTGACCGCACAGTCAGCAGTCAAGTTCTTCAGGTCAATTGTTTGCCGTTTCGGAATCCCTAACAGGATCATCACCGACAACGGCACACAGTTCACAAGTCGCACCTTCATGCAATACGTCCAAGACCTTGGCGCCAAGGTCTGCTTCACTTCTGTTGCTCACCCGAGGAGCAATGGTCAAGCGGAGAGGGCAAACGCTGAAGTGCTGCGCGGGCTCAAGACTAGAACTTTCGACAGGCTGCACAAGTGCGGAAGAAACTGGATTGAGGAGTTGCCGGCGGCTCTTTGGTCAATCAGGACGACACTAAATCGAGCCACCGGGCAGACACCCTTTGCTCTTGTCTATGGAGCAGAGGCAGTTCTCCCCACGGAACTCGTATACGGTTCTCCTCGAGTACTCGCTTACGATGAGCTCGAACAAGAGCAGCTGTGGCAAGATGATGCACTGCTCCTCGAGGAGAACCGTCTTCAGGCTGCGGTACGAGCTGCTCGATACCAGCAAGCTTTGCGCCGCTACCATAGCCGCAAAGTTAGAGCCAGAAGTCTCGAGGAAGGCGACCTTGTTCTTCGGCGTGTTCAGTCCGCCAAGAATTCCAACAAGTTTACGCCGAAGTGGGAAGGCCCTTATCGGGTGAGGCAAGTCACAAGGCCCGGCGCTGTCCGCCTTGAGACCGAAGAGGGCTTACCGGTGAGCAACTCCTGGAACATTGAGCACCTTCGCAGGTTTCACCCATAAGGCGCGGTTGCCGTGATCCGCTCCGGCAACCACCTTTTGTACAAGTCTTGCCGCTGTTGCATATAAACCTTTGTACAAAGCCGGGCGCAGATCCCGTGCAACAGTAAAAGTTTTGTGCCTTGCACAACTTGTCGTTTCATGCTTTTGCGTTTTTCTTGCATGTATTATATGACACCTCGTGCAGCACACACCCCCGGTAAACAATAACGAGCCGCAAGGCTCCATATCTATGTTTCCTCCTTTTCTCTTTTATCTCAAGCAGAAAAAGGATTCCTCGCGCACAAGTTTGCCGGGAGGGGAGGAGACAGTAGTATGGACCAAGTGCCGTTCAAGAAAGCCTCGCCTTGCCGGGAAGCAGATCATACACAAAAGCTAAGTTACCAAAGTTTGAGCATTCAAATTTTTTAAATTGTAAAAAGTTATCTTCCTTGAACGACCACACTTTGTATGGAAAACCTGTGCGCGGAGGAACCTACCCGTGGCTAGCCACGCCCTTACTTTGTTTCGAGCACGCTCAACGGCTTAAAGTGAGCTGCGACAAGTGTCGCGCCCTTACTTCGTTTTCGAGCTCGCTCAACAATCTAAGTGTGCTGCGACTAGCTACGACAAGGTTTCTTGCCGGCGAGGGCATTGCCAGCAGGCTACTGAAGTTCCGCACTCGGCGCTCGCGGCAAGGGTCCCTTTGCCGGCAAGTTCCCTAGAAGCATAGGGTAAAAGCATACAAAGTAAAGGAGTAGAACAAAGGGAATAACACTGCATTGACTACCCAAGATAAAGTTATATTACAAGACGACTTGTCGCTGTTCTAATAAACTACTGTCCATGACTTAATTAGCAGCGACAAGGGAAGCAGAAAGAAGGCAGCCTAGTCTGCACGGTCCCCATCAATCCTCCTGATCTTGCCCACTTTGGCCACGATGGGAGCGACAAGGGCCTTCAATGCCTCCTGGTCGGCGTCGGGTGGCAAGGTCCGGAGGACGTTCTCAAGATTGATCCCGGGGTTGCGGTAGACTATCTTTGTTAGCACTCTCTGCACGACCCCCGTGCAAAGCCTACGCGCCTCGTTCGCCAGCTGCGTGGGGAGCCTTTCCCGTAGCTGCTCGAGGGCCGGTGCTACTCCCCTGAAGAATAGGCTCAGCTTGGCGCTGTGAGGGAGTTTCGCGTCGGGGGAGTACCCGAGGTGCTCCGTCCCTAGCGCCGCCATCCCCTTGTCGATGTCAGCGGTGGCGGCGACAAGCTCCTCGGTCCACTGCTCCACCGTCTTCCTGAAGTGGTTCTGCGTTTGGGCGGCGCTCTCCAGCAGCGCCCTCTCAGCCCGGAGATCTTCCTTCAGCTTCGTCTCCCTGTTCCTGGCACCGTCAAGAGATGCGGTGAGGGTGGACAGCTTCAGCTCCAAGTCTGCAACAGAGTCCTTGGCGATGGCGAGCTCCTTGCCCTTGTCGAAGAGACGAACTTGCAGCTCGGAGTGGCTGTGGGCGTCCTTCTCCCTCTCCAATGTGAGCGCAGTAACCCTCTTCTCGCTCGCCTTCAGCTGGACCTCCAACTGTGCCACCCTCGCCGCCAAGTCTCTCTTGGCGGTCTCTGCAGCTGCAGCGGCATCCCTCGCTTCCTGCAGGGCCCCGCCAAGGGACTGCTCACGCGCGGAAAGGTCGTCCTCATGGCTATCGAGGTCGACCTTCCGCTGCCTCAGCTCTCCTTCCCGCCGAGACAGATCTTCTGCGGCAAGCCGTTGCTGCTCCTCTGCCTCAGCCTTTTCGAGGACGAACGCCTGGTGCGCCTCGGCGAGCTCCTCCCGCTCCTCCGCCAAGGACCGGAGGGCCGCCTGGTTGGCAGCGCGGAGCTCCTCGGCGCGCTTCTCCAGATCGACGCCAGCCTTGGCAGCCAGAGCCTCTCGGGACTCCAGCTTGGCCTGCCTGGCACGGTACAGGGCCAGGAGCCGGCGCAGAAGCTGCTCCTCCTCGGGCTCGCTGCTGTTGCCGGGCGCGTCGACAAGCCTCAGCCCGGCGGAGGCAAGGACTTCTCCATCGAAGCTCTCTCCCTCCACGGGCGCCCTTGATGAGGACGCCCACAGGACTTGGATGAAGACCCCATTGGCGGCCTCCAAATAAACACCCGGCCCAGTCGCGGCGGCACAGGGGTCGGCGGCCGGTGCAGCGTCCGGCGCTCCTACGGCCTCAGGGCCTTCGGTGCGGTCGCCGGTCCCTCCTCAGCTGTCGCGTCAGCGGCCGCGGCGGTCTCATCGGCGGCTGGTCGTCAGCGCCGGCCGTCCCTTCAGCGGTGGCGGCGTCATCAGCATTGCCGCGCGCGTCCTCCTCGGCGATGGGCTCTGTCTCCATCGGCTCCGGGGCGGGTGGATCTGACAGAAGAAAAAGAAAGAAGAAAATCATCGGCAAGCAAATATCCAAAAAGAGAAGTTCAAGAGAAGAAAACTACAAGGGTTACCTGCGCGGGCCTCTTCTTCGACGAGGTCCCTCGCCGGGGGGTCCTCCCTTGGCGGCGTGGTAGTAGTATTCCCCGCCGGTGGAGGGCCGCTGGCACCTTCCCTTGGCGGGGTACCCACCCTTGGCGGGGTACTCGCCCTTGGCGGAGTACCCGCCCTTGGCGGAGTGTTCTCCCTCGCCGGGGAGCTCCTCCTTGGCGGGGAGGTTGAGACGAGCGGCTCGTCAGGAGCAGTCTCTTGACGCTCCTGAGGCTGCGGCTCCACTTCTGCACAAATCAGCAAACATACAAGACATTATCAAAGATAAGAAGCTCACGCGCGCCCGACAAGCGAAGAAGTGAACAAAGGACTTACGCTGGGGGCTGCGCTGGGGGCTGCTCTGCGGAGCAACGGGCTGGTCCAGCAAGCCTGTCGCGGGCGCATCCCCTGCGGCTGCGACGGGCTCGTCCTCAAGGTCGACCACCGGGATCTTGGCCCTCTTCGCCGTCCTCTGGGCCAGGGTCCTGGAAGAAGAACAAGGTCAGGATCAGACAAAAGAGATTCAAAACAAAGAGCAACAAATGAAGGAAACAAGAATTGCAAGCACTTACTCTTCCTCCTCCTCGTCGGAACTGAGAACGGAGAAGTCGAAGTCTGCCTCGCGCGGTTCGACGCGAGGAGCTGGAGGAGTAGGCGCCCTCGGCCGCTTGCCGGGAGCGGGGTCGATGGTCTGCGAAGACCCCGCTCCGGTCGTCGCCGAGGCTCGAGGAGCGGTGGAGCCCGAGCGGGAAGATCCTCCCCCAGTCGATGCGGAGGCGCGAGGCGCCCCCTTGACGGTCCTGCTCGTCGTGGTGGCGCGCGTCGAGCGGCGCTGCGGCTGCTGGCCCGCCGGCTGCTTCGCCGTGTCCGCAGCCTGGCGGAGACGCTTCTTCGGTTGAGGCGGAGGACTTGGTGGTCGCGGAGAACTCCTCGAGGATGAAGAGGAGTCGTCGAGGCCCAGAGACCCGCCCGAGTCTTCTGAGGAGTCGCCCGATTTGGCGCCTTGCTCGGCGGGCTCGCTCGACTCTGTGTCTTGCCCGGCAGCCTCGCTCGACTCGGCGGGCTGCCCGGCAGGATTTATCAGCTTGAGGATCTCTTCCTCCTCGGCCCGACTCACCGCGTCCGCTGCGTTCGCCTCATCCAAGGAGTACCCAAACTCACCCGCAGCCTCGGCTGCGGCTGCCTCCTCCATTCTGCTGGCAATATACGCCACGTCCCGGTCGGTGGTGTCGCGGGTGAGACCTTTCTTCTCATTGGGGTTGATCGGCAGCTCCACCAAGTTGTCGATAAAGGCTTGTGCAGTTTCATCGGAAGGCGCTAGCCAAGCGGGGTCAACCCCGTGGGAGTCGCACAGCGGCATCGCCGCGCGGATGGCACTAAGTGACGAATTGTTGCATAGTGGAACTACCCCCCGCGGCGCGGCAAACCATTCCGGGTGCTTGGGGTCATGCTTGAATAGCTCCCGGATCATCCCCTTGAGCTCCAGGACAGTGAAGTTATAGTTGAGGCCGGGGCGCAGCCTCATGCAGTCTGCCGCGTTGCCGAAATCCCAAGCAGACCGCTTCCTCTCCTGCAAGGGAGCAATGCGGCGGCGAAGGAAATCTGCCCCGACCTCACCTACAGTGAGATAGGCTTGCCGGAGGCGGAGGATCCTATTGAGGGCTATCTTCAGCTTCTCGTCCTCCGGGGCCAGATCACTCCAATCCTTGCCGCGCACTATTGCAGCTCGGCGCGGAGAAGTAAATTGGTGAGGTTCATCTTCCATGATCCAGCACCAATCGGCCCTCCACTCCTCCCACTTGTCGCGGAGCTCTCCAATCAAGTACGCCTCTTTCTTATTTAGCCTAAAGATCCAAGAGATCCCACCGGATAGAGGAGACCCAGACTCTACTCGAGGTGTGAAAAAATGGCGGAAGAGGGCTACGTTGGGGGTGACTCCGACAAAGTTCTCGCACAGATGTGCGAAAACGGCCATGGTCAGGACTGCGTTCGGGGTAAAATCCAGAAGGTGGAATCCATACGTGTTCATAACATCGCAGAAGAACTCGGAGTATGGAGGGCAGAGTCCGCAATGGAAGAACAGGGAAAAGTAAGGATAACCTCCCGGAAACATGTCACAGGCTTCGGCGGGGAGAACTCTGGTGCGCTGGTGAGCTTTCGTTTCCCTCGACCAGAAGAGGTAGAACTTGTCCTTCAGCTCCCTCGCGCCAAGCCTCGGCGGGAAGACCACCATTTTCTTCCGCATTGCTGCTAGCTTCGCCGCCCGGTCGGTCTTCGCGGTTTTCGCCTTGTCGCTCTTCGGGGCCATAGCGGGGACGGTGAGGGAGGCCGGTGGCGCTGGGGAGGCTGGCGGCGGCAGAAGAGGAACGGAACGCTGCTCTCTTTCGACCTTCGGGGAGGGGGAGAGCGGCGAGGGTTTCTGGAGGTTGAAGACGCAATGAAGCAATGGGGGAAACTGCCCCTGTTTCCTCTGCTTTTAAGGGGGAGCAGGGGACATTCCGCATTTTCCCATTAAAGAAACATGCCACGATCTCTCCCACGACGCCGCAATCGACGCGTGCCGTTAGGGAGGGACGCGGCGGATACGGAGTGGGATACGGCGCGCCGTGGGCCGCGTGTACCCGTGCACTGTCTTGGGCCTGGCCCAACAGCGCTCGGCATCGTGTGTGGCCCAGGCGCGGGGGCTCCTGTCGGTGTACTAAAGTAGGGGTACCTTAGTATCCCGACTTGTGCACGGGCAGTAACAGCCTCCCGTGGCAGGGCTTGCCACGCGCCCGCCAAGGCCCACTCTAGTTCCTTTGGAGCCATTCAAGAACAAAGTATTCAAGACAAAGAAACAAGGCCCCGGCAAGCGGAGCTTGCCAGGAAGGCCGCTCCAGGCTCAAGACTACCCCCATAGCACAAGACCGTGGCAAGAGGAGCTTGTCAGGAAGGCCAAACATGGCATTTCAGAAGACTTGCCGTGGCGCATCGCGCGCCCCGGCAAGGCCCGGAGAGCGACAAGCTTCCGGGCGCGGCAAGGTAGCCACCGCGGCAAGGCGCTTGCCGCGGCAAGCTCCCACTACGTGCCCGCGCTCCAGCTCATCCGGCCACGCGTTGCCCTGGGGCCCTTCCAGGTGCCGTGGCGAAAGGCTGTGCAGCCTGGGGTACACCGTGGCGAGCCGCGATGACGAGGCCACCCTCGTGGCGAACGGAGGCGCCCTGATGGACACTTTTTGCACTGTTTGGGGGCGACGGCGACGGGCATTCAATGCCCTTGTCCCCCACCGTCAGGGTTAGGTATAGACCACTGTGCATACACTGTTCCAACTACGACCACTTTTACATTTTTGCCCTCACCTACGTTGCCGCCTGTCGGTGACCCCTTTGACCTATAAAAGGAGGCCCATGCACAACGTAGAGGAGGTTCCGATTCCAGATCACTCTCGCGCTCGGTGTAGCTAGCAACCAGTACTGTAGATCTTCTTGCTCCCGAGCCAAGAACTCAATAGCAAACCAAGGCAGGAGTAGGGTTTTACGCATCCGTGCGGCCCGAACCTGGGTAAACTGCCCGCGTGTGCACCTCGATCCACTCTTTGTGCTCCCTTCGCTCCCTTGCCGTACCGAAAAGGGGCTCCGGTCCCATAGGTGTTCGTGGGCGATCAGTTTCCCCGACAGCGGCCGAATCTAAAAGATTTCTAAAAGCAAAATTCAAGCCAGCATAAAAGTTCTGAATAATCATCCATAGATTCAAACCATGTGTAGGGCAATTACGTATCATCAGTTTCATTTTCTCCCAAGCTTTTGCAACATGCTCATGATCTAGTTGCTTAAAATTCATAATATCGTTTCTAAGAGAGATGATCTCAGCAGGAGGGAAATACTTAGAGATAAAAGCATCTTTGCACTTATTCCATGAATCAATACTATTTCTAGGCAAAGAGGAAAACCAAGTTTTAGCACGATATCTAAGTGAAACGGAAATAACTTCAATTTAACAATATCATTATCCGCATCCCTTTTCTTTTGCATATCACGCAAATCAACAAAGTTGTTTAGATGGGTAGCGGCATCTTCAATAGGAAGGCCGGAGAATTGATCTTTCAAGACAAGATTCACCAAAGCAGCATTGATCTCACAAGATTCAGCATCGGTAATAGGAGAAATCAGAGTGCTAATAAAATCATTGTTGTTGGTATTGGAGAAGTCACACAATTTGGTATTGTTCTGAGCCATAGTGACAAGCGAACAATCCAACACACACAAGCAAACAAGAAACAAGCGAACGAAAAACTCATGGCGGAAGAAGGGAAAATAAAACGGCAAGGGTGAAGTGGGGGAGAGGAAAACGAGAGGCAAATAAATGTAATGCGAAGGATAAGGGTTTGTGATAGGTACTTGGTATATGACTTTTGCGTAAGCCTCCCCGGCAACAGCGCCAGAAATTCTTCTTGCTACCTCTTGAGCTTGCATTGTATTCCCTCGAAGAGGAAAGGGAGATGCAGCGTAGTAGCGTAAGTATTTCCCTCAGTTTTTGAGAACCAAGGTATCAATCCAGTAGGAGACTACGCGCGAGTCCCTCGCACATGCACAAACAAATAAGAACTTCACAGCCAACACGATAAGGGGTTGTCAATCCCTTTATGGTCACTTACGAAAGTGAGATATGATAGAGATGATAGTTTATATTTTTGGTATTTTTAGTTTATAAGAACATAAAAAAATAGATAAAAGTAAAGTAGATGTAGATTGATATGTTGAGAATAGACCCGGGGGCCATAGTTTTCTCTAGTGGCTTCTCTCATGATAGCGATATTCTATGGCGGGTAAACAAATTACTGTCGAGCAATTGATAGAAAAGCAAATAATTATGAGACTATCTAGGCATGACCATTGTATATAGGCATCACGTCCGAGACAAGTAGACCGACTCCTGCCTGCATCTACTACTATTACTCCACACATCGACCGCTATCCAGCATGCATCTAGTGTATTGAGTTCATAAGAACAGAGTAACGCCTTAAGAAAGATGACATGATGTAGATGGATAAACTCAAGCAATATGATATAAAACCCATCTTTTTATCCTCGATGGCAACAATACAACACGTGCCTTGCTGCCCCTACCGTCACTGGGAAAGGACATCGCAAGATTGAACCCAAAGCCAAGCACTTCTCCCATTGCAAGAACTATAGATCTAGTAGGCCAAACCAAACCAATAATTCGAAGAGACTTGCAAGGATATTATGAGCACACATAAAAAGTTCAGAGAAGAACCAAATATCTTTCATAGATAACCTTGATCATAAACTCACAATTCATCGGATCTCGACAAACACACCGCAAAAAGAGATTACATCGAATAGATCTCCTCGAAGACCGAGGAGAACTTTGTATTGAGATCCAGAGAGAGAGAGAGAAGAAGCCATCTAGATACTAGATATGGACCCGAAGGTCTGAGGCAAACTACTCACAACTCATGGTGAGGGCGGTGATGATGATGATGAAGGCCTCCGTGATGGATCCCCCTCCGGTGGAGCTCCAGAACAGGCTCCAAGATGGGATCTCCACGGGAACTGAAGGACGGCGGTGGAATTAGGGTTTTTCTCTCTGTTCACAGAGTTTCTGGGGTACGTAGAATTATATAGGAAGAAGGAGGCCACTGATACGTCTCAAACGTATCTAATTTTCCAAACACTTTTGATATTGTTTTGACCTCATTCTTGCATGATTTGAACTAAACTAACCCGGACTGACACTGTTTTCAGCAGAGCTGCCTGTAGGTTTTAATTGTGTGCAGGAAAACGGATTTTTAGGTATCTCAGAAAAATCCACGAAAAATCACAGAAAATCCACGCACCCGAAGGAACCAGGAGCCAGAAGAGGGGCCAGAGGGGGGCCAGGGGGTGCCCAGGCGCCCTGGTGGCGCGGCCCAGCCCCTGACCACGCCGGGGGGTCGCCTGGGTGGGTCCCACACCCCCTGGTGCCCTACTTTGCCTCGTATTTTTACTCGCGACACGGAAACCCCAGATCAAAACTTCTTTTCGCAGTTTTCCGCCGCGGAGCCGCCGCCACCCTCTGTTCTTCCTCGGGAGGGCTAATCTGGAGGCTGAATTGGCCTCCGGAGAGGGGAGACCGTCGCCATCGTCATCATCATCACCACTCCATCATCCCTCCATGACTTCTCCTTCCATGTGTGAGTAATTCCCCTGCTGTAGGCGAAGGGGATGGTAGGGATTGGATGAATTAGATCATGAAATAGTTTGTCAGATCGTTGGGGGCATGTTGCCTATCATCTACTATGGTGTTTATCATCTTTTCTTCAACTTGTTATTCTTAATGCTTGACACTTAGGGCCCGAGTGCCATGATTTCAGATCTGAACCATATGTGTTTGCATGAATATATTTGTGTTCGTGATCCTATCTATGAGTTGTTTGCACCTATTACGGTTCGGAACCGGCGATCCCAAAAGTGACAGCTTGGGACACCAAAGGGGATGGTCCGTAGTTTGAGGATTACATGTATCCATTGAGTTCATTGCTTTGTTCCGGTGCTCTTTGACAGGAGCACCTTAATCTCCATAAGTTCCTTTCGGCCCCGTTCGTAGTAGGATGGTAGGACAAAAGATGTTGTGCAAGTTCTTATTGCAAGCACGTACAACTACCTACGGGATACATGCCTAATGTTTGATATTTGCCTAGATGATCATTACTTTTCCGTGTGCCGTGCCCCAAGTTAGAATCATGATATATCTCATCCATGCAGCGCCCAACCATCCGTCTCCCTAGCCTACAGTGTTTTAAACCCTGCTGGTTACTAGTTGCTACTTTTGCTATTTTTGCCATTTACTTCTGCTATTTACTTTTGCTGTTTACTTTTACTATCACTATCATCACTATCATATCACTGTTACCACTTATCTTTTGTTGCAAGTAAGTATATTTCAGGTGCGGTTGAATTGACAACTCAACTGTCAAAGCTTATAAATACTCTTTGGCTCCCCGTGTGTCGAATCAATAAATTGGGTTATTCTTACCCGCGAAGACTATCTCGATCCCTTACGGTTGAGGGTTATCAAGTACCGTTTTCTGGCGCCGTTGCCGGGGAGCATAGCAATATTTACAAGTCTACTTGAGGTATCCTACCTGCTGCACTTCATCCAATATGGGTAAGAAAGGAGACCCCAAGGTTCCGATCTTACTATCCACTACAAGAAGAGGTACTGTTCTGAGCACTAGTGCTACGCTTGATTCACCTTCCGTTATGAGTAAGTTTGCCTCACCACCGCCACATGATGCTCCTACTGAATCTGTTACTATGTCCGATACTCTTGATGATGCTTCTACTACTGTTGATGATATTAGTTCCCTTGGTTATGCTCTTGAGAAACAAATTGTTGCTGCTGCTAAAAAGTCTGGAATTGAACTTCCTGTTACTCGCTACCCTATTGGTGAAACTTATGATTATCCTGATTTGAGTAAACTCAAAGAGAGGCTCCTTGATGATGATTACTATATGCTTAATGAAGATTTATGCAGGGAACTGACAGAGTTTTCTGGCTCTGACCCTGAAGTTATTAAGAAACTGTTTGAAAAACACTCTTTGAAGAACAAAACCATTCCTGATCCTAAATTTGCTACATCTCCTATAAGCATTGATGATCCTGATTATGATTTCTCTGTTGATCTTTCACTTATACCTATGGTTGAAGCTGACCCCTTTTATGGCAGAGAAAATGATGATGCTATTGCACACCTGACTAAACTCGGTGAGTTAGGTGGCCTGTTTACCACAGATAAGAAGATACGATACTTTTATGTGACCAAGCTTCTTCCCTTCTCCTTGAAGGAAGGTGCTAAAGCATGGTATGATTCACTCCCATGCGGTTCCATTAAGAGTCCTCAAGACTTAGCTCACTCTTTTGTTGATAAGTACTTTCCTGCTCACATGCAACATGCTGCTTTACAAAGAATTTATAACTTTAATCAGTTGCAGGATGAGTCCCTCCCTAAAGCTTGGGGGAGGTACTGCCGTTTGATTCGGGCTAGACCAGGACATGAAATCCCTAAGAACGAATTGATCGATATATTCTATGCTGGTCTAACTGATGAATCCAGGTCCTATTTGGACAATTGTGCTGGTTGTGTTTTCAGGAAAAGAACACCGGACGATGCAGAAGATTTGATGGGCAGGATTGCCAAAAACCATGAAGATTGGTCCGTCCCTGAACCACCTCCACCACCAAAGAAGAGGGGCATGTTTGTTCTACGCCCCGAAGATATGCGAGAAGCAAAGAAGTCTATTAAAGAGAAAGGTTTTAAAGCTGAAGACGCGAAGAATCTACCCCCTATTGAGATGCTGTGTGAGCCTACCACTCACGCTCCTATGGTAGAGGTACACTCTCTTTTAGATTTCAACGCAAGTGACATCCCTCATGGTAAGCCTCCTGACCAATGTTTAGATGAGTTTGATAATTTTATTATGAAACAAAATCATTGTAATGAGAGGATACAAAGTCAATTGCATGATAATTCCCTTGCTATCAAAAGTCTGCTTGATGTTTTAGATAGAACAGTTAATGATGTTCAATGTCTTGTGAAGCATTTTCATATGGTTCAAACTCAGCTTGACCAAATTTCTAATGTGCAAAGAGATTTGCTTGCTAACAATGCCAAACAAGATAATTTGCAGGCTTTCGGGATTAAGACCCGAGGAGGAACTAGCACTCAAGATCCTCTCTACCCAGAGGGGCATCCGAGGAGAATCGAGCAAGATTCTCGAATACAGGAAGAACAAATTGTTGGCTCTCCAAAGAAGAAGAAGAAACATAAGGATATTGACGATTCTAATGACCCTATTGCAGATGAAGAGCCAGCTGTTGATCCCAACAGTGTATCTATCTCCGATGCTGAAACTGAAGACGGTGCTGAACCTGGAGATAAGGATAATGAGAAGAATGATCCGCCTGAAGTTCGAGAAGAAGAAGCACCTGACAAACGTAAGAGGTACACTAAAGAAAACTTCATTGCAAGAAAACATGGGAAGGAAAGAGAACCATGGGTACAGAAACCCATGCCATTTCCAGGTAAGTCCATCAAAGCTAAAGAAGAAGAGCATGACAATAAGTTTTGTGAATGGATTAAACCTCTTTTTCTTCAAATTTCTTTGACTGATGCTATTAAGTTACCTCCTTATTCAAAATATATGAAAGATATTGTCACTAATAAAAGAAAAGTTCCTAATGATGCAATATCTACTATGCTTGCTAACTACTCTTTCAGTGGCAAGATTCCTGAGAAGCTCGGTGATCCAGGTATACCCACCATTCCTTGCTCCATAAAGAATAATTATGTCAAAACTGCTTTATGTGATCTTGGAGTAGGAGTGAGTGTTATGCCTCTCTCTATTTACGAGATGCTTTGTTTAGAGAAACTAATTCCTACAGATATCTCTCTTCAGATGGCTGACAAGTCAACCGCCGTTCCGATAGGTATTTGTGAGGATGTTCCCGTAGAAGTTGCTAATTGTTTGATTCTTACTGATTTTGTTGTGCTTGACATGCCCGAGGATGGGAGCATGTCCATTATTCTTGGTAGACCTTTTCTTAACACCGCAGGTGCTATTATTGATTGCAATAAAGGGAAGGTTACCTTCCATGTGAATGATAAAGAACACACGGTATATTTTCCGAAGAAGATCGACAGGAGGCATGCCCTCAACTCTATAGAGAATATCGAGACCGTGAAGATTGGAGAATGGGACTGTCCACTACATGTGCCTCACAAATACAAAACTATCATGGTGGGGACAGTGTCCACCCAAGTAAAGGTTCAGTGATTACTTCGTAAGAGGTGAGACTTTTTGCTCTATATATCGCTTGTTTGTTGGTAAGACTTGATCAACCTTACTAGTAAACATGTTTTATATGGATAAAAAGTTGAGCTTGTTATGTTTTCATTTGTTTTTAGTTTTGTCCTACTTGCTGTACCAAGTATTTATGTTTTGAAGCTTCACAATACTACTAACTACTTCAAGTTTTCAGAGAGTTTCGCAGCTTTTTGAACTTCGAAAAAATTTCAACAGTGAAGTTTTCAGAAAAATTCCAGAAAAATTAAAATAAAATTTTCCAAGTCGGGAGAGACCCAGAGGGGCCTGGGGCCAGCCAGGGGGACCCACCAGTGGCCCAGGCGGCCAGCTGGCGCGGCCCAGCCCCTGGCCGCGCCCATAGGGCGCCTGGGGCCCACAGGACCCCCCTCCAGGTATGTCTTCTTCCTCGCTCTCTCTCTTTCTCCAAAAACGTGAGTTCTGCACTTGTTCTTGTGTTCTTGCTGTTCTTGGAGGCGATTCTTCGATCTCTCTCTACAGCCCATCATTTGAGCTGAAATTTTGAGCAAATACTCCCTGGTATGTGACTCCTCCACCCCTCCAATTAGATTTTTGATTGGTGGCTTCATTTGTGAGTATTTAGTAGTTCTTGGTGCTGTATAGATGAGCTTGCATGCACATGTAGAAAGTTATTTTCCAAGTTTTGATGCAAGTTTATGCCTTGGGTAAGTGAGTTGAGTAGTTTGCCTTAACTCACTTTGTTTTAATCCTCGTTTTTGTAAATTGTATTTTTTTTTCAGAAATGAGTTTGTTAGGAAGGGCAAAAGGGTGGCTTGAGAAGAAGAGGCCCGCACACTCCGATCGAGTTACTAGAGCCGCAGCTTCACCATCGACTGCTAGGGTGAGCTATAATGAAGATCATGTGCCCCTGGAGTTGTTGGAAGACACAAGTCCAGCACATGCGATGACATTTCCATGTGATGAATTCCTTGAAGCTGCGGGAATCAAGGATGAGTTTTATAATCTTTGTGCTAATGCAGGTTTGACACGGCTCGTCACAAGCCGTGTTACTTAGTATCAAAAACTCACCTCCAGTTTCATTAACAGTTTTAGATATAATCCTGATTCAGGTGCTATTGAGTTTAAAATTTATAATGATCTTATCACCATGACTTTGGGAAATTTTTGTGAAATAATAGGTGTGCCGAACGTTGCGAGGTCGGCTAGGATGGCCACTCAGCCCTCCGAGCTGAAAACCGTCATCAACTCTCTCTGCAGCATGAGTACGAGGGATTTTCATCGGTCGAAGATCTCCAGCCTCTTATTTCCTCACCTCAGGTATTTTGCATATTATATTGCTAGAGGGGTGTTAGCCCGTGACAACACGAGCAACATTTCTGCTCCGGATATTGCTATCCTGGCAGCAGCCCTCTCAGGGAGGTCTGATTATAATCTGGGTGCCTTAATTGCTCGACGCCTTGCTATGAACGGTAACAAGGGAGACTTATATGGTGGCGTTTATGCCACACTTATCTTAGAACATCTTGGAGGCACCCCACACCCTGATGATAATCCTTTTACTTATTTAAGCTTTGATCTTGCTGCTATGAAAAGGCATAAGTTTGTTACCATGGCTTCTGAGCTTGATAATCTTGTTTATATCTTGCGTTTCGGAACTACCGCGGAACGCGAGATCCGTCTACATGCACCTCTTTTGTTTGATTTTTCTCGCAGGAACGGATGGTCTTTTGATGTTGTTCAGTTCGATGAGTTCATGGTCCAGCATCAGTTTCATAACTCCATGGAGGGGGTTGTGCCCGACGAGGAGGAGCACGATGAGTTACCACCTTTTTAGGAAGAAACCGCCACCGAGTTTGGTGAAGGGTCTTCCTCTGTTTGGCGTACGGAACCTTCCTCGTGGGAGACTCCGAGGAGCTCGGTGTACGCGCCAGCATCCTTCTACGACCCTTGGACTCACCACCATACCCCCGGAGCAGGAGGCTCCTGGGGGCAGTAGCTGCTACCAACTTAGGCCAAAAGCCTAAGCTTGGGGGAGTATGTGCCCCTCTCACTTTTCCATTGTATTATCCGTTTTATTCGCTTTGATCTTTTCGAAGTTTTTGCCCGTCCTTCTTTATTTCTCTCTTTGCAAAAACAACAAAAAGATTTTCTCTTTCTTTTGCTTTTATTCAACCTTTACAATAATCCAAAAAGATTTCCTTTTCTCTTTAGTTTGCTTTGTTTTCAAAGTTCAGCTCGAGTCCGTGATGGCATTTAATTACATTTCCTACGTTCGATCGTGCAAGTGACAAGCAGTAATGACGAAGATCGACTGAAGGGAAGCAACAAGGAAGACCGGTATGAACTCTTTTTGTTTCTACTTTTGTACATATGCCTGTACTTATGATCTAGAGACCAGCTTGTAGCGACATAGTGCTATGTTTACAATGCTCTTCCAGTGGTTCATGCTTTCCTTGTGGCTAGTCTCGAATAACTAGAGTATATAATGTGTTATTGAAATGATCCACATGCATTGCACTGTTCATAGTTCGGTATACTAAGGTGGTATTTCCCTTTAGAGAATTTTTGGATTGACTTGGCACATGCTTACACATGTTTAAGACTAAAAAGTCTACTCTGCCTTGATGATCTTTGAGTTTTAGAATAGTTAGATCACTTTCATGCCCGATTCAATGTTGCTTTGTCGCTCTGCATGATTATGACCGTTATTGCTCTCTAGTTGGTCGCTTCCCAGTCTTTTGCTAAGCCTCCACCTGTACTAAGCGGACTGACTGCTTGTGCATCCAAAATCCTTAAAACCTGTTATGCCATATGAGTCCACTATACCTTCCTATACATGGTATTTACCTGCCATTCCTAACGAAGACTTTCGTGTACCATCTCGAAATTATTCAAAAAGCATTTCTCTTTTTGTGCCTATGTTTTAGCTCATGAGGAAGTAGTAGTTAATTCATGATCTTTCTAAGTTGGACAAGTTTCACCCCTGGATTGCATGTCTAATGTGCAAACCCCTAATACGAGAAGGAACTGGCATAGAGTGCGCCCGGCTCATAAAAGATAATACAACAAACAAACCCTCCTTCACGCTTTGTTCATGAGAAATCAAAAAACTTTGGTAGTGATAAACAAAGGAGATTAAGAGGATGTGATCGTCCTCATGCGGGAGCCATTCCTCGAGACTTGTCCAGCTCAAGAAGTGATTGAGTTATCTGCTAGCATTCGTTGACAAAATATGCACCTTTCAAAAACGTTTTTACCTCTGTTTTTAAAACCAAGAGCTCTGGTACATGTTTAGTTTTTGTTTCCGACCACGGGTTTTCAACCTTGCCAACAAAAGCAACGGTTCGAGAGTCTCACCTTCTTTCTTCAAAGCACAAACTATGAGAGCATAATTGTCATTCTGAGTGTAATGTGCATTGTCCCAAAGTATTACATTGTCTTCTGCATGCTTGTGATATGATTTATTCTGAAATTCTTAGTTCTAGTCTCCTTTAAAACTCTGGAGGAGTTTCTGCATTTATATTTTGCTTCACTCATGGAGGCTAGCGAGATACCACCCTAATATGCTCAAGCTATGTGCAATGTAATCTTGTCTTGATTTTCAGTAATATATTTTACTTTTAAGTATTTGTGACTGGTCACTTGAAAGAAGGATTGCTCCTTGCATTGTCCTCATAGTACTGTTTCAATACTTGCTAGACTCTTTTCGTAGTACATGCTTATATACATCTAATGAAGCAAAAGAGTTTGTCAAAGTTTTCTTTGTCACGTCCAGTTCGTTGAACTGAATTGCTTGAGGACAAGCAATATGCTAAGCTTGGGGGAGTTGACACGTCTCAAATGTATCTACTTTTCCAGACACTTTTGATATTGTTTTGACCTCATTCTTGCATGATTTGAACTAAACTAACCCGGACTGACGCTGTTTTCAGCAGAGCTTCCTGTATGGTTTTATTGTGTGCGAGAAAACGAATTTTTAGGTATCTCAGAAAAATCCACGAAAAATCACAGAAAATCCACGCACCCGAAGGAACCAGGAGCCAGAAGAGGGGCCAGAGGGGGGCCAGGGGGTGCCCAGGCGCCCTGGTGGCGCGGCCCAGCCCCTGGCCGCGCCAGGGGGTCGCCTGGGTGGGTCCCACACCCCCTGGTGCCCTACTTTGCCTCATATTTTTACTCGCGACACGGAAACCCTAGATCAGAAGTTCTTTTCGCAGTTTTCCATCGCGGAGCCGCCGCCACCCTCTGTTCTTCCTCGGGAGGGCTAAATCTGGAGGCTGAATTGGCCTCCGGAGAGGGGAGACCGTCGCCATCGTCATCGTCATCACCACTCCATCATCCCTCCATGAATTGTCCTTCCATGTGTGAGTAATTCCCCTGCTGTAGGCGAAGGGGATGGTAGGGATTGGATGAATTAGATCATGTAATAGTTTGTCAGATCGTTGGGGGCATGTTGCCTATCATATACTATGGTGTTTATCATCTTTGCTTCAACTTGTTATTCTTAATGCTTGACACTTAGGGCCCGAGTGCCATGATTTCAAATCTGAACCATATGTGTTTGCATGAATATATTTGTGTTCGTGATCCTATCTATGAGTTGTTTGCACCTATTACGGTTCGGAACCGGCGATCCCAAAAGTGACAGCTTGGGACACCAAAGGGGATGGTCCGTAGTTTGAGGATTACATGTATCCATTGAGTTCATTGCTTTGTTCCGGTGCTCTTTGACAGGAGCACCTTAATCTCCATAAGTTCCTTTTGGCCCCGTTCGTAGCGGGATGGTAGGACAAAAGATGTTGTGCAAGTTCTTATTGCAAGCATGCACAACTACCTACGGGATACATGCCTAATGTTTGATATTTGCCTAGATGATCATTACTTTTCCGTGTGCCGTGCCCCAAGTTAGAATCATGATATATCTCATCCATGCAGCGCCCAACCATCCGTCTCCCTAGCCTTCAGTGTTTTAAACCCTGCTGGTTACTAGTTGCTACTTTTGCTATTTTTGCCATTTACTTCTGCTATTTACTTTTGCTGTTTACTTTTACTATCACTATCATCACTATCATATCACTGTTACCACTTATCTTTTGTTGCAAGTAAGTATATTTCAGGTGCCGTTGAATTGACAACTCAACTGTCAAAGCTTATAAATACTCTTTGGCTCCCCGTGTGTCGAATCAATAAATTGGGTTATTCTTACCCGCGAAGACTATCTCGATCCCTTACGGTTGAGGGTTATCAGCCACCGAGGGACGCTCGAGGGGGCCACGAGGCAGGGGGCGCGCCCTGGGAAGGGGGTGCGCCCCCATCCACGTGGGCCAGCCCCCCGTCGCCTGACGTGGTTCTCAAGCTTCGTGTGCGTGATTTTCTCCAAACATATCTCTCGCGAAGGTTTCATTCCGTTTGGACTCTGTTTGATATTCTTTTTCTGCAAAACCCTGAAACAGGCAAAAAACAACAATCTGGACTGGGCCTTTGGGTTAGTAGGTTAGTCCCAAAAATGTTATAAAAGTGAATGATAAAGCCCATTAAACATCCAAGACTTCATAAATAATAGCATGGAACAATAAAAAAATTATAGATACGTTGGAGACGTATCAGGGTCCAGGGCGCGCCCCCTCCCCCTGGGCGCGCCCCCACCCCGTGGGCCCCCTCCGGCTCCCCCGATGCCCTTCTTCCTCCTATATATGTCCATATACCCTGAAAACATCGAGGCAAGAGAGAAAACCCTAATTCCACTGCCGCAACCTTCTGTTCCCGTGAGATCTCATCTTGGGGCCTGTTCCGGAGCTCCGCCGGAGGTGGGATCTACGACAGAGTGCTTCTACATCAACACCGTAGCCTCACCAATGAGTTGTGAGTAGTTTACCACAGACCTTTGGGTCCATAGCTATTAGCTAGATGGCTTCTTCTCTCTTTTTGGATCTCAATACAAAGTTCTCCTCGATCTTCGAGGAGATCTATTCGATGTAATCTTTTTGCTGTGTGTTTGTCGAGATCCGATGAATTGCGGGTTTATGACCAAGATTATCTATGAACAATATTTGATTCTTTTCTGAAATCTTTTATGTATGATTATAATATCCTTGCAAGTCTCTTCGAATTATTGGTTTGGTTTGGCCTACTAGATCTATAGTTCTTGCAATGGGAGAAGTGCTTGGCTTTGGGTTCAACCTTGCGGTGTCCTTCCCCAGTGACAGCAGGGGCAACAAGGCACGTATTGTATTGTTGCCATCGAGGATAAAATGATGGGGTTTATATCATATTTCTTGAGTTTATCCCTCTACATCATGTCATCTTGCTTAAAGCATTACTCTGTTCTTATGAACTTAATACTCTAGATGCATGCTGGATAGCGGTCGATGTGTGGAATAATAGTAGTAGATGCAGAATCGTTTCGGTCTACTTGTCACGGACACGATGCCTATATATAATGATCACGCCTAGATATTCTCATAACTATGCGCTTTTCTATCAATTGCTCGACAATAATTTGTTCACCCACCGTAGAATTCTGCTATCATGAGAGAAGCCACTAGTGAAACCTATGGCCCCGGGTCTATTCTCAACATATTAATCTTCCATCTACTTTACTTTGCTTTATTTACTTTTTGTTCTTATGTAAAAAATACCAAAAATATTATACTATCCTATCTATCAGATCTCACTTTCGTAAGTGACCGTAAAGGGATTGACAACCCCTTATCGCGTTGGCTACGAAGTTCTTATTTGTTTGTGCAGGTGCGAGGGACTCGCGCATGGTGTCCTACTGGATTGATACATTGGTTCTCAAAAACTGAGGGAAATACTTACGCTACTGTGCTGCATCACCCTTTCCACTTCGAGGGAATACAATGCAAGCTCGAGAAGTAGCACACTACAGAAACTAGACGGATGATAAACTAGAGGGTCGGGGTTGCCGGCACACGGCTTGGTGTATCTTGATGTGTCTTAGGTACTAGCCCTTGCCCCTCTATTTATATGTTGCGCCCTGGAGTCGAAACTTGGAGCAAAAGCCTCCTCAAAGTCGGTTTTGCTCGAAAGGCAAGAGTCCCACTCGAACTCTAGGGCTAGACACTAGGGTTCCCGGCGTCTACCCCCTAGAAGCCAGGGTTCTTGGCGTCTAGCCTCTGGTTTCCGCAAAACTTCCTTTTACACTTTCCAAAAGCCTCGTGGGCTTTCCCCTTTGGCCCAAATAAAGTGTTCTCATACCCCAAACATTTCGGGAAGCATCTGAAACCCCTTTCGGAGGCCAAACACTATTATCCCATGTATTAATATTTATCTCTGGACCATTCCGGAGTACCTCGTCATGTCCGTCGTAGAATTGTCACGGCAGATGTCCTTATTGTGAGGACTTAGTCACGAGGCCAACGCATCTATGTAGTAGCTTGAGAGGGGTTGAGCGGAATCGTGAGATGCAACGCATGACAAGGATTTAGACAGCTTCGGGCCTCGGGAAACATCATCCAGTAATAACCCTACATGCTGTTTGTGGCTAGATCTCATTATGACCCTCATGGAGTCGCCGTATAGGCCGGCTCTCCTTATTGTGTATAACCCTAAGATTGTTTCATCTCCTCCTAACTTGTCAAACTTGTCCCTCTTGGGGAGCCCTGTCCCTCCTTATATATGTTAAAGGGGTAGGATACATATGGAGTCCTAGTAGGATTAGGACTAACTTATCTCCTATTACAAACGGGATACAAGTCCGGGTCTTGCTTCCTTTACAAGAAATATTCCTCACGCCTTTCATCTTGAACCGGCACACCACAGCATGAGCCGGCCTTTTGGGCCTTGGGCCCTCTTATCCATCTAAAACACCCACTGAGTCACCAATGAGTCGCCAGGCTTGTGAATCGTCAGACCAGTGAACCGCCAGACTCATAAGTCGCCAATCCTCCGGCAGGTTACTAATGAAACGCCAAGTCCGGCCGGGTCGTACTTCCGACCGGGTCATACCGCGGGGTATATCCCCGACAATGTCCGTGATCACATCCGGGACTCCGAATAACATGATCTTGATATGACAAGATGATGGTTCGAAGAGAGCAATATCACAAAGCCTCCGGAACGAATAATGGAGTGAAAAGATCAAAGAAGAATAACATCTTCAACTAGAAATGATTTTGAAGGCATCCTTACGAAGAAGGGTTGAACGGAGTTGTTGGAAAAATCAACAGCAAAAGAATAAGCTTGAAGTGGGCTTATGGAATTCATCTCAAAATTATGAGGTGACAACCAGCCACTAGCGGCAATATTTGATTGGATTGAGATCAACAAGGAGACGAAAAACTTATTTCACCGGAATGATAAATGAAGAACTTGGGTCATTTATAAGCACCATAATAGCAAAAATTCTCAAGGAAAGCTTTTAGGTGAATTATAACCCAAGATAACTCCAACGAATAATTAACGGGTTGAAAAGATCTCCTAAACAAGGAAAATGATGGTTTTAAATATCTCATTCTTGATAACTCGTGAATCATAAAACATGAAGGAATTGTCAAGAATGACATAACACCATCTGATAAGATAAGGTAGAACGGATTGTAATTGGAATGCATGATGAAGAATGCTTGAGCTCCAACAAGAATCTTGATGAAAACTTCGAGGATGAATTAAATCATAATGCTCTGATACCAACTTGTAATGCCTAGGATGGGACTATACCTCCTACGTGTCGAGGCACGACTTAAAGGTATAAGCCCATCCTAGAATGATCTCAAGTTCGGTATCTTTGCACGACTCATGTAAAAGAGGGATTAAATTGCAAAAGGAGATAGTTGGCTTACACTCGCCACTTCACACAATACATTACATAAGCAATTCATCCAAAACATCACAACCCAACTACGGGCGAAGATCCAAAAGAAAGATACCAAAACAACATAAAGCCACAGGTCCGAATCGCCCCTAGTAGAAACCACTACTGATCGTCGAAAATGTCACAAGAATACGGCCACGCTCTTCACGGAACTCCCTGAAGTACTTGAACCAGCTCCTGCTTCATAATCGGCTGAACCTGCATCTCGTGTTGTAGTATCTGTGAGCCACGAGGACTCAGCAATCCCATAACCATGGGTAACAAGACTAGCAAAGCTTTATGGGTAGGAAGAGGGTAGTGGTGAGGTTGCAGCAGCGGCTAAGCAAATATATGGTGGCTAACTTACGAGTACAAGAATAAGATGAGCATCTACGCAAATGGTCGCAAATAGTAGTGTTCGCTAAAGATCCTGAACTACATACGAATCAAACATAACCCCACCGTGTTCCCTTCTCAAAGTGAAAAGAGACAGTCACGGTTAGTCACACAGTTGTGTGTTTTACTTCGGATCCTCTGTCAAGTTTTCTACAACCGGACATTAACAAATTCCAATCTGCCACATAACCACGGTCACGGCTTTCGAAAGATCATAACCCTGCAGGGGTGTCCCAACTTAGCCCATCACAAGCTCTCACGATTAGCTGAAGTGATAAATATAATATCATCACCCCTTATCTTAGGGAAAACCGATCAGGCTCGGCATCCCGGTGCACAAGACATTTCGACAATGGTAAAACAAGTCAAGCAAGACCTCCCGGCATGCCGACACCCTGATAGTAGCCGCTCGTATCTCGTCTCAGGCCACGACTGGATGGGACATCCTACAGGACCCAAACCTCGGGTTTCCCCGTGGTTGTTCCCGCAGTCTGCCCGTTTGGGACCAACACCATCAGCACTGACCCCCCCTGTTATGTAGAATTAAGAACCCGGGGACGTGACCCCCTATGCAAAATTTAATTAATTAATTAAGTTGTTATTATGAGGCAAATTAAAACCAATGTTGGGCCTTGCTGGAGGAGTTTTATTCAAAGTCGAACTGTCAAGGGGTCCCCATCCACCCATCGTGTAAGGAACGCAAAATCAAGGAACATAATGCCGGTTTATCGGCGCCTAAGGTGGCATGAGTGGAACAAAACACCGAGCAAAAGGCCAAGCCTTCCACCCATGCCCAGTATATATGTGTGTTAATAATAATTTTTAGATATTGTGATATTCCAACAACAAGTTCCCTCCTGGAACGATCTTCATCTTCACCTGCAACTAACAACGCTATAAGAGGGGCTGAGCAAGCGGGTAACATAGCCAAACAATGGTTTTGCTAGGAAGGTTTCGAGGTTAGAGGTTTCATGGCAACAAGGAGAGGCTGACATAAAAGATGGGTAGCGCGACATGTAACGATAGCATCGAGACAACTAAGCATGGCAATGGTAGTAAAGGTATCCAAGGGTATGATCATCTTGCATGGGATTCCGCAAGGAAGAAGAACGGATCCATGAAGTAGACGGAGCAACATAGACGAGCGAATCCTCACAACTTCGAAACGAAACCGAAGCTAACAAGAGAAGCAACCGGAAAGAAGCAAACAACACGGTAAACACACATGCATAAACATGGCATACGATGCACATCCAAGTATGATGCATGTCCGGTTTAAATATGCATGGCATGACAATGAGCACAAACAAAACTACAAGCTAAGTGGAGCTCAATATGCAACGAGTTGCATATTGACGAAACACCACATGTTATTTATTTAGTTGACTCTCGTTTATCTACAAGACAAGATTAAATGTTTGTTAACATGGTAAGAGGCGAAGCAAGAGCAATCTATCTATTTAGGCAAGTTTAGATGAGGCCGGAAAATAACAACAACAATTCCGGTAAAATCCCCATGAGCATGGTTAGCAATTCGTAAATCAAACAACATTTTAAACATATTAATGTTGTTAACATGATGCGGATGACATGATCAAGTTTACGCAATTTATTAAAAGAGAACATGGAGAGATATGAGGCATTTGTCACCGTGGTGGAAAGAAAGGGTGCCACGGCAACGATCCGAAAATGATGCAACGGCAACATCTCGGTTCCGGCAACTCGTTGAGAGACCGGAGCAAAAGAAAGATGGCGTGAGCGAGTCATGCAAGAAGAAAGGTGGGGTGATCCCGTCACCGGGTTCCCACGAGTCGGCGACGAGGCAACCGAGGAACATGACAAAAGGGCGAAACGGGTACGGGCAAACATTTATAGCATCTCATACAACACAAGCATTCCACGGGTCATCGTCTCGGGGTTATACCTTCGGAACATCGTTTTGGGGCGGTTCGAGTGTTGGGGAACGTAGTATTTTAAAATTTTCCTACGATCACGCAAGATCTATCTACCAGATGCATAGCAACGAGAGGGGAGAGTGTGTCTACGTACCCTCGTAGACCGGGAGCGGAAGCGTCAAGTGACGCGGTTGATGTTGTCGAACTTCTTCGCGATTCAACCGATCAAGCACCGAACGTACGGCACCTCCGTGTTCAGCACACGTTCAGCTTGATGACGTCCCACGAGCTCTTGATCCAGTTGAGCTTCACGGGAGAGTTTCGTCAGCACGACGGCGTGGTGACGGATATGATGTGTTCACCGGCGCAGGGCTTCGCCTAAGCTCCGCGACGGTATGACCGAGGTGTGATTCTGTGGAGGGGGGCACCGCACACGGCTAAAACAATTCAACTTGTGTGTCTTTGGGTGCCCCCCTGCCCCCGTATATAAAGGAGCAGGGAGAGGCCGGCCCTAGAGGGGGCGCGCCAAGTGTGGGGAGTCCTACTAGGACTCCCAAGTCCTAGTAGGATTCCCCTTTCCTTTCCGGAGTAGGAGAGAAGGAAAGAGGGGGAGAGGGAGAAGGAAAAGGGGGCTGCACCCCTTGTCCAATTCGGACTAGAAGGGGGGCACGCGCCTCCTTCCTTTTGGCCTCTCTCTTCTATTCCCGTAACTCCCCGGTACTCCGAAAATACCCGAATCACTCGGAACCTTTCCGATGTCCGAATATAGTCGTCCAATATATCGATTTTTACGTCCCGACCATTTCGAGACTCCTCGTCATGTCCCCGGTCTCATCCGGGACTCCGAACTCCTTCGGTACATAAAAACTCATAAACTCATAATACCGATCGTCATCAAACGTTAAGTGTGCGGACCCTACGGGTTCGAGAACTATGTAGACATGACCGAGACTCATCTCCGGTCAATAACCAATAGCGGAAACTGGATGCTCATATTGGCTCCTACATATTCTACGAAGATCTTTATCGGTCAAACCGCATAACAACATACGTTGTTCCCTTTGTCATCGGTATGTTACTTGCCCGAGATTCGATCATCGGTATCTCAATACCTAGTTCAATCTCGTTACCGGCAAGTCTCTTTACTCGTTCCGTAATACATCATCCTGCAACTAACTCATTAGCTGCAATGCTTGCAAGGCTTATAGTGATGTGCATTACCGAGTGGGCCCAGAGATACCTCTCCGACAATCGGAGTGACAAATCCTAATCTCGAAATACGCCAACCCAACAAGTACCTTCGGAGACACCTGTAGAGTACCTTTATAATCACCCAGTTCCATTGTGACATTTGGTAGCACACAAAGTGTTCCTCCGGTATTCGGGAGTTGCATAATCTCATAGTCATAGGAACATGTACAAGTCATGAAGAAAGCAATAGCAGTAAAACTTAAACGATCATAGTGCTAAGCTAACGGATGGGTCTTGTCCATCACATCATTCTCCTAATGATGTGATCCCGTTGATCAAATGACAACTCATGTCTATGGCTAGAAAACATAACCATCTTTGATCAATGAGCTAGTCTAGTAGAGGCATACTAGGGACACTCTGTTTTGTCTATGTATTCACACATGTACTAAGTTTCCGGTTAATACAATTCTAGCATGAATAATAAACATTTATCATGATATAAGGAAATAAATAATAACTTTATTATTGCCTCTAGGGCATATTTCCTTCAGTCTCCCACTTGCACTAGAGTCAATAATCTAGCTCACATCGCCATGTGATTTAATACCGATAGTTCACATCATTATGTGAATAACACCCATAGTTCACATCACCATGTGACCAACACCCAAAGGGTTTACTAGAGTCAATAATCTAGTTCACATCGCTATGTGATTAATACCCAAGAGTAATAAGGTGTGATCATGTTTTGCTTGTGAGAGAAGTTTAGTCAACAGGTCTGTCACATTCAGATCCGTATGTATTTCGCAAATTTCTATGTCTACAATGCTCCGCATAGAGCTACTCTAGCTAATTGCTCCCATTTTCAATACGCATCCAGATTGATACTTAGAGTCATCTGGATTTACTGTCAAAGCTTGCATCGGCGTAACCCTTTACGACAAACTCTTTATCACCTCCATAATCGAGAAACATTTCCTTAGTCATCCAGTTACTAAGGATAATTTTGACCGCTGTACAGTGATCTACTCCTGGATCACTATTGTACCCCCTTGACAAACTCATGGCAAGGTACACAACATGTTTGGTACACAGCATGGCATACTTTATAGAACCTATGGCTGAGGCATAGGGAATGACTTTCATTCTCTCTATATTTTTCTGCCATGGTCTGGCTTTGAGTCTTACTCAACTTCACACCTTACAAGTCAGGCAAGAACTCCTTCTTTGACTGATCCATTTTGAACTACTTCAAAATCTTATCAAGGTATGTACTCATCGAAAGTCTTATCAAGCGTCTTGATCTATCTCTATAGATCTTGATGCCCAATATGTAAGCAGCTTCACCAAGGTCTTTCTTTGAAAAACTCCTTTCAAACACTCCTTTATGCTTTCCAGAAAATTCTACATCATTTCCGATCGACAATATGTCATTCACATATACTTATCAGAAAGGTTGTAGTGCTCCCACTCACTTCTTGTAAATACAGGCTTCACCGCAAGTCTGTATAAATCTATATGCTTTGATCAACTTATCAAAGCGTATATTCCAACTTCGAGATGCTTGCACCAGTCCATAGATGGATCGCTGGAGCTTGCACATTTTGTTAGCACCTTTAGGATTGACAAAACCTTCTGGTTGCATCATATACAAGTCTTCTTTAATAAATCCATTAAAGAATGTAGTTTTGTTATCCATTTGCCAGATTTCATAAAATGCGGCAATTGCTAACATGATTCGGACATACTTAAGCATCGCTACGGGTGAGAAAGTCTCATCGTAGTCAACTCCTTGAACTTGTTGAAAAACTTTCGCAACAAGACGAGCTTTGTAAACAGTAACATTACCGTCAGCGTCAGTCTTCCTCTTGAAGATCCATTTATTTTCGATGGCTTGCCGATCATCGGGCAAGTCAACCAAAGTCCACACTTTGTTCTCATACATGGATCCCATCTCAGATTTCATGGCCTCAAGCCATTTTGTGGAATCTGGGCTCATCATCGCTTCCTCATAGTTCGTAGGTTCATCATGGTCCAGTAACATGACTTCCAGAACCGGGTTGCCGTACCACTCTGATGCGGAACGAACTCTGGTTGATCTACGAAGTTCAGCAGAAACTTGATCTGAAGTTTCATGATCATCATCATTAGCTTCCTCACTAATTGGTGTAGGAATCACTGGAACTAGTTTCTGTGATGTTCCACTTTCCAATTCGGGAGAAGGTACAATTACCTCATCAAGTTCTACTTTCCTCCCACTCACTTCTTTCGAGAGAAACTCCTTCTCTAGAAAGGATCCACTCTTAGCAACAAAGACCTTGCCTTTCGATCTGTGATAGAAGGTGTACCCAACAGTTTCTTTTGGGTATCCTATGAAGATTTACTTCTCCGATTTGGGTTTGAGCTTATCATGTTGAAACTTTTTCACATAAGCATCGCAGTCCCAAACTTAAAGAAATGACAGCTTAGGTTTCTCGTCAAACCACAGTTCATACGGTGTCATCTCCACGGATTTAGATGGTGCCCTATTTAACGTGAATGTAGCTGTCTCTAATGCATAACCCCAAAAGCGATAGTGGTAGATCGGTAAGAGACATCATCGATCGCACCATATCTAATAAAGTACGGTTATGACGTTCGGACACACCATTACACTGTGGTGTTCCAGGTGGCGTGAGTAGTGAAACTATTTCACATTGTTTTTACTGAAGGCCAAACTCGCTAACTCAAATATTTTACCTCTACGATCATATCGTAGAAACTCTTATTTTCTTGTTACGATGATTCTCCACTTCACTCTGAAATTCTTTGAACTTTTCAAATGTTTCAGACTTGTGCTTCATTAAGTAGATATACCCATATCTGCTCAAATCATCAGTGAAGGTCAGAAAATAACGATACCCACCGCGAGCTTCAACACTCAATGGTCCACATACATCTGTATGTATGATCTCCAACAAATCTGTTGCTCGCTCCATTGTTTCGGAGAACGGAGTTTTAGTCATCTTGCCCATGAGGCATGGTTCGCAAGCACCAAGTGATTCATAATCAAGTGATTCCAAAAGTCCATCACTATGGAGTTTCTTCATGCGCTTTACACCAATATGACCTAAACGGCAGTGCCACAAATAAGTTGCACTATCATTATTAACCTTCCATCTTTTGGCTTCAATATTATGAATATGTGTATCACACGATCGAGATCCAATAAACCATTTTCATTGGGTGTATGACCATAGAAGGTTTTATTCATGTAAACAGAACAATAATTATTCTCTAACTTACATGAATAACCGTATTGCAATATACATGATCAAATCATATTCATGCTCAACACAAACACCAAATAACACTTATTTAGTTTCAACACTAATCCCGAAAGTATAGGGAGTGTGCGATGATGATCATATCAGTCTTGGAACTACTTCCAATACACATCGTCACTTCATCCTTTAACTAGTTTATGTTCATTATGCAACTCCCATTTCGAGTTACTACTCTTTAGCAACTGAACCAGTATCAAATACCGAGGGGTTGCTATGAACACTAGTAAAATACACATCAATAATCTGTATATCAAATATACCTTTGTTCACTTTGCCATCCTTCTTATCCGCCAAATATCTAGGGCAGTTCCACTTCCAGTGACCATTTCCTTTGCAGTAGAAGCACTTAGTTTCAGGCTTGAGTTTAGCTTTGGGTTTCTTCATGGGAGTGACAACTTGATTGTCATTCTTCTTGAGGTTCCCCTTCTATCCCTTTGCCCTTTACTTGAAACAAGTGGTCTTATTAACCATCAACACTTGATGTTCTTTCTTGACTTCTACCTTCGCCGATTTCAACATTGCGAAGAGCTCGGGAATTACCTTCGTCATCCCTTGCATATTATAGTTCATCACGAAGTTCTACTAGCTTGGTGATAGTGACTAGAGAACTTTGTCAATTACTATCTTATCTGGAAGAATAACTCCCACTTGATTCAAGTTATTGTAGTACCCAGACAATCTGAGCACATGCTCACTGGTTGAGCTATTCTCCTCCATCTTGTAGGCAAAGTACAGTCAGAGGTCTTATACCTCTCGACACGGGCATGAGTATGAAATACTAATTTCAACTCTTGGAACATCTTATATGCTCCGTGGCATTCAAAACGTTTTTGAAGTCCCGGTTCTAAGCCGTAAAGCATGGTGTACTTAAACTATCAAGTAGTCATCATATCGAGCTTTTGTCAAAACGTTCATAACGTCTACATCTGCTCCTGCAATAGGTTTGTCACCTGGTGGTGCATCAAGGACATAATTCTCCTGTGCAGCAATGAGGATAATCCTTAGATCACGGAACAATTCCGCATCATTGCTACTAACATCTTTCAACTTAGTTTTCTCTAGGAACATATAAAAATAAACGTGGAGCAACATCGCGAGCTATTGATCTACAACATAGATATGCTAATACTACCAGGACTAAGTTCATGATAAATTAAAGTTCAATTTAATCATATTACTTAAAGAACTCCCACTTAGATAGACATCCCTCCGGTCATCTAAATGATCACGTGATCCAAATCAACTAAACCATGTCCGATCATCACGTGAGATGGAGTAGTATCAATGGTGAACATCTTATGTTGATCATATCTACTATATGATTCACGCTCGACCTTTCAGTCTCCTGTGTTTCGAGGCCATATCTGCATATGCTAGGCTCGTCAAGTTTAACCCGAGTATTCCGCGTGTGCAAAACTGGCTTACACCCGTTGTATTTGAACGTAGAGCTTATCACACCCGATCATCACGTGGTGTCCCGGCACGACGAACTTTCGCAACGGTGCACACTCAGGGAGAACATTTATACCTTGAAATTTAGTAAGGGATCATCTTATAATGCTACCGTCGTTCTAAGCAAAATAAGAAGCATAATAAGATAAACATCACATGCAATCAAAATATGTGACATGATATGGCCATCATCATCTTGTGCTTTTGATCTCCATCTCCAAAGCACCGTCATGATCACCTTCACAAAACATGATCATCTCATACAAAACCGTATAACTCATCATGTCTTGACCATATCACATCACAACATGCCCTGCAAAAACAAGTTAGACGTCCTCTACTTTGTTTGTTGCAAGTTTTACGTGGCTGCTACGGGCTTAGCAAGAACCGTTCTTACCTACGCATACAAAACCACAACGATGTTTCGTCAAGTATGTGCTGTTTTAACCTTCACAAGGACCGGGCGTAGCCATACTTGATTCAGCTAAAGTGAGAGAGACAGACACCCGCCAGTCACCTTTAAGCAACGAGTGCTCGTAACGGTGAAACCAGTCTCGCGTAAGCGTACGCGTAATGTCGGTCCGGGCCGCTTCATCTCACAATACCGCCGAAGCAAAGTATGACATGCTGGTAAGCAGTATGACTAGTATCGTCCACAATCTCATTGTGTTCTACTCGTGCATATCATCTACGCATAGACCTGGCTCATGATGCCACTGTTGGGGAACGTAGTATTTTAAAATTTTCCTACGATCACGCAAGATCTATCTACCAGATGCATAGCAACGAGAGGGGAGAGTGTCTCTACGTACCCTCGTAGACCGGGAGCGGAAGCGTCAAGTGACGCGGTTGATGTTGTCGAACTTCTTCGCGATTCAACCGATCAAGCACCGAACGTACGGCACCTCTGCGTTCAGCACACGTTCAGCTTGATGACGTCCCACGAGCTCTTGATCCAGTTGAGCTTCACGGGAGAGTTTCGTCAGCACGACGGCGTGGTGACGGATATGATGTGTTCACCGGCGCAGGGCTTCGCCTAAGCTCCGTGACGGTATGATTGAGGTGTGATTCTGTGGAGGGGGGCACCGCACACGGCTAAAACAATTCAACTTGTGTGTCTTTGGGTGCCCCCCTGCCCCCGTATATAAAGGAGCAGGGAGAGGCCGGCCCTAGAGGGGGCGCGCCAAGTGTGGGGAGTCCTACTAGGACTCCCAAGTCCTAGTAGGATTCCCCTTTCCTTTCCGGAGTAGGAGAGAAGGAAAGAGGGGGAGAGGGAGAAGGAAAAGGGGGCTGCACCCCTTGTCCAATTCGGACTAGAAGGGGGGCACGCGCCTCCTTCCTTTTGGCCTCTCTCTTCTATTCCCGTAACTCCCCGGTACTCCGAAAATACCCGAATCACTCGGAACCTTTCCGATGTCCGAATATAGTCGTCCAATATATCGATTTTTACGTCCCGACCATTTCGAGACTCCTCGTCATGTCCCCGGTCTCATCCGGGACTCCGAACTCCTTCGGTACATAAAAACTCATAAACTCATAATACCGATCGTCATCAAACGTTAAGTGTGCGGACCCTACGGGTTCGAGAACTATGTAGACATGACCGAGACTCATCTCCGGTCAATAACCAATAGCGGAACCTGGATGCTCATATTGGCTCCTACATATTCTACGAAGATCTTTATCGGTCAAACCGCATAACAACATACGTTGCTCCCTTTGTCATCGGTATGTTACTTGCCCGAGATTCGATCGTCGGTATCTCAATACCTAGTTCAATCTCGTTACCGGCAAGTCTCTTTACTCGTTCCGTAATACATCATCCTGCAACTAACTCATTAGCTGCAATGCTTGCAAGGCTTATAGTGATGTGCATTACCGAGTGGGCCCAGAGATACCTCTCCGACAATCGGAGTGACAAATCCTAATCTCGAAATACGCCAACCCAACAAGTACCTTCGGAGACACCTGTAGAGTACCTTTATAATCACCCAGTTACGTTGTGACATTTGGTAGCACACAAAGTGTTCCTCCGGTATTCGGGAGTTGCATAATCTCATAGTCATAGGAACATGTATAAGTCATGAAGAAAGCAATAGCAGTAAAACTTAAACGATCATAGTGCTAAGCTAACGGATGGGTCTTGTCCATCACATCATTCTCCTAATGATGTGATCCCGTCGATCAAATGACAACTCATGTCTATGGCTAGGAAACATAACCATCTTTGATCAATGAGCTAGTCTAGTAGAGGCATACTAGGGACACTCTGTTTTGTCTATGTATTCACACATGTACTAAGTTTCCGGTAAATACAATTCTAGCATGAATAATAAACATTTATCATGATATAAGGAAATAAATAATAACTTTATTATTGCCTCTAGGGCATATTTCCTTCATCGAGATCGTAGTGGAAGTAGTGGAAGTAGTGGTACACGGGTCGTAGAGGAATTAGTCGTTCACGGTCATCGGTAGGAGTACTCGTTCCGTAGTGGGAAGTAGTTGTTCCGTTCGTAGTCGTTCACGTTTCCGAAGAGGTACTTGTCGCGGCATCAGACGTCTTCGGGGCGACGATAGTGGTACACGGTTCGTCGGCGACGGTAGTGGAAGTAGCCGAACTTCGTTTTGTAGATGTACTTGATGCAACACCGGGTGTAGTCGTACAAGGGTCTTCGGACTTGCCGGTCTCGGGACTTGGCGACGGTAGTGGTACACTTGTCGACGAGGTACTTGACGATTCCGGTGACGGCGGTAGACATCCGTGCGTAGAGGTACTTGACTCGGTCATCTCTGTGCAACACAAAACGAAGCAGGGCTCGGCAAAAAAATGCATAGCAGCAGCATGTTTTGGCGCGCCGGTGGCCGGAGCAGAGGCCATGGCGGGGATGCAGCAGGGAGCTCCTCTCCCTGCAGCGAGGAAGAGAGGCACGGGCATCGCGATGAGGAGAAGAAGACAGGCGCTCGGCATGGAGTCGCGCGGAGGCGGGGCGACCTTGGTGACGGACGAGGCAGGGCCTGGGGGGCAGGAGGCGCTCGTGGCTGCGAGGCTCGCTGGAGGAAGACTCTGGCGCGGTCCGGGCCGGCTCGTGGCTGGACGAGGCTGGAGAAGTGGCGTCGCGGCTGGTCGCATCGAGGAGGCCGACGGCCATCGGGGTTGGCCAGGAGGAGGCGAGGCGCGCTGCGCGTCCTCTACTCGGGCAGAGCGACGGGCACAGGCAGAGCGCTGGAGGGGCGCACGAAGGGGCGGAAGGGAGTCGCGAGGCGGAAGGTGAGGGGCGAGGGTTCGGGCGAGAGAGTGAGGGGACGGGAGGAGGAAGGAGGGGCTCGGGCAGAAGGCTCGCGCGTGAGGGAGAGAGCGAGAGGTTGCGGGGCGAGGGGAAAGAACCGGCGGCGCATGAGAGAGGGAGCGAGGGGATCGGGATCGATGCGCTTAGGGTTACGGAGCTGGGGAGCGGTCGGGCTGATGGGCCAGGAGGGATGGGCCGGCTTGGCCTAGAAGGCTGAGGAGGAATAGGTGCGGCTGGGAAGGTTGGCCTGGCCAGATGGCTGGGTTCTCTAATCTATTAACCAATGCTGTTTTCCAAATAAAACAGAAAACCACAAGAGGAAAAGAAAAGAAAGGAGGAGTTAGGAATAGGCTTAGGGCATAGGGTAAAATTCCCTGGACTCACAAAAATGTAAGGAATTAATTAAAATTGTTGGAGGTTTTTTTTGGAAGAACCTCGATAAACGGGAAAAGAAATATAGGGAAGGTTTTACGGTGAAACTTGAATTAAGAGGCATGGGGAATATTTGCAGGTGTGTTGGGTGAATTCCACACAAATGGAATATTTAATTATAATAGCTCCATAATATTAGGAGGATATGTTATAAAGAGAAGTCATTCTTCCCTCGATTTAAATGGACCGAAGGTCCAAACAATTTATTTAAGTCGAGATGCAAAAGATTAATGACATGATGGCATGATGACATGATGCAATGCAAAATAAATAACACAAGCACAAAAGAAACACACGGGAGAACCCGGAACATCTGGAATCTCTGGAATCTTCTGGGACGTCAGTCTTCGGGCGTCACAACTCTCCCACACTAAGAGAGGATCTCGACCCGAGATCCTAGAGATGGCACCGGTAAAAACGGAAGAGGAAGAGGTAAAACAAAGTTGCTTCTCTGACAGACGAGTGAAACCACGAACCTTGAGAGGTTGACCAAAATGAAAGAAGAATACAACAGAGATGAACGAATATGAAAACTCCGTTAGAAAAGAGGAACAGGGAACATTGCGAGAACCTTGTAGGTTGAAAGACATGAAACAAGAGCTTACGAACCAAAATAATATGAAACCGCAATGGTAATGCCAAGGAAATAAGAATGACATAATTCGGGCAGCACTCCGTCTGAAAATGGAAGGAATTGAACAAGGACTTGAGAAGATGGAGTGATACTTGATGAAAACAACAGCACACAGCCTCTGAAACAATTAAAAGAATGGCACAAGGTTAAGAAGGATTTCAGAAGGCACTCCGGTTGAAAGAGAGGCAAAACTAGATAAATGACGGAACTGAATGAAGAATACAACACTCCGGTTAAATGATAAGCAAGGGAAAAAACATGATCTCGATATGACAAGATGATGGTTCGAAGAGAGCAATATCACAAAGCCTCCGGAACGAATAATGGAGTGAAAAGATCGAAGAAGAATAACATCTTCAACTAGAAATGATTTTGAAGGCATCCTTACGAAGAAGGGTTGAACGGAGTTGTTGGAAAAATCAACAGCAAAAGAATAAGCTTGAAGTGGGCTTATGGAATTCATCTCAAAATTATGAGGTGACAACCAGCCACTAACGGAAATATTTGATTGGATTGAGATCAACAAGGAGACGAAAAACTTATTTCACCGGAATGATAAATGAAGAACTTGGGTCATTTATAAGCACCATAATAGCAAAAATTCTAAAGGAAAGCTTTTAGGTGAATTATAACCCAAGATAACTCCAACGAATAATTAAAGGGTTGAAAAGATCTCCTAAACAAGGAAAATGATGGTTTTAAATATCTCATTCTTGATAACTCGTGAATCATAAAACATGAAGGAATTGTCAAGAATGACATAACACCATTTGATAAGATAAGGTAGAACGGATTGTAATTGGAATGCATGATGAAGAATGCTTGAGCTCCAACAAGAATCTTGATGAAAACTTCGAGGATGAATTAAATCATAATGCTCTGATACCAACTTCTAATGCCCAGGATGGGACTATACCTCCTACGTGTCGAGGCACGACTTAAAGGTATAAGCCCATCCTAGAATGATCTCAAGTTTGGTATCTTTGCACGACTCATGTAAAAGAGGGATTAAATTGCAAAAGGAGATAGTTGGCTTACACTCGCCACTTCACACAATACATTACATAAGCAATTCATCCAAAACATCACAACCCGACTACGGGCGAAGATCCAAAAGAAAGATACCAAAACAACATAAAGCCACAGGTCCGAATCGCCCCTAGTAGAAACCACTACTGATCGTCGAAAACGTCACAAGCATACGGCCACGCTCTTCACGCCCTGAAGTACTTGAACCAGCTCCTGCTTCATAATTGGCTGAACCTGCATCTGGTGTTGTAGTATCTGTGAGCCACGAGGACTCAGCAATCCCATAACCATGGGTATCAAGACTAGCAAAGCTTTATGGGTAGGAAGATGGTAGTGCTGAGGTTGCAGCAGCGGCTAAGCAAATATATGGTGGCTAACTTACGAGTACAAGAATAAGATGAGCATCTACGCAAACGGTCGCAAATAGTAGTGATCGCTAAAGATCCTGAACTACATACGAATCAAGCATAACCCCACCGTGTTCCCTTCTCAAAGTGAAAAGAGACAGTCACGGTTACTCACACAGTTGTGTGTTTTACTTCGGATCCTCTGTCAAGTTTTCTACAACCGGACATTAAAAAATTTCAATCTGCCACATAACCACGGGCACGGCTTTCTAAAGATCATAACCGTGCAGGGGTGTCCCAACTTAGCCCATCACAAGCTCTCACGATTAGCTGAAGTGATAAATATAATATCATCACCCCTTATCTTAGGGAAAACCGATCAGGCTCGGCATCCCGGTGCAAAAGACATTTCGACAATGGTAAAACAAGTCCAGCAAGACCTCCCGGCGTGCCGACACCCTGATAGTAGCCGCGCGTATCTCGTCTCAGGCCACGACTGGATGGGACATCCTACATGACCCAAACCTCGGGTTTCCCCGTGGTGGTTCCCGCAGTCTGCCCGTTTGGGACCAACACCATCAGCACTGGCCCCCCCAGTTATGTAGTATTAAGAACCCGGGGACGCGACCCCCTATGCAAAATTAAATTAATTAATTAAGTTGTTATTATGAGGCAAATTAAAACCAATGTTGGGCCTTGCTGGAGGAGTTTTATTCAAAGTCGAACTGTCAAGGGGTCCCCATCCACCCATCGTGTAAGGAACGCAAAATCAAGGAACATAATGCCGGTTTATCGGCGCCTAAGGTGGCATGAGTGGAACAAAACACCGAGCAAAAGGCCAAGCCTTCCACCCATGCCCAGTATATATGTGTGTTAATAATAATTATAGATATTGTGATATTCCAACAACAAGTTCCCTCTTGGAACGATCTTCATCTTCACCTGGAACTAACAACGCTATAAGAGGGGCCGAGCAAGCGGGTAACATAGCCAAACAATGGTTTTGCTAGGAAGGTTTCAAGGTTAGAGGTTTCATGGCAACAAGGAGAGGCTGACATAAAAGATGGGTAGCGCGACATGTAACGATATCATCGAGACAACTAAGCATGGCAATGGTAGTAAAGGTATCCAAGGGTATGATCATTTTGCCTGGGATTCCGCAAGGAAGAAGAACGGATCCATGAAGTAGACGGAGCAACATAGACGAGCGAATCCTCACAACTCCGGAACGAAACCGAAGCTAACAAGAGAAGCAACCGGAAAGAAGCAAACAACACGGTAAACACACATGCATAAACATGGCATACGATGCACATCCAAGTATGATGCATGTCCGGTTTAAATATGCATGGCATGACAATGAGCACAAACAAAAGTACAAGTTAAGTGGAGCTCAATATGCAACGAGTTGCATATTGACGAAACACCACATGTTATTTATTTAGTTGACTCTCGTTTAACTACAAGACAAGATTAAATGTTTGTTAACATGGAAAGAGGCGAAGCAAGAGCAATCTATCTATTTAGGCAAGTTTAGATGAGGTCGGAAAATAACAACAACAATTCCGGTAAAATCCCCATGAGCATGGTTAGCAATTCGTAAAGCAAACAACATTTCAAACATATTAATGTTGTTAACATGATGCGGATGACATGATCAAGTTTATGCAATTTATTAAAAGAGAACATGGAGAGATATGAAGCATTTGTCACCGTGGTGGAAAGAAAGGGTGCCACGGCAACGATCCGAAAATGATGCAACGGCAACATCTCGGTTCCGGCAACTCGTTGAGAGACCGGAGCAAAAGAAAGATGGCGTGAGCGAGTCATGCAAGAAGAAAGGTGGGGTGATCCCGTCACCGGGTTCCCATGAGTCGGCGACGAGGCAACCGAGGAACATGACAAAAGGGTGAAACGGGCACGGGCAAACATTTATAGCATCTCATACAACACAAGCATTCCACGGGTCATCATCTCGGGGTTATACCTTCGGAACATCGTTTCGGGGCGGTTCGAGATCGTAGTGGAAGTAGTGGAACTAGTGGTACACGGGTCGTAGAGGAAGTAGTCGTTCACGGTCATCAGTAGGGGTACTCGTTCCGTAGTGGGAAGTAGTTGTTCCGTTCGTAGTCGTTCACGTTTCCGAAGAGGTACTTGTCGCGGCATCGGACGTCTTCGGGGCGACGGTAGTGGTACACGGTTCGTCGGCGACGGTAGTGGAAGTAGCCGAACTTCGTTTCGTAGATGTACTTGACGCAACGCCGGGTGTAGTCGTACACGGGTCTTCGGACTTGCCGGTCTCGGGACTTGGCGACGGTAGTGGTACACTTGTCGACGAGGTACTTGACGATTTCGGTGACGGTGGTAGACATCCGTGCGTAGAGGTACTTGACTCGGTCATCTCTGTGCAACACAAAACGAAGCAGGGCTCGGCGAAAAAAATGCACAGCAGCAGCAGGTTTTGGCGCGCCGGTGGCCGGAGCAGAGGCCATGGCGGGGATGCAGCAGGGAGCTCCTCTCCCTGAAGCGAGGAAGAGAGGCACGGGCGTCGCGACGAGGAGAAGAAGGCGGGCGCTTGTCCTGGAGACGCGCGGAGGCGGGGCGACCTTGGCGACAGACGAGGCAGGGCCTGGGGCGCAGGAGGCGCTCGTGGCTGCGGGGCTCGCTGGAGGAAGACTCTAGCGCGGTCCGGGACGGCTCGCGGGTGGACGAGGCTGGAGAAGTGGTGTCGCGGCTGGTCGCATCAAGGAGGCCGACGGCCATCGGGGTTGGCCAGGAGGAGGCGAGGCGCGCTGCGCGTCCTCTGCTCGGGCAGAGCGACGGGCACAGGCAGAGCGCTGGAGGGGCGCACGAAGGGGCGGAAGGGAGTCGCGAGGCGGGAGGTGAGGGGCGAGGGTTCGGGCGATAGATGGAGGGGACGGGAGGAGGAAGGAGGGGCTCGGGCAGAAGGCTCGCACGCGAGGGAGAGAGCGAGAGGTTGCGGGGTGAGGGGAAAGAACCGGCAGCGCACGAGAGAGGGAGCGAGGGGATCAGGATCGATGCGCTTAGGGTTACGGAGCTGGGGAGCGGTCGGGCTGATGGGCCAGGAGGGATGGGCCGGCTTGGCCTAGAAGGATGAGGAGGAATAGGTGCGGCTGGGAAGGTTGGCCTGGCCAGATGGCTGGGCTCTCTAATCTATTAACCAATGCTGTTTTCCAAATAAAACAGAAAACCACAAGAGGAAAAGAAAAGAAAGGAGGAGTTAGGAATAGGCTTAGGGCATAGGGTAAAATTCCCTGGACTCACAAAAATGTAAGGAATTAATTAAAATTGTTGGAGGTTTTTTTGGAAGAACCTCGATAAACGGGAAAAGGAATATAGGGAAGGTTTTACGGTGAAACTTGAATTAAGAGGCATGGGGAATATTTGCAAGTGTGTTGGGTCAATTCCACACAAATGGAATATTTAATTATAATAGCTCCATAATATTAGGAGGATATGTTATAAAGAGAAGTCATTCTTCCCTCGATTTAAATGGACCAAATGTCCAAACAATTTATTTAAGTTGAGATGCAAAAGATTAATGACATGATGCAATGCAAAATAAATAACACAAGCACAAAAGAAACACACGGGAGAACCCGGAACATCTGGAATCTCTGGAATCTTCTGGGACGTCGGTCTTCGGGCGTCACAGTCACCAACATACATAACTCATTAAATACTATATCATCAACGACCGTTAAGCGTGCGGACCCTACGGGTTTGAGAACTATGTAGACATGACCGAGACATCTCTCCGGTCAATAACCAACAACGGAACCTGGATGCCCATATTGGCTCCTACATATTCTACAAAGATGTTTATCGGTCGAACTGCATGACAACATACGTTGTTCCCTTTGTCATCGGTATGTTACTTGCCCGAGATTCGGTCGTTGGTATCATCATACAGTTCAATCTCATTACCGGCAAGTCTCTTTACTCGTTCCGTAATACATCATCTCGTGACTAACTTATTAGTCATTTGCTTGCAAGGCTTATTACAATGTGTATTACCGAGAGGGCCCACAGATACCTCTCCGACACTTAGAGTGACAAATCCTATTCTCGATCTATGCCAACACCACAAACACCTTTGGAGACACCTGTAGAGCATCTTTATAATCACCCAGTTATGTTGTGACGCTTGATAGCACACAAGGTGTTCCTCCGATATTCGGGAGTTGCATAATCTCATAGTCAGAGGAACATGTATAAGTCATGAAGAAAGCAATAGTAGTAAAACTAAACGATCATAGTGCTAAGCTAATGGATGGGTCTTGTCCATCACATAATTCTCCTAATGATGTGATCCCGTTGATCAAATGACAACACATGTCTATGGTTAGGAAACACAACCATCTTTGATTAACGAGCTAGTCTAGTAGATGCATACTAGGGACACTCTGTTTTGTCTATGCATTCACACATGTATCAAGTTTTCAGTTAATACAATTCTAGCATGAATAAAAGACATTTATCATGATATATAAGGAAATATAAATAACAACTTTATTATTGCCTCTAGGGCATATTTCCTTCAGATACCACCCAACTTCAAATGGCCACATGAGTGAACAAGTTCAGTGGTGAGTCGAAGCGAGAGACATGGTTATAAGATTACCAAGTGGCGGTAAAATTTGGCGGTGGAAATGATTATGTTGCCATGAAGCATTTGCCCTTGATGTTAGAAGGATCGGCCTGGGCGTGGTTGAACCAGTTGGCTCCCTCCAGCATATATTGCTTGAAGGAAATATGCCCTAGAGGCAATAATGAAGTTCTTATTTATTTCCTTATATCATGATAAATGTTTATTATTCATGCTAGAATTGTATTAACCGGAAACTTAGTACATGTGTGAATACATAGACAAACCATAGTGTCCCTAGTATCCCTCTACTAGACTAGCTCATTGATCAAAGATGGTTATGTTTCCTAGCCATAGACATGAGTTGTCATTTGATCAACGGGATCACATCATTAGGAGATTGATGTGATGGACAAGACCCATCTGTTACCTTAGCACTATGATCGTTTAGTTTTACTACTATTGCTTTCTTCATGACTTTTACATGTTCCTATGACTATGAGATTATGCAACTCCCGAATACCGGAGGAACACCTTGTGTGCTATCAAACGTCAAAATGTAACTGGGTGATTATAAAGATGCTCTATAGGTGTCTCTGAAGGTGTTCGTGGTGTTGGCATAGATCAAGAATAGGATATGTCAGTCCGAGTGTCGGAGAGGTATCTCTGGGCCCTCTCGATAATACACATCATAATAAGCCTTGCAAGCAAATGACTAATGAGTTAGTCACGAGATGATGTATTACATAACGAGTAAAGAGACTTCCCGGTAACAAGATTAAACTAGGTATTGAGATACCGATGATCGAATCTCGGGCAAGTAACGTACCAATGACAAAGGGAACAACGTATGTTGTTGTGCGGTTTGACCGATAAAGATCTGCGTAGAATATGTAAGAGCCAATATGAACATCCAGGTTCCGCTATTGGTTATTGACCGAAGATGAGTCTCGGTCATGTCTACATAGTTCTCGAACCCGTAGGGTCCGCATGTTCGTTCGATAACGATCGGTATTACGAGTTTATGTGTTTTGATGTACTTAAGGTACTTCGGAGTCCCAGATGAGATTGGGGACATGACGAGGAGTCTAGAAATGGCCGAGACTTAAAGATCGATATATTGGACGACTATATTCGGACATCGGAAAGGTTCCGAGTGATTCGGGTATTTTTCGGAGTACCGGAGAGTTACGAGAATTCGCCGGGGAGTATATGGGCCTTATTGGGCTTTAGGGGAAAGAGAGAGGGGAAGCTGCGCGCCCCCAAGGCTTAGTCCGAATTGGACTAGGGGGAGGGGCGGCGCCCCCTCCTTTCTTCTCTTCTCTTTTCCCTTTCCTTCTCTCCAACTCCTACTACTTGGAAGGGCTCCTAGTTCTACTAGGAAAGGGGGAATCCTACTCCCGGTGGGAGTAGGACTCCCCTAGGGTGCGCCATAGAGAGGGCCGGCCCTCCTCCTCCTCCCCTCCTTTATATACGGGGGGTGGGGGGCTCCCCATGGACACACAAGTTGATCAGTTGATCTCTCTTAACCGTGTGCGGTGTCCCCCCTCCACAGAAACACACCTCGGTCATACCGTTGCAGCGTTTAGGCGAAGCCCTACGACGGTAACTTCATCATCTCCATCACCACGCCGTCGTGCTGACGAAACTCTCCCGCAAGGCTCTAGTGGATCAAGAGATCGTGGGACGTCATCAAGCTGAATGTGCGCTGAACACGGAGGCTCCGTACGTTCGGTGCTTGATCGGTTGGATCGCGAAGAAGTTTGACTACATCAACCGCGTCACTAGACGCTTCCGCTCCCGGTCTACGAGGGTACGTAGACACACTCCCCCCTCTCGTTGATGTGCATCTAGTAGATAGATCTTGCGTGATCGTAGAATTTTTTGAAATACTGCGTTCCCCAACAGTTGTATCAGAGCCAGGTCTATGCGTAGATGATATGCACGAGTAGAACACAAGTGAGTTGTGGGCGATAATAGTCATACTGCTTACCAGCATGTCATACTTTGGTTTGGAGGTAACGTGAGATGAAGCAGCCCGGGTGGACATTATGCGTATGCTTACGCGAGACTGGTTTCACCGTTATGAGCACTCGTTGCTTAAAGGTGACCGGCAGGTGTCTGTCTCTCTCACTTTAGTTGAATCAAGTGTGGCTACGCCCGATCCTTGTGAAGGTTAGAACAACACATACTTGACGAAAAATCGTTGTGGTTTTGTATGCGTAGGTAAGAACGGTTCTTGCTAAGCCCATAGCAGCCACGTAAAACTTGCAACAACAAATTAGAGGACGACTAACTTGTTTTTGCAGGGCATGTTGTGATGTGATATGGTCAAGACATGATGAGTTATACGTTGTTGTATGAGATGATCATGTTTTGTAAAGTTATCGGCAACTGGCAGGAGCCATATGGTTGTTGCTTTATTGTATGAAATATAGTCGCCATGTAATTGCTTTACTTTATCACTAAGTGGTAGCGACAGTCGTGGAAGCAATAGTTGGCGAGACGACAACGATGCTACGATGGAGATCAAGGTGTCGCTCCAGTGACGATGGTGATCATGATGGTGCCTTGGAGATGGAGATCAAAAGCACAAGATGATGATGGCCATATCATGTCACATATTTTTATTGCATATGATGTTTATCTTATTATGCTTCTTATTTTGCTTAGTACGGCGGTATTATTATAAGATGATCCCTTACAAAATTTCAACGTACAAGTGTTCTTCCTAAGTATGCACCGTTGCGAAAGTTCGTCGTGCCGAGACACCACGTGATGATCGGGTGTGATAAGCTCTACGTTCACATACAATGGGTGCAAGCCAGTTTTGCACACGCAGAATACTCGGGGTTAAACTTGACGATCCTAGCATGTACAGACATGGCCTCGGAACACTGGAGACCGAAAGGTCGAGCGTGAATCATATAGTAGATATGATCAACATAAGATGTTCACCATTGAAAACTACTCCATCTCACGACATGGTTTAGTTGATTTGGATCACGTGATCATTTAGATGACCAGAGGGGTGTCTATCTAAGTGGGAGTTCTTTAGTAATATGATTAATTGAACTTTAATTTATCATGAACTTAGTCCTGATAGTATTTGCAAATTATGTTGTAGATCAATAGCTCGCGTTATAGCTCCCCTATGTTTTGATATGTTCCTAGGGAAAACTAAGTTGAAAGATGTTCGTAGCAACGATGCGGACTAGGTCCGTGATCTGAGGATTATCCTCATTGCTGCATAGAAGTATTATGTCCTTGATGCACCGCTAGGTGAAAAATCTATTGCAGGAGCATATGCAAACATTATGAATGTTTGGCAAAGCTCAAATATGATGTCTACTTAATAGTTTAGTGCCCCATGCTTTACGGCTTAGATCCGGGACTTAAAAAACTTTTTGTACGCCACCGAGCATATAAGATGTTCCAAGAGTTGAAATTAGTATTTCATACTCATGCCCATGTCGAGAGGTATGAGACCTCTGAAAGTACTTTGCCTAGAAGATGGAGGAGAATAGCTTAACCAGTGAGCATGTGCTCAGATTGTCTGGGTACTACAATTGCTTGAATCAAGTGGGAGTTAATCTTCCAGATAAGATAGTAATTGACAAAGTTCTCTAGACACTATCACCAAGTTAGTAGAACTTCATGATGAACTATAATATGCAAGAGATGACGAAAGATATTCCCCATCTCTTCACGATGCTGAAATCGGCGAAGGTAGAAACCAAGAAAGAGCATCAAGTGTTCATGGTTAACAAGACCACTTGTTTCAAGAAAAGGGCAAAGGGATAGAAGGGGAACTTAAAGAAGAATGACAAGCAAGTTGTCACTCCCGTGAAGAAACCCAAAGCTAAACTCAAGCCTGAAACTAAGTTCTTCTACTGCAAAAGAAATGGTCACTCGAAGTGGAACTGCCCTAGATACCTGGCTGATAAGAAGGATGGCAAAGTGAACAAAGGTATATTTGATATACAAATTATTGATGTGTACTTTACTAGTGTTCATAGCAACCCATGGGTATTTGATACCGGTTCAGTTGCTAAAATTAGTAACTCGAAACAAGAGTTGCATAATGAACAACGACTAGTTAAAGGTGAAGTGATGATGTGTGTTGGAACTGGTTCCAAGATTAATATGATCATCATCGCACACTCCTTATACTTTCGGGATTAGTGTAGAACCTAAATAAATGTTATTTGGCATTTGCATTGAACATGAATATGATTTGATCATGTTTGTTGCAATACGGTTATTCATTTAAAGTCATAGAATAATTGTTATTCTGTGTACATGAATAAAACCTTCAATGGTCATACACCCAATGAAAATAGTTTGTTGGATCTTGAACGTAGTGATACACATATTCATAATATTGAAGCCAAAAGATGCAAGGTTAATAATGATAGTGCAACTTATTTGTGGCACTGCCGTTTAGGTCATATTGGTGTAAAGCGCATGAAGAAACTCCATAGTGATGGACTTTTGGAATCACTTGATTATGAATCACTTGGTGCTTGCGAACCATGCCTCATGGGCAAGATGACTAAAACTCCGTTCTCCGGAACAATGGAGCGAGCAACAGATTTGATGGAAATCATACATACTGATGTATGTGGACCGATGAGTGTTGAGGCTCGCGGTGGGTATCGTTATTTTCTGACCTTCACTACTGATTTAAGCAGATATGGGTATATCTACTTGATGAATCACAAGTCTAAAACATTTGAAAAGTTCAAAGAATTTCATAGTGAAGTAAGGAATCATCGTAACAAGAAAATAAAGTTTCTACGATCTGATCGTGGAGGTGAATATTTGAGTTACGAGTTTGGTCTTCATTTAAAACAATGTGGAATAGTTTCATAGCTCACGCCACTCGGAACACCACAACGTAATGGTGTGTCCGAACGTCATAACCGTACTTTATTAGATATGGTGCGATCTATGACGTCTCTTACTGATTTACCACTATCGTTTTGGGATTATGCATTAGAGACAGCTGCATTCACGTTAAATAGGGCACCATCTAAATCCGTTGAGATGACGCCTTATGAACTATGGTTTGTCAAGAAACCAAAGTTGTCGTTTCTTAAAGTTTGGGGATGCGATGCTTATGTGAAAAAGCTTCAACCTGATAAGCTTGAACCCAAGTCGAAGAAATGTGTCTTCATAGGATACCCAAAGGAGACTGTTGGGTACACCTTCTATCACAGATCCGAAGGCAAGATATTCGTTGCTAAGAATGGATCCTTTCTAGAGAAGGAGTTTCTCTCGAAAGAAGTGAGTGGGAGGAAAGTGGAACTTGAGGAGGTAATTGTACCTTCTCCCGAATTGGATAGTAGTACATCACAGAAACTAGTCCCAGTGATTCCTACACCAATCAGCGAGGAAGCTAATGACAATGATCATGAAACTTCAGACCAAGTTACTATTGAACCTTGTAGGCCAACCAGAGTGCGTTCCGCGCCAGAGTGGTACGGTAACCCGGATCTGGAAGTCATGTTACTAGACCATGATGAACCTACGAACTATGAGGAAGCGATGATGAGCCCATATTCTGCAAAATGGCTTGAGGCCATGAAATCTGAGATGGGATCCATGTATGAGAACATAGTGTGAACTTTGGTTGACTTGCCCGATGATCGGCAAGCCATTGAAAATAAATGGATCTTTAAGAGGAAGACTGACACCGATGGTAATGTTACTGTCTACAAAGCTCGACTTGTTGCGAAAGGTTTTCGACAAGTTCAAAGTGTTGACTACGATGAGATTTTCTCATTCCTAGCGATGCTTAAGTCTGTCTGAATCATGTTAGCAATTGCCACATTTTATGAAATCTGGCAAATGGATAACAAAATTGCGTTCTTTAATGGATTTATTAAAGAAGAGTTGTATATGATGCAACCAGAAGGTTTTGTCAATTCTAAAGGTGCTAACAAAATATGCAAGCTCCAGCGATCCATCTATGGACTGGTGCAAGCATCTCGAAGTTGGAATATGCACTTTGATAAGTTGATCAAAGCATATAGTTTTATACAGACTTGCGGTGAAGCCTGTATTTGCAAGAAAGTGAATGGGAGCACTACAACCTTTCTGATAAGTATATGTGAATGACATATTGTCGATCGAAAATGATGTAGAATTTTCTTGAAAGCATAAAGGACTGTTTGAAAGGAGTTTTTTTTTCAAAGAAAGACCTCGGTGAAGCTACTTATATATTAGACATCAAGATCTATAGAGATAGATCAAGCCGCTTAATTGGACTTTCACAAAGCTCATACCTTGATAAAGTTTTGAAGAAGTTCAAATGGATCAGTCAAAAGAAAGAGTTCTTGCCTGTGTTGCAAGGTGTGAAGTTGAGTAAGACTCAAAAGCCCGACCACATCAAAAGATAGAGAGAGAATGAAATACATTCCCTATGCCTCAGCCATAGGTTCTATAAATTATGCCATGCTGTATACCAGACTTATTGTATGCCCTGCCCTGAGTTTGTCAAGGGAGTACAATTTTGATCTAGGAGTAGATCACTGGACAGCAGTCAAAATTATCCTTAGAGGACTAAGGAAATATTTCTCGGTTATGGAGGTGATAAAGAGTTCGTCGTAAAGAGTTACGTTGATGCAAGCTTTGACACCGATCTGGATGACTCTGAGTCTCGATCTAGATACATATTGAAAGTGGGAGAATTTAGCTAGAGTAGCTCCGTGGAGAGCATTGTAGACATAGATATTTGCAAAATACACATGGATCTGAAATGTGGCAGACCCATTGACTAAACCTCTCTCAAAAGTAAAACATTATCACACATTAGTACTCTTTGGGTGTTAATCACATAGCGATGTGAACTAGATTATTGACTCTAGTAAAACCTTTTGGGTATTGGTCACATGGGGATGTGAACAATAAAGTGTTAAATCACATGATGATGTGAACTATTGGTGTTATATCACATGGTGATGTGGACTAGATTATTGACTCTAGTGCAAGTGGGAGACTGAAGGAAATATGCCCTAGAGGCAATAATGAAGTTATTATTTATTTCATTATATCATGATAAATGTTTATTATTCATGCTAGAGTTGTATTAACCGGAAACTTAGTACATGTGTGAATACATAGACAAACCAGAGTGTCCCTAGTATCCCTCTACTAGACTAGCTCATTGATCAAAGATGGTTATGTTTCCTAGCCATAGACATGAGTTGTCATTTGATCAACGCGATCACATCATTAGGAGAATGATGTGATGGACATGACCCATCCGCTAGCTTAGCACTATGATCGTTTAGTTTTACTGCTATTGCTTCTTCATGACTTATACATGTTCCTATGACTATGAGATTATGCAACTCCCGAATACTAGAGGAACACCTTGTGTGCAATGAAACGTCACAACGTAAATGGGTGATTATAAAGATGCTCTATAGGTGTCTCCGAAGGTGTTTGTGGTGTTGGCATAGATCAAGAATAGGATTTATCACTCCGAGTATCGGAGAGGTATCTCTGGGCACTCTCGGTAATACACATCATAATGAGCCTTGCAAGAAAATGACTAATGAGTTAGTCACGAGATGATGTATTACGAAACGAGTAAAGAGACTTTCCGGTAACAAGATTAAACTAGTTATTGAGATACCGACGATCGATTCTCGGGCAAGTAACATACCGATGACAAAGGGAACAATGTATGTTGTTATGCGGTTTGACCGATAAAGATCTTCGTAGAATATGTAGGAGCCAATATGAGCATCCAATTTCCGCTATTGGTTATTGACCGGAGATGAGTCTCGGTCATGTCTACATAGTTCTCGAACCCGTAGGGTCCGCACGCTCGTTCGGTGACGATCGGTATTATGAGTTTATGTGTTTTGATGTACCGAAGGTAGTTCGATGCCCCAGATGAGATCGGGGACATGACGAGGAGTCTCGAAATGGTCGAGACGTAAAGATCAATATATTGGATGACTATATTCGGACATCGGAAAGGTTCCGAGTGATTCGGGTATTTTTCGGAGTACCGGAGAGTTACGGGAATTCGCCGGGGAGTATATGGGCCTTATTGGGCTTTAGGGGAAAGAGAGAGGGGAGGCTGCGCGTCCCCCAAGGCTTAGTCTGAATTGGACTAGGGGGAGGGGCGGCGCCCCCTCCTTCCTTCTCTTCTCTTTTGCCTTTCCTTCTCTCCTACTCCTACTACATGGAAGGGCTCCTAGTTCTACTAGGAAAGGGGGAATCCTACTCCCGGTGGGAGTAGGACTCCCCTAGGGCGCGCCATAGAGAGGGCCAGCCCTCCTCCTCCTCCACTCCTTTATATACGGGGGTGGGGGCCACCCCCATGGACACACAAGTTGATCAGTTGATCTCTCCCAACCGTGTGCGGTGCCCCCCTCCACAGAAACGCAGCTCGGTCATACCGTTGCAGCGTTTAGGCGAAGCCCTGCGACGGTAACTTCATCATCTCCGTCACCATGCCGTCGTGCTGACGAAACTCTCCCGTAAGGCTCTAATGGATCAAGAGCTCGTGGGACGTCATCAAGCTGAACGTGTGCTGAACACGGAGGCTCTGTACGTTCGGTACTTGATCGGTTGGATCACGAAGAAGTTCGACTACATCAACCGCGTCACTAGACGCTTCCGCTCCCGGTCTACGAGGGTACGTAGACACACTCTCTCGTCTCGTTGCTGTGCATCTAGTAGATAGATCTTGTGTGATCGTAGTTTTTCTTTTGAAATACTGCGTTCCCCAACATTGCTGGGAAGACCTCGCTTGAGCGTTCATCAGAACTTTTGAAGGAACATGCAAGCGCCCCGCTGGGCTGACTGAATTGCAGCATTGCGTTTCTGGCTAGTTTGATCGATTTCTATTGGTTTATTTGTGTGTGCGCTGATTTAATATGTGATTAAACACTGAATTCAGCGAGAAAACGACGGAAAACCTTTGATTTGGTGGATCTGTGTCCGTTCTTCCGCTCGTGCAGGAGTTTCGCATCCTGCTGCTCGCTGTTCGTATTCGATTTTATAGCATGGTCCTAGTGTGTTACCAATTTCGCGTTCATGTTTGTGTTATTCCGCGACAGATTAATTTGCTAATAGGATTGAAATTTTAGTATAATTGATCGAGTATTTCTCTGTTCTAGCGCAAAAACATCAGTCCTCTGTCCTTCACCGTCCGGATCGAAATTGTTGTGTTTTGTATGTAATTTTCTGTTGTTTTCGGCAATTATGTGCTGCCTTTGATCCTGTCCGTATGAATTGGAGCGGATTAAGTTGTTAATTTTGAAGAATTTAACTTTTTGTCCATGTTTTTTGTGTTCTTGCGGGCGCCACTGGCTCTGGTCGTTACTCAAGATGTTTTTTGAGATTGTTTTGCATTATATAGTTGTTAGAACTGCATTGCAGGCTGTGTTTTTCGTCTGCGAATCGTGGTCAATAGCGGTGGACTGCAGTAATATGCAATGCGCAGTGAACTGCAGTAATATGCAATGCGCGGTGAATTTTTGTAGCGCGGCGAACTGCATTAATATGCAATGCGAGCCTGTATGAACTGCATTACAGCCACGGGGGTGTGGGGGACTAGTTTGATAAGTTTTTTTGCTTGGTCAAGCGCGGTGGACTGCAGTAATATGCAATGCGAAATGCACATTGTTATGTAACCGCACTGCTTTTATTTGTCATTTTTTTGTGTGTTGTGTCTTTAGAGATATATATATTGGTGGGTCAATTGGCTCCCCTCCCACCTTATCCCTGGCGGCTCCCATCTCACCTTATCCCTGGCGGCGCCACTCTTCCTCGATCTGTTTTTCTCCCAACCAGATCCCTACGCCTGGCAATGGATTGCACGTGCGGCTGCCTGTCAAGGTTGGAGCCCATGCTTGTCGGTGTACTAAGGTAGGGGTACCTCAGTACCCCAACTTGTGCACGGGCAGTAGCAGCTTCCCGCGGCGGGGCCTACCACGCGCTTGCCGGAGACCTTCCTGCTCCATATAAAACCATTCAAAAACAAAGTATACAAGACAGAAGAACAAGACCCCGACAAGTGGAGCTTGCCGGGAAGGCCGTCCCAGGCTCAAGATTACCTCACTAACACAAGACCCTGGCGAGAGGAGCTCGCCAGGGAGACCAGAAGACATGCCTTGGCGCAGCATGCGCCTCGGTAGGGCCCGGGGAGCGACAAGCTTCAGAGCCCGACAAGCTCCCGGGCCCGGCAAGGTCAAGACCCCAGCAAGGTGCTTGCCGGGGAGAGTTACGCTGTGTGCCCGCGCTCCAGCTCATCGAACCACGCGTCGCCCTGGGGCGACGCCAGGGACGCGTGGCAGATGGCTGTGCAGCCTGCGGGACACGGTGGCACTCCACGGTGGTAAAGCCATCGCCGTGGCGAACGGGGACGCAAGGGCGGGCGCTTTTGGGGTCGACGGCGACGGGCATTAAATGCTCTTGTCCCCCACTGTCAAAGTAGGTGATGACCACTGTTCATCCACTGTAGCTCCACTATTCCCGCACTGTTGCAACTACCACCACTATTACGTTTTTACCCTTTCTCCTACGTTGACACCTGTCGGTGACCCCTTGCACTATAAAAGGAGGCCCATGCACAACGTAGAGGGGGTTCGGAACCTAGATCGTTCATTCGCTTGGTGTAGCTAGTTCTTCAAGCTCCCGAGCTCTCCAACTCAATACAATCCAGCAGGAGTAGGGTTTTACGCGTCCATCGCGGCCCGAACCTGGGTAAACTGCCCGCGTGTTCCCCACGATCTGCTCTTCGTGCTCCCTCCGCCCCCTTACCGCACGAACAAAGGGGCTCCGGTCCCATAGGTGCTCGTGGTGGACAGTTTCCCCCGACATCTTTGGCGCGCCAGGTAGGGGGCGTCGAGGTTGTGCGAACCTGATCCGGCGTTCATGCGGGCGCATTCTTCATCAACCTCTCCAGTTTCATCAGCAACCTCATCAGCAACAACGCCATGGCCCCGAAGAAGAAGGTTTCGGAGGTCGCAGGCCCGTCTGCGTCTCATCCGCCGCCACCGGAGCCAACGGTGGGCGGGGGAGACGCCGTCGGAAGGGTGGTCGCCAGCGAGGAAACTCGCGGTGCCACCAAATCCAAAGACAAGACGGACGACCGAGCCTCGGTCTCCGTGGACGCGCCACGTCCATCTCAGCATACAACAACCCAGCAGCGCCATGCCACAGGAGGTGGCATCCGCTTGCTGGGCTAAGGGCAAACCGGAGGCTCGCGGGATGCTCCGGATCACCGTCCGGGCACAAGCAAAGCGCGGACGCCGGGGCGGGACCCTGCTCCTTCTAACCCAGTTAGAAGTCCGAGCATATCCCGCTCCTCGCACCACTCGCCCCCGCTCCCCTCCACTCCAGCAGAAGCGCTCGCAAGGGCGCAACTGCTCCTCGACTTCCCTCCAGCGGCAGACAAGGCCGAAGACTGGAGGGCCACCATTCAGAGCCTGATCGCCTTCACCAACAACGACTCTCCACAGCAGCCGGCGACCTCGCGGCCGCGGCAAGTCGAAAAGACGAAGGCCAACGGCGACTAGACCGCCGGGGGTGCAACCACCGTGCACTCCCCGCCACGGAAGCAGAAGACGCCTCCCCGCCGGATAAACGTAGACGACGACTCCACGACGTCGTCGGATCCGCGGGCTCGTCGGGACCAGCGCCAGGTCCTTGACGACCGGCGACAAGAAGACGCTCGAACAACGATCGAGCGCCGCCGAGAAGCTCGGCGACAATCAGATCAGCGAGCTGGAGCCGCTGTCGACACGTGCGCGCCCGGTGAACCAGGCGACTTGCCGTACGCGGCAGGTTGCCCTGCGTTTACCCGTGAGCTGCGGCGCGTCCAGTGGCCCAGCATGAAGAACTTCAAGCCCGACGTACCGGAGAAGTACGACGGCAAGACGCACCCCTCGGAGTTTCTCAGCATCTACACAATCGCAGTGCAGGCTGCCGGGGGGCGCGACTAGAAGATATTGGCAAACTACTTCCCGCTAGTGCTTAAGCCGAACGTTCGTTCTTGGCTTATGCACTTGCCGGAAGGCTCCATTTCTTCTTGGGCAGATCTTTGCCACCAGTTTGTTGGCGCCTTCACGGGCGGCCACAAACCCCACGGCCAGGAGAGCGATCTCCACATTCTGGCCCAGAAGGAAGGAGAACCCCTGCGCAAGTACATCCAACGCTTCAGTCGTGTGCAGCACAACATCCCCGACGTCCACCCTGCCGCGGTTATCAGCGCGTTCCACCAGAACGTGCGTAACCGCCGCATGCGTGAAGAGATGGCCACGACCAAGATACGGGATGTCAGCGAGCTCTATGCTCTAGCTGATAAGTGCGCACGCGCCGAAGAGGGGAGGAGACTCCCCGGGGAGGATACCGGCGCGGGGGGAAGCGACAGCGACGACGCTGCCCCGGCAAAGAAGAGCCGGCGGCGGAACAACAGAAGGAAGAACAAGAAGGAAGTGCTTGCCGTCGAGAAGTCCGGCAAGGAGGCTCCCGCCAAGAAAGCACAGGCTGGCGGCTCCGGCAAGGAGCCTGCCCCTGTAGCGGCAGCCGACAAGCAGGACGGCTCCGACAAGCAATACTGCAAGATCCACCGCACCAAGGGCCACGACCTCTCCAACTGCAAACGCGTCGAGTACCTCGTCGAGCAGCAGAAAGCTGAGTACGAGAGGCGCGACAAGGAGAAGGCCCAAGGTGGCGGAGGAAAACCAAGCAAGAAGCGGCCATTCAACGGCCGGGGAGGACGCCGCGGCAAGGCCAAGCAGCGGCAAGGTGACCGACCTCCCCGAGGCCGCGACAAGGACGAAGAAGATGACGACGACGACATGGAGGATGAAGATAACAGCGAGCAGGAGTTCCAGAAGGTCACGGAGGTCCTGTGCGTCGACGGTGGCGCCTCTCTGCATACTTCCCACCGCCAGCTCAAGCAGTGGGTGCGGGAAGTGAATGCAGCAGAGCCGCCCGTGGAGTCGCGCAGGCTCCTCAAATGGTCCAGCACGCCCATCATTTTTGATCTTGAGGATCACCCTGACCGCACCACTGCGGTCGGGTGCTTGCCGATGCTGGTCTCACCCACCATCCGCAACCTCAAGGTCACCAAAATGTTGGTTGACGGCGGGGCCGGGCTGAACTTGATCTCCTCTGCTGTGATCAAGAAACTCCAAATCCCAGACGGCGAGCTCGAAGAGACCGGGTCTTTCCAAGGAATCAACCCGGGAAGGAGCAAACCCAAGGGGAAGATAACTCTGCCGGTGACCTTTGGCGGGGAGCTCAACTTCAGAACCGAGCGCATCACATTCGACGTCGCCGATATCCCATTACCGTATAATGGGATACTCTGCCGTCCCGCCCTCGCCAAGTTCATGGCAGCTTCCCACCACGCCTACAACGTACTCAAGATGCCGGGGCCGATAAGCGTCATCACTGTCCATGGCGACAAGAAGGATGCGCTTGTCTGCACCGACAAGATCTACCGGGACGCAGCAGCCGCAGCAGAGAAGGATACACTTGCCGCTGAAGCTCCCGGGGGAAAGAAGACGAAGACCAAGTCCGGCAAGTGCTCTAGGGCCCACTCCGGCAACCGCACCTCTTCGGAGTGCTGCGCTGCCGTCGAGGACGTTCCATCGAGCTCCACCGGCAAGAGTAAGAAGGGGATGGCCGCTCCACCGGCAACCAAGAAGGTGTCCGCCAAGGAGGACGGCACTGGTGGTACCTTCACCATCAGTGCCACACTTGACAGCAAATAGGAAAGCGCGCTCGTTGCCTTCCTGCGGGCGAATGTCGATGTGTTTGCCTGGCAACCATCTGACATCCCCGGTGTTCCCAGGAAGGTAATTGAGCACAAGCTTGCTGTTTGTCCTCATGCGCGGCCCGTCAAGCAGAAGGTCAGAATGCAAGCCGTGGAGCGCCAAGAATTCATTGCTGAAGAAATCAAGAAGCTAGAAGCAGCAGGCCTAGTTAGAGGCGTGATCCATCCGACGTGGTTGGCAAACCCAGTCGTCGTGCGTAAAGCCAACGGGAAGTGGAGACTGTGTATAGACTTCACCGATGTGAATAAAGCGTGTCCCAAGGATCCATTCCCCTTGCCGCGCATTGACCAGATCGTCGACTCCACTGCCGGATGTGAGCTGCTCTCTTTCCTTGATGCATATTCAGGCTATCATCAGATTTTCATGGCCAAGGAAGATAACATTGCACTGATTGATCAAAATAAGATAAATATCTTACAAAGGATAACTTGTCGCAATGACTAATGAGTTCATGACACACCATGCAGTAACAAAAGAGATAAAGAAAAAGGAGGCCTAGTCTACGCGGTCGCCTTCAATCCTGGAGATCTTGTTCACTTTGGCGATAATGTGGGCGACCTGCGCCTTCAGCGCCTCCGTATTCGCGTCGGCCGGCAAGCTGCGGAGAACGTTGGTGAGGTTTATACCGGGATTGCGGTATACAATCTTCGTCAGAACGCGCTCCAAGGTTCCCGCGCAGAGCTGGCGCGACTCCTCGGCCAGTTGCGCGGGGAGCTTCTTCCAAAGACCTGCAAGAGCCGGCGCGATCCCTCTGAAGAAGAGGCTGAGCTTGGCGCTGTGGGGGAGGTTTGGATCCGGAGAGTATATAAGATGCTCGACCTTCAGCGCCAGCAGCTCCTGGTCGATGTTGGATGCAGAGGCCACCAAGTCGTCGGTCCACACCTCGACGGTCCGGCGGAAATTCTCAGTCGCAGTGGTGGCGCTCTCCACCAAGCCTCGCTCCCTGCGGAGCTCTTCCTTCAGCTTGGTTTCCCGGTCCCGGACGGCGTCGAGCGAGTCCTTCAGCGTGGAAACCTTCAGCTGCAGATCCTCAATCGAGTCCTTGGCGGCCTTCAGCTCGTCGCCCTGCTTGGAAAGACGCACCTGGAGTTCGGAGTTGGTGTGGGCGTCCTTCTCACGCTCTGTGTTGAGCGCGGTGACCCTCTCCATGCTCGCTTTCAGGGACTCCTCCAGTTGCGCAACCTTGGCCGCGAGCTCCTCCTTGGCGGTCTCCGCGGCAGCCGCGGCGGCTTTCGCCCCCTTCAGCTCTCCGCCAAGGGCCTACTCCCGAGCGGCAAGGTCTTCCTCGTGGGAGTCGAGGTTGACCTTCCGTTGGGTGAGCTCTCCCTCTCGCCGGGACAGCTCCTCTCCGACGAGTCGCTGCTGCTCTTCGGCCTCGGCCTTCTCCAGGAGCCACTCCTGGTACTCCCCGGCGAGCCTCTCGCGCTCCTCTGCCACGTTGCGGAGGGCAGCCTGGTTGGCGGCACGGAGCTCCGCCGCGCGCTTCTCCATGTCAGCGGCGGCCTTGGCGGCGAGGGCCTCCCGAGACGCGAGCTTCACCTGCCTGGCCCGGTAAAGGGCCAGGAGCTGATGAAGCAGCTTCTCCTCCTCGGGCCCGTCGCTTCCGCCGGGCGCCTCGACGATCTTCAGTCCCGCGGAGGCGAGAACCTCTCCGTCAAAGGCCTCTCCCTCCGCGGGAGCTCGCGATGAAGAACCCCACGGCACCTGGATGTAAACGCCGTTGGGGGCCTCAAGATAGTAGGTAGACGGCTCCTTCTCGGTGGAGGGGTCGGCGGCCGGCGCAGCGCTCGACGCTCCTGCCGCCTCCGGGCCGGCAGTATGGCCGCCGTCCCCCACCCCGGCCGCCGCGTCTGCGGCCGGAGCAGTCTCCTCCGCAGCTGGCTCGGTGGCTCCCGCCGTGTCCTCAACGATAGGGGCGTTGCCGCCGTCGCCCTGCTCACCCTCCTCCACGACGATGGTTTCCGTCTCCATCTGCTCTGGGGGAGGGGGATCTAGAAGAAGAAGAAAAAGAAGAAGAAGTTCAAGCAAATATCCAAAAAAGACGAGTTCAAGAAGACGGAGTTGCAAAACATACCTTGGCGGACTTCGTCGACGGCGGGCTCCCTCGCCGGGGAGCTCTGCCTTGGCGGAGTGGCCGCCCTCGCCGGGCTGCTCGCCCTTGGCGGGGTACCCGCCCTTGGTGGAGCGCTCTCCCTTGCCGGAGAGTTCGTCCTTGGCGGGGACGGCTGGGCCTGCGGCTCCTCGGGAGCGGTCTCCGGACGCTCCTGTGGCTGCGGCTCCACCTCTGCACAAGACAATCAAGACAACAACAAGAACGACAAGGTGTTAGCATGAACAAGATCCTCAAGCGTACCCGACGAGCGGAAAGATTGAAACCAAACTTACGCTGGGGGCTGCGCTGGGGGCTGCTCCTCGGAGCAGCGCTCGGGTCCGGCAGGCTCGTCTCCGGCGCGTCCCCTGTCGCCGCGACGGGCGAGTCGTCCGCGACCTCGACCACGGGAACCTTGGCCTTCTTCGCCACTCGCTGGGCCAGGGTCCTGAGATCAAAGCAAAAAGCAAGATCAGAATCAACAAGAATCAAGACAATGTGAAAGAAGATGCAAAACCTCAAGTTCTTACTCCTGTTCCTCCTCGTCGTCGTCGTCGCTCACGGCGGAGAAGTCAAACGCCACCTGAGGCGCGTCCGTGCGAGGAGCAGGAGGCGAAGACTCCCTCGGACGCTTGGCAGTTCCCGGGGCTGGGGGCTGCGAGGACCCTGCCCCTGTGGACGCCGAGGCCCGGGGAGCAGGCGGGGCAGCTGCTCCGCCCTGCGAAGACCCTCCTCCGCTTGGCGCTGATGTGCGGGGCGCCTCTGCCGTGGTCTGCATGCGGGTCGCTCCCGCCGTAGCCTGTGTGCGGGTCGCCCCCGCCGTGGTTGGTGCGCCGGGCGCCCCCGTCGCATCTTGACTTCCCCGGGTAGCCCGCGCCGCCCGGCGAGTTGGTTGTTGTCGGGGCGCCTGCACCCTCGTCCCCGTCGTCGCCTTGCGGAGACGTTTCAGCGGAGATCGCCTGGGGCTTGCCCGAGGCGGGGAGGTCTCCGATGACGAGGAGAGGTCGTCAGCGTAGAGCCCCAGAGATCCTTCGGAGTCCTCGTCGGCCCTGACCTCCTCCTCCTCCTCCTCCTCCTCGGCAGGCTTGCTGGACCCAGCGCCTTGCCCTGCGGCCGTTCTCCCTCCGGCGCCTCCGCCCCCTCCGGCGCCTCCGCTCCCTGCGGCGCCTCTGTTTCCTCCGGCGGCGCTGCCTCTCGCCGCGGCCTCGGTCAGGATTCCGGGGATCCCGGAGTGCCTCAAAGAAGGGACCCCGGCAAGCTCGTCGGGAGGAAGCTGCAGTAGTCTGCGGATCTCCGCCTCCTCTGCTTGGCAGGACGCATCCGCAGCCTCTGCCTCATCTGGTGTAAAGCCAAACTCTCCTGCCGCTGCGGCTGCAGCGGCCTCTTCAACCCGAGAAGCTATATAAGCAATCTCTTGGTCGGTGGTGTCCCGTGTGAGCCCCTTGATCTCATCCTTGTTCTTCGCCACCTCCACCAGGTTGTCGAAGAAGCTTATGATGTCTGATGACTTGGGCGGAATCCATGTGCGGTCCACGCCATGCGAGTCGCATGCGGGCATCATGGCGCGAAGAGGATCCCGGGCCGTGCTGTTGCAGAGGGGCACCACTCCCCGGGGAGCTCTGAATCACTCTGGGTGGGCCGGATCGTGCTTAAAGAGTTCCCGGACTATCCCCTTCAGCTCCAGCGATGTGAAGTTGAAGTTTAGCCCCGGGCGCAATCTCATTATGTCCGCCGCGTTGACGTACTCCCATGCTGGCCTCTTTCTATCCTGTAGAGGGGCAATGCGGCGGCGGAGGAAATCTGCTCCTACTTCTCCAACGGACAACTTTGCTACCCGGAGACGAAGAATTCTGACGAGGGCGACGTTAAGCTTGATGTCGTCCGAGTCCAGCTCACTCCAGTCCCTGCCGCGCACGATGGCTGTTGTGCGCGGCGCAGTGAAGGGTTGCGGCTCATCCTCGACTATCCAGCACCAGTCCGCACGCCACTCCTCCCACTTGCCGCGGAGCTCCCCCGGCAAGTAGGACTCCTTCTTGTTCAAGCGGAAGACCCAAGAAATCCCCTCGGAGAGGGGAGCGCCGGCTTCTACTCTAGGGGTGAAGAAGTGCCTAAACAGCGCTACATTCAGATAGATCCCAATATAGTTTTTGCACAGATGTGCGAAAACCGCCATCGTGAGGATGGCGTTGGGGGTGAAGTCAAGAAGGTGGAGGCCGTAGGTGTGCATGATATCGCAGAAAAAGTCGGAAAAAGGGGGACAAAGGCCGCAATGAAAGAAAGCTGCGAAGAAGAAGTACCCGCCGGGATAATTGTCCTTGGCGGCGGCGGGATAGGCTCTGGTCCGAGGGTGCGCCTTGGTCTCCTTGGCCCAGAACAAGTAGTACTTGTTCTAGAGCTCCCGCGCGCTGAGCCTCGGCGAGAAGACGACGTTCCGCTTCCGCAGCAGAGTAAGCCTCGCCGCCTGCTCGGATTTCTCCTTCTTGGTCTTCTCCGCCTTCGCCTTCTCGGTCTTCGGGGCCATGGCGGAGGCGGCGAGGGAAGGGGGACGAAGAGTCCGGCGGCGCCGCAGATGCGGAAGACGACGGAAGATGTGTGGAGGAGGAGCGCAAAGGGAATCTCTGGAGATGGAGGAAGAAACAATGAAGGCGTAGGAGGGGAACCGCTCCTGCTTCCTCTGCTTTTATGGGGAAGTGGGGGACATTTCGCTCTTTCCATTAAAAGAACGTGGCCACGTCCCATCCCACGACGCCGCAATCGACGCGTGCCGTTACAGAGGGACGCGGCGGATGCGGAAGTGGATTCGGCGTGCCGTGGGCCGCGCGTGCCCGTGCACTGTTTTGGGCCTGGCCCAACAGCGCTCGGCACCGTGTGTGGCCCAGGCCTGGGGGCTCCTGTCGGTGTACTAAGGTAGGGGTACCTCAGTACCCCAACTTGTGCACGGGCAGTAGCAGCTTCCCGCGGCGGGGCCTACCACGCGCTTGCCGGAGACCTTCCTGCTCCATATAAAACCATTCAAAAACAAAGTATACAAGACAGAAGAACAAGACCCCGGTAAGTGGAGCTTGCCGGGAAGGCCGTCCCAGGCTCAAGATTACCTCACTAACACAAGACCCTGGCGAGAGGAGCTCGCCAGGGAGACCAGAAGACATGCCTTGGCGCAGCATGCGCCTCGGTAGGGCCCGGGGAGCGACAAGCTTCAGAGCCCGACAAGCTCCCGGGCCCGGCAAGGTCAAGACCCCGGCAAGGTGCTTGCCGGGGAGAGTTACGCTGTGTGCCCGCGCTCCAGCTCATCGAACCACGCGTCGCCCTGGGGCGACGCCAGGGACGCGTGGCAGATGGCTGTGCAGCCTGGGGGACACGGTGGCACTCCACGGTGGTAAAGCCATCGCCGTGGCGAACGGGGACGCAAGGGCGGGCGCTTTTGGGGTCGACGGCGACGGGCATTAAATGCTCTTGTCCCCCACTGTCAAAGTAGGTGATGACCACTGTTCATCCACTATAGCTCCACTATTCCCGCACTGTTGCAACTACCACCACTATTACGTTTTTACCCTTTCTCCTACGTTGACACCTGTCGGTGACCCCTTGCACTATAAAAGGAGGCCCATGCACAACGTAGAGGGGGTTCGGAACCTAGATCGTTCATTCGCTTGGTGTAGCTAGTTCTTCAAGCTCCCGAGCTCTCCAACTCAATACAATCCAGCAGGAGTAGGGTTTTACGCGTCCATCGCGGCCCGAACCTGGGTAAACTGCCCGCGTGTTCCCCACGATCTGCTCTTCGTGCTCCCTCCGCCCCCTTACCGCACGAACAAAGGGGCTCCGGTCCCATAGGTGCTCGTGGTGGACAGTTTCCCCCGACAATGCTGGAGACATGCGTTTTTTCTGAAGGTTTGGTTCTGAACCAGAGGCAGCGTCACAGCGCGCTCTGTTCCCTTCTCTATTCTTCAGGTATTGGATTTCGGGCTCCATTCGTCCATCAGATGACTGACGATGATGTCAGTGATTCATGGGTATGTATTTCTCGCATATTCTTTTTCATGTGTTGTTTGTAGTTAACACTATCTGAATTTTTGTAGCAGTATAAGTGCACTAAGTATAAGTGAACTGCTTTTTCACACAGAAGTTTTATTATGAACATTGTAGGAGCAGCAGCAATTTTGTCTAGTGAATATTATTATATGTTGACGTCAATATTTTTTATGAAGATTGTAGCAGCAATTTAGTTTCTGAAGATTGTAATCTTTTTCTTATTTGTTCTTATTTTTTCTGTTCATGTTGTTTTGCTTGCAGAAATTCCCTTCTGGTCTAGTCAGGGTAACAGAAAGCTGTGTTAATTTGGTCTTGGTTAGCAAGAATGGATATCATGATGTTGATGTTATGTATTCTGTTGGCTCTGGTGATTGTTTGGTTCTCAAAGATGGCTGGAAGGAATTTGTGGAGGAAGCTGGTCTTCAGGCTGGGGATGTTGTCATGGCTATGTTTTATAGGCATGCGAAGTGTTTGGAAATCAAGTTAAATTTGCTTTAGATCAGTCTTGCTTGAGCAGCAGCAGCATGAGACATTTTTGTTGTAATAATTTGACATTTTTGTGTGGCTTCTAGTGTATTTTCCTATAAGAATTCTGAGTATAAGTGAACTGCTTTTGACATATAGTTTTTCATGTGCATCCTATCATTAGCAGCAGTTGAAGAACATACATACTGGAAACCCCCACCGAGCTTTTCTTTAACCCACATACGAAACTAGAGTTTTTTTAATAAAAGAGGACTGCATCAACCATTATAATAGCAGCAGTTTTGTGAAAGAATACTCTCTGTGAACTGCTTTGATAGATTGTTTTTTATGTGTATCCTAGCTACATCAGCAGATTGAAGCAATATACATACTGAAAACAGACTACTGAGAACTGCATATTGTTGATAGATAGAAACCAAGGTTCTGCGCTCATAATTAACAAAGTACATCATCAAGCAAACTAACGCAACATAAGCAAACATTGTCCCAAAGCAAACTACAACGAAAGCAAACTAATCTACATAAGCAGAAGGAAACTAATCGAGCACTTGCGACAGGAATCCTTGGCTATCAGCATCTGGCCTGCTTCACCAGTTCCACCCGTTGGAGTTGGAGGTGGAAGTTGATCCCCCCTTGCCCCCCACCCTCCAGGATGACCTCGGGCGCTTCCTGGTCTTCTCTTTTTCAGCGCGCGCGAGGCCTTTCTGCATTGTGGTGATTCGGTTCCATACCTCGAACGCAATGTAGGCGTCCTTGGCAGCATACTCGACGTGCCTCGTGCTGAGAATCAAAGTCCACAGGCTGTGGTCGTGGTCTGACATCTTTGTCTTCATGTCTGCGTACTCGTCGTCGATGATGGCAGCAGCTACATCGCCAAGCGAGTCCAGTGGCTTCGTTCCATCAGGCACCCTCCAGTTCGTCTAGATGTCGACGAAGTTGAGGAAGTGGAGGTTGCAGCGTGAGAGCTTCTCCTTGTCCTGCTTGATGGAGAAGCCAGCGAACTCGAACCTAAGGAAAGTGAACTGCAAGTTATACCTTTTGGAACTGCATACATAGGCATATAGAACCGCAACACATACTCGGCAGACAGAATTGCTTACCTTGGGTCGCCGAGGAACCTGTCGAAGGGGATGCATCTCTCGCCCAATGTACCACATACCTGGAAAAGAAGCACTGGGTGGTACTTGCCGATGGATAGTTGAATCAGGGCCGCTCTGTTCTTGTTGGGTGTGTACTCCACGTCGATGCCGACGATCTTCTGGCGGCGCCACTGGAGAACTGTGTTGTACTCTTCGACGTACGTCGCCATGGCGTCCACGTCGGTGGTGTAGATCACCTTCATCTTTGTCTTCCCGTGCGCATGGACATCGTCGTAGGTCCTGGTGAACCCCATGGCTGCAAAGAGGAGGAAGAGGAGGAGGAAGGGCAGCGTCGTGTGTTCGTGCGGACGGTCAGGTTGATGGAGCGCGGGATTTAAAGTGGAGCGGCAGCAACTTCTACCGAGGCCACGATCTCGTCCCCCAACCATGTTGGCGATCGTGGGTTCGTGATGATCGTGGCCTTCGCGCGGCGTGCAACCGGCCTGATAGAGGAGCGGGGACGGCGCTTCAGGCGATAGTGGACGCATTTATTTTAGGGCAGGCGAACCGAATCGTTTCCCGTAAGCGAATTGCATCGCTTCAGAAGCCGAATCGTTTTCCATAAGCGAACTGCATCGCTTCAGAAGCCGAGTCGTTTTTCCGTAAGCGAACTGCATCGTGTTACAACACCGAGACGATTTTTTTATGTTTTGTCTATGACCTATGGGTCTGTCGGCCTTTTACTTATTAAGTCTCTCTTTTTCTTCTACTTTTCTTGCAGCCCCCCTTGCCCCCTTCCGCTTCTTCTCCCCCGCGCCCGCATAGAAATCCCCCCGCCCTCGTGCTCTCGTGGTGGAGAGCGACGACGCCCGCAGCCGCCGCCATCCGTAGGGGCTCTCTCGTGGTGGACAGCGTCGACGCCGGCAGCCGCCGCCGTCCGTAGGGCGCTTCCTCCGCCGTGGCCATCCGCACCCGCCTCGTCCGGCCGTCACATCGTCCCACGGTGAGCCCCAAATCGCCCCCAATCCGTTCCAGATCTTGTGCTAGGGTTATTTTTCAAGCCAACATTCTCTTCTTAAGGTTGTTTTGTATGCTTGAAATTGCAACGCCCTACGGATTGAAAGTTTTTCTCTGCCTGCTTTTGGGGTTTGCTGTCTAGGGTTTAATTATTATCCCTTTCTGATTCCAGACACAACATGGCTTCTTCCTCCCCAATTGATGCGTCACCAGTTAGAACGGCTTCCCCATCTGGTAACTACATCAAAGTGAACTGCATTTTTCATTCAGGGTTAATTTACTTCTTTGTTGAACGAAATAGTGCACTGCATCTTAGATTACTTTTTAGCAAGGCCCATTTTTTCAGACATGTGGCAAACTGATATGAACTGCCTCAAGCTAATTGTTTTTATTTTTTTGGAACGACATTAAGTTACTTGTTATGTTATAATTGTTAAACATAAACTGCTAAAATAGCACTGCATTTGGACATTGCTTTGTAATTTTTTTTGTCTATCCACTATGCGGTTGCCAAATTGATATGAGCTGCATTAAGTTTTAGTTTTTGCCTCTCACAGAACTGCATGAATTTGTTTTGTTTTGTATATCTAAGCGCAGTTCTTTTTTATATGTGGTCAAGTGGTCACTGAACGAATTAGTGCACTACATCATATATCCCTTTACCAATGTCCATTTTCAGACACGCGTCAATATGATATTCAAGCGACATGAACTGCATTTTAGGTTTACTGTTATGTTTTAATGGTTAAACATAAACTGCTGGAAAAGAGCACCGCATTTCTACATTTTTGTGTTTCCAAGTTGATATGAGCTGCATTAAGTTTAGGTGTCCCTCTCACACACATATCTTTCTTATGTTTTTTCACCCACAGTTTTATCTCCTGGTGGGTCTGGGGTGGTGGTGTTAACTATTTGATTACCCGTTATTTCACAGCCGATGTTGTCGGTGGCGGTACATCTGATCAGGGCAGCATTCCACTTGAATTGAGTGAAACCCAGTCGCAATCTGTTGATGGCACAGAGCCAGTTACACAGGATTGGATGGTCCCTGATCAGATTGCAACCGATGTTGAGAGGAGAAGGCAGAAAGCGATTGCGCTCGGTAATACTTTCGTGAAGGCTCATAGGGCGAAGCAAGTAAAGTTTGAGGAGGGTAAGGAGATAGGAAGGAGGATTGCAGATTCAAAGAAGTCTGCTAAGTTTGCCTCCGCAAAGAATCCTGTGAAGAGGAAACTCAACACTGTTGCATAGCAAGGTTTAAGTTCTCCATGCCGGAGCCCGCGTGTCGATTACTCAAAGAGACCTAATTACGCCGAGGTTGATGTGGGTGGGATTCAAGGAAAGCGAAGACGCGCAGACGATCACTCTGGTGTTGATTCTGAGCGTCGATCTAAGCTTGCGCGGGAAAATGCAGCTGAAGAAGCTATGGACAGTGATTCTGATGAGGAGGATGTTGATGTTAGTAAGGTATACGATGTTTATTTACTTTTTCTTCTATTTTTTAAGTTGTTTTGGCATGAGTTTGCTGATGTGAACTGCATTTTTTATTCTTTTTTTTGTAGACTGCTAAGAGTACTAAGAGGAAGAGGTCTGAAGATGATGTTGCGCATGAATGGCGTTTTAACAAGACTGTTCGGCTGTCCATTCCAAACGTAATCAAAGCTGTCGCTTTGTTGGGTGAGGCGCACAGAACTTTGGTGCGGCAAGCAGGTTTTGGCATTGTCTTTGACCTGAAATTAGAGAAGAATGTTTCTCGTGTTTTGATGTGCAAGCTGATGGGAAAGATCGACCCTGATACGATGAGATTGGACTGCGGGCCAAACAAGGTTCTGGAAATCAATCGCGAGGCCGTCCATCACATTTTTGATTTCCCTATGGGTTCTCACACTGCTCCCAGGCCTGCTGCCAGCGGCCATGACGATTCGCTGACTAGTCTGAAGGATGAACTTGGTTATAACCGTTCTCGTAGCATAGATTCGAAGGACCTGCTTGTTTTACTTCGCACGCTGGCTGCGGACCCTGCGAAGGTTAATAAGACGGTGAAGGTTTTTTTTCTCATTGTTTTCCAGTGCTTGCTTTGTCCCAGCCCGGCAACTCGATTGTCCAGGGTATCTGCTATGGTTGAAAACTTGGATATTGCATCTATGGCCAGCATGGACTTTTGTCAGCTTGTTGTCGACGAGCTGCAGGCCGCTATGTACAAGTGGAATTCTAAAGGGAGCAAGCAGAACTACGCTGAGGGTTGCACCATCGTTCCCCTGTTCATGTACCTGGATTCGTTGAATCTTCGAAAAGTATCGGTTATGGATAAACGCACGCCACGTGCCGCAATACTGTCCCATGTGCAGTTGAAGAAGATTCACAACGCCGACATCATTGTCAGGGGAAAGATACACCTGGACTCTTAAAAGTTTGGCAAGCTGCTGGTGAGTGCATAGCCAGCCTTTGTTTTTGTTTTATTCCTTTTTTTCGCGCATGCTAAATGTGAACCTCTTATGCACTTTTTTTGTGAACTGCATCTCTTTTTTTTTGTTAATTTTTTCAGTGGAAGGCGGAAGCGGCCATTGTGTACAAGCGGACTGCAGTTGCCGAAGCGCCTGAAATGTTTTGTGAGCCTCTTGCTAGGGCGGCTCCAATTCGACGGGGTCGTTGTTTTGCTAGGGCGGCTGCTGGAGGTTTTTCTGGCCAGGCTTCTGGTGATCGTAATAAATTTGTTCAGGTCGATGAGCTTCTTGACAGGGTCATCAATATAACTAGTGATTTCCCAACATCCGGTTCCAGGATGAGGAATATTGCTGGATTGTTTCCTGAAGGCAAAGGCCCTTCTGAAGCAGAAATCGAGGCCGCTCATAACTTTGACCGTGGGCAGCTTGAATTCCTTGAGCAGACTGTTACGAATATCAGGTCTTCATTCGTTCAGTTTAAGCAGTCTCAGGACGACAGGTGTGCTACGTATGAGCAGGAAGCTGATGCAATTGTGAAGGAAATGAACCGGCATGAAAATGTTGTCCGACCTTCTTTGCCCGACCCCGCAGATGTGGATGCATGTCTTTTTTTCATATGTGAACTGTTTTTTTACCCATATTTGTTATCTGTTTTTTCTTTGTGTTTTGTGGCATTGACTATTTGTTTTCTCATCCTTTTTTTCTTTTCGCAGTGTGTAGGAGAATCTTCTAAGGCTAACGCTTGTCGTGATGATGACCACCAGGACCACGACGGTGTTGATTCTGATTATTTGTTTGACATGCCATTGTCCCATGTTGACGAAGCTGCCAAAGACAATCCTCTTGACGAAAGCGTCATCCACAAGGTTTGATTTCTTCCTATTTCTTTCTTTGTTACAGTGAACTTCATTGTTTAATTTTTTGTAGTGTCCAAAACAAACAATCATATTTTTTGCACCAGCAGTGGCAGCGAACTGCAGTTTTTAACTTTTTTTGTATTTCGTGCACTAGTAGTGGTAGTGCACTGCAGTTGTTGTTTAGAGAAGAAGCATCATCTTTTTTAGCAGTGGACTGCATGATCTGGTTTTGGTTTTTTAGTTGTAGAACTGCAGATTTGGATAATAGTTTTTTTATGTTTTAATGTTTTTTTCAGGATGCCGAATCAAACGTGGAAATACATGGGAAAGAGGCAGAGGGTGACGCTGGCAAGGACGAGGAAGCTTACAAGTGTAAAGAGATGGAAGGCGACGATGCTTCCCTAGTGAGTATAGAGAATTTTTGCATTTTTGTGTTTTATTTTTATTTTTCTTGGGAGCTTCATGGTCCGTTTTATTGGTGAACTGCATTCTATTTTTTTTGTGTAATGTGTTTTATTTTTTAACTCATCAGAACTGCGGATTAAATGTTGAAATCCAAGCGGAGCGCAACATTGAGGATGATAATGTGGAAGGGAGAGGAGGGGAGGAGCCTGATGCGGAGGTTGATAAGGCAGAAGGTAGAGAAGGAGGGGAGTGTCCTGTTGAGGCTGTTAAGGCACAAGAGAGAGAAGGAAGGGAGGATATCGTGGATTGTGATAAGCATGAAGAGAAAGAAGGAGCTCCTGGTGTTACAGTTGAAATTGCAGAAGAGACAGAGGGAACTCCTAGAGTCGGATTTGAATATGCGGGGACATCCGCTGGCATTGATGGTGTTGTTGGGCCTACTGTTTTGTTGCTTGACAATGAGGTGCCTGAGAAATTTTGTGTCGTCCCTCGCGCCCCTGAGCAATCTATTGGCAATCTAGCTTCCCCAGTCGAGACAACAAAAGTCCCAGCTGAGGCAGTTTCGATTGTTTCTGAAGAGGAACAACCAAGACTCTCTCAGGACATGAGAAATCAAGCGCCGCTTGACGATGATATTACCAGACTGGAGCACTTGACGCTCAGCGAAGATGTATATGAGCAGCCACAGGAAGTTTATTCTAAACCGAAGGTAAGCGAACTGCAGTGTTTTTGTTCTTTCCCGGGGGCGAAATGGACCATGTGGGTTTTATTATCTGATATCGTTCCCACTCTGTATGCAGATGAGGAATTACCTGTTGTTACTCCTTCAAGGGTTGATCCAGCTCTTATGAGAAGATACAATGAGTTATATGACGCTGTTACGAGTGCTAGGAGGGATAAGAAGAAGAAGTATGACATTTTTTGTCTTACGCCCCGGTTATTTAATATGTTATTTTTTCAGGGACACCCATCTTATCACTTTTTGCTGCGCTTTTTTCTTCTTGTCTGAAGGGATCTAGTTGCGTTCAAGGGTGAGTTTGGTGATATTACTATCGGTCATGTTGGCGAGTCTTTTTGGTCGTATGGAACGCTGAGCACGCGCCTCGCAAACATTGGCGTCTCTATGCAAGCTGAGAGGTTCAAAGGATCTCAAACGATGATTGTCCCGTACAACCTATGTGTAAGCATTTTCATATATTTATATTTTATCCCCTCGTCCAATTTTTATTTTGTGCTATAAGCATTTTCATTAACTCTTTGGTTTTGTCTTTTTTGCAGAATTTCATCTGGAACGGCGGTGCCACAAATAGGGCTTTGAAAAAGATGTTTTCTTCAAGCGCAGAGGAAAGTGTGGACAAGAAAAACTTGGTAACGCATTTTGACCATTTTGTCGTCATCTTGAAAATAAGTTTTCTGTTTTCTATTTTCTCATTTGGTTTGTTTTATTCTTTTTTTATTTCAGATTATGTTTGCAACATTTGACCCTCCTCCCGCAACAATGAAGGACGCGATAGGCCACTACTGCTTGGTCACTTTGAACCTGCGAGAGAAGCGTTTTGAGTTTCTTGACTCATTGAACGAAGGCGACAGCGCTGCTGCAAACCTTGTCTTCCGGAAAATGGTCAGGAACATCAAAAAAGTTTGGAAAGATGGCAGCGCAAGCTGCGATGAGCCGTTGAACCCTCCCACCCTTGATGGCGTTGCGCTGACTCATATTAATGTCCCGCAACAGGGAAACGGGTTTGTACCTGTTCTCCTTTTTTTCCTCCTTCAGTTTTTTTTTGTGTGAGTGAGATGCATTGTTTTTACTAAATTAGAAGCACTTTTTCCCTTGAGCGAACTACATTACTAATGTGTTATTGGTTTGTTCTCCCTCGATTTCTTGTGTGTATGGAGCTGCATTGTTTTACTAACATCAGTAGCACTTCATTACTGAGTGAACTGCATTAGTAATGTGTTTGTGTTGGATTTCTTGCAGGCATGATTGTGAATTTTACATGTTCCAATTCATGGAGACCTGGGATGGTGAAACGATTGCCAAGTTTGGGAAGGAGCACATTGGCTACATCAGGAAGGCGATGCTCTATAGTTGGCTAACCTCGTCGCATTGTTGTCTGGACCTGACATCACTTTTAATTTTCAAAGAAGGTTATTACATTTTTTTAAGTCACACACCCTTTTTTATTAAGTGAACTTCATTGATACAGAGAGGGGAGGTCCACTACTTTTTTAAGCTTTTTAGTAGAACCCCATTCGCATGTTTAAAATGACTTTTCCTTAGTGAACTTGATGATTCTTTTTCATTTTGCTCATTATCCATTTTTTTTGTGCAGGCTTTGACGAAGGCGCACACCAAAGTGGTATTTCCTTGTTTGAAACTCAGGTTCACACTCCAACGATTCAGAAACTTGTCCTTGATGAACCCCCCGTTAAGCTTGCAAAAGAACCTGTGTGTAAGAGGTTGAGGAGTGGCGCCGGCACTTCGAATGAAAAAGCTCTTGAGAAATCTCCTGTCAATGTCAAGCATGGGAAGAAAGGAGTGAGCCCTCCGAATGCTGAAGATAGTGATGATGATTTTGACAGGCCACCACCAGTGCCTAGGAGGACCAGGAGCGCAGTTGTGGAACGCCCGACGGACAGCGAGGCACTAATTCTATCAAATAAGAGGCCTGTGCAGAAGCCATCAAAGTTTCGATCTCCTGTACAGAAGTTGAATCCTGCGAGATTCAGCTATCTTGCGAAGATGAGGAAAGTCTTGCAACTCATCACGAGCACAACATTCAGGCAGAAATACAGCGAGTCAGTTCTTTTTTTCGTTAGTTTTTTCGCTTTTTTGATTTTTAATCTGTGTAATGTTCTTCTGTGTTTTTGCTTTTGTGCTCCTAACCCCCCCACCTTCGCCGTTTCTTTTGTGCAGGTGCGCGCTTTTCATGCACAGGAATCCTATCGAAGTCTACACTGTGAATGTGGACTACATGTTCTTAACTTTCACCAGAGGTGGTTTTATGGACTCGGAATTGATGGATCATATCATCAGGTTCTAGAAGAATGACGAGCATATGAATGTGGTTTATCGATCTGGCGAACGCGTTCTGCTGTCCCCTTTGTTTATCACGGTATTTCTCTTTTTCCTTTTTTTTCTTTTTTTCTGCTCGAGTGAACTGCAGTAAATAGTGCATAATAATTTGATTTAGAATGTACTGTATTGCATACATTATCCCTCTACATCATGAAAAAACGGCCGCTGCCCTTCGTAGTCAGCCGCACGATTTTCAAATTTAACTAAAAACCATAAGGAATCTCAAAAACATTTCAACATATGAAAGTTGCGCCTCGTTCGTAGCTTTCCAACTGTATATTACACGCCTTGTTTCAACAAACGTTTAGAAAACTGGAGTGAAAGCAGTACCGAAAATTTGAAAAAATTCGAAAAACACAATTCCGCGATTTAGTAAATTCAAAACTGCTCTTAAACCGTAGCGAATTAGAAAAAATAATAGATATGAAAAAAGAAGCACGCCGACGATACCTTTCCAACGGTGTATCATATGTTTCATTCCGACGAGCGGTTTAGAAAAAAACGCCAAAAAACGCTCGCTGCCATACGTTGTGAGCCGCACAATTTTCGAAACTGCTCTTAAACTATGATGTATTTTGAAAAGTGTTCAACATGTCGAAGTTGCGTCTACTCCATAGCTTTTCAACGGTATATTACACGCATAATTTCGATAAACGGTTAAAAAACTAGAGCAAAAAAGGTACCGAGAAAACAACACGTACAGTTTTTTCAAACATGAAGTTCGCTGGTCTCTGTGGTGCGGTGCGTATAGCTTTCCAATGCAGTATTTCAATGCAGTTCGGAAGTGTTATGAGAATATTATTCTCATAATGTTATGAGAATAGACCGGCGAAAAAAACAGGGAGGGCGCCCGACCAAGGTGACGGCGACGGCGGGGGCGGGCGATGGCGCGGGCGACGGCGACAGCAACGGCGGGGGCGGGCGATGGCGCGGGCGACGGCGACGGTTGGCGACGGCGACGGCACGGCCGACGACAGGCAACGATGAGGGCGCGGGCGACGGCGACGGCGGGCGACGGCGAGGGTGCGGGCAACGGCGACGCCGACGACGGGGGCGGCGGGCGGCGTCGGCGTCGTCGGCGTCGTCGGGGGCAACTGCGATATATGAGATGTGAAAATTTCTAAGTGCCAGCTTATATAGGAAAGCCTTTTGTCCCAGTTCGTGACACCAACTGGGACCAATGGCCTTTGGTCCCGGTTGGTGGCACCAACCGGGACTAAAAGGGGGGGCATTGGTCCCGGTTGATTCCACGAACCCGGACCAAAGGTGGGTATAGGTCCCAGTTCGAGCTACCAACCGGGACCAATAGCCTGTGCACAGCGGCGTAGTGATGCGTGTTTAGTCCCACCTCGCTAACTGAGGGCGCCCAACACCTGTTTATAAGCCCCGCTGCCTCCTTCATCTCGAACTCCTCTGAACTGCAGGCCTATGGGCCTAAACTGACACTGATATGCATGTGGGCTTGCTGGGCTTTCTACGGGCCTGAATCCTGGCCAATTGTCGGGTTTCTAGTCGTATTCAGGCCGTGTTGGCCCAGTAGGTGGCATTTATTTATTTTTTTCCTTTGTTGCTTTATTTTTTAGTTTTGTTTCTACTTTCAACAAAATACTTACTATTGTTATTTTTATTTATTTTAAATACTTACTGTTGCTATTTTTATTTATTTTAAATACCTACTATTGCTATTTTTATTTATTTTTATTCTACTTATTTATTTTATTTTATTTTTTTCTTTTTTATTTATTTTATGAAAATTCTTTTTGCTTTTAGAACAGAAAATACTTTGATAATTTTAGTTGCATAAATTTATATAATTCTAGTTTCACTAATACAAAACGTACTATCAGTTTCGAGGTATCAGGGTTTCAGATGAAAACTCATCTGTTACAAAGGGATTTCAAAATTTTAACTTATTTGAACTACAGACTACTTCTGTGTTCAAAATGCACAATTACAAAGTGATATTCTAGATTAAAGGCATCATCACAATAGTTGTGGAGAAAAATTCTTCACTTTTTCTTTGCTTGTGTCCTTTGCTTATTGCGCCGTAACCATGGATAATCTTCATCGTTTATCAGGGTGCTTGGGTCAGCCTTGACTTTGATGGGGGGAATTTCATGAAACTTTTCATAATCTTCAGAAATGTCTGTCTTGTCCTCCACTTCCACGATGTCTCTTTTTCCTGAAAGAACTATGTGGCAATTTGGTTCATCGTTTGATGTGTTCGCTTCCATATTTTTTTTCTGTTTCTGGTTCTTGTAGACATGTCCTTCACATAGAAAACCTGCGCCACATCATTGGCTAGGACGAACGGTTCGTCTGTGTACCCAAGATTGTTCAGATCCACTGTTGTCATTCCGTAAGCTGGGTCTACCTATACCCCGCCTCCTGACAGATTGACCCATTTGCACTTAAACAAAGGGATCTAAAATCATGTCCGTAGTCAAGTTCCCATATGTCCACTATGTAACCATAATATGTGTCCTTTCCCTTATTGGTTGCTGCATCAAAGTGGACACCGCTGTTTTGGTTGGTGCTCTTTTTATCTTGGGCGATCGTGCAAAATGTATTCCCATTTATCTCATATCCTTTGTAAGTCAATACAGTCGAAGATGGTCCCCTGGACAACGAGTACAGCTCATCACAAACAGTGTTGTCACCTCTGAAACGTGTTTCCAACCAACTGCCGAAAGTCTTGATGTGTTCACATGTAATCCAGTCGTCACACCGCTCCAGGTGTTTGGAGCACAGAGTGTTCTTGTGTTCATCGACATACGGGGTCACCAGGGTAGAGTTCTGTAGAACTGTGTAGTGTGCTTCAGACCAAGAATGCCCGTCCTTGCATATTATTGACTCCCCTCCAAGCGTGCCTTTCCCAGTTAGTCTCCCCTCATACTGCGATTTAGGGAGACCAATCTTCTTAAGGCCAGGAATGAAGTCAACACAAAACCCAATGACATCCTCTGTTTGATGGCCCATGGAGATGCTTCCTTCTAGCCAAGCGCGGTTACGGACATATTTCTTTAGGACTCCCATGAACCTCTCCAAGGGGAACATATTGTGTAGAAATACGGGGCCCAGAATGACAATCTCGTCGACTAGATGAACTAGGACGTGCGTCATGATATTGAAGAAGGATTGTGGGAACACCAGCTCGAAACTGACAAGACATTGCGCCACATCACTCCTTAGCCTTGGTATGATTTCTGGATCGATCACCTTCTGAGATATTGCGTTCAGGAATGCAAATAGCTTCACAATGGCTAATCGGACGTTTTCCGGTAGAAGCCCCCTCAGTGCAACCGGAAGCAGTTGCGTCATAATCACGTGGCAGTCATGAGACTTTAGGTTCTGGAACTTTTTCTCTGCCATATTTATTATCCCTTTTATATTCGATGATAAGCCAGACGGGACCTTCATACTGAGCAGGCATGCAAAGAAGATTTCCTTCTCTTCTTTGGTAAGAGCATAGCTGCCAGGACCTTCATACTGCTTTGGAGGCAGGCCGCCTTTTTCGTGCAAACATTGCAGGTCCTCCCGTGCCTCCAGTGTATCTTTTGTCTTCCCATACACGCCCAAGAAGCCTAGCAGGTTCACGCAAAGGTTCTTCGTCACATGCATCACGTCAATTGAAGAGCGGACCTCTAGGTCTTTCCAGTAGGGTAGGTCCCAAAATATAGATTTCTTCTTCCACATGGGTGCGCGTCCCTCATCGTCATTCGAAACAGATAGTCCGCCGGGACCCTTTCCAAAGATTACATGTATATCATTGACCATAGCAAGTACGTGATCACCGGTAAGCATGGCGGGCTTCTTCCGGTGATCTGCCTTGCCTTTGAAATGCTTGCCTTTCTTTCGACATTGATGATTGGATGGAAGAAATCAACGTTGCCCCAGGTACACATTCTTCCTGCATCTGTCCAGGTATATACTTTGGGTGTCATCCAAACAGTGCGTGCATGTGTGGTATCCCTTGTTTGTTTGTCCTGAAAGGTTACTGAGAGCAGGCCAATCATTGATGGTTACAAGCAGCAACGCATGTAGGTCAAATTCCTCCTGGTTGGCCTCATCCCACGCACGTACACCTTGTCCATTCCACAGCTGTAAAAGTTCTTCAACTAATGGCCTTAGGTACACATCAATGTCGTTGCCGGGTTGCTTAGGGACTTGGATGAGTATTGGCATCATAATGAACTTCCGCTTCATGCACAGCCAAGGAGGAAGGTTATAGATACAGAGAGTCATGGGCCAGGTGCTATGATTGCTGCTCTTCTCCCCAAAAGGATTAATGCCATCCGTGCTTAAACCAAACCATACGTTCCTTGCGTCACCTCCAAGCTCCTCCCAGTACGTTCTCTCGATTTTTCTCCACTGCGACCCGTCAGCGGGTGCTCTCAACTTCCCGTCTTTCTTACGGTCCTCTATGTGCCATCGCATCAACTTGGCATGCTCTTTGTTTCTGAACAGACGTTTCAACCGTGGTATTATAGGAGCATACCACATCACCTTGGCAGGAACCCTCTTCCAAGGGCGCTCGCCGTCAACATCACAAGGGTCATCTCGTCTGATCTTATACCGCAAGGCACCGCATATCGGGCATGCGTTCAAATGCTCGTACGCACCGCGGTATAGGATGCAGTCATTAGGGCATGCATGTATTTTATGCACCTCAAATCCTAGAGGGTATACGACCTTCTTTGCTGCGTACGTACTGTCAGGCAATTTGTTATCCTTTCGAAGCTTCTTCTTCAATATTTTGAATAGTTCCTCAAATCCTTTGTTAGGGACACCATTCTCTGCCTTCCACTGCAACAATTCCAGTACGGTACCGAGCTTCGTGTTGCCATCTTCGCAATTGGGGTACAACCCTTTTTTGTAATCCTCCAACATGCGATCGAACTTCAGCTTCTCCTTTTCACTTTCATAGTGTCTCCTTGCATCAACAATGACCCGACGGAGATCATCGTTGGGCACAACATCGTCTGGTTCCTCTTGACCTTCAGCAGCTTCCCCCGTTGCAGCATCACCGTATTCCGGGGGCACATAGTTGTCATCGTCCTCTTCTTCTTTGTTGTCTTCCATCATAACCCCAATTTCTCCGTGCTTGGTCCAAACATTATAGTGTGGCATGAAACCCTTATAAAGCAGGTGGGTGTGAAGGGTGCTCGAGTCGGAGTAAGACCTCGTATTCCATAGATAGTGCATGGACAGCACATAAAACCATTCTGCTGGTTTGCCTTAGCCACTTTGAGAAAATTATGCACGCCATTAATGTACTGTGAGGTGCGTCTGTCACCGTACATCCATTGCCGGTTCATCTGGTTGCATTTATATATAATTAAGTGTGTCAAAAACCATTACAGAACATCATGGATACATAAGTGATCAAATTAATATAAGTTCATCATCACATTAATTATATTCAAAGTACATGCATATATAGCTCACCACGATGGTGCCGGCGATGAGATCGGCGCGGGCGATCGACGGCGGTGAAGACAGGAACGGGACGTATGATGGAACGCTCAACCTAGCCAAATCTCGGAGAAAATGGAGCTTCCAGAGGAGAAAGCTTAACTAGTGTGGCTCGGGCATTTCATCGAGCACATCATGTGCATATATGGGAGGTGAGCTAGCTAGAGCACCACACAACTCCCCTTGTTGCCAGAAAAAACAGAGCAATGTGGGCTCGCCGGAGATGGGGTATATATAAGCAAACAATTGGTCCCGGTTTGTTATAGGAACCGGGTCTAAAGGCCACCCATTTGTCCCGTTTCTAATGACGAACCGGGACCAATGGGTGTGGGCCAGGAGCGAGGCCCATTGGTCCCAGTTCGTGCCTGGAACCAGGGAAAATGGGCCGAGACCAACTGGGATAGATGCCCAACGAGGCCCGGCCGCCCCCCTGGCCGCACGAACCGGGATGTATGCACCCATGGGTCCCGGTTCATGGATGAACCGGGACTAATGGGCTCGCAAGGCCCGAACCAAAGCCCTGTTTTCTACTAGTGACCACAGACCTTCGGGTCCATAGTTATTAGCTAGATGGCTTCTTCTCTCTCTTTGGATCTCAATACAAAGTTCTCCTTGATCTTCTTGGAGAACTATTCGATGTAATTCTTTTGTGGTGTGTTTGTCGAGATCTGATGAACTATGAGTTTATTATGAAGATTATCTATGAACAATATTTGATTCTTCTCTGAAATCTTTTATGCATGATTTAAATATCTTTTCAAGTATCTTCGAATTATCATTTTGGTTTGACCTACTAGGTTGATCTTTCTTGCAATGGGAGAAGTGCTTAGATTTGGGTTCAATCTTGTGGTGTCCTCTCCGAGTGACAGCAGGGGCAGCAAGGCACTTATTGTATTCTTGCCGTCGAGTATAAAAATATGGGGTTTACATCATATTGCATTAGTTTATCCCTCTACATCATGTCATCTTGCTTAAAGTGTTACTCTGTTCTTATGAACTTAATACTCTAGATGCATACTGGATAGCGGTCGATGTGTGGACTAATAGTAGTAGATGCAGAATCATTTCGGTCTACCTGTCACGGACGTGATACCTATATACAATGATCATGCCTAGATATTCTCATAACTATGCGCTTTTCTATCAATTGCTTGACAGTAATTTATTCACCCATCGTAGAAATCTGCTATCATGAGAGAAGCCACTAGTGAAACCTATGGCCCCCGGGTCTATCTTTTATCATATCAATCTTTCATCAACTATTTATCTTTACTTTACTTTAGTTTTGCAATCTTTAGTTTCAATCTATAAAACAACATACCAAAAATATTATCTTATCATCTTTAATAAATCTCACTTTTGCAAGTGGCCGAGAAGGGATTGACAACCCCTTTATCGCGTTGGTTGCAAGGTTCTTATTTGGTTGTGTTGGTACGAGGGACTCATGCGTGGTCTCCTACTGGATTGATACCTTGGTTCTCAAAAACTGAGGGAAATACTTACGCTACTGTGCTGCATCACCCTTTCCTCTTCAAGGGAAAACAACGCAAGCTCAAGAGGTAGCGAGAAGAATTTATGGCGCCGTCGCCGGGGAGATCTACGCAAAAGTCATATACCAAGTACCTATCACAAACTCTTATCCCTCACATTACATTATTTTCCATTTGCCTCTCGTTTCCCTCTCCCCCACTTCACCCTTGTCGTTTTATTCGCCTTTCTTTTTCTGTTCGCCTCTTTTCACTTGCTTCTTGTTTGCTTGTGTGTTGGATTACTTGTTCGTCACAATGGCTCCACCTATTAGTGTTGATCCTCACCTTAAGAGGTTGGAACAGATTGAAAACAATGTTAGAAGTTTTATGACGTTGCAATCTGAGCATAATAATTTCTTCAGAAATGAGCTTAAGGAACAAAAAAGTTTTATGGAGTACATGAATAAAGAGCTTGATGATATGTCTAAAGATTTTTATGGTTTAAAATCTCATTTTGGTTATCTTGAGAAATTAATAGCCCAAATCTCGGACAAGCAAGCCACATTAGTTAATAATATGGCCGCTAAACGGGAAGATCTAGAAAATAAAGATGAAGATCTGAAAGTGATTGACGTTTCTCCTATTAAATCCTTGTTTTATAATATGAATCTTGATAAATATGGGACTGTAGATGAATCAACTTTAGTTAAAAGGAGTCCCAATGATTCGGAGTTTTTAGATCTTAATGCTAAAACTGTTAAAAGTGGGATTGAAGTGGTCAAAACATTACATAGCAATGAACCCACTATTTTGGATTTCAAGGGATTTAAATATGATAATTGCTCTTTAATAGATTGTATTTCCTTGTTGCAATTCGTGCTAAATTCTCCTCATGCTTATAGTCAAAATAAAGCCTTTACCAAACACATCGTTGATGCTTTAATGCAATATTATGAAGAAAAACTTGAATTAGAAGTTTCTATCCCTAGAAAACTTTATGATGAGTGGGAACCCACTATTAAAATTAAGATTAAAGATCATGAATGCTATGCTTTGTGTGATTTGCGTGCGAGTCTTTCCACAATTCTAAAAACTTTGTGTGATATGTTAGGTTTCCATGAACTTGATGATTGTTCTTTAAATTTGCATCTTGTGGATTCTACCATTAAGAAATCTATGGGAAGGATTAATGATGTTCTTATTGTTGCAAATAGGAATTATGTGCCCGTAGATTTCATCATTCTTGATATAGATTGCAATCCTACATGTCCTATTATTCTTGGTAGACCTTTCCTTAGAACGATTGGTGCAATTATTGATATGAAGGAAGGAAATATTAGATTCCAATTTACGTTAAGGAAAGGCATGGAACACTTTCTTAGAAATAAAATCAAATTACCTTATGAATCTATTATTAGAGCCACTTATGGATTCCCTACCAAAGATGGCAATACCTAGATCTATTCTTGTATCATGCCTAGCTAGGGGCGTTAAACGATAGCGCTTCTTAGGAGGCAACCCAATTTTATTTTATTTTCTTTTGCTTCTGTTTAGTAATAAATAATTCATCTAGATTCTGGTTAGATGTGGTTTTGTGTTTTAATTAGTGTTTGTGCCAAGTAGAACCTTTGGGAAGACTTGGGTGAACTTTTGCGATCTTGCTGTAAAAAACAGAAACTTTTGCACTCACGTGATTCATTGCCATCTTTTACTGGAGAGTGCTGTTAAGTATACTCTTTTTGCAGATGATTAATAGACAAATTCCTCACGTCCACCAATTTATTTCAGAATTTTTAGAGTTACAGAAGTATTTGAAAGTTACAGATTGCTACAGACTATTCTATTTATGACAGATTCTGTTTTCGTGTGTTGTTTGCTTATTTTGATGAATCTATGAGTAGTATCGGGGGGTATGAATCATAGAGAACTTGGAATATAGTAGGTTTAACACCAATATAAATAAATAATGAGTTCAATACAGTACCTTAAAGTGGTGGTTTGCTTTCCTATACTAACGGAGCTCACGAGATTTTCTGTTAAGTTTTGTGTTATGAAGTTTTCATGTTTTTGGGTAAGGATTTGATGGACTATGGAACAAACAAAGAGTGGAAAGAGCCTAAGCTTGGGGATGCCCAAGGCACCCCAAGGTAAAATTCAAGGACAACCAAAAGCCTAAACTTAAGGATGCCTCGGGAAGGCACCCCCTCTGTCGTCTTCGTCTATCGATAACTTTACTTGAGACTATATTTTTATTCACCACATGATATGTGTTTTGCTTGGAGTGTCTTGTATGATTTGAGTCTTTGCTTTTTAGTTTACCACAATCATCCTTTCTGGACACACCTTTTGAGAGAGATACACATGAATCGGAATTTATTAGAATACTCTTTGTGCTTCACTTATATCTTTTGAGCTAGATAGTTTTGCTCTAGTGCTTCACTTATATCTTTTTAGAGCACGACAGTGGTTTTGTTTTATAGAAATTATTGACCTCTCAAGCTTCACTTATATTATTTTGAGAGTCTTTTTGAACAGCATGGTAATTGTCTTTGGTTATAAATTTAGTCCTAACATGATAGGTACCCAATATGGGTATAATAAAAACTTTCATATAGAGTGCATTGAATATTATGAGAAGTTTGATACTTGATGATTGTTTTGAGATATGAGGATGGTGATATTAGAGTCATGCTAGTAGAGTACTTGTGAATTTGAGAAATACTTGTGTTGAGGTTTGCAAGTCCCGTAGCATGCACATATGGTAACCGTTGTGTGAGAAATTTGAAGCATGAGGTATTTCATTGATTGTCATCCTTTGTGTGGAGGTCGGGATCGTGCGGTGGTTATCCCCTACCAACCCTTCCCCTAGGAGCATGCGTGTAGTACTTTGTTTTGATGTCTTGTAGATTTTTGCAATAAGTATGTGAGTTCTTTATGACTTATGTTGAGGCCATGGATTATACACACTCTCACCCTTCCAGCATTGCTAGCCTCTCTTGTACCACGCAACTTTCGCCGGTACCATACACCCACTATACAAGCCATTCCGAGATATATTGCCGTGCAACTTTCCACTGTTCCGTTTGTTATGACACGCTTCATCATTGTCATATTGCCATGCATGATCATGTAGTTGATATCGTATTTGTGGCAAGGCCACCATGCATAATTTTTCATACATGTCAGTCTTGATTCATTGCACATCCCGGTACACCGCCGGAGGCATTCATATAGAGTCATACTTTGTTCTAGTATCGAGTTGTAATCAATGAGTTGTAAATCAATAGAAGTGTAATGATCATCATTATTAGAGCATTTTCCCAAATAAAAAAATAAAAAAAGGAAGGAAAGGCCAAAGAAAAAAAGAAAGGCCCAAAAAAATAAAAAAAGAAAAAAAGAAAAAAAGAAAAAAAGGGAAAAGAAAAAAAGGGACAATGCTACTATGTTTTTCCACACTTGTGCTAGAGAGTCTCTTGTTTTGTCACTTGATGATAGAGAGTCTCTTGTTTTGTCACTTTCATATACTAGTGGGAATTTTCATTATAGAACTTGGGTTGTATATTCCAACGATGGGCTTCCTCAAATGCCCTAGGTCATCATGAGCAAGCAAGTTGGATGCACACCCACTTAGTTTCTTTTGTTGAGCTTTCATACATTTATAGCTCTAGTGCATCCGTTGCATGGGAATCCCTACTCACTTGCATCGATATCTATTGATGGGCATCTCCATAGTCCATTGATACACCTAGTTGATGTGATACCATCTTCGTCTTTTGTCTTCTCCACAACCACCACTCTATTCCACCTATAGTGCTATATCCATGGCCCACGCTCATGTATTGCGTGAAAGTTGAAAAAGTTTGAAAAAATTTAAGTATAAAACAATTGCTTGGCTGAAACCGGGGTTGTGCATGATTTGATTATTTTGTCTAATGAAGATGGAACATAGCCAAACTATATGATTTTGTAGGGATGAAATTTCTTTGGCCATGATATTTTGAGAAGACGTAATTGCTTTGTTAGTATGCTTGAAGTATTATTATTCTTATGTCAATATTAATCTTTTGTCCTGAATCTTTCGGATCTCAACATTCATGCCACAATAAAGAAAATTACGTAGAGAATTATGTTGGGTAGCATTCCACATCAATTTTTTTGTTTTTATCATTTACCTACCCGAGGACGAGCAGGAATTAAGCTTGGGGATGCTTGATACGTCTCCAACATATCTATAATTTTTGATTCTTCCATGCTATTATATTATCTATTTTGGATGTTTAATGGGATTTATTATATGCTTTTATACTATTTTTGGGACTAACCTACTAACCCAAGGCCAAGTGCAAATTGATGTTTTTTGCCTATTTCAGTGTTTCATAGAAAAGGAATATCAAACGGAGTCCAAATGGAATGAAACCTTCGGGAGAGTCATTTTGGGAACAAATACAACACAGAAGACTTGGAGTATACGCCAAGAAAGAAACGAGACGACCACGAGGGCAGGGGGCGCGTCCAGGGGGTAGGCGCGCCCCCCACCCTCGTGGCCCTCTCGTGGCTCCCCTGATGTGCCACTTCCTTCTATATATACCTACGTACCCTGAAAACATCGGGGAGCACCACAAAACCCTAATTCCATCGCGGCAACCTTCTGTACCCGTGCGATCCCATCTTGGGGCCTGTTCTGGAGCTCCACCGGAGGGGGCATCGATCACGGAGGGCTTCTACTGGATTTCAATACAAAGTTCTCCTTGATCTTCTTGGAGATCTATTCGATGTAATTCTTTTGCAGTGTGTTTGTCGTGATCCGATGAATTGTGGGTTTATGATCAAGATTATCTATGAACAATATTTGATTCTTCTCTGAAATCTTTTATGCATGATTTAAATATCTTTGCAAGTCTCTTCGAATTATCAGTTTGGTTTGGCCTACTAGATGTATCTTTCTTGCAATGGGTGAAGTGCTTAGCTTTGGGTTCAATCTTTCGGTGTCCTTTCCCAGTGACAGCAAGGGCAACAAGGCATGTATTGTATTGTTGCCATCGAGTATATAAAGATGGGATTTACATCATATTGCATGGTTTTATCCCTCTACATCATGTCATCTTGCTTAAAGCGTTACTCTGTTCTTATGAACTTAATACTCTAGATGCATGCTGGACAGTGGTCGATGTGTGGAGTAATACACTACAACAAAATTGACATACTGTGACGAAAATCCTCGTGACGATGGTGGACAACGTAACCGAAAGGCCTAATGTGTGATGTTCTTGTAGGTGGCGTGACTAATTACCGCAAATCGGTGACGTTCGACGTCACAGGAATGCCTCGACCTTTCAACACACCGAGTTGCCAATTTTCTGTGACGGTTGATATTTTGCATGACGAACTAGCTAGAGTCACCCAATACTACAAATCTGTGATGGTCATTTTTTGTCATGTAGCGTCTAGCAGTGGGACCCACTATAGCTAGTTCATGGGTTATTGAGAGGTAGGAGCAATGCGTCGGTTCTGGCAGTGGGACCTGGCATCATTTTTTTCAAAGCCTATTGAGCGTTGTAATTATTCTGTTCTATCTAATATAAGTACGTAGTGGCCTTGGAAATACTTAATTTTTTTCAAAGCCTATTAAGTATGTAGTAATCATTTTGTTCTTTTTTAGATGGTTATTTTGTTCTTTCCAATATAAATATGTAGTGACTCAACAAAAAAAAAATCGGGCATCTAAAATATAAATTTTACACAATTATTTTTAATCTATAGTGTCTATGCTGAAAACTTCAAGTGGTAGCTCGTGAGCAAAATTTGCTTTGTTCTATCTCAAAAGTTAAAATGAAAATAGCAGCCTAGCAGGGTCGATGACATCTTACTTTTTTTTCTTATCTATAAACAGTCTGGGCAAACAAAACTTGAAGGGGGCGCACGTGAGGTCATGTTGTTTCGTTCTATCTATAAAACCTTAAAATTAAAACGGGAGAGTCGATGCAAATGGGATTGGTACAGCAGCTTTTTTTTAAACATTGGTACAGGAGTTCGAACCGGCATTAGGAAAGAGTTCGGACGCTATACAAGTCATGCTATACAAATCGTGCCATCATATACTTGGACTATACGTTGCCATTAGGAAAGAGTTCAGACGCTATACAAATCGTGCTATCACATTTCTTGGACTAAACGCCTGGGCATGCGTGCCGATATCTCTAGTTTTTTTAGGGAGACTATATATGTAGGTTAGTTATTTCTTCCCGTGGCATATGTGATTCGATCTGATCGTCTTCTCGGCTGTAGTTGGCGGCGCTTCGCGGCGGGGAGGACGGTGATAGCCGAAGCACGACACAGATCGGTTCCGGCTGGCTGTTGCCAATTCCAAGTAAGTGCATCGATCCACTCCCCTGTACCACCTCTAGCGGATCCATCCGGCCACCATATCGTCCGAGGCATTACAGTGCCGCCGCATCGCACCGGCCACCACACCGTGCCTCCGCCTCTCCCTCTTATCTCCGCTCTTCCATCACAAGCATCGCATTTGCCGTCGACGACGGGGACAACGTCGCTCGTCCCCAACCTGTGCCCAACTGGTCACCGTCTATCCATCACCTGACGAAGGCGCAGAGTTTACACTTCCCAGTGCTCCCGGCTTGGCCCAAACTCCCAAAGCATCTGTCCAGCCGACCCCTGCAAGGTAAAGGTAAATTTTGTTAACGATTGAACTGTTACTTCTGCTGTTGTATTGTGTGTACGAATGTTACTATGATGTAGCATAGATAGATGCATGGTTTTGCAATGACAGTGAGCATATATATGTTTGTGTACAAGACATGCACAAGTCCGTGGCGTTTGGAAACCAACCATATATGATGTACTTAGGAAAGACAATGTGAAGGAGGTTTTGTTTTACTAAATTCATTGCCTGAGTAGATGTTCTCATCACTCTTGAAAGGGTTAAATTTGTGCCCGTTTTGTTGTTTCAGTTTAGTAGCAGTTTCACTAGTTGTGTTAGTAGTAGATTTTGCTTCAATGCGGTGTAAGCATAATTTTGTTAATGGTAAACTATTTGTTGTAGTGCAATGGATCGAAGCTCGATACAAGGAACGCGTTTCACACCACCATACATGAAAGGTGTCGAAGAGTTTATGGGTTTCGTTCGCCAAAATTTCGGGGAAAATCAGGACATATTGTGCCCATGCAAGGACTGTCTGAATGTGGAACACCGGAGCTAGGCTGAAGTAGAGGAGCACATACTATGCAATGGTATGTCTGTTACATATACAAGGTGGGTCTTTCATGGTGAAGCGGTGAGTGATGATGAAGGTGATAATACAGACGGTGTTGCATATCAATCAAATGATGATGACCGTGATGTAGCCAACGGAGGTGATGTTGCGTATATGGTAGATGATATGTTCATGTCTGGAAGGCAAGGCAAGGATAAGCCTAACCTCTTTTCCAAGCTGATGGATGAAGCGAAGAAAGATCTTTATGAAGGATGTAGTGATGTCACACGACTGTCATTCATTATTAAGCTCCTCCATATAAAATCATACAACCGGATTACAAATAGAGCATTTAATCAGTTTGTTGAGTTGATTAGTGTGGCATTTCCACATGCTGATATACCTAAATCATACACTGAAGCTAAGAACGTTCTTAGTGAAGTCGGGCTGGGTTACGAGACAATTCATGTTTGCAAGTTCGATTGTGCGTTATTTTGGGGGCAACATGCCAACAAGAGCCATTGTCCTGAATGCGGGACATCAAGATGGAAAGACGAAGTGGGGAGGAAAAAGATACCTCACAAGGTACTTAGGTACTTTCCTATCATCCCAAGGTTTCAAAGACTTTTTGTGTCAAAGGAACAATTAGCAGATGCAAGGTGGCATAAGGAGAAGAGGGTTGCCGAGGCAAATGTTATGAGACACCCTGCTGATGGTGAAGCATGCAAGCATTTTGATAGTGTGTTTGGTTGGTTTGCTAAGGATGCCCGTAATTTGAAGCTTGGTATTGCCACGGATGGATTCAACCCCTTTGGAAACATTGGCTTTAATATGGCCTTCCTTGTATCGTGTGTATGTTACTGTGCACTATAAGTATCACAAATAGTTGACTCAAAGATCTATTCACATTTTCAGTCCCTACACTTTTCCTGATTAATCTAGATGATGCTATCTTTATTCACAATATTCCTATTTGAACCTGTGCTGACATTGCATAAGTTAGTGTTGATTAACTGCCTTGTTTTACTCACTTGTTTAACCCAGGCACTTGAAGGTTCTTACATGCCAAAAACGAAAAAGCTTATCAGATCCAAAAATAGTGCAGCTGCTACCTCAAGAATAACAAGATTTAGAGCTACCGCAACAACTGAGTTAGTTGAAGATACAAACCATCAAGAACAGTCTGCACCAAATCCAAAAAACACATCACCCCACCTAACTTTTATGGATAGCAACTCGCTTGACGCTGATTCAGGGGTACAAGGTTCTCAAGACATGATAGGCACATACGGACAACCAGATAACATGATTACATTACAACGCCAAGGTATATGCGACATCATCGCTTCACCCCTTATATTTTCCACTTGAAATTGCAACCTTCTAATTTATCTGCCAGCTTGTAATGTAGATGCATTAGCATGCTCCACTGGTCCAACTGATCCACAACCGTCAAGGAAAGGTCGTGGACGTAGACCAACCATGGGGCATGGGCTTCAGGAGTATGCAAGCAGAAATGGGGGCAGGAAAATGTGTATTGATTTTACAGCAGGGAAAGTGAGACCTACGGACCCAGTCCAAGCAGCAAAGCTTTCTTCTGAGTGTGGTATCCACATCAAAAGCAAAATGCATGTTGCTACGCACTGGAAGGACTATGCCAAAAGCCCACTCAAACATGTTATTCCCCATGCTATTAAAGATATCGCGGTGGGATAGTTTCCTTTAATTTTCATTCTCGTGTTCACATGTTGCATAATTAATTTAGTGATATATCCTACATATGATTGGTATTTCAGATTAATTTTGAGATGGAAAAAGATGACAAGGTTGGGAATGATGTATGCACAAAAGTAATCCAGAAGGGTGTTCGACAACAATGCTACAGGCTAAAGAAATAAACCAGCGAACATTACTCATGAGAATTGGACCAGCCTTGTCAATAAATGGTCTGATGAAAGGAACAAGGTTTGTAACAAGATATGCTACCAACAATAGTCTTTGCACTCACATCTACTGTACCGTATGTAAATACTTATATTCATTTTCTTTCTATAGGAAATATGTCAGATGAATAAGGAAAACCGAGAAGCTATCAAGCATCACCAAAAGACTGGATCTATGTCTTATGTCGCCTATTTCAGCAAACTTGTAAGAATTCCAAATATCTTACTTTTAGTCCTATGTCTATTGCATCTGGCCAATATATATGTAGTAGTAATGTTACAATTTCATATATCTTGTAGAAAAAGGACAAGTACAACAAACAGCAAGACTGGTACCATGAGCGAGCTTGCACTTCTAGCTCATGTAATATTTCTTCTATTATTTTTTACTTGAAATAGATTCTCATATTGATCAAGTGTAATCTAGCATATGAACTTTGCCTTACCATCAATGTTTTCTTTATACTATAGAATTCAATGGAAAAGAAAAGGAAAACACAATCACAAAGTGAGCAGCCAGTATCCGATACATTGATTGTGGCTGAAGTTCTAAAGGAAGAAAGCGCCCATAGCACCTTCCTTTCCAGCATAGGGTATGCATCAAGATCCGGGAGGTCTGGAAGCTCTACTTCATTAGCCCAGATCCGAGTTTTAGAAGAAAGAATTGAACAGAAGGATAGAGAGGCAAGAGATGCAAATGACAGGTAATTATCTTATTTCCCTTTCTATTCTTGTTGTGAATGAATGTTTAACTAAGGAGTGCTTCTTTTAACCTGGGTTGTTAGCTTGATATCCTTTTGGTGATGCTTCCTATAATCAAGCTGTTGGTTATGCATATTTTGAAACATTATAAGTTATTCTTGGGTTTTCTGTTTCATTGGCCCATCTGCATGCTTGCCTTGACATTTAATAATATACTTCTCTATTTCAAATTGGGACCCTTGTACCTTGTTATCTTGTCTATTTTAATCTCATTACCATGCAACATTGTTGTGTTTTGTCATTTATAGGCATCGGGAGGAGTTAGCCGCAAGACTTCAAGCACAAGAGAGAGCATTTGAAGAGATACAAAAGAAGCAGCAAGAAGAATTGGAAGCTTTAAAGAAGAGCCATCAAGAGAAGAATGAAGCCTTGGCAAAGAAGCAAAAGGAGACAGACAGTCTGATTGATTTTCTCTTAAGGGCTCAAGCAACTCAACAAGCAACTCAACAGTCCCACTCCAAACCAGATGGTTCATAAATGCCATCCTTATATTGGAATCATTAGGACAACATATGTGGTCTTTAGTTAATATTAGTTTTCATCTTGTCTATTGTTTGTGTCAAACTTGAGTCAGTTTTTTACTGTCATTTTTGTTTACATAATGATTTGGCTGAGACGATTTCATATATAATATGATTTGACTTTCATATCAATTTATGATTTGATTTTTCTCTTTAACTTTTTTATATAATTTGATGTGATGTGTTGTGAATTAAATACTTATTTTCATCGTAATTTAGATTAGAAAGGAAGTAAATATATTTTCATGATGTCATCTTAATCCATAATAAAAGTAGTAGCACTAGTAGTGGGATAGCTGCTCAAGTGTTGATGTGGCATAAAGTTAGTGACGTTGCCTCGTCACCCAATATGGTACAATATGGCATATTTTCTCCTAACATGTGACATTAATTGACCGTCATGGAAATAGCAAGTCGACGACGTTCTATATAACGTCACCGAAGGTCCCAATTTTGATGATGTTTTTGCGCGCGCTCCGTCACTAGGAGTAATCTGTGTCGGGGATTCCGTGACGATGCTTGTGACGCCCATAAAATGTCACCAGTGGGTAATTTGTGACATTATTAGCTATTCGATGACATTTTTTAGCTCGTCGTAGTAGGCCCGATCTCTTGTAGTGATAGTAGTAGATGCAGAATCGTTTCGGTCTACTTGTCACAAACGTGATGCCTATATACAACGATCATGCCTAGATATTCTCATAACTATGCGCTTTTCTATCAATTGCTCGACAGTAATTTGTTCACCCACCGTAGAAATCTGCTATCATGAGAGAAGCCACTAGTGAAACCTATGGCCCCCGTGTCTATCTTTTATCATATCAATCTTTCATCAACTATTTATCTTTACTTTACTTTAGTTTTGCAATCTTTACTTTCAATCTAAAAAACAGAATACCAAAAATATTATCTTATCATCTTTATCAGATCTCACTTTTGCAAGTGGCCAAGAAGAGATTGACAACCCCTTTATCGCGTTGGTTGCAAGGGTCTTATTTGTTTGTGTATGTACGAGGGACTTGCGCGTGGTCTCCTACTGGATTGATACCTTGGTTCTAAAAAACCGAGGGAAATACTTACGGTACTATGTTGCATCACCCTTTCCTCTTCAAAGGAAAAACAACGCAGGCTCAAGAGGTTGCATGCGTGCTGTTGTGTTGGTTGTTTCGAAGAGCCCGAGGAAGAGGATGAGGAACCAACCACCACTCAGGGTGCGGGTTGTTGTGTTGTTGGTACCAAAGAGATCGAGGAAGAGGAGGAGGAACCAGCCACCAGTCATGGTGCATGTTGTTGTGTCGTTGGCGTCGAAGAACTCGAGGAAGAGGATGAGGAACGAGCCACCACTCATGGTCCAAGTTGTTGTGCTGTTGGTACCAAAGAGCTCGAGGAAGAGGAGGAGGAACGAGCCACCGCTCATGGTGTGTCTTGTTGTGTTATTGGTGTCGAAGACCTCGGGGAGGAGGTGTGGGAACCAACCACCACTCATGATGCGCGGTGTTGTGTTGTTGGTGTCGAAGAACTCGAGGAAGAGGAGGAGGAACCAGCTACCACTCACAGTGCAGGTTGTTATGTCTGTGGTGTCGAAGAACTCGAGGAACAGGAGGAGGAACCAGCCACCACTCGTGGTGTGTCTTGTTGTGTCATTGGTGTCGAAGAACTCGGGGAAGAGAAGGAGGAACCAGCCACCTCTCATGGTGCAATTTGTTGTGTTGTTAGTACCAAAGAGCTCGAGGAAGAGGAGGAGGAACGAGCCACCGCTCTGAAGGAAGTATGCCCTAGAGGCAATAATAAAGTTGTTATTTCTATTTCCTTATATCATGATAAATGTTTATTATTCATGCTAGAATTGTATTAACCGGAAACATAATACATGTGTGAATATATAGACAAACAAAGTGTCACTAGTATGCCTCTACTTGACTAGCTCGTTGAATCAAAGATGGTTATGTTTCCTAGCCATAGACATGAGTTGTCATTTGACTAATGGGATCACATCATTGGTGAATGATGTTATTGACTTGATCCATTCCATTAGTTTAGCACTTGATCGTTTAGTTTTACAGCTATTGCTTTCTTCATGACTTATACATGTTCCTATGACTACGAGATTATGCAACTCCCGAATACCGGATATGATCACGAACATGACGAGGAGTTGGTTATTGAGTGGAGATGAGTCTCGGTCATGTCTACATAGTTCTCGAACCCGTAGGGTCCGCACACTTAACATTCGATGACGATCGGTATTATGAGTTTATGAGTTTTGATGTACCGAAGGTAGTTTGGAGTCCCGGATATGTTCACAAACATGATGAGGAGTCTCGGAATGTCCAAGACATAAAGATCGATATATTGGAAGCCTATGTTCGGACATTAGAAAGTTTACGGATGAGTTCGGGCATTTATCGGAGTACCGGGGGGCTACCGGAACCCCCCGGGGAGTGAAGTGGGCCTCATGGGCCTTGGGAGAGAGAGGAAGGGGTAGCCAGGGCTGGCCGTGTGCCTCCTCCCCCTCTAGTACAAATTGGACAAGGAAAGGGGGGCGGCGCTCCCCTTTCCTTCCTCCTCTCCCCTCCTTCCTTCCCTCCTACTCCTACTATTGGAAGGGGGGAATCCTACTCCCGGCGGGAGTAGGACTCCTCCTAGGGCGCGCCCTTGAGGGCCGGACCCTCCGCCTCCTCCACTCCATTATATATGGGGGTGGGGGGCACCCCATAGACACACAAGTTGATCATTGTTCTTTTAGCCGTGTGCGGTGCCCCCCTCCACAGAAACACACCTTGGTCATATCGTTGCAGTGCTTAGGTGAAGCCCTGCGTCGGTAACTTCATCATCACCGTCATCACGCCGTCATGCTGACGGTACTCTCCCTCAAAGCTCTACTAGGATCGGTCGATCGTGAAGACGTACGACTACATCAACCGCGTTGTCATAACGCTTCCGCTTACGGTCTACGAGGGTACGTGGACGACACTCTCCCCTCTCGTTGCTATGCATCACCATGATCTTACGTGTGCGTAGGATTTTTTTTTGAAATACTACGTTCCCCAACAGTGGCATCATGAGCTAGGTTTATGCGTAGATGTTATATGCACGAGTAGCACACAAGTGAGTTGTTGGCGATACTAGTCATACTTCTTACCAACATGTCATACTTTGATTCGGCGGTATTGTTGGATGAAGCGGCCCGGACCGACATTACGCGTACGCTTACGCAAGACTGGTTTTGCCGACATGCTTCACACACAGGTGGCTGGCGGGTGTCAGTTTCTCCAACTTTAGTTGAATCAAGTGTGGCTACGCCCGGTCCTTGTGAAGGTTAAAACATCACATACTTGACAAAATGTCGTTGTGGTTTTGATGCGTAGGTAAGAACGGTTCTTGCTAAGACCGTATCAGCCACGTAAAACTTGCAACAACAAGGTAGAGGACGTCTAACTTGTTTTTGCAGGGCATGTTGTGATGTGATATGGTCAAGACATGATGCTAAATTTTATTGTATGAGATGATCATGTTTTGTAACAGAGCTATCTGCAACTGGCAGGAGCCATATGGTTGTCGCTTTATTGTATGAAATGCAATCGCCATGTAATTGCTTTACTTTATCACTAAGCGGTAGCGATAGTCGTAGAAGCAATAGTTGGCAAGATGACAACGATGCTAAGATGGAGATCAAGGTGTCGCGCCGGTGACGATGGTGATCATGATGGTGCCTTGGAGATGAAGATCAAAGGCACAAGATGGTGATGGCCATATCATATCACTTATATAGATTGCATATGATGTTTATCCTTTATGCATCTTATTTTGCTTAGATCGTCGGTAGCATTATAAGATGATCTCCCACTTAATTTCAAGGTATACATGTTCTCCCTGAGTATGCACCATTGCGAAAGTTTGTCATGCCGAGACACCACGTGGTGATCGGGTGTGATAAGCTCTACATTCACATACAACGGGTGCAAGCCAGTTTGCACACGCAAAATACTCGGGTTAAACTTGACGATCCTAGCATATGCAGATATGGCCTCAGAACACTAGAGACTGAAAGGTCGAGCGTGAATCATATAGTAGATATGATCAACATAAGATGTTCACCATTGAAAACTATTCCATCTCACGTGATGATCGGACATGGTTTAGTTGATATGGATCACGTGATCACTTAGATGATTAGAGGGATGTATGTCTAAGTGGGAGTTCTTAAGTAATTTGATTAATTGAACTTTAATTTATCATGAACTTAGTACCTGATAGTATTTTGCATGTCTATGTTGTTGTTGATAGATGGCCCGTGTTGTTGTTCCGTTGAATTTTAATGTGTTCCTAGAGAAAGCTAAGCTGAAAGATGATGGTAGCAACTACATGGACTGAGTCCGTAACTTGAGGATTATCCTCATTGCCGCACAGAAGAATTATGTCCTTGAAGAACCTCTAGGTGACAAGCCTGCTGCAAGAGCAACGCCGGACGTTATGAACGTCTGGCAAGCTCGTTCTGATGACTACACGATAGTTCAATGTGCCATGCTTTACGGCTTAGAACCGGGACTTCAACGACGTTTTGAACATCATGGAGCATATGAGATGTTCCAAGATTTGAAGTTAGTATTTCAAGCAAATGCCTGGATTGAGAAATATGAGATTTCCAATATGTTCTACATCTGCAAGATGGAGGAGAACAGTTCTATCAGTGAACACTTGCTCAGAATGTCTGGGTACTATAATCATATGACTCAACTTGGTTGCAAAGTTGACGAAGATAGTCTTATTGATAGAGTTCTTCAATCACTGCCACCAAGATATAAAGGCTTCATGATGAACTATAACATGCAAGGGATGCAGAAGACAATTCCCGAGCTCTTCGCTATGCTCAAAGCTGCGGAGGTAGAAATCAAAAAGGAGCATCAAGTGTTGATGGTTAACAAGAACACTAGTTTCAAGAAAAGGGCAAGGGAAAGAAGGGGAACTTCAAGAAGAATATCAAGACAGTTGCTACTCCCACAAAGAAACCCAAGTCTGAAGCCAAGCCTGAAACTGAGTGCTTCTACTGCAAAGGGACTGGACACTGGAAGCGGAACTGCCCCAAGTATTTGGTAGATAAGAAGGATGGCAAAGTGAACAAAGGTATATATGATATACATGTTATTGATGTGTACCTTACTAATGCTCATAGTAGCACCTGGGTATTTGATACTGGTTCGGTTGCTAATATTTGTAACTCAAAACAGGGGCTATAGATTAAACAAAGATTAGCTAAGGACGAGGTGACGATGCGCGTGGGAAATGGCTCCAAAGTCGATGTGATCGCCGTCGGCACGCTACCTCTACATCTACCTTCGGGATTAGTTTTAGACGTGAATAATGGTTATTTGGTGCCAGCGTTAAGCATGAACATTATATCTAGATCTTGTTTATTGCGAGACGGTTATTCATTTAAATCTGAGAATAATGGTTGTTCTATTTATATGAGTAATATCTTTTATGATCACGCACCATTGAATAGTGGTATATTCTTGTTGGATCTCGATCGTAGTGAGGCACATATTCATAATATTTAAGCCAAAAGATGCAAGGTTCACAATGATAGTGCAACTTATTTGTGGCACTGCTGTTTAGTTTATATTGGTGTAAAGCACATGAAGAAACTCCATACCGATGGACTTTTGGAATCACTTGATTATGAATCACTTGGTGCTTGCGAACCATGCCTCATGGGCAAGATGACTAAGACTCCGTTCTCCGGAACAATGGAGCGAGCAACTGATTTGTTGGAAATCATACATACTGATGTAAGTGGACCGATGAGTGTTGAGGCTCGCGGCGGGTATCGTTATTTTTTGACATTCACTGCTGATTTGAGAAGATATGAGTATATCTACTTAATGATACACAAGTCTCAAACATTTGAAAAGTTCAATAAAATTTAAGAGTGAAGTAGAGAATCATCTTAACAAGAAAATAAAGTTTCTACGATCTGATTATGGAGGAGAATATTTGAGTTACGAGTTTGGTCTTCATTCGAAAGAATGTGGAATAGTTTCCCAACTCACGCCACCCAGAACACCCCAGCGTAATGGTTTATCCGAATGTCGTAACCGCACTTTATTAGATATGGTGCGATCTGTGATGTCTCTTACCGATTTACCATTATCATTTTGAGGTTATGCTTTAGAGACAGCTGCATTCACGTTAAATAGGGCACCATCTAAATCCGTTGAGATGACGCCTTATGAACTGTGGTTTGGCAAGAAACCAAAGTTGTCGTTTCTTAAAGTTTGGGGCTGCGATGTGTTAGGACCGGATTTTCGAGATATTAACTTTCCCAAAAAGCGGACCTTGTGCTCACCAGCCCCAGGATTACTGTTAGCTGATGAGACACCAACTTGTTAAAGAAACTCCAAGCAAAGGTACAAATATGCAGTACAAGACCATTCTGGCCTGTGAGTACGACACAAGCTTTTAGTGATTGATGGCGGAAGCGGTTTTGTGGATCGTCGGTGACTATGGGTCTCCATTTCCCACAGGAATGGCTCACCGGGTTAACACCTATCTTCGCGCGGCTGCTATCTCCAACAGTGTAGGCTCCGGGGTGTCATCACGTCGTTCCTTCCCACGCAAGGAATCTGGCCAAGACAATAGCCAGGGACAAGCCAGTGAGTACTTTGAATGTACTCGCAAACATTATGAATATGGGTGAGACATAAACATGCTCGAGGATAAATTATGATTTAACAGGATAATAATGATATGACAGACTATAATCACAAGTAGGACATTCGAGTAAAAGGCATATGCAATCAGAAAGTAGTAACAAAATAAATAACGGGCATGCCATAGTCGGGCGTTTGAGCGACACCACAGAAAGGGCTTATAAACAAAAAGAATGCCACAGTCGGACGTCTGAGCGACATCACAAAAAGGGCTTGTAAATAAAAAGAATGCCACAGTCGGACGTCTGAGCGACATCACATAAAGGACTTGTAAATAAAAAGAATGCCACAGTCGG
>LR738713.1:708821913-708834153 GCA_902687465.1 Secale cereale | reverse complement strand
CTCTCCACGCCATCGAGCAACGACCCACTGCGCCACCGCCCACTGCGCCACCGCCCCCGCGCCCCCGCCACCTCCCTCTCCACGCCATCGAGCACCGAAGCAGGCCGGAGAAGTCTAGCACGAGGGTCGTCGGCGTCGACGAACCGAAGCGGAGCCGAGCCGAGGAGCACCGCGAACCCGCCACCGAGCCCTTCTTCCACCTTGGATTCCGCCGCCTCTGCTTCAAGTCCGGCCGGCCTGCTGCTCCTAATCCACCGCCGGGCCTTCGTGTGCCTCCGCGGTGAGCTCCCCTCGCTTCCCCTCTTTTGTTTCCCCTCGTCCCGAGCGCTGTAGATCCTAGGTAGTTTGTGTGGCTGGGTGCTGCTGTTGTTGCAGCTATCCTTTTGTTGATTGAAGTACAAATGATCCCTAGCATGTATTGTATAGGTTATTTTGTTGGGCCTGTGTCATCGATGAGGTCTAGCTTTTTCTTCAGTAGTTGTGAAACTGAAGGTGATGGCATTCTTTTTTTTGTCTAATGACTTTTGTTGTAAACTAATAGTCTTAGCTCTGTGGATCTTTCTTGTATGCTGATTACTGATTAGTTAAGATATTTAAAAATGAAGAAAGGCCGTGGCATTGTTTTTCTTCCGTCCAAATCAGCTTCATTTTAATTGTTATCATTTGAACTTCTACAGAGTGGCAAGGACATACAGAGCAATAATTAGAATAGTACTGTAATAGTTGAAAGGTGGAGTACAAAAACTATTGACAGAAACTGAATTTGAGTCCCAAATATGTGGATCATTTCTAAGATATTTATCCATGACTAGTTCAATGACTGTGAATATTATTTCATGAAATCATTTGATTTATCAATGGACTATGTGGGCATTAAGGACTACCGGTGGTCCAACTTTTGGAGCAAATGGTCTTGTTACACCGCAACTACATCGTATGTTGCCTGAAAATAATTCAGAGTTGGTACTGCAAGCTAGTTGAGCTCATTATGTCTCTGTCTCTTCATAGCCTCCCACTGCTCTCAACAGGCCCCCAATTAATCTAGCTTAGTGCTGCAAATAACCAGGAGGGAGTAAATGTGAGTAAATGTGTGAACCTCAGTACTTCAATCATCATGCTGGGGGGCAATGTTACTAACCAGAAAAGGTTTTGACTTGAAATGTTAATAGCACAGAGAGCACCACAAGTTAAAACTATTGTTGTAAATATTTGAACTTCAAACTATTGTTTTACAAGCTTCTGCAACTTTTTCTTAACTGTTGATGCTGCTGTTATGCCTGTATTCACTGCTGTTGCTACTGTACTTGTCATGATGCTATACTTGTGATGATGCTACTTGTGATCTTCTGAAATGACCCATTGGCGACTTCATTAGGCGGGGATAATGATTTTGCAGGTACCCCGAGAGGCCCTTGAGTTTGCTGGAATGTTGATTAACTTCCATTCCGGCAAATTCGGGTACTCCATATGTCCTATTTTCAGCAAAGGTCATGCTGAAATTTTCCGTGCATTTTAGCATGACTTTGCTAAAAATAGGACATATAGGGTACTTGTGACTAATGCATGGGCCGGGGTATCTTAGTGGTTAATTAGGTAGGATCAAGTGCCCTTTATTCTAGCTGCATTAAACCATAGGCGGCAATAGAGCCAAGTGATTAGGCCCAACTTACAATTCTCCTTCCTAGCTTAGCTTTTAGGATGCCTCGGTGTCGACAAACCATAAATTATGAAACCTTGGCTTTTAGGGTGCCTCGGTGTCGATAAAAACCGAAATGATGAAAGCTTAGGCTTTTAGGGTGCCTCGGCGTCGAAAAACCCTCAATTAGAAAAGCTTAGCTCTTAGGATGCCTCGGTGTCGACAAACCCTAAATGATGAGACCATGATCTTGTTCCTTGACAATAACCAACTTTTTGACCAAACTTTGTTCCTATTTAGAGAGAAACATGGCCAACAACGATGAGGCCGGCGGTTCAGGCGGGAAGGCATTCTGGGAGCTGTCCCAGGAGATGGAGGAACAACCTCACTTGTATGAGGACGCCGCCTTCCCCACCGATCCTGAGACCACTGATGGTACCGCGGAGGATGACCCCACTGATGCCACCACTGATGGTGCTGCCGAGAATGCCACCACTGATGATGGCGGCGCACGCACAGATGGCAGCCAATCGAAGAGGCAACGGAAGGACCGGTGCCCGACCGTGCTCCGCACCCTCAAGGAGGAAGTTACTGAAGTGGACTCCGATGGGAATCCAACGGCGCCCGAACGAATAGTCAAGGGGTACTCGCTTCAGCTCGGGTGCATTCTTCGGAGCACCGTCTCGATCAACAGCGAGAACCTGAGGCATCCTGACAACGGGAATTACCGCAACCTCCTCTTCACGAAGCTGCACGAACGATACAAGTTCCCCGCTCAATTTGATAACACAAGCCTCAAAGGGAATAAAGTGAACAATGCTGCCCTCACGAAGATGAGCAAGGCCCTGTCTACTTGGAAAACCAATGTGAAGAGAATGATCGAGAAAGGTGAGAGTTATGAGAAGATCAAGGAGAAACATCCTTCGATCACCGAAGATGACTACAACGACTTCAAGATCACTTGCTCGAGCGCCGCACACTCCGAATCAAGTCAGCGGGGGAAAGAAATGCGGGAGGTCAACTTAGGGGAACACACACTCGGTCCCGGCGGTTACAGAGTGGAGGAGCCTATATGGGACAAGGAGGAGGCGGACCATGCCGAGCAAGGCCTACCGCCCCTCTTCGATAAATACGGTGACAAGCAGACCAGGAACTTTATCAGGGCCCGGTACAAGAAGGACCCGAAAACAAAGGAGCTGACCACGGATCCGAAGACCAGGGCGCTTGAGGCTGTTCTGGTAAGGAATACACCCCCGCGTAATTAGCTCCATATGGTTGCATTCGAATTAATGAAGCCAAATTTCTAAATGATTCACATTCCTTGTGCAGGCGACTGAAAGCAGTAGCGCGGGGTCGACTAAGAGCGGCCCTTGGGACACGACTCTAAATAGGGCGTTGAATGTAATGAAGAACAAGGATAAGCTCGAGAAGTCGACGTCAGCTGGTCGTGTGGCTGGCAAAGGCTTGTCGACAAAATGGTCGTCATACTATAACGCTGGTGGGCGAAAGGAGAAAAAGACCAGCTCGGAAAGCCACGCGTGCGAGGTTCAAGAACTCAAGGCACAGGTGGCGCGGATTCCGGAGATTGTCCAAGAGCAAGTGCAACAACAGCTCGGAGCGACGATCACCGCCATTGTGCCTAGCTTGATCGAGGGGTTGCAGGCGTGGATTGCGGGCGGCCAACAGGGGCCGCCCCCGATTCCCAGCTTCACGGCCAGCAACTCGCAGAACGCGATGGCGGGGCCATTGGTGTCTCCGGCGGAGGCAGCATTGGTGTCCCCGACGCCGGCACGGGAGCTTAATGCACCCGTGTGTACGCCGACCGGCACCTCTGCAGCAAGCGGCCCCTCCGTCAACTGCACGCCCGCCGTTGGCGGTGCCTCGACATTAGCCGAGCTCGACGCCATCATCACGATAACTAATTAAGCCTCTCTCGGCCGAGGACTTCATCTCCCTGCCTTTGACTAGGCATCCCTGACGCCCTACATGTTTTCGCAGGGCGCCGCCGACGTTCCGTGCACTCTCCTGCACTTCATGAACAACGAATTGGTCGATGTCGCCAAGGGCAAAATCGTTCAACCGGGCCAGCCCTTGTTCCACGGTACCCAGATGCCACCCAACTTGTTTAGGGTTCAACTGGTTCGGGTGCTGCCAGGCTGCGACGAGGTGTTACCTCCGATTCGACCCGTCGGGGCCGACGATGATGACGTCATGACCCTCAGCGCCTGCCTGAGCTGGCCCCTGCTTTGGCCGAAGAGCCAGATTCGTTTGGGGGCGGGGGAAACCACCCCAAAGACAACACCGCCAGTCGAGCCGGCGCCAAGTCGTCCCCATGGCAAGTCCGCCGCAACGGTGCGGGACATCCCTATGCCACTGGATCCAAACATGCATATGGCACAGGATCAGAACAACGACGATGACGATACATTTGCCAATGTCGATCAGTACTTTGCCGATCATGGGTACGGTGACGACTTCATGGGGCCTCCTTCTCAAGAACCCAACCCAACAAAAGACGTGCGCGATCAAGCCGGTACCGCGGAGAAGCCAAGTTGCAACAGGCGTCGTCTGCCGTTCAGCTCTCAGGAGACGCCTCCAGCTGCCGACTTCACCGAGCCTCAGATAGGTGAGGTGCGAAATATGATCAGCCCCAACACACTAAAGAAGGCGGTCTCTGAGCAGAACTCGGTCCCAATTCAGGAGACTAAGAAGAAGGCACGCAAAAGAAAAACTAACAAGGGTGCGAGCCAGCCGGCACCGAGTACGATCCGTGCTCAGGACGGGCCACCTTCACCTGAGGATGTAATGAGGAGGGTGCATGTGGCGGGTAGGCCGATGCTACCGATAAATATGCTCGATGCTGCAACCGGTGCCATGCGGAGTCTGCATGACAATGTTCTTTCTTTGGAGAAGCGGCGTCTCAGAGAGAAGGATGTGGCATACCCGGTTTTCGCGGCCAAGGTGCCGGAGGGCAAGGGCTTTGTGGATAACTCCATCGGGGGTACGATCGTCCTGCGGTTTCATGACATCCACGCTATGTTGAACCTTCTTCCGCTGCACTACACCTTCGTTCGGCTATTTTCGCTGAGTATGGAGATGCGGATCATTCGCGACAAGACCCCGGACATCGTGATAGTCGACCCCTTCTACATGTGTGCCAAGTTCTTGGGCAGCGCTGGGGACCGGCAAGTCGTGAGTTCTTACCTCGAAGGCGTCATTCTGGCAAACCAAGATAAGGATAACTTCCTCGTGCCTTACTTTCCCGAATAAGTCCTCCGCCTCAACCGCCCCGTAACATATGAATTCTTAGATTTCGATCGTTCTTCTTTTAACATTCCATGTTTTCTGCAGTGACACACAGTGCACGCTCATCCTACTAAGCCCCAAATATTCCATGGCCACGTATTTGGACCCGGACCGTCAGTCGGCTGTAGACTACACAAATGTCAAGAAGGTTCTTGATGATGTTCTCCCCGGCTACGCCAAATCTGGAGGCACCTTCACCAGGACAACTCGTAAGTACGGCAAGCACGTGTTCTCCCACAACACGACGTTCTGCTGCGTCAAGCAGCCGCCTGGCGGTCAGAAGGGTGCCTACTACGCCATCCATCACATGCGGGCGATCGTACGGGACCATCATCAACTTCTGCTACCGAGTAAGCTCAAAGATTGGGCCGCGCGCGTGTCTGCAATCCAGGACGCGGATATCAGACAAGATTTCTTTCGCATCCAGTCGGAGTTTGCGGAAATCATCCATCAAGATGTCCTTCGTACCTCGGGGCAGTTCTACCTCAGAAATCAACCGTCGAACAGTGACATCGACACAATGCTACAAATGCAGGCTGACAACGCCCGTGATTTCATGACTCCCACGATAGACGGCGGCTTCATCCACGCTCCGGTGCATTGAGTCGAGTCGAAAGCAGTGATGATGTGTCTAGTTCTGAAACATCGATTGGCTCATGGTGTAATTAAACTTTAATGAACTTGTAGTATGTCTCTTTGGTTTCGAGAGTCGTTCAACTTAGATGTAATCGATGCTATTAATGTCTTGCTTTTCTCTTTCGATCGTTCTGTTGCATACTTATATATTGCTTATGAATTGTCTGTGAATTGGTACTAACGTTTCGTTTGGCTAGTAGCGATGCCGTCGTATGTCGTGTACAAGGGTAAGGTTCCCGGAGTCTACGACGACTGGGAGGAGTGTCGGAGACAGGTTCACCGATTCAGCGGTAACAGTTACAAAGGGTACACCACTAGGGCCGAGGCCGAATCTAGATACGCCCGCTATCTAGCGGGAGAGGGGAGGGAGCGTTGGAGGAACCGGATGAAGACGAGTTTCATCGTGATGACCGCAGCTCTCTTCTATGTGATGGTAGTTTAGATGATCGATATCGACTTGTAATGTGAAGACAAACTCGCTACTCGCGGTCTCGAGACTTGTAATATATTGTTCTATCTTTGTTCGGTCTTTTCAATTCGGAGACTAATATGATGAATTGTATTCGGAGACTAATATGATGAATTGTATTCAGAGACTAATCTTCTATTGTATTCGATGAATTTGTTGTTGATGTGTGCTGTCTATATTCTGTGCAATTATACATTTTGTAATATGTGCAAAAAAACAGAAAAATAATATTAAAAAAACCTAATATTCATACTAATGGCGCATTATCAGCCAGTGCGCCATTACTATGCGGACATTACAAATGGCGCATCCTGCCTGAGTGCGCCATTAGTATGCCAAAGCACTTGGGTACACATGGCCCCTGGGAGGCATACTAATGGCGCACTACCGTGCACACTAATGGCGCATCTACGGTGCGCCATTAGTATACCAGATACTAATGGCGCACCAGAGGTGCGCCATTAGTATCAAATACTAATGGCGTGCTAGTAATGGCGCACCACTAATGCGCCATTAATGGCCAAATTAGGTGCGCCATTAGTAGGCCTTTTCCTAGTAGTGATGGGAGGAGAAAAGCATTCCAAGAAGTTTGGAAGTTTTCTCCCTCTTCAAACTCCTAATAGAAAGAATATAAAATTAATACATAATATCACAACAGCACAAAAAAGTTGTCTGGAATTTTTTTAAATAAATTTGAATATAAACTAGACCAAATTTGAGGAACAGCAGAAAAAGAATCAATTCATTTGGAGCTGTAGTTTAAAAGTTAAAGCCAGTCAAAGTTTGGTCAAATCTGATTTTCAAACTAAAACAGAAAAGAAAACGTTTCGGGTGAGAATACGCCTTCGAGCTAGGGAATGCGTACTTTGTGTTTTACGCCTTCACTTAAAAACGTGCGGTGGCGAAGCTGGGTCACTGACAGTGGGTCCAGGGGGCCAACTAGTCAGGTTTGACCAGTCGTCTCCCCCCTTCTCTTCCTCTGCTCGAACGGAGGCGGGACTCCGGCGATAGTCGACTGGTCAGAGGGGACGGAGAGAGTCGCCGGCGGCGAGTTCCGCGGCGGAGGGAGCTTCTGGTGGAATTGGGGATTCGAGTTGCGATGGGTTTTGATCATGTTCGAGGGGTCGGATAGCTCCGCAAGGTCGAGGGGAAGGCGACAGTGGTGCTGGACGGGCGGGGGAGGCCCTGGTGGCGCCGCATTGTTCGAGGCAGGGACGTCGGCCGAGGTTGCCGGAGAGGAAGGGGATGACCTCTCTGGTCTTCCTACTGCTATGGGCGGATCGGTGAGTGATCGTGTGAGGCTGCTGAAGGGTCTGACGAGCTTGGGGGCCTCTTATATAGACGGGCAATGGTGGTTCAGCGGCGGCAGAGGATAAGATCGCCGGCGACCGCCATACTGCAGCAGCATTATTTCATGAATCAAAACTACCCCAATAGGCCCACTCTCCTAGACTTAAGGGTTTTGCTAGAAGGACTACAAGCATGAGGAAGCTCAAGGGCATTAGAGCAAAATAGACTAGGGTTGCAGTGCAAATCACCAAACTGAACCAGAATGGAAAAGGGGTTGGTTCACTCAAATTTTTCAAAGGACCAAGTTGGTTTTTTGCATAAAGTTGATTAACACACTCCTATGAACATCCCATAATTTTGGTGGAACCATAAAAGGAATATTTAAAGGGGTTGTAGTGCAATTTGGCCTACTGAACCAGATTGGCAAACTTGTTGTGGAGCTCAAAATATTAAATGAAATAATTATATTAATGCATAAAAGTGATCTAATAACATTACTTGACATCTCCAATTTTTGGTTGGAATTATAAATAAATTTATCAAGTGGTTGCAGTTCACATGAGGCCTTAAAATTAAAGGGAAACAAATATAAAGGGGCAGATAATTAGGGGGACAATTATATATAATTAATCCTGCTAATATAAGCAAAGTTTCAAAAGAGTGCATAAAAGAATCTAATATAAATTGGAAAGTTTTCACTAGGGGTAAAAACTCCAACATAACAGAGCAAGAATTGTCCTGGAATCCAAAGGAACATTCCGCAGAAGGCAAAATTTTAATTCACTGGCAAAATTTTATTTAACAAAACATTGCTAAATTTTTGGGGTGTTACAACACTACCCCCCTTAAGAAAAATCTCGTCCTCGAGATTTGTTAAGGGTTGCTATAAGGTCTACTACTGCCTTAAAAGATATTACCAAAAATTTTACTGCTCTAATTTTGCAAATAAAAGCTACTACAGTGCAAGCGTAAACAGTGATGTAACTGCAGTTTTAAACATGGCGTGGCATGGAGGAACAAGATATTTCTACTCCGGGACTTAGTAAATTTAGAAATGGCATTTTTCTAAATTTACAAATATGCCGGTTGCACCCGAGAGCACAGTGCTCTCACTGGCTGACAGGTGGGGCCTGGGCCCATTGTCAGCCTCTTCTTCCTCCTCGAGTTCTCTCTTCTCCTCTCTCCCGCGCGCTTTTCCCGCACTTTCTCCACCGGCGACGGCTAGCTCGTAGGGCATCTAGGCCGTACTGCCGTAGTGCGCGGCGTGCTAGCTGCCGGTGCAGCGTGCACTCACCTCGCGGGCCTGTGTGCTGCCGGCACTGCTCGCGGATTCGCCTCCGAACACCAGCGGTCGAGCGACGAGCGGCGCTGGTGGACTCCACCCACCGTACACCGATCTCGAGCTATAAAACGGTTGAGGAGCTACTTCCTCTTCCTCTCACCTGGCCTCTCTTCTTCTCCTTCCTCCCCTCTCCTCCATTTGTGTTTGCAGGAGCTCGGGTCGAGGCTCTAATGGAGGAGGTGATGCCGAACTGGTGTATGATCCTCGTGTGCGTGGGGTTGGCGGCATTGCTGGGGGTATATGCACTCTTGTGCGTGATGATCCTCGATGATCGTCGTGATGCGGCGGCTCGAGTGCTGGCTCTCCGTGGCGGCGGTGATCACGGGGATTAGGTGAGAGTGTCAGGTGCTGACTATTGTTAGTGTGCGGTAAGCAATTAGTGCTTGAATAAATTCCCATGAGTTTCTTCTCAAGAGACTGTGGTGTGCGAGGGTGTGGTTAATTTAGAAGAAGCAGGTGTAGGTGGACTAGCATCTTAGTGTACTGCTGGTGGAGTGGCCGGAGTTGTATTATCGTTGTTGTGGTGCTGCGTGATGAAAGAAAAATCTATGTTAAGCAGATGGACGAGATGCAACAACACAGGAAAGATTTATTTAACACACGATGCAACACACAGTTCTCATAAAAAGATACGGGTACACCCACGTGGTAGTTACGTCTAAAATATAAACGGTAAATGAACAGGGTCCTGGGAAAAGGTCTCTGGTGCCGGGGGACATTCTTCTTCTTCTATCGGTGGTAGTGGGTTGACCAGTCGGTGAATGTGCTTCTCCTGCCCGGGCCTCAGTGGTCTGCCGATGGCGATCCGGGGATTTAAATCGGCGAGGCTCTGGAGATAACCCATTATCCGCTGGGTTAGACGTTCTTGCGCGATGACATACTGCGTAAGGTTGGCTAGCACTGGGTCCCTCTCAATACGCCCACCAGGAAAAGATGCTACTTCTCCGGGTGCTGCGCGGCTTGGAAAGTAGTAATATCCTCGCTCGCTGGCATAGGGCACCGCGAATCGAAGGCGAGCAAGCGCTTCACAAGCGATAGCCTCTATGGCCATCTGGGGAGTTGGCATGGATTTCCTCATGAAGGAAACCTCTGTGGGGTCTTGGTTTGGGTTGGCGGGTGGGATGTGTACCACTGCCCAATATTTCGAGGTGGGTGGTGTGATCCTCGATTTGAGCAGCTCATACTGAGTTGGACGGGTAGCACTCATGGTACTGTAGGTAAAATCCCACAATATCTTCACGAAACTACCAGGGGATGCCTCAGGGGTTCTCCCATAAATACTAGGGATCGGCATGGTGAAGGAAAAGGCTGTGAGAGGAGAGCACCGGGTGAGGGATGCTTGGCAAGGTCATGGTGTGGCCTATATATAGCAGCCTGGTTGGTTTATAGGGTTATGCTGAGGGCATCTATATCGTCGGTTTCGCTTTATGGGGTCGGGGTCAAAGCTACAGGTACTCACGTCTTGTAAAAAGACGTGTTTACTGTAGGGGTTGTCGGTGAGGTGCTCTGGGGTTACACCTGAGAAAAGAGGAAAAAGCATACGTTCACTGACACAACGGTGCACGAGTGCTGAAATAAACTGTACATACATATCGGCACACAGGTTACAATACCACGGGCTGTGGACAAGGCTTGGCACTACTCGGGTGATCTAGTCGACCTCGTTTATATCCAAGCGGCCTTGCCTTGTGGATGCTGAAGCTTCTCCGGGAGCTTCATCGTTGGGATTGGCTGGTGGTGGCTGAGGAGGTGTAGGGTCGGGGCAGTGATGATGACCCTCGCGAGGATTGTTGGCTACGATCCCGTTGGAGAGTGCGCCAAACAAACGACACATCACTTCTGGAGATACCAAGGCATTCTGGTCAATGACCGCAGCAGGCCTTGGGGACTCAATTGGTTTCCCGAACAACACGACTGGGTTGTCGGTGCCGGACTCGTCTCGTCCTCTTGGTGGGGCTCGGCGAAGCAGTTCTCCACGAGTTGCGATCAGATCAAGGGTGATTTGATCGAACAGTTCCTCGAGTACACTAACATAGCGTACCAGAGGAAATAATGCAGGATCCGTCTCGTGGTCTCCGTTCGCAACTCGGGGGGGGGGGGCCTACCATACCCATTACGACTGGGGTAGTAGTAGAATGAGCGACAGTTAACTCTGGGCGACAGGTGCCGGAGTTGAACTATAGCTTCTCGAGCAACTAGTTGGATAGCTTGCGGCTCAAAGGAAGTTGTCCTTCCGGTGAACCTGTAGGGGCGCTCTGGTGCCAGACCCCTACCGTAGATGTGCACAGTGGCCCAGAATTGACGGCTTTCACCGCCCATGGAGTCTTGGTACACAACATATTCTGGGGGCACTTCCATCGCAAAGGCACGACGGGTGAGGTTTGCGAGCACGATCACAAAACCTCCAAGGTTGGTTGCTGTGGTTTCATTGTGGATGATGGGTCCTGGCATTTTAGCTCGGTATGGGGGTAGAGGCTGTGTGGTGCTGGGTTTGGGGGGGCTAGCGTGCCCTATTTATATGAAAGGACGGAGTCTTCCTTCGCACGCTTGCGGAAGGAACTGTTTTGGCGTCGGTCACTGGCGCATGATCGATAAGCTAGGCTGATAGGTTGGGCATCGACTACCAAAGGTGTCGGTCCACTATGTGGGTGTCTTACATGGGAAGCTTGGCTGGGGTTGGGATATGGTCTGGTGTGGTGGTTAACCTAGGTTTTTTGACCTGGCTAAGATAGGATTAGCCAACGGTCAGCCTAGCTCTGATACCAAGGTTGTCAGGACCGGATTTTCGGGATATTAACTTTCCCAAAAAGCGGACCTTGTGCTCACCAGCCCCAGGATTACTGTTAGCTGATGAGGCACCAACTTGTTACAGAAACTCGAAGCAAAGGTACAAATATGCAGTACAAGACCATTCTGGCATGTGAGTACAACACAAGCTTTTAGTGATTGATGGCGGAAGCAGTTTTGTGGATCGTCGGTGACTATGGGTCTCCATTTCCCACAGGAACGGCTGACCGGGTTAACACCTATCTTCGCGCGGCTGCTATCTCCAATATTGTAGGCTCCGGGGTGTCATCACGTCGTTCCTTCCCACGCAAGGAATCTGGCCAAGACAATAGCCAGGGACAAGCCAGTGAGTACTTTGAATGTACTCGCAAACATTATGAATATGGGTGAGACATAAACATTCGCGAGGATAAATTATGATTTAACAGGATAATAATGATATGAAAGACTATAATCACAAGCAGGACATTCGAGTAAAAGGCATATGCAATCAGAAAGTAGTAACAAAATAAATAACGGGCATGCCACAGTAGGGCATCTGAGCGACACCACAGAAAGGGCTTATAAACAAAAAGAATGCCACAGACGGACGTGTGAGCGACATCACAAAAGGGCTTGTAAATAAAAAGAATGCCATAGTCGGACGTCTGAGCGACATCACATAAAGGGCTTGTAAATAAAAAGAATGACACAGTCGGACGTCTGAGCGACATCACATAAAGGGCTTGTAAATAAAAAGAATGCCACAGTCGGACGTCTGAGCGACATCACATA
>LR738713.1:708790347-708804039 GCA_902687465.1 Secale cereale | reverse complement strand
AGGATGAGGAGGAGGAACCAGCCACCACACATGGTGCAAGTTGTTTTGTTGTTGGTACCAAAGAGCTCGAGGAAGAGGAGGAGGAACGACCCACCGCTCATGGTGTGTCTTGTTGTGTTGTTGGTGTCGAAGAACTCGGGGAAGAGGAGGAGGCACTAGCCACCACTCATGATGATGGGTATTGTGTTGTTGGTGTCAAAGAACTCGAGGAAGAGGAGGAGGAACCAGCTACCACTCACAGTGCAGGTTGTTGTGTTCTTGGTGTCGAAGAACTCGAGGAAGAGGAGGAGGAACCAGCAACCACTCATGGTGCGTCTTGTTTGTTGGGGAACGTTGCATGGGAAACAAAAATTTTTTCCTACCGTTCACCAAGATCAATCTAGTAGATGCAACTACGAGGGGAGAGTGTGATCTACGTACCCTTGTAGATCGCTAAGCGGAAGCGTTATGAACGCGGATGATGGAGTCGTACTCGTCGCGATTCAGATCGCCGAAGACCTAGCACCGAAGCAACGGTGCCTCCGCGTTCTTCACACGTACGGCTCGGGGACGTCTCCTCCTTCTTGATCCAGCAAGGGGTGGAGGAGAGGTTGATGGAGAACCGGCAGCACGACGGCGTGGTGGTGATGGTGGAGAAGAACTCCAGCAGGGCTTCGCCTAAGCACCGCGGGAGAAGAAGATGTAACGGGAGAGGGAGGGCAGCACCGAGGCACAAACTGTGTTGGCTGCCCTCCCTTTGCCCCACTATATATAGGGGGGGTGGAGAGGTGAGGGCGCCCTAGGGTTTCCCCCTAGGGGCCGGCGGCCAGGGCAAGGGGAGGGGGCGGCGGCCAGGGCAGGGGGGCGCGGCCAGGCCCTAGGGTTTCCCCCCCCCTAGGTGCCTTGCCCCCCAAGGCCAAGGGGTGCGGCCAGCCCTAGGGGGTCCCACCCCCTTAGCCGCATGAGGAGAGGGCCCAGGGGGGGCGCACAGCCCCCTGAGGGCTGTGGTGTTCCCCCTTGTGGCCCACTAGGCCCAGAACTTCTTCCGGACCCCCCGAAAACCTTTCCGGTACTCCGCCGATTTCCCGATGCTCCCCGGAACACTTCCGGTACTCCGAAACCTTTCATCCTATATATCAATCTTCGTCTCCGGACCATTCCGGAGACCCTCGTCATGTCCGGGATCTCATCCGGGACTCCGAACAACCTTCGGTAACCATACACTTTTCTCACTAACAACCCTAGCGTCACCGAACGTTAAGTGTGTAGACCCTGCGGGTTCGGAAACCATGTAGACATGACCGAGACACTCCCAGGTCAATAACCAATAGCGGGATCTGGATACCCATATTGGTTCCCACATGTTTCTCGATGATCTCATCGGATGAACCACGATGTCAAGGATTCAGGCAATCCCGTATACAGTTCCCTTTGTCTCGTCGGTATGTTACTTGCCCGAGATTCGATCGTCGGTATCTCTATACCTAGTTCAATCTCGTTACCGGCAAGTCTCTTTTCTCGTTACCGTAATACATAATCCCGTGACCAACTACTTAGTCACTTTGAGCTCATTGAGATGACGCATTACCGAGTGGGCCCGGAGATACCTCTCCGTCACACGGAGTGACAAATCCCAGTCTTGATCCATGTCAACTCAACAGACACCCTCGGAGATACCTGTAGAGTACCTTTATAGTCACCCAGTTACGTTGTGACGTTTGGTACACACAAAGCACTCCTACGGTGTCAGTGAGTTACATGATCTCATGGTCATAGGAACTTATACTTGACATGCAGAAAACTATAGCGATAACTGACACGATCAAAAGCTATGTTAACGTTTGGGTCTCGTCCATCACATCATTCTCCTAATGATGTGATCCCGTTATCAAATGACAACTCATGTCTATGACCTGGAAACCGCGGTCATCTTTGATCAACGAGCTAGTCCTGTAGAGGCTCACTAGGGACACAAAGTCTGTCTATTTATCCACACATGTATTTGAGTTTCCAATCAATACAATTATAGCATGGATAATAAACGATTATCATGAACAAGGAAATATAATAATAACTCTTTTATTATTGCCTCTAGGGCATATTTCCAACAGTCTCCCACTTGCACTAGAGTCAATAATCTAGCATTACAAGGTAATGAATCTAACACCCATAGAGTCTTGGTGTTGATCGTGCTTAGCCCGTGGAAGAGGCTTAGTCAACGGATCTGCAACATTCAAATCCGTGTGTACTTTGCAAATGTTTATGTCCTCCTCCTTGACCAAATCGCGGAAGGAATTGAAGCGTCGCTTTATGTGTCTGGTCCTCTTGTGAAACCTTGGTTCCTTGGCTAGAGCAATGGCACCAGTGTTGTCACAGAACAGAGTCATTGGGTTCAGTGCACTAGGCACAACTCCAAGATCTGTCATGAACTCCTTCATCCAGACACCTTCCTTCGCCGCCTCCGAGGCAGCTATACACTCCGCTTCACATGTAGAATCAGCTACCACGCTCTGCTTGGAACTGCACCAGCTTACCGCTCCCCCGTTGAGAATATATACGTATCCGGTTTGAGACTTAGAGTCATCCGGATCAGTGTCAAAGCTTGCATCGACGTAACCCTTTACGACGAGCTCTTGATCACCTCCATACACGAGAAACATATCTTTAGTCCTTTTCAGGTACTTCAGGATATTCTTGACCGCTGTCCAGTGATCCATACCAGGATTACTTTGAAACCTTCCGGCCATACTTATGGCAAGGCTGACATCTGGTCTTGTGCACAGCATTGCATACATGATAGAGCCTATGGCTGAAGCATAGGGGACGACACTCATCTTTTCTCTATCTTCCGCAGTCACTGGGCATTGAGTCTTACTCAACTTTGTACCTTGCAATACCGGCAAGAACCCCTTCTTGGATTGATCCATTTTGAACTACTTCAAAACTTTATCAAGGTATGTACTTTGTGAAAGTCCTATCAAGCGTCTTGATCTATCTCTATAGATTTTGATGCCCAATATGAAAGCAGCTTCACCGAGATCTTTCATCGAAAAACTCTTGTTCAAATACCCCTTTACGCTATCCAAAAATTCTATATTGTTTCCAATCAGCAATATGTCATCCACATATAATATTAGAAACGCTATAGAGCTCCCACTCACTTTCTTGTAAATACAAGCTTCATTGTAAACTTGTATAAAACCAAACGCTTTGATCACCTCATCAAAGCGAAGATTCCAACTCCGAGATGCTTGCACCAGCCCATAAATGGAACGCTGAAGCCTGCATACTTTGTCAGCATTCTCTGGATCGACAAAACCTTCTGGTTGCATCATATACAACTCTTCCTTAAGAAAACCGTTAAGGAACGCTGTTTTGACATCCATCTGCCAAATTTCATAATCGAAATATGCAGCTATTGCTAACATGATTCGGACGGATTTAAGCATTGCTACGGGTGAGAAAGTCTCATCGTAGTCAATCCCTTGAACTTGTGAAAAACCCTTTGCCACAAGTCGAGCTTTATGCACGGTGACATTACCGTCAGCGTCCGTCTTCCTCTTAAAAATCCATTTATTCTGAATGGCCTTCCGCCCTTCAGGTAATACTTCCAAAGTCCATACTTTGTTTTCATACATGGATCCCATCTCGGATTTCATAGCTTCTAACCATTTGTCGGAATCCGGGCCCACCATCGCTTCTCCATAGCTCGTAGGTTCACCGTTGTCTAACAACATGACCTCCAAGACAGGGTTACCATACCACTCAGGTGCAGTGCGTACCCTTGTCGACCTACGAGGTTCGGTAGTAACTTGATCAGAAGCTTCTTGATCATCATCATTGGCTTCCTCTTCAACCTCTGCAGGCTCCACAAAAACATCTTTCTGTGCTGCGCTACTTTCTGGTTGAAGCAGAGGTTCAATAACCTCATCAAGTTCTACCTTCCTCCCACTCAATTCTTTCGAGAGAAACTCTTTCTCGAGAAAGGACCCGTTCTTAGCGACAAACACTTTGCCCTCGGATCTGAGATAGAAGGTGTACCCAACTGTTTCTTTTGGGTATCCTATGAAGACACATTTGTCCGCTTTGGGTTCGAGCTTTTCTGGCTGAAGCCTTTTGACATAAGCATCGCAACCCCAAACCTTGAGAAAAGACAACTTCGGTTTCTTACTAAACCATAGTTCATACGGTGTTGTCTCAACGGACTTAGATGGAGCCCTATTTAAAGTGAATGCAGCTGTCTCTAACGCATATCCCCAAAACGATAGTGGCAAATCGGCAAGAGACATCATAGAACGTACCATATCTAATAGGGTTCGATTACAACGTTCGGACACACCATTACGCTGTGGTGTTCCAGGTGGCGTCAACTGTGAAACAATTCCACATTTTCTCAAGTGATCACCAAACTCATAACTCAGATATTCTCCCCCTCGATCAGATCGTAGGAACTTGATCTTCTTGTTACGATGATTTTCAACTTCACTCTGAAATTGCTTGAACTTTTCAAAAGTTTCAGACTTATGCTTCATTAAGTAAATATACCCATATCTACTTAAGTCGTCAGTGAAGGTGAGGAAATAACGATATCCACCGCGCGCCGTTACACTCATCGGACCGCACACATCAGTATGTATGATTTCCAATAAGTCACTTGCCCGTTCCATTGTCCCTGAAAACGGGGTCCTTGTCATCTTGCCCATGAGGCACGGCTCGCACGTGTCAAGTGATTCAAAATCAAGAGACTCCAAAAGTCCATCAGCATGGAGCTTCCTCATGCGTTTTACGCCGATATGACCCAGACGGCAGTGCCACAAGAAAGTGGTATTATCATTATCTACTCTGCATCTTTTGGCATCAATGTTATGAACATGTGTATCGTCACTATCGAGATTCAATAAGAATAAACCCCTAACTTCGGGTGCATGACCATAAAAGATATTACTCATATAAATAGAACAACCATTATTCTCTGACTTAAATGAGTAACCGTCTCGCAATAAACAAGATCCAGATATAATGTTCATGCTTAACGCAGGCACTAAATAACAATTATTCAGGTTCATAACTAATCCCGATGGTAATCGAAGAGCGAGCGTGCCGACGGCGATCACATCAACCTTGGAACCATTTCCCACGCGCATCGTCACTTCGTCCTTCGCCAGCCTCCGTTTATTCCGCAGTTCCTGTTTAGAGTTGCAAATGTGAGCAACCGAACCGGTATCAAATACCCAGGCACTACAACGAGAGTTGGTAAGGTACACATCAATAACATGTATATCACATATACCTTTGTTGTTGTTGGCCCCCTTCTTGTCTGCCAGATACTTGGGGCAGTTCCGCTTCCAGTGGCCGTTCCCCTTGCAATAGAAGCACTCAGTTTCTGGCTTGGGTCCAGCCTTGGGTTTCTTCACTGGATTAGCAACTGCTTTGCCACCCTTCTTAGAGTTACCCTTCTTGCCCTTGCCATTCTTCTTGAAACTGGTGGTTTTATTGACCATCAACACTTGATACTCCTTCTGGATGTCTGCCTCAGCGACTTTCAGCATCGAGAACAGCTCGGCGATGGTTTTGTTCATCCCTTGCATGTTATACTACTGCACGAAGCTCTTGTAGCTTGGAGGGAGTGACTGGAGAATTCTGTCAATGATAGCCTCATCCGGGAACACAAGTCCCAGATCAGCTATGCGGGTATAGTACCCAGACATCTTCAGCAAGTGCTCACTGACAGACGAATTCTCCTCCATCTTACAAGCGAAGAATTTATCGGTGGTCTCATACCTCTCGATCTTAGCATTCTTCTCAAAGATGAACTTCAACTCCGTGTACATCTCATATGCACCATGACGTTCAAAACGCCTTTGAAGTCCTCCTTCCAAGCCGTACAACATGGCACACTGCACTATCGAATAGTCATCCGAACGCGTCTGCCAGACGTTCATAACGTCCGCAGGGGCTCCAGGAGCGGGGGGTTCACCTAGCGGTGCATTTAGGACATAAACCTTTTGGGCAGCTGTGAGGATGATCCTCAGATTGCGGAGCCAGTCCACAAAGTTGCTCCCATCATCTTTCAGTTTAGCTTTCTCTAGGAACGCATTAAAATTCAGGGGAACTCCTGCGCGAGCCATCTACAACATAAGATTTGCAAAGACAATTTTTTTTAGACTATTGTTCATGATAAGTGAGTTATTACCTAATCAAATTAATTATAACTCCCACTCAAATTGACATCCCTCTGGTCATTCGAGCGTGACATGATCCAAATTCACCAACCCAAGTCCGATCATCACGTGAGATGAGGTGGTGTCAATGGTGAACATCAATATGTTGATCATATCTACTATATGACTCATGCTCGACCTTTCGGTCCTCCGTGTTCCGAGGCCATGTCTGTACATGCTAGGCTCGTCAAGTCTAACCCGAGTGTTCTGCATGTGCAAAACTGGCTTGTACCCGTTGTATGCGAACGTAGAGTCTATCACACCTGATCATCACGTGGTGCTTCGAAACGACGAACCTTCGCAACGGTGCACACTCGGGGGGAACACAATTTTATCTTGAAATTTTAGTGAAGGATCATCTTATAATGCTACCGTCGTCCTAAGCAAAATAAGATGCATAAAAGGATTAACATCACATGCAAATCATAAGTGACATGATATGGCCATCAACTCGTGCTTTTGATCTCCATCTCCAAAGCACCGGCATGATCTCCATCGTCACCGGCGCCACACCATGATCTCCATCATCATGATCTCCATCATCGTGTCGCCATCGGGGTTGTCGGCGCCCACCATGCTCTTACTACTATTGCTACCGTTTAGCGATAAAGTAAAGCATTACAAAGCGCTTAATGATTGACACGCAGGTCATACAAAAATTAAAGACAACCCTATGGCTCCTGCCGGTTGCCGTATGCATCGACATGCAAGTCGATATTAACTATTACAACATGATCATCTCATACATCAAATATAATTCATCATGTCATTGGCCATATCATATCACATGCATACCCTGCAAAAACAAGTTAGACGTCCTCTAATTTGTTGTTGCATGTTTTACGTGGCTGCTATGGGTATCTAGCAAGAACGCTTCTTACCTACGCAAAACCACAACGGTGATATTCAAGTTGCTATTTAACCTTCTACAAGGACCGCCTTTTGCTATTCCGATTCAACTAAGATAGGAGAGACAGACACCCGCCAGCCATCTTATGCAACAAAAGTCACATGTCTGTCGATGGAACCGGTCTCATGTACGTGGACATGTAAAGTTGGTCCGGGCCGCTTCATCCTATAATACCGTTGAATCAAGAAAGACTAAGGAGGGCAGCAATTTAAACATCAACGCCACAAACCCTTTTGTGTTCTACTCGAGAAAGCATCTACGCAAGATCCTAGCTCATGATGCCACTGTTGGGGAACGTTGCATGGGAAACAAAAATTTTTTCCTACCGTTCACCAAGATCAATCTAGTAGATGCAACTACGAGGGGAGAGTGTGATCTACGTACCCTTGTAGATCGCTAAGCGGAAGCGTTATGAGCGCGGATGATGGAGTCGTACTCGTCGCGATTCAGATCGCCGAAGACCTAGCACCGAAGCAACGGTGCCTCCGCGTTCTTCACACGTACGGCTCGGGGACGTCTCCTCCTTCTTGATCCAGCAAGGGGTGGAGGAGAGGTTGATGGAGAACCGGCAGCACGACGGCGTGGTGGTGATGGTGGAGAAGAACTCCAGCAGGGCTTCGCCTAAGCACCGCGGGAGAAGAAGATGTAACGGGAGAGGGAGGGCAGCACCGAGGCACAAACTGTGTTGGCTGCCCTCCCTTTGCCCCACTATATATAGGGGGGGTGGAGAGGTGAGGGCGCCCTAGGGTTTCCCCCTAGGGGCCGGCGGCCAGGGCAAGGGGAGGGGGCGGCGGCCAGGGCAGGGGGGCGCGGCCAGGCCCTAGGGTTTCCCCCCCTAGGTGCCTTGCCCCCCAAGGCTAAGGGGTGCGGCCAGCCCTAGGGGGTCCCACCCCCTTAGCCGCATGAGGAGAGGGCCCAGGGGGGGCGCACAGCCCCTTGAGGGCTGTGGTGTTCCCCCTTGTGGCCCACTAGGCCCAGAACCACTTCCGGACCCTCCGAAACCCCTTCCGGTACTCCGCCGATTTCCCGATGCTCCCCGGAACACTTCCGGTACTCCGAAACCTTTCATCCTATATATCAATCTTCGTCTCCGGACCATTCCGGAGACCCTCGTCATGTCCGGGATCTCATCCGGGACTCCGAACAACCTTCGGTAACCATATACTTTTCTCACTAACAACCCTAGCGTCACCGAACGTTAAGTGTGTAGACCCTGCGGGTTCGGAAACCATGTAGACATGACCGAGACACTCCCAGGTCAATAACCAATAGCGGGATCTGGATACCCATATTGGTTCCTACATGTTTCTCGATGATCTCATCGGATGAACCACGATGTCAAGGATTCAGGCAATCCCGTATACAGTTCCCTTTGTCTCATCGGTATGTTACTTGCCCGAGATTCGATCGTCGGTATCTCTATACCTAGTTCAATCTCGTTACCGGCAAGTCTCTTTACTCGTTACTGTAATACATAATCCCGTGACCAACCACTTAGTCACTTTGAGCTCATTGAGATGACGTATTACCGAGTGGGCCCGGAGATACCTCTCCGTCACACGGAGTGACAAATCCCAGTCTCGATCCATGTCAACTCAACAGACACCCTCGGAGATACCTGTAGAGTACCTTTATAGTCACCCAGTTACGTTGTGACGTTTGGTACACACAAAGCACTCCTACGGTGTCAGTGAGTTACATGATCTCATGGTCATAGGAACTTATACTTGACATGCAGAAAACTATAGCGATAACTGTCACGATCAAAAGCTATGTTAACGTTTGGGTCTCGTCCATCACATCATTCTCCTAATGATGTGATCCCGTTATCAAATGACAACTCATGTCTATGACCTGGAAACCGCGGTCATCTTTGATCAACGAGCTAGTCCTGTAGAGGCTCACTAGGGACACAAAGTCTGTCTATTCATCCACACGTGTATTTGAGTTTCCAATCAATACAATTATAGCATGGATAATAAACGATTATCATGAACAAGGAAATATAATAATAACTCTTTTATTATTGCCTCTAGGGCATATTTCCAACAGTCTCCCACTTGCACTAGAGTCAATAATCTAGCATTACAAGGTAATGAATCTAACACCCATAGAGTCTTGGTGTTGATCGTGCTTAGCCCGTGGAAGAGGCTTAGTCAACGGATCTGCAACATTCAAATCCGTGTGTACTTTGCAAATGTTTATGTCCTCCTCCTTGACTGAATCGCGGATGGAATTGAAGCGTCGCTTTATGTGTCTGGTCCTCTTGTGAAACCTTGGTTCCTTGGCTAGAGCAATGGCACCAGTGTTGTCACAGAACAGAGTCATTGGGTTCAGTGCACTAGGCACAACTCCAAGATCTGTCATGAACTCGTTCATCCAGACACCTTCCTTTGCCGCCTCCGAGGCAGCTATATACTCCGCTTCACATGTAGAATCAGCTACCACGCTCTGCTTGGAACTGCACCAGCTTACCGCTCCCCCGTTGAGAATATATACGTATCCGGTTTGAGACTTAGAGTCATCCGGATCAGTGTCAAAGCTTGCATCGACGTAACCCTTTACGACGAGCTCTTGATCACCTCCATAAACGAGAAACATCTCCTTAGTCCTTTTCAGGTACTTTAGGATATTCTTGACCGCTGTCCAGTGATCCATACCAGGATTACTTTGAAACCTTCCGGCCATACTTATGGCAAGGCTGACATCTGGTCTTGTGCACAGCATTGCATACATGATAGAGCCTATGGCTGAAGCATAGGGGACGACACTCATCTTTTCTCTATCTTCCGCAGTCACTGGGCATTGAGTCTTACTCAACCTTGTACCTTGCAATACCGGCAAGAACCCCTTCTTGGATTGATCCATTTTGAACTTCTTCAAAACTTTATCAAGGTATGTACTTTGTGAAAGTCCTATCAAGCGTCTTGATCTATCTCTATAGATCTTGATGCCCAATATGAAAGCAGCTTCACCGAGATCCTTCATCGAAAAACTCTTGTTCAAATACCCCTTCACGCTATCCAAAAATTCTATATTGTTTCCAATCAGCAATATGTCATCCACATATAATATCAGAAACGCTATAGAGCTCCCACTCACTTTCTTGTAAATACAAGCTTCATTGTAAACTTGTATAAACCCAAACGCTTTGATCACCTCATCAAAGCGAAGATTCCAACTCCGAGATGCTTGCACCAGCCCATAAATGGAACGCTGGAGCCTGCATACTTTGTCAGCATTCTTTGGATCGACAAAACCTTCTGGTCATTCGAGCGTGACATGATCCAAATTCACCAACCCAAGTCCGATCATCACGTGAGATGAGGTGGTGTCAATGGTGAACATCAACATGTTGATCATATCTACTATATGACTCATGCTCGACCTTTCGGTCCTCCGTGTTCCGAGGCCATGTCTGTACATGCTAGGCTCGTCAAGTCTAACCCGAGTGTTCTGCATGTGCAAAACTGGCTTGCACCCGTTGTATGCGAACGTAGAGTCTATCACACCCGATCATCACGTGGTGCTTCGAAACGACGAACCTTCGCAACGGCGCACACTCGGGGGGAACACAATTTTATCTTGAAATTTTAGTGAAGGATCATCTTATAATGCTACCGTCGTCCTAAGCAAAATAAGATGCATAAAAGGATTAACATCACATGCAAATCATAAGTGACATGATATGGCCATCAACTCGTGCTTTTGATCTCCATCTCCAAAGCACCGGCATGATCTCCATCGTCACCGGCGCCACACCATGATCTCCATCATCATGATCTCCATCATCGTGTCGCCATCGGGGTTGTCGGCGCCCACCATGCTCTTACTACTATTGCTACCGTTTAGCGATAAAGTAAAGCATTACAAAGCGCTTAATGATTGACACGCATGTCATACAAAAAATTAAAGACAACCCTATGGCTCCTGCCGGTTGCCGTATGCATCGACATGCAAGTCGATATTAACTATTACAACATGATCATCTCATACATCAAATATAATTCATCATGTCATTGGCCATATCATATCACATGCATACCCTGCAAAAACAAGTTAGACGTCCTCTAATTTGTTGTTGCATGTTTTACGTGGCTGCTATGGGTATCTAGCAAGAACGTTTCTTACCTACGCAAAACCACAACGGTGATATTCAAGTTGCTATTTAACCTTCTACAAGGACCGCCTTGTTCTATTCCGATTCAACTAAGATAGGAGAGACAGACACCCGCCAGCCATCTTATGCAACAAAAGTCACATGTCTGTCGATGGAACCGGTCTCATGTACGTGGACATGTAAAGTTGGTCCGGGCCGCTTCATCCTATAATACCGCTGAATCAAGAAAGACTAAGGAGGGCAGCAATTTAAACATCAACGCCACAAACCCTTTTGTGTTCTACTCGAGAAAGCATCTACGCAAGATCCTAGCTCATGATGCCACTCTTGGGGAACGTTGCATGGGAAACAAAAATTTTCCTACCGTTCACCAAGATCAATCTAGTAGATGCAACTACGAGGGGAGAGTGTGATCTACGTACCCTTGTAGATCGCTAAGCGGAAGCGTTATGAACGCGGATGATGGAGTCGTACTCGTCGCGATTCAGATCGCCGAAGACCTAGCACCGAAGCAACGGTGCCTCCGCGTTCTTCACACGTACGGCTCGGGGACGTCTCCTCCTTCTTGATCCAGCAAGGGGTGGAGGAGAGGTTGATGGAGAACCGGCAGCACGACGGCGTGGTGGTGATGGTGGAGAAGAACTCCAGCAGGGCTTCGCCTAAGCACCGCGGGAGAAGAAGATGTAACGGGAGAGGGAGGGCAGCACCGAGGCACAAACTGTGTTGGCTGCCCTCCCTTTGCCCCACTATATATAGGGGGGGGGGAGAGGTGAGGGCGCCCTAGGGTTTCCCCCTAGGGGCCGGCGGCCAGGGCAAGGGGAGGGGGCGGCGGCCAGGGCAGGGGGGGGCGGCCAGGCCCTAGGGTTTCCCCCCCTAGGTGCCTTGCCCCCCAAGGCCAAGGGGTGCGGCCAGCCCTAGGGGGTCCCACCCCCTTAGCCGCATGAGGAGAGGGCCCAGGGGGGGCGCACAGCCCCCTGAGGGCTGTGGTGTTCCCCCTTGTGGCCCACTAGGCCCAGAACTTCTTCCGGACCCCCCGAAAACCTTTCCGGTACTCCGCCGATTTCCCGATGCTCCCCGGAACACTTCCGGTACTCCGAAACCTTTCATCCTATATATCAATCTTCGTCTCCGGACCATTCCGGAGACCCTCGTCATGTCCGGGATCTCATCCGGGACTCCGAACAACCTTCGGTAACCATACACTTTTCTCACTAACAACCCTAGCGTCACTGAACGTTAAGTGTGTAGACCCTGCGGGTTCGGAAACCATGTAGACATGACCGAGACACTCCCAGGTCAATAACCAATAGCGGGATCTGGATACCCATATTGGTTCCTACATGTTTCTCGATGATCTCATCGGATGAACCACGATGTCAAGGATTCAGGCAATCCCGTATACAGTTCCCTTTGTCTCGTCGGTATGTTACTTGCCCGAGATTCGATCGTCGGTATCTCTATACCTAGTTCAATCTCGTTACCGGCAAGTCTCTTTACTCGTTACCGTAATACATAATCCCGTGACCAACTACTTAGTCACTTTTGAGCTCATTGAGATGACGTATTACCGAGTGGGCCCGGAGATACCTCTCCGTCACATGGAGTGACAAATCCCAGTCTTGATCCATGTCAACTCAACAGACACCCTCGGAGATACCTGTAGAGTACCTTTATAGTCACCCAGTTACGTTGTGACGTTTGGTACACACAAAGCACTCCTACGGTGTCAGTGAGTTACATGATCTCATGGTCATAGGAACTTATACTTGACATGCAGAAAACTATAGCGATAACTGTCACGATCAAAAGCTATGTTAACGTTTGGGTCTCGTCCATCACATCATTCTCCTAATGATGTGATCCCGTTATCAAATGACAACTCATGTCTATGACCTGGAAACCGCGGTCATCTTTGATCAACGAGCTAGTCCTGTAGAGGCTCACTAGGGACACAAAGTCTGTCTATTCATCCACACGTGTATCTGAGTTTCCAATCAATACAATTATAGCATGGATAATAAACGATTATCATGAACAAGGAAATATAATAATAACTCTTTTATTATTGCCTCTAGGGCATATTTCCAACATTGTTGTGTTATTGGTGTCGAGGAACTCGAGGAAGATGAGGAGGAACTAGCCACCACTCATGGTGGCTGGTTTTGTGTTGTTGGTGTCAAAGAACTCGAGGAAGTGGAGGAGGAACCAGCCACCACTCAGGTGCAAGTTGTCGTGTTGGTGTTGTTGAAGATCTCGAGGAAGGGGGGAGGAACCAGCCACCACTCATGGTGTGCGGTGTTGTGTTGTTGGTGTCAAAAAAATTCGATGAAGAGGAGGAGGAACCAGCGACCACTTATGGTGCGCGGTTTTGTGTTGTTGGTGTCAAAGAACTCGAGGAAGAGGAGGAGGAACCATCCACCACTCATGGGACGCGGTTTTGTGTTCTTGGTGTCAAAGAACTC
>LR738713.1:708769620-708789404 GCA_902687465.1 Secale cereale | reverse complement strand
AGGAACCAGCCACCACTTATGGTGCGTGCTGTTGTGTTGTTGGTGTCGAAGAGCCCGAGGAAAAGGTTGAGGAACCAACCACCACTCATGGTGCGGGTTGTTGTGTTGTTTGTACCAAAGAGCTCGAGGAAGAGGAGTAGGGACCAGCCACCACTCATAATGCATGTTGTTGTGTCGTTGGTGTTGAAGAACTCGAGGATGAGGAGGAGGAACCAGCCACCACTCATGGTGCAAGTTGTGGTGTAGTTGGTACCAAAGAGCTCGAGGAAGAGGAGGAGGAACGAGCCACCGCTCATGGTGTGTCTTGTTGTGTTGTTGGTGTCGAAGAACTTGAGGAAGAGGGACACGAACCAGCCACCATTCATGGTGTGTCTTGTTGTCGGGGTTTTGGAGCGACATATGCCAACGTATGGCTTATCATGCATGTGGTCAAAAGAACGTCGCCGGGCTCGGGAAGCGGGATGAGGCAAAACTTAGGACGCCTACGGATCTTACCCAGCACTACAAGAAATATGTCAACTTGTGACCTTGACTATTGGTCACTGAAAGGTCATTATTTTCCATTTGTGACCTTTTTATGACCAAAAACAGATGGTCAAAAGCTGGCCATTGTAAACTGAAATTAACGACCTTCCCTGTGAGAAGGTCATAGACGTTTATGACCAAAATATGCCTACTGTCGTGTTTTGGTCACTAGCAGCCTCCCCGGACCACGTAGGCATCCAGCGTGGCAAGCTGATGTGGCACAAGAATCGGCCCGGTCCAATTCGGTGTTTTACGTGGGCCGAGCCCATTAATTCAGCCCATTTATTGTTTTTTTTCGCTTTCAAGTTTGGTCAGCTAGATGGGCCAAGCCCAATAGAATTTTATGTTTTGGGCCACAACCTTTTACAGTCCATATTTTTTTAGGCCTCGCCTTTTTCCAGCCCACTTGCCAATTTTCTTTTGTTTCTTATCCATTTTAAAGTAGGTCCCACTAGTCAAATGTGAACCAATTACTAGGTTTGCTGCCTGGGTACCACACGTCAGTTCTATATTTGTGAAAATATATAATTTGATTCAAAAAGAGCCAATAAGGCTTAATATTTCATGCAATAGCCAAGCATAGTACAATTCTGGTATTCAGCTATCAAATACAACTAAATATACACATAACTAGCTTCACACATAACTATGTCCAGTGAGCTAAAACGCATTGATGGGTGTGGTTTTTCTTCTGGATTTCTCTTCCTAGAGCTTTTCTACACCCAACTTTTGAAGAATGAAAACCAGCATCTGCAAATAATAAATTATGAAAAGTTAGAAACAGAATCAAGTGAATCTGTGAATATAAATTTCTCATAATGATGAAAATTTGCTACAGAACTGCAGATTTAACAGGAAACCATGCATATAACATTCTCATAACAGCGAAAACTAAGATATATTTTGCAAATGATCAAGTACCAGCACAGTGCAAGTTAACACAATAGATGGATAGTACAACAGGTCAGGGAGCAGCAAGACGCAAGCCATATGCATTATAGGCAGTCAAATAGTTCAGGGAACATCACATATGCATGCAATTGAAGTATGTACTAGTAGTAATACAACACAATGCCAGGTTGGAGCAAACCATGCTTAAGAAAACAATGGCAGCAGCATGGCATAATCAAATAATAATGTGATCAAACAATTGGATATGAGTCGCACTCAAATAGGATTCAGCTAAAAAAACACCTGAAGAATGAGCTTCAGACAGGGAGGAAGGATTAGACAGATGATACCTAGACAGAATACTTGAGCGCGATGCCGGGGACGGTGTCCCTGCGACGAGCGGCGCGCGAGAGCACGAATCTGGAGAGGGAGACAGCGCGGCAGAAGGCCCTGGTGGCCGGGTCGTCGAGGACGCGGCGCACGGCCCAGGGCGCGCGGAAGGCGGCCTCCAAAATGGCGAGTTCCAAGGTGACGGTGCGACAAAGGCGGCAAACGCAGGCCGCCCGCGCGACGTTCGCGAGTAGGAGCCGGTGCAGGGCCATCACAGATCCCAGGTCCTCAACACTCCAGCGGCAGCAATCCAGGGTCTTCTTCTCCTACTCGTTCTTTTTCTCCTGGGTTGCTCCTTCTTCTACTGGGCGTGCTCCTTCTTCTCCTACAACAGCAGCAACAACAAGTTAATGACAACAACAACAGCTCAATAACAACAACATCAACTCCTGGGAATGCTTTAGCTTAGTCCATTTCTTTTATCAACAACTTATCCTAAGGACGACGTGCTATCCAACTTTGGAAAATATTTCTTTTATCAACAACTTATCCTAAGGTCGACGTGCTATTGAACTTTGGAAAATACAATATGAATATGATAGCAGCAGCAGCAAGTCCTACACTAAACTAAGCAATCATGATTTCTAACAACATCAATCATCGTCAGCAAGTCCTAACTTAACAACAACAAAGAGAAGAGGAGAAGAGCGAAAATTAGAAGAAAACAGAGGAGAAGTTTATGTTAATGAAAAACAATTACTCATCTTTTCAAATGAATCAAATGAATAGCTCTACACTGCATGTTTAATTGAAGTAACTAAAAATGTTTCAGTCATTTTAAATTAACAGAAAAAGGGCTATGCTACTAATCAGTTAACAGCAAAAGGTATTATTTAAAGTAACTGAAAAAGGTTGTAGTTAACTGAAGAGAGATTCCATTTACTCTAAATATTTAGAAGCTTAGTTACAGAATTAGGAGTAGAAGTTGTTACAGGCTAGAAGAAGTAGCTTCAAATTTACAACTTCATTTCAGACAAATTTACAACTTCATTTCAGAATTAGGAGTACAACTTCATTTCAAATTTACAACTTAATTTCACTGAATCCAGTGTTACAGGCTAACTGTAGTAGCAAGGGAACTATAAGATTAACAAAGCTATAGAAAATCAACAAGCTACAGAATATCACAACTGAGGGAATACTAGGACATATTTAATGCATAATTGACCAAATGGTTGGGTGTCAACAGTTTTGATCCACCTCTCGTGAAAAAGACAAATTTCGGCCGATTCAGCTAGAAGCGGGTCAAATTTGAATTGTAGCTACCTCATAGTTTGCTCTTTATTTATTCCAAAAATCATTTGTAGGTACATAAGTATCTATGTAATCAGAGAAACACCAAAATGATTCCAAGATTCAACCACTACATAGGAACGGTCATTCCCGCCGTTTTGACCGCATTTTGAAACGGACATAAAAAATTCAACGAAAATCAAAAAATTGGAAAACCTTCGCATTGTGTCATTATATATGACCAAGTTACCAGGAAAAATAATAAACTTGTAATACGGCAATTCTTTTAAAAAAGTGTTCTCAGAAATGAGCTATCATGCGTGAAGATTCATGGCTTTCAAGCCAAATGATCAATCTTATGGCCACATTCATGGCATAATTTGTTCAAATGATCTCATATTGTGCACAAGGGTGCATATTGGAATGTCAAACAATATTGCCTAAGGAAGTTTTCATTTTCTTTGGACGAAAAAATCATTTTCCATTTTTCGAGTGCCCAAAAGGAGGTTTTTTGTGAAGGACCTCCCAAATAATTGTTGCAAAATTGTACCAAATCAATTTTATAAAATAATAGGACATATTTAATGCACAATTGACAAAATGGTTGGGTGTAAAAAGTTTTGATCCACCTCTCGTGAAAAAGACAAATTTCCGCCGATTCAGTTGGAAGCGGGTCAAATTTGAACTGTAGCTACCTCATAGTTTGCTATTTAATTTTTCCAAAAATCATTTCTAGTTACATAAGTATCTATTTAATCAGAGAAACACCAAAAAAATTCCAAGATTCAACCACTAGCTAGGAACGGTCATTCCCGCCGTTTTGACCGCAAAACGGGCATAAAAAATTCAAAAAAAAATCAAAAAATTGGCAAACCTTCGCATTGTGTCATTATATATGACCAAGTTACCAGGAAAAATAATAAACTTGTAATACGGCAATTATTTTAAAAAAGTGTTCTCAGAAATGAGCTATCATGCGTGAAAATTCATGGCTTTCAAGCCAAACGATCAATCCTATGGCCACATTCATGGCATAGTTTGTTCAAATGATCTCATATTGTGCACAAGGGTGCATCTTGGAATGGCAAACAATATTGCCGAAGGATGTTTTGATTATCTTTGGACAAAAAAATCATTTTCCATTTTTCGAGTGCCCAAAATGAGGTTTTTTTGTGAAGGACCTCCCAAATAATTGTTGCAAAATTGGACCGAATCAATTTTCTAAAATACTAGGACATATTTAATGCACAATTGACAAAATGGTTGGGTGTAAAAAGTTTTGATCCACCTCTCGTGAAAAAGACAAATTTCCGCCGATTTAGTTGGAAGCGGGTCAAATTTGAACTGCGGCTGCCTCATAGTTTGCTATTTTTTTCCCAAAAATCATTTCTAGTTACATAAGTACCTATTTAATCATAAATACATGGTTTGGTGGCGATACGTCGAGGTTTGGGCGGTGGTCGAGGGCCCCAACTCTAGAGCGCGTCAACTCACATGACCGCCGCATGGTCACCGCGTGACTGTGGCGTTGCCATGTGTTCTTAGCGGCCTAGGCATGTCTAGTGGGTTGGGCACTCCCCATGTAGGTGCTAGGAAGAAAATTACAACATAAGATTCTCACGAGGAGACTGATCGATGCTCAAACATGAATTAGCAGCCAAGTGTTTGAATAGCGATATGGGAAATGCACATGGATAATGGGCATGAGTTTTGGTTGAGGATGATCAGTTACTAAGAAGACAGTCTTCACAAATTTTCAGCTCAAAAGGAGGAGTCTAGGTGGTACTTGCTTTGCAAAGTACCACACCGGACATAAATACGAATGTTGAAGCTGGGCTCAAAATAATGAATGGATTGAGCTGGCATTTGGTGGAGGTTAGTTATTTGGGCATAGGAAAGCACTGTAGAAAATGGATACCATTTGGACATGCCAAAGTGGTACTTCCTTCACAAAGGGTTTTTTTGAACAGAATAGGAAAATGAATATTTTTGAATTATTTTTGAACTAGGCAAGGAAGGTTTTTTAATATTTGACGAAGATATGACCCAATTTTTTTTGAGATTTTTGGGGGAGTTTTGGGAATGACAGAAATATAGGTTGCTTCACAACCTAGGGCAAAAACTGCCACATGGACATGACACATAGGCAAAACTGATGAGGTGGCGCCTAGTCGTAGAAACCCACCACAATTTACAAGGTTATGACCATCTATATTGGTCATGATCCGCTAGAAATAAGGCAGCGGACGAGTGCTATCTGCTTTATGACCATTTCGTGTAAGGAAATTATGACCTTTCTGACCAAAATGGTCGTTATAGTTTATGGTTTGGAGCCCCCCGAACAGCTTTTGACCAATTGGTCTGAAATGGTCATAGATCTATGACCAATTCTTCCAGGGTCACTAACAGAAGGTCATAAGTTGACATATTTCTTGTAGTGCAGGTTCGGGGCTGTCAGGACCCCGATCCTAAGTCACACAAGTCTAGCCCGTAACACATCATATCACTTTGCGGCCTCACGCACGGTATCCCCACGGGTGCCACCTTACCTGGCCCGGGACCGTTTGCGCATTTTGGCACACGTATATGATAGTGTCGCTAGCATCCATATGACAGAAAACTCGGGCCGACATGACTACTTATAAACCAAAAGTGGCACTAAATTACAGGGACATGCATACATGACCCAGCAACGAACGTGTCGGTCATCAACGTATGAACCCAAGTCGTAGCAAGCTACAAGGACTTAAAGGAACAACGCGTGACATTTCCCCTAAGGGACAGACACAGGAACGAAAAAGGACACATGCCGGCCAGCCTAAGTGTTCCGGAGCAGTAGCAAGCTACCAAGGCTCAGTGGATGCACTAGGAGACATTTCCCTGTAAGGTAGGCTACCAAAGGTAAACAACTAGGTGTCGGATCCCACACATAGCAATACACATTACACGTACGCATAACATGCAAGTATGTGCTGTACAACAAGGCATCACAACATAACTCAACAACTCATATAGATAAAGGCCCAGAAGAGCCATCATAGCATTTATTACAATCAGAGGTCACATGACCCAACATACAGGGCATACAGGCAACGGAAGCATTACATGTCTGAGTAGAGACATCTACAAATGAAAAAGGCTGAGAAGCCTGACTATCTACCAGATCCTACAAGGGTACAAGATCGTAGCTGAGGTAACAAGCTAAACGTCGAAGTCCACGCGGAACCACTAGCGAGACTGAGGTCTCTCTGCAAAAACATAAATTAAGCAAACGTGAGTACAAAGGTACTCAGCAAGACTTAAATCAGAACTAGCTACATATGCATCAGTATCAACAAAGAGGTGGTGGAGTTTGACTGCAGCAAGCCAGCTTTGACTCGGTGGCTATCCTAAACTACTACTGCAAGTAACTCTTTTGAGGTGGCGCACACGAGTCCACATATTCACCAATCAATACACCACTATGGATCCGCTCCCGTCTCCCTACGAGAAGGCCATCCATAGCACTCACGCTTATCTTGCGCGTTTTAGAGTATCCACTTTCACTTGTCTATGAACTGTAGAGGTAACCCAGAAGTCCATTTCCGCGGACACGGCTATTCGAATAGATTATATTTAACCCTGCAGGGGTGTAGTTCTTCACACACGCTCTCACCACTTACCACCGTTTACACGACATGTACTCGGCAACCTTCAAGCGGAGGCCCAGCGAGGGTGTCGGCCACGACCTGACTAACCACACAAGTCTCTCGTCCAGGTTTATCGCCTATTTGGGTTCCATCCGTGGGGAGATCCGGCCGGGGTGTCGCTCACGGCCCCAAACGATGTGTACAGGGTTCCCGCATCACCAAACGGGCAATCGGTACACCGTGCCACGTACCTGCCGCGTCACAGCCCACCCCGAGGGTCAGCGCTGCGCACGACCTCCAGTAAACTACAAACACCAGAAACTAGTTGCAACTCCTGGACAGAGATCATGCTGATTAATAAGTCGAGAGAGTCAATTAAGGATCCCAATGTGTGGTAGTAGCTGTTTCATGGACCAACCAACACAGAACTCAGTTCCTGAGGACGGCTGCAATGAGACAACCCACCATTTACTCCTACATGGCCTCTCATCGCTACCTTTACCAAATCGTGTTCACACACTTAGCTCACACACAGTAGGACATGTTCATCACATTCCAATTCATCCCCGATGAATCAGACTTGACACAACTCTAAGCAATAGCAGGCATAACCAGAAAGCATCAATGAGTAGGCACAACATGGCTCAAACAACTCCTACTCATACTAGTGGGTTTCAACTATTTGCTGTGGCAATGACGGGTCATGTAGTGGAAAGGGGTTCAACTACCGCAGCAGGTAACAATTGAAGCGTTGTTGTCCTAATGCAGTAAAAGAGAGCAAGAGCGAGAGAGTGGGATTGTATCGGAATGCTCAATGGGGTTTTGCTTGCCTGGCACTTCTGAAGATATCAATGAGTCTTCATCGGTGTCATCGAACTCATCGTCGGAACGTCGTCTATTGAGAGGGGACAAAACCGACAAACAGAGAAAGAACACAATCAATGCAATGCGACAATATGATGCATGATCATGACATGGCAATATGCTATTTATTGAGCTAATGCAACTAGCAACACAATTAAATGAAGTTGGTTTGAACCAAAGGTTCAAATTCAAACTTCATATGTGATTATTTAAATGCCATTTAATTGATTTGACCTGATCAGCAGGTTTAACTTCTTCAAACATGCATGAAAATGCCATAAACAGATTCCTTGAATTTTTCTGATCATTTTTCATATATAAATTATTTTCATCTGAGCTACGGTTGATTTTATATGATTTTTAGAAGTTTTGGCTATTTTTTGAATTAAATAAATCATTTAAGATTTATTTTAAAAATCCAGAAACACTTTACTACGTCAGCATGACCACATGCTGATGCCAGCAGGTCAACAGAGGCTGTTCGGGTCAAACCTGACGTGTGGGGTCCACACGTCAGTGACACAACAGTTAAACAGGCTTGACCAGACTTAACAGAAAATTAAACTAAGCTAAATAGGCACATGGGCCCACATGTCAGTGTCTCGGTGGTTAACTAAAACTGGTTTAGTAACTAAACTAATTTTGTAGGGCCCTGGGTCCACCTGTCATCGACCCAGGGGGGGGGGTCATTAGCACTAATTAAAAGTACCCGCCGGAGTGACTCGCCGGCGACCACAATCCGCGGCGGTGCCTCGCCGGAGTGGCTCGGATTTCGCGTACAAGGGGTGATTTCGGGAGCGGTAAGTCCCATTGGAAAGCTGGCACTCGGCCGCATCCAACGGTGCAAGCGGTACGGCCTAAGGTGGTCGGATACAGCGCCGGCGACGAGCGAGGCGGCGGCCGGAGTACGGGCTCGGTCGGGTTAGGCGCTACGGGGCACGGGGAGATGAGCTGATGGGTGCGGCGTGCTCCTGGGGGTGCGCTGAGCTCGCTCATGGCCTCGAAGGAGCGTGGCAGCAGCTCTGGCCACGGCGGCGCCATGGACGGCGGCGGCGAGCTCACGGCCGTGGTTGGGATCGGGGCTAGCGAGTGCAACGAGAGAGGGAGAAGTAGGGGTTGGACGCGGGAGCTCACGGTGGACACGCAGAGCAGACAAGCGGGCTCGGGGAGGCGCTAACGACGGCGAATTCGATGGTGAGGTCGTCGGCGGCCGAAGGTTGAAGAAGACGAAGACAGCGGCGTTTTGGGGCTTCCGGCGTCGGGCGGCTCGGCGAGGAGGAAGAGAGGGACGAGGCGAAGCTCGGGGGCATGCTAGAAGGGCGAGGCGGAAGCGGTGGCTATGCGTGCGGCGAACGGCGGCGACGAGCTCCGCTCGAACGCGAGAGGAAGAGAGAGCAGAGGGGGGGAGGCACCGAAGAGAGTAGGAGAAGTCCAGGGGGTGCGTGGCATCTCCAGGGGGGTCGAGGAGCAGGCAGGCAGCCTGGAGCTGGCCGACGTGTGGCCACGCGCGGCGAGCACACGCTCGTCCCACTGGCAAGGAGGAAGACGACAGGGAGGGGGGGCGGTGGAGGGCTGGGCCTGTGGGCGCTACAGGAGAAGGCCAGGTGAGGTAAGCCCAGGTACTTCCACTCTCTCTCCCTTTTCTAAAAAAGTTTCTGTTTTCTATTTTTCTGCTTTTGTTTTGATTTAAATCTTGCCACTGTTTGAAATTTCAACAATTTCAAACCAGTGCCAAAAATCCTCTGAACAATTTTATGTTGCTAGATGGACTTTTCCAGAAGCACATAAAACATTTCAAAGTTATTTGAAAATATATTCTATATATTATGAATATAATTCCAAATTCAAATACAATAATAAATTAAATTCCATGCCCAAAATATTCCACAAAAATGTCCATTATTTTTGGTTTGCTGCAAAAGCCTTGCCAAAATATCCAACAAATATTAGGAACATTTTGGAAACATTGAATGCAATTTTTTTGACTGGACCTATTTGAGATTTAAAGTGCTAGGGTTTGAACAATCCCCATTTCAGGTTTCTTTCAAGATTAAACATGATGCACACATGAGGCTAGCCTAGTGCATTACCAGAAGCTAGGGATGTGACAACTCACCCCTACTAAACAAGAATCTCGTCCCGAGATTCAGGACGTGAGATAAGAAATCAGAGAGGACACTATCTAACACAATCTTCTCGATCCAGTTTCCCTCCTCGAAATTGTTGATTCATTGCATCATGTAGATCTTGGCATCCTTGATTTCGAGATCTTTGTCCAAACGGTGACGATGAGAGAAACTCTACAAAATTGATCTTCCGAAAGATCGAGCAATTCAAGATCAACTTATGGAGTGAGACGTTGAAATATCTCTTGAGCTGAGACACGGAGTACACCTCCAGGGGGATGGAGTGAAACAAACGATGAAGGTTCACCTAGTGACAATAATTCCACACCTAAGAAGATGGTGATCGATACCACCAGACGGGGCACCTTAGAGAAGGTGACTCGTAGAGTTATTCCCTTAAGTGGCAAAAAGAATTACTTTTGATATAGAGGTCATTGAAACTCTCTATACCAGCCGGAGGCAAATCACAGTCGATCGTTTGACGATGTCCGAAAGAATGACATACTCGGCCAGAATGGATGATGTGGACTACCTTGTTAAAGACAACACAAGGGATGATTTTGGTTATCATCGGAAATGGATGGGACCCATTGTAAGTCCACTTTTGAGGATGATCCTGAACAGCAATTGCTGAAAAGGGCAGCCCATGGTAGATGGCACAATGGTGGTGCAAGCTGGGAACAAAATGCAAATGTTGGAAATGACTCTGGTAACTGGGAGGAAACCCAACGGTAGAGAGTGAATCTACTCTTTGAGAGGTTATAGCATAACCAATCACACTGGGAGCAATCCCGGTTAGTGCCGGTGATAACTCCTAGTGCTTGTGCGTGCTCTCAAGAACTTGAGCATTCCCATATTCATCAAGGTTTTACCAATATCCATGTCAAGGATCCTGGCAACATCACATACTACCATGATGAATAATGATGGATGATGCATATGCAAAGCAAGATAACACTTTCTCGGATTTCACCTTGGCGAGGCCAAGGGGACGAAATCTGGATGATCAACCGAGAGACATTTAGCACTCCGCTTATAATGTTCTCCTTGATGTGTTAGCGTAAGCCATTCACAGATATGTTTGGCATCTCGAACATCAAATAAAGGTCGGACTTCGAAGGCACAAGAATCCATAAGGAACATCTAGGGAGTAAATCCTACGAGGTCCTTATGGGGAGGTGGCCAACCTCTTCAATCAAGATTCTACAACAATAGGTCTTCCGGCTGGGTGTGTTGGCCACGACATCCACTTTACCGGTTATCGAGAGACCAATATTATAGTTCTTGGAAAATGCTCCAACCATCATATCTGCCTAAGATTCAGTTCTGGTTGGTGTCAGGATATTCCAGACTCATCGAGTCTAGAAAGAAAAAGAAATTTTACAACACAAATCGACGAGATGGTGTTGCGGGATTCTCGGGAAGTGAACTACGGTGGCAAGCTCCAAAACATGAGCTGGTGTTGCTACATACATGTGAACACATTGTCCAAGACAAACATGACCACGTAGTAGTCTTACAATGAAACACTACCAAGTTTGGGTTGGGGAACCATCAACGAGGTTATTGAAGTCCTTGCATAAGTCTAGCTCTTAACAAGAAACTTCTTCTCCTTGAACAAATCAATCAGTGGCTTGGTGTGCTAGGGATACATATGGAATGAAGATGATCAGTCTATCAGACCATGGAATACTTCACACGTATGCATGACTGGATTGGGATGATTCCAGGGAAGTAAAACAAACTTTCTCAAATTCACGGTGACAACTTGCATCAAATGCACATGAATTAGAGGAAGTCACTTCTTTCTTCCGTACATATTCTTCACGAACGGGTCATGAATATAATGCTTATAAAAGTTTCCAATACTAGCTGGATGTTCAACATATATCATGGAGAAGATAACAATATTGCTGATGGGCTCAACAACAATTCATCCAGGTTTCCATATAGATGGAATTCCATGACAATGTGAACAAAGTGATAGCATTGGTCAGACCCAAAAATATAATGGTGTATGCTCAAGGGAACGACCATGAGTAAGACAACATTATGAATATCGTTGGTTCTGATTTGACTTGACGATAATCCATACTCAAATCAAAGTTTGGACAAGACAATAGATCCACAAATGATCACAGGGATCAATTGGAGAAGATATCATCTATCTTCAATACGCACACAAGATATCCCTTTTGAGTGAGCTATGTGGATTAAGCTTTTATCTTCCAACTCTCCAAGTTGTTGTTTAGCTTAACCAACTAGTTCAGGGTATCCAACACAGTTTCTTGGAGAAGGGGTGGTTTATAAGAAAACCAACTTGATCACGAATTCAACATAGCGGTCAGGGAACAACCTGGTAATACTTTCGAGAAGATATTCGGAAAATTACGAACCACCGATATGTTACTAAGCTCGAGAACAATCTTGCTTTTCAGAGCAAGACGATATGATCAAATGAGCGAGGGATTGACACAATCCTAACTCATTGATCGGAGAGTGCACCAAGTAAGATGGACTAGGTAACACGATCAATCTTAGAATGGTGATTCAATAGTCAACACGCTAAGAATGAGATTGTCGTCCATTTACTACCATGCAACAAAATTGCTAGGAGTATTGATTTCACACATCACGATTCACTTGTCAGTATTCCGGTTACAACAACACGGAGACCGAGGAATGAACGATGATGTTGAGAAGTATCGCCCTATCAGAAGTTCATAGGAGGTTGTGCAATTCCCATGACATTCTTGACATAAGGACGGTAATACTCCAGGATAGAACAGATTAGAAGCTAGATTAGCATTCTTCATCTGCGGAGTACAACTTCTTTGACCCAATCCTGGATATGGATAAGGTACTGGAGTTTGTTTTTCCTAGTCATTCCAGAATAGAATGGCTTGACGGACCACAAGAGTAAAAGGCATCGATGAACACAAGTGCACGACTACTCCTGACTATCAATTGATAGACGAGGATCGGAATATAACTAAAGGGGGACAACTCAGGGAACATATGATTGTCTGAGTTGTAGATGCATAGGTTAGTAGGTGGAACGAGTTTCACATATTTCTTCCGGATAACCCATGCAGAAAAGTAGGACTAGCAGAGTCACAATATGAATGGAGTACCACTCAAGAGCACTCTGGTTGTGATCTTTTGGTTCGGGAGAACTTCTGCCAAGATGGTTCATGGTATTGGAAGAACGATAACCACGGACCTCGAGGACTATCACAAGGTTACTAATATCCTAAAGGAATGAGCAAATACTATCAGCATGAAGTAAGTAGAGTGAAGCTCGGGTTCAAGAACCCAGGAATAGATTACCTACCAACTAAATAGCATCACGGGATGCTTTCGAGAATGATGGCCAAAATCATCACACTGGAATATCAAACATTGCTAGATTACTGGGTGATCTTCTAAGATACTTAGGGTCATAATAATAACTCCAACATATGTGTCGAGGTAACAAAGTACCACAACTCACCGTCTAGTGTGGTTAATCTGGCCTAAAAGGACATTAGAACAGGTAGGAATGATTTGCAAATGCATCAGATTGTTTAGAGACCTGGGATGACTCGGACAGCATAACGGCTGCAAATGCTCGAAAATACTTTTGAGATCCAAGCAAAAAGGGTAGCATATCCACTTAACATCATAATGTCAGGGTTCTGAGACCAACAGTTGAACAAACAGAAGTAGTAGAAACTGAGCTGAGGGTTGAATCCACAATAACGTGATCCTAATAAATAGAATGAGAATCCTAGTTCTTAATCCCCGTAGAAAGAAGAAGGTGACTCAGATCAGAAGGTCATAGGGCAAAGGAGTAAAAAGAGCCTTACGTTCCCTTCCACAAACAATTCCCTTACATAACTAAAGAGTTTCTAGACATGACTTCGACCAGTTTGGCTTGCTAATCCTACATGCAGTCAGGCTCTGATACCAAAGCTATCAGGACCCCGATCCTAAGTCACACAGGTCTAGCTTGTAACACATCATATCACTTTGCGGCCTCACGCACGGTATCCCCACGGGTGCCACCTTACCTGGCCCGGGACCGTTTGCGCATTTTGGCACACGTATATGATAGTGTCGCTAGCATCCATATGACAGAGAACCCGGGCCGACATGACTAGTTATAAACAAAAAGTGGCACTAAATTACAGGGACAGGCATACATGACCCAGCAACGAACGTGTCGGTCATCAACGTATGAAACGAAGTCGTAGGAAGCTACAAGGACTTAAAGGAACAATGCGTGACATTTCCCCTAAGGGACAGACACAGGAACGAAGAAGGACACATGCCGGCCAGCCTAAGTTTTCCGGAGCAGTAGCAAGCTACCAAGGCTCAGTGGAAGCACTAGGAGACATTTCCATGTAAGGTAGGCTACCAAAGGTAAACAACTAGGTGTCGGATCCCACACATAGCAATACACATTACACGTACGCATAACATGCAAGTATGTGCTGTACAACAAGGCATCACAACATAACTCAACAACTCATATAGATAAAGGCCCAGAAGAGCCATCATAGCATTTATTACAATCAGAGGTCACATGACCCAACATACAGAGCATACAGGCAACGGAAGCATTACATGTCTGAGTACAGACATCTACAAATGAAAAAGGCAGAGAAGCCTGACTATCTACCAGATCCTACAAGGGTACAAGATCGTAGCTGAGGTAACAAGCTAAACGTCGAAGTCCACGCGGAACCACTAGCGAGACTGAGGTCTCTCTGCAAAAACATAAATTAAGCAAACGTGAGTACAAAGGTACTCAGCAAGACTTACATCAGAACTAGCTACATATGCATCAGTATCAACAAGGAGGTGGTGGAGTTTGACTGCAGCAAGCCAGCTTTGACTCGGTGGCTATCCTAAACTACGACTGCAAGTAACTCTTTTGAGGTGGCGCACACGAGTCCACATATTCACCAATCAATACACCACTATGGATCCGCTCCCGTCTCCCTACGAGAAGGCCATCCATAGCACTCACGCTTATCTTGCGCGTTTTAAAGTATCCACTTTCAGTTGTCTATGAACTGTAGAGGTAACCCAGAAGTCCATTTCTGCGGACACGGCTATTCGAATAGATTATATTTAACCCTGCAGGGGTGTAGTTCTTCACACACCCTCTCACCACTTACCGTCGTTTACACGACATGTACTCGGCAACCTTCAAGCGGAGGCCCAGCGAGGGTGTCGGCCACGACCTGACTAATCACACAAGTCTCTCGTCCAGGTTTATCGCCTATTTGGGTTCCATCCGTGGGGAGATCCGGCCGAGGTGTCGCTCACGGCCCCAAACGATGTGTACAGGGTTCCCGCATCACCAAACAGGCAATCGGTACACCGTGCCACGTACCTGCCGCGTCACAGCCCACCCCGAGGGTCAGCGCTGCGCACGACCTCCAGTAAACTACAAACACCAGAAACTAGTTGCAACTCCTGGACAGAGATCATGCTGATTAATAAGTCGAGAGAGTCAATTAAGGATCCCAATGTGTGGTAGTAGCTGTTTCATGGACCAACCAACACAGAACTCAGTTCCTGAGGACGGCTGCAATGAGACAACCCACCATGTACTCCTACATGGCCTCTCATCGCTACCTTTACCAAATCTTGTTCACACACTTAGCTCACACACAGTAGGACATGTTCATCACATTCCAATTCATCCCCGATGAATCAGACCTAACACAACTCTAAGCAATAGCAGGCATAACAAGAAAGCATCAATGAGTAGGCACAACATGGCTCAAACAACTCCTACTCATACTAGTGGGTTTCAACTATTTACTGTGGCAATGACGGGTCATGAAGTGGAAAGGGGTTCAACTACCGCAGCAGGTAACAATTGAAGCGTTGTTGTCCTAATGCAGTAAAAGAGAGCAAGAGCGAGAGAGTGGGATTGTATCGGAATGCTCAATGGGGTTTTGCTTGCCTGGCACTTCTGAAGATATCAATGAGTCTTCATCGGTGTCATCGAACTCCTCGTCGGAACGTCGTCTACTGAGAGGGGACAAAACCGACAAACAGAGAAAGAACACAATCAATGCAATGCGACAATATGATGCATGATCATGACATGGCAATATGCTGTTTATTGAGCTAATGCAACTAGCAACACAATTAAATGAAGTTGGTTTGAACCAAAGGTTCAAATTCAAACTTCATATGTGATTATTTAAATGCCATTTAATTGATTTGACCTGATCAACAGGTTTAACTTCTTCAAACATGCATGAAAATGCCATAAACAGATTCCTTGAATTTTTCTGATCATTTTTCATATATAAATTATTTTCATCTGAGCTACGGTTGATTTTATATGATTTTTAGAAGTTTTGGCTATTTTCTGAATTAAATAAATCATTTAAGATTTATTTTAAAAATCCAGAAACACTTTACTACGTCAGCATGACCACATGCTGATGCCAGCAGGTCAACAGAGGCTGTTCGGGTCAAACCTGACGTGTGGGGTCCACATGTCAGTGACACAACAGTTAAACAGGCTTGACCAGACTTAACAGAAAATTAAACTAAGCTAAATAGGCACAGGGGCCCACATGTCAGTGTCTCGGTGGTTAACTAAAACTGGTTTAGTAACTAAACTAATTTTGTAGGGCCCTGGGTCCACCTGTCATCGACCCAGGGGGGGGGGTCATTAGCACTAATTAAAAGTACCCGCCGGAGTGACTCGCCGGCGACCACAATCCGCGGCGGTGCCTCGCCGGAGCGGCTCGGATTTCGCGTACAAGGGGTGATTTCGGGCGCGGTTAGTCCCGTTGGAAAGCTGGCACTCGGCCGCATCCAACGGTGCAAGCGGTACGACCTGAGGTGGTCGGAAACAGCGCCGGCGACGAGCGAGGCGGCGGCCGGAGTACGGGCTCGGTCGGGTTAGGCGCTACGGGGCACGGGGAGATGAGCTGATGGGTGCGGCGTGCTCCTGGGGGTGCGCTGAGCTCGCTCATGGCCTCGAAGGAGCGTGGCAGCAGCTCTGGCCACGGCGGCGCCATGGACGGCGGCGGCGAGCTCACAGCCGTGGTTGGGATCGGGGCTAGCGAGTCCAACGAGAGAGGGAGAAGTAGGGGTTGGACGCGGGAGCTCACGGTGGACACGCAGAGCAGACAAGCGGGCTCGGGGAGGCGCTAACGACGGCGAATTCGATGGTGAGGTCGTCGGCGGCCGAAGGTTGAAGAAGACGAAGACGACGGCGTTTTGGGGCTTCCGGCGTCGGGTGGCTCGGCGAGGAGGAAGAGAGGGACGAGGCGAAGCTCGGGGGCATGCTAGAAGGGCGAGGCGGCAGCGGTGGCTATGCGTGCGGCGAACGGCGGCGACGAGCTCCGCTCGGACGCGAGAGGAAGAGAAAGCAGAGGGGGGGGAGGCACCGAAGAGAGTAGGAGAAGTCCAGGGGGGTGCGTGGCATCTCTAGGGGGTCGAGGAGCAGGCAGGCAGCCTGGAGCTGGCCGGCGTGTGGCCACGCGTGGCGAGCACACGCTCGTCCCCCTAGCAAGGAGGAAGACGACAGGGAGGGGGGCGGTGGCGGGCTGGGCCTGTGGGCCGCTACAAGAGAAGGCCAGGTGAGGTAAGCCCAGGTACTTCCACTCTCTCTCTCTTTTCTAAAAAAGTTTCTGTTTTCTATTTTTTGCTTTTGTTTTGATTTAAATCTTGCCACTGTTTGAAATTTCAACAATTTCAAACCAGTGCCAAAAATCCTCTGAACAATTTTATATTGCTAGATGGACTTTTCCAGAAGCACATAAAACATTTCAAAGTTATTTGAAAATATATTCTATATATTATGAATATAATTCCAAATTCAAATACAATAATAAATTAAATTCCATGCCCAAAATATTCCACAAAAATGTCCATTATTTTTGGTTTGCTGCAAAAGCCTTGCCAAATATCCAACAAATATTAGGAACATTTTGGAAACATTGAATGCAATTTTTTTGACTGGACCTATTTGAGATTTAAAGTGCTAGGGTTTGAACAATCCCCATTTCAGGTTTCTTTCAAGATTAAACATGATGCACACATGAGGCTAGCCTAGTGCATTACCAGAAGCTAGAGATGTGACAGGGGCTCTCCGTGGAGATAACACCCCTAGTCCTGCTCGGCGGGGGCTCCGCGTCATGACTGATGTCACTATGGTAGCTATAAGGTTGCTCCTCGAGCTGTGTGATCTAGAGGAAGAAGATGAACAAGGCTAGCTCACCTCCTATGCTCTAGGGATCGGGGAAAGTTGCTAGGGTTCCTATCTCTTTCTCTCTCTCTCTCTGTGAGTCCAATCTTCCAACCTTCTAACCCCTCCTCATGAAGGACCCTAGGGGGTTTATATAGGCCTACCCCCAGGGGTACAACAGTAATCTCGACGGTGTGGCTCCCAGCCGTCAGTGTCTTCAGGCGCCGGCCTTGCCGCCTGCCTCCTGGGGCCCACCGCCTGCGGGCCCTCGTGATTGTCTTTTATTGTAGATGCGCCTCTGCTAACGACAGCCTCGTCAGGAGGGAAGTGCCTACAGTGCCGCCGTCTCCTGCCATACACTGCCGCCACGCCCTGTCTTGTCATCTTGATGAGATCCAGACTTCTAGGGCGAGGTTTGCCGCCTGCTGCCCCTGGCCGTCTGCCAGGGGCGACTTGTTTATGAGCTACTCGCTGGCCGATGGGGCTAGCCGCCTGCTGGCCCTGTCGTCTATGAGTAGTGAGATCGTGGCCTCTTCTGACCGACGCTTGGTCACGAGCAGCGTGGCTATAGTGACCCGCCTCTTAGGATATATTCATAAGGTACATGTTCACTGTAGCCACGCCCTTATAGATAATCTAAGGACACGTTCATCTATAGCCACGTCTCTGCTGCGTGGGGGGTCCCCAAGCATGCGTCCCGAGGGAGGGACACGAGACCGTCTGCTAGCTGTTGGTGTTGGCGCCGCCGCCTGTTGGGTCCCTGCCGCCTGCTGGCAGTCGGCTCCTAGGGCAGGCTACCCTAGGAGGCGGCCCGATGAGCAGACGGCGAGGGTGGAGCTGGCAGCTATTATTTGTCTTGAAATACCAAGGGTGTCCGCCGAGGGTACCCATGGTCAATATCTCCGACAGTAGTCCCCGAAGCTGGTGGAACTCCGCGGAGGGTGCTGGAGGGCCGAGGGGTTCCAGCAGCTTCCCTCCTTAGACAGGCTCAGCATCCTTCGCCCGTCTTCCGTAGAGATCTGTCTGTTAGCAGCCGGCCCTGCGTTGATAGAGCCGGCCTCCGACAGCCGAACCGACGTCTTTGAATCTTTGGGGGGAAGGCAAAGCCTGGTCGACAGGCAGTCGAGCAGGCCTGCCGACCGTTGGCAGCTCCCCACGCGTCACCACCCTGTCGCGTTGGCCTACCAGCCCACACGCGTGACAGGACGTGACAGTGGGCCAGGGCCCGCCACTACAGGGCCTCGGTCCTTGGACGAATCCAGAGTGACAGGGGTAATCGATTACCCTCCCACGCGCATTTAATGCGCGCGGATTAGGCGCGCGAAAAGCGGGGGTCGTGCGGGGCGTGGAGCGATTGATCCCACGCCCATCCCCTCGGCTTCGCCGCCCCGGGCCTATAAATAGGACGGGGGAGAGGAGCTGGCATCGTTCTCGCGCTCGCTCCTCCCCGTCCTCCTTCTTCTTCCTTGCTTCCTCCCGCTCCTCTTGCCGTTGCCGCAGCGAGCAGCTTCCCGAGCCATGTCCGCCCAGCACCTCCCCGACACCACGGCCAGTGGGACGGTAGCGAGGTCCTGGAGGAGCACATCGATGTCCTCCGGCGGTCGCGGAAGCTGCCCCCAGCCAACAGGGTCGCCGTGTGCCTGGCGCCGGTGGGCCGTGGCGGAGATCGGTCCGGCCCCACGGCAGGGCGAGCGGGTCATCTTCCGCTCGCACGTCTCGTGCGGCGTCGGCCTTCCGGCGAGCGGTTTCTTTCGATCCTTCCTAGAATTCTTCCACATCCAACCTCACCACCTTACGCCGAACACGGTGATGACGCTCTCGTCCTTCATCGTCCTCTACGAAGCATACTTCGGCATCCTCCCCACCATAAAGCTTTGGACCGAGCTCTTTTACGTGAAGCTCGGCACCGCCGTCCAG